>CM063452.1:15085000-15805833 GCA_032191425.1 Lymantria dispar | reverse complement strand
TAAGATGGGCGCTGGTATGACTTTCATGTTTCAATTTCTTAAGTATATGTGGTTAATGGATATTAAATCTTAATGCTTTGTAAGTGGAACACAGAATCTTTCTTTAATAATAAAAATTAAAACCTTGATAAATAGGTGAAAATAATAAGTTAAACTTCTTTTTAAAAATATAATATACATGCAGATAATGTACTAGTGATGTAACGAATGTTCGCATTCGCGTTCGCGAATATTCGCATATGTTTTTGACATTCGCAATCGCATTCGCAAGAAACGATGCGAATGTTTGACGAATATATTTGACAAATTAAAAGGAAATTATATATGTAATTATGGAATGGAATGATAATATTTATAACTGATAATATTTATTATTTTTATTTACTTATAATATTTGAATAAAAAATTATTATGGAACACTTAGGGTCCGTTCACACAGACCGGCTCGGAGAGCAGATTTTTATCACGTTCGAAACAGAGTTTTGAGTGATTGTAGTAAGGTTTATTCTTGTATGTGCACTTCTTTTGTCATTAAGAATCCTTGAACGCGCTTCGTGTGAATTAATAAGAGGAGCCGACCGGCTCCGATTGCGTGATCTTTCTCGCTCGCGCAGCCGATCGGCTCCGATTACGTGCGCGCCACGCCGACTGCCATTTTGATAGCAACATTTGAACGGAACCTTGCCCTTTCGTTTGTTTTGTTCTGCTTCAAGTAATCTTGCTAACAAATATATTTCTTCATCGGAGCTATCTAAATTCATGTTTTGAAAAGCACACGTTAACACACCGAAAACACAACTTTGACTGCACGAAATACTGGTACTGTTTTTGTAGTGTACCCACCCGGCTCCGAACGCATCCGACCGGCTCCAAGCGTATCCGACCGGCGCCGAGCGCATCCGCTTTCAAACCTCTTCCAGCCGTTCTATGTGAAATAGCGTCTCCGCTCTGGCCGATTCCAAGCGTACACGATTCGGTCAGTGTGAAAAGAAAAGAGCGGGACAAGGCTCTCGATGGGCTGAGATAATGATGATGAATCTCAAATTACAACGAGTATTTTCGAGTGAACCTGACTAGTTTCATTCATTCAACTTGCAACAGTTAACGTTGGCTATATTTGGCTTAAACATGGCTGGTACGAAATGTCAAACCCGTATGATATTTTGCACGCGCTTTATTTGAAAGCCAACATTTATTCGCATTCGCGAATATTGAAGATGAATATTCGCATTCGCATTTGCGAATGTCTCAATTCTAACATTCGTTACATCACTATAATGTACTAAAAGCTAATAATAAGTATCTGAGTTCTAGGTACTAGTCGTCATAAAAGTCTCTCTTCATTAATTTAGGACATTTATCACACTCAAAATATGATGATGACGATACGTGTCGAGATGATCAATAAAACCTAAATTAATCACTTTTTTCGAGTCTGATCAATACCTGATTATGCGCGTGGTGATGGAGTAACAATACAATTCACCACTCCCTATCTTGCCCGTGGAACTAGTAAAAGACGACTAAGGGATATAATAAACATATAACATCTTTGCAAGAGAAGACAAACTCGAAACAAAACCCTATTCCGACACGTCTGGCCAGCGTGGAATAGTAGGTCAATTCCCCTCCCATTATGGAGGAGGCCTGAGCCCAACAGTGGGACAAATATAGGCCGAGATGATGATCAATACCTTAGATGGATGAGTAATGATTGGTGTATGGTGTAATGATTGGCTCTAATTATTTTTTGCTTTTAGCACATTAATTACATGATATTATTATTAATAAAACCATATATTTTTACACGTATTTTATCTCTTATTATTGTTATTATTTATTTCAAGCCTGTCATATGTAATTTTGCACTATGCGCTTATTGGTTCTTGATGACGCATTTCAAACAACAATCTGCCTTTAATTTTATACTTTTTATAAATAAGCCTAGAATTTTTAAACATCTTGATCTCGGGTACTACGTATTTGTAATTACTATTACTAGTTCATCGAGAATAGGTATTCAATAAAAGAAAGTGCGAAAAAATGTATTTTAACAGACAACATTTATTTATATATTTGACCATTTCAAGATATGGTAACTATGTAATTATTTAGGAAGAAACATAAATAAAATTTATGTTTGAATTACACCTCAATGGTGAGGCGGCAGCCACGGACGACAAAAAACTCGGTGCCGGTGATCGGATGGCGAAGGAGAGTGAGTACGAGTTATGGGGCCGCACGCCGCCCTTTCGTGTACCCCGGACGGAACGGACAGCGTGTTCGCTGACTATAGCCCACCCAAAAAAGGGTGAGACGGCAGGCCCCGTGATCTCTTTGGATCCTCCCCGATTAAGAGATTTTAGACTTCACGTCTGCTTAATTAAAAAAAATTAGAAGTATAAATAAATGAAGGATTACTTTTCAGATGACGAAAATTTTCTCGACGAAGAGGACTTCGATAATTACGATGGACTCTATCAATTCGGTCTCCACGCGCCCAACATCATACTTCTTTAAACGACATATACTTCATCAGTCATCACTGGATATTTATCATTAAATGCTTGAATTATTTGCAAGATTTGAGTATAATGAAACCCTATTTAGTGTATTGTCATATGTATACATTTAATACTAAGCATTTTAGAATTTGAAGTTTTGTTCCAACAGTTTTCTTATACTTCATGTGTTATAAAATGAAGTTATATTTGACTATTGTTCAGTTTTTATTCTCGTTTCTCTTGCATGTTTATGTCAAACTTCTTATAACAGTTTTCCAATTATCAGTTTGATTAGTCTCCAAAACAAGATTTTAATTTTAAAGTGGTGAATAATATTAAATATAAGTATGTATTATGTCATAATATTAGTATTGCTGGACCTGTATATTCCTAAACTGCATATAAATATTTAAAGCATAACATTTAGTTACAATATATTATGGTTGGTAATGTTATTCAACATACTTTAGACAGCGTCAATTTTATACATAAACTCTTAAACATTACATAATATGGTATATACATACATGTTTAGTAATAGTATATATATTTATTGTTGCTATGCAAACTTACCCATAAAAGTTAATAATCATAATAGTATTTTCATCTGATATATTTATAAATTATTTGTTATCATATTCATTTGTTAAATTAGACTGTTGAAACAAAATGAAATTTAGTAGTTATTAGACTTAAAAATTGTTAATATTATCTGTGATGAACCATTATTCTACAAAGCCATTATTCTAGAAAGCCCACACCTCACCTAGTTGTAGTCATTATTGTTTGCGTATAAATAATATTGAATAAAAATAGTTTTCAGCTATGTTCTATTCGTATAAGTATAGTCTGAAATAAGGTGATAAAGCAAATTATTTCAAAATTTGTTTTAATATTCAAACCTGCATAAACTATATTATCCCAAACTTATTATTCAGGTTTATCATGCATACTACTTACTTAATCCATCTTATATTGCACCAGTCCACACTAATAATAACAATTTTATATTACAACATTTATCAATTTGCTTAAAATATAACCTTTTTATAGACTATTTACGAGTTTCAATGTGAAACTAGCTGATTATTCCTGCCTCATGTAGGTCAAATGTTTAAATTAATGTACTATTTGTAATCAACTAATAAGTGTGATAATTATCTCTCTGGTGTGTCCATATTAATTAAATCTGCCAGCTTAATGTGTTATCAAATCAGTCGACATGATTTTTTTCTAAGAAAATTATTTCTGTAAGGCTATATTTTTATTGCCTTAATTTTAATTTTTACCATAAAATTTTTATTTAAAAATAAGTCATTATTTAGTTAGTTGATTTGTTTAAAAACGTGAATTTATTAAGCTTGCTCATCTATAAAGTCAGTCTGCACACATAAGCGTTGCAAGGTAATTTTTTCTATTTAATTTAGACAGGAAGTTGCAGGTTTGTTTAGAAACTTTTTCAGAAGTTTTTACTGCACTAATTTATTGTAATTTCACTTTATAAGAACTCAATATGATCAGAGTTGTTTTTTTTATTTGTTTTTATTAAAGAATGATTTTAGTTTTAATCACAACTCCAAAATCAATTATTATTTTTATGACTTTATATGAGAAGAATTACTGATAGTAATTTAATTAGCTTGGGTATTAGAGGTATTTTTTTTTCTGTTAATTAAAACAAGTCTTAGGAATATGTATGTACCTACATAATAAGAGTCAAAACTAAATCCCTTACTTTATTACAAGATGTATGTAGCTCAAGGGTTCCCAAACCATGGGTCGCAAGCGGATATTGGGTGGGCCCTGAACTCTCAGTTGGTCCATGTCATGGAGCCTCGCGTCGGCGAATATTTTCTGACCACAGAGACTAAGGAATTTCAGTATTACCAATATTTTGCGGCCTTTTTGTAAGACAGTCAAGAGGTGGGTCCCAAATTTGGCAGTTTTTGTTCAACGAGTTATGGAACCACTGATGTAACTTATTTACTTTATCCTTGCTTGTGTTTTTAATTTTTTGAATTGTCTTCTCTTTCTAGTATATGATTATATAATATAAAATTCTAACTAAATTCTTTGCTCCCTTATTTGTTCTTATGTTTGTATAAATAAAAACCACTACAGCTATAAGTTTTTCAACTGTATATGATAAAGAGTTCAATCATCAACTATTAGAAATGTTGTTAAAACTATCTGGAATAGTATATCATCATTTATCAATAGTTATATGTTCAGTGTGATAACAATTATAGAAGAATATGTTATGAAGGTACATTTTCAGCACGTCACTGCAAATAATGATTTTAGATTTTTGTTTTGGTAAAATCCGAAGGCATGCAATGTTTTGTGAAAATAATTTTTATACATTAATAATTTTAACATATTAGTAAGAACTGAAATACAAAACATTTTCATCAATATTTTGATTTTATTTTCTTCTGCCTATAAATCTTACTAATATTATAAATGCCAAAGTATGCAAAGATGTTTAATGCTCTTTGACACAAATACTACTGAATGAATTTTGATGAAACTTCACAATAATATAGCTTACATATCAGAATAACACAGGCTATAATTCATCTCTATATTCCCAAGAGAAAGAGAACTATGTGGGTAAAACTGCAGGGCACTGCTAGTATAAAATAAAAAAGAATGTAAGCTCTATATTTTACTAGATAAATAAAAACAGACAACAATACTAACAATATATTTACATAATTTTATCTAATGGTTTTTACATCATAATTAGTAGTTTTGATGAAAAGGTTCCACCATTTACCCATCAGTCCTACATCAACAATTCGAGAAGGTAAGCTAAAGTACGTAGGTTGAACATAAGAACATTGCGATTTATATAAGTCACAGGCATCATTTAACTCTGAAGTATACATAACAGAAAACATTCCAAGGCTTCTATAATGAATTACCCCCTGGTTATAGCAGGTGTCCAGAAATCTAAGGTGATCTACGGCTTTGTCATTCAAACATTCACTGCTTACAGTTGCCATTTCGTTACCAATACATTTCAATTCATCCCGAAAGTCAATTTCGTTTGGATTCTTTTTCAATAACGTGAACATTGTTAGAATACCAATCGTGTATTTCATAGCTTTTTTCGGGTCGTCTTGAATATCTGTTCGGAGATCTTGTAGCATTTGCCGATAGTCAATGAAAAGGTTTTTCCAATAGTTGGCCCATTTCTCAATTAATGTTCCCTTAAATTTTTCTGGGAACTTAACTTTAGCAGCAAATGTTAAGATTTGTGGAGTTTTTCTAATATTTTTAAACATCTCGTGAATATTTTAAAATGTCATATATACCACGAATAAAATATTAATTGTATAAGTATTTTTATAGAGAAATACGAACTCAAATCTTTAAATCATTTTCGACTACTTTTTTTGGTTATAGTTGTCACAAAATAAGAGGCCCGTTTTGACACTTGGTCTTACCGATGCCTTTAGTGATGCACCATAGGACTCAGTGCTCGATACTCACGATAAATCGAATCAAGTTTATATTGTTACCGACACGATGTTATAGACAATAATATCGACCAACAATGAACAAACGTTACAAATATCGATATTCAAAAAGCTTATAAAAGCGGTCGCCCGTTGGCTGCGGTGTTCAGTCGTTCGTTAGACATCGACCACGGACGTTGTCCTTGTGGTCCGTTCGTATTAAGTTGTGTTAAAATCAGAGCAAGTGTACTAATAAAGTGTTGATCATAGAGTACGAGTACCTATTTTGCATTCCACCAAATGTAGAAGTGTTGAAAAAGCATCACCCGTAATAACTCGGAAGTGGGACAAGCAGAGTCGTGGTACGATTCTGTGTCCTAACGTCCACAAAATTGTAAGTACATTAATATTCTGTCATGTCATCCAAGGTTATGGTGATATTTTTCTACTTTGCTGGTATAAACTTATTTTATATAGGTTAAGTATACCTATTTTTTTTCTGTACCAAATCATGTCTTTATAATGATAGTGGTACAGTTAGTTACTCTAAATGGCATAGAGTAGGATTTGCTGAATATTAGATACAATAATGCAGATTTATCCCTCGCTAGTTACTTGGGACGCTATCGTAAAGCATACTAGGAATTATCTCGAGACAACGCCAAAGGCCTTAACAAAGTCGTTGACAAGGAATTATAGATTTATTGATTTTATGACCGTATAACACGTGATGACCGTATAACACGTGCTTAGTCCTTTAGGTTATGTATCATAGCCTAAAGTAAGAGAAGTGTTATCGGTAAATGTAAATATTACATTCATTTAAAGTAAAATGAGTCTTCTGCATTGCTTTATGTACGAATGCTATATATTTGATCATACAATTACACCAAGCATAGGCAAGGCTAAATTAGGTTTTCGAATCACTATGTAGCAAATATTGTCGATATAATATTTATTTACATAAGAAAAGTATGTCCTATAGTTACTTACACAGGTTCCTTCTTGTACATTAAAAAATTACAACGACCCGCCTAAAAATAGCAACGAGTTATTTGAAGTGGATGTGAGTAAATATTTGAGATGTTATCCACCAAAGTACTCCATTTTACTATCATTTAATTTAACTCTCCCTATATGGACTGTTATTTTGTGATTTGGAATTTCTATAATGGGTATTTCTAAAGTGCATATCGTTATGATGTATGGAGAAGCTGTTCCGAGTGGATATTTTGTTCCATTTTGATAACAGCTATTAACTACACTGAGGATCGCTGCAGCGCTGAAACAATGAATGGTGGTCTAGCCCAAGCATTGAGGCCCACGGTAAGGTTGTGTAAAGTGTGATAACCAACCAAAGAAAACCGATAATGTTTTCGTATGTATGTGTATTGCAGTGAATCGTACACGAAGTACGAAAAGATGTCATTCATATAGTTATTTGAAACTAGCCAGAGGTATTTATGCTACAAATTTTATTCTTTTACTACCTACGATAATCTTATTAATTAATGTACATTACATTATTGATAACTTGGAAGTTATCTATATATTGATCTACATAGGGGATAAATTTATTTGGTATGTCGGCGAGTCCTGATGCGCTCGCTTTGTAGCCATATGGTTATCCCAGGATAGACTCGGGACCATTTTTATTCCTTGACATATTAAATATGTCGGTAAAATCGGCAGAGTAGTGAGAGCGTCTTCTCCCGAATGCATAGCGTGTGGACACTGCGCAGGTCACGAGCAATAGAAACTATGTTATCACTATCACACTTAATTTATTACTGAAGATATTAACAGTCACAATGTAGTTGCAAGTTAATAACACAATGGTACGTAATACACTCAACGAGTCGTAGACAGTTCCTAGGCCTATGTTGTCCGCTCGGAGTCTCGACGATGTGTGTATACTCCAACATCGTCCGCAGCCCCTTTTATAATACTCGCGCGAACGCAGGCTAGACTCTGTCGAAGCGCAACTGTCATGGCGCTTTCGTCTCGTTGTCAACGCAGCTCCCGTACTAATGACCATTCCGACAAATATGTATTTGCTGATACAACCCCCCGCCCATTTTTTAGTATGTATATAGGATTGCTTCGAGGCGATACGGTTTATACGATGTGGCACTAGACATGAGCGTTACCGCTTTTTTTCTGGAAAAGGCTTCTAGCTGTTTAAATAATGATATGGATAACCGATGTCGAATATGGGTATAATAAATGTAATTGTAAAATAGTCGCGACCTTATGCATGGTTACACCATTATAACCTTTGATAGACCAAAATGTAGTAAAGACTTTTCGTAGCATACTTACGATAGCATCGAGTAACCACTTTACCATTAGTTTGGTTTCTCTGTTTATGATGGGTTTGTCTTACTATAATCTAATAACCGTTTGTGTTGCACTTCAGGATTCACAGAAAGAGAAAGATAGCATAATTATTTCAGTTCTTGGTATTGTTGGTGATCATTCGGTTACCAACGTGGCGAAAATGGAATCATGGCACCTAAACAATAATTGTTGTGCTGTTGGTGGTTGGCAGCGTCGCGTCGTTGTCAGTTGTTTGTGGCTGGATGACTGATGGCCATTATTGGTTATATCAATACCGATGCGATACGTTAGAAGAGGTATGTAGCCGTTTTCGGGTTACATTTTGCTGTAGCAGACACATGTCTAGTGTATACTGATCCAGGTCGTCGATCAGTATACATCTAGTTGAGCCCCAAGCTCATGGATCCGTCGAATAATGCATTGACCAAGGCCATGGGTCTACACATAGCTACTATCACGACGATTGTTGGATCAAGGTCATGGATCCATCAATTGAACTGGATGGTAATCCACGGGTCAAGGTCATGAACTTGTTTTAATATCGGAGGTTATTGGTCAATGTCATGGACTAATTTAAGAAGAGCTGATGGGTCAAGGTACATGGACCCGTCAAGCTAAATTCACAGGTAAAGGTCATGTACCTGTGTTTACTAACACTCGGTTACAGGTCAACTTCATGCGTGAATTTAAAATTGAATAAATTTGATTGATAGATTTGACCCACAATAATAATAGTTAACAAAGTAAGCCGCATCTAAAATTAAAAATCAATATTAATTTAGCATCATGTCCCCCGAGTTTTCTTGCTTCTGTGTGGCCGCGTTCCGATCCGGTGGTAGTATATTAGTTTTGTTAGTTTTAAATCAACAAATTGTAACAATAATTGCTACAAATTTAATAATTAATAATTACTAACCATAAACAATATAATTCTTTCATATAGAATCATTCTTTTTGCACTGGCAATAAATTTATACTAAAATGTGGGTCACAAGGTCACAATTTAATAAATTGATAACTAATTTTCTGTATCGGGTAGATAATTGTAAGACTCCACAGTCCGCCCGTGACTGTGAATGCTGCAGAGTGTTCGAGGCGTCGGGCGATCATAAATCGGATACAGGCGCGATATAATCCGTAAAAGTAGTTTTATAAATGTGTAGTGCTCGCGTAAACATCAGATATTTAAGTATACATCTAGTTGATCGCAAGCTCGCGGATCTGTCGAATAGGGTATCGACCAAGATTATGGGTCTGCACAGAGCTACTATTCATCATCACGGTGATTGTTGGATCAAGATCATGGATCCATCAATTGAACCGGATGGCAATCCACAAGTCAATTTCATGGACTTGTGCTTTGCTGTCTGAGTTTGTTGGGCAATGTCATGAACTAATTTATTGACTGTTGATCAATTAATTGACAAATTGAAAAAGCATATATTAGGTGCATAGTATTGGCAAATATTGATTGTAGTCATAGAGTTAAAGGTAAATAAGGACACAAGTCCTTATACTAATAAGATGCTCTAAAATTAATTTTGAGATTAATTTTAAAATATTTACGAGGGACTCTCAAAGTGTAGCGGATGGCCGAGCTGTTACCGACACGATGTTATAGACAATAATATCGACCAACAATGAACGAACATTACAAATATCGATCGGGCGGGCAGGCGGGCAGGCGGGCAGGCGGGCAGGCGGGCAGGCGGGCAGGCGGGCAGGCGGGCAGGCGGGCAGGCGGGCAGGCGGGCAGGCGGGCAGGCGGGCAGGCGGGCAGGCGGGCAGGCGGGCAGGCGGGCAGGCGGGCAGGCGGGCAGGCGGGCAGGCGGGCAGGCGGGCAGGCGGGCAGGCGGGCAGGCGGGCAGGCGGGCAGGCGGGCAGGCGGGCAGGCGGGCAGGCGGGCAGGCGGGCAGGCGGGCAGGCGGGCAGGCGGGCAGGCGGGCAGGCGGGCAGGCGGGCAGGCGGGCAGGCGGGCAGGCGGGCAGGCGGGCAGGCGGGCAGGCGGGCAGGCGGGCAGGCGGGCAGGCGGGCAGGCGGGCAGGCGGGCAGGCGGGCAGGCGGGCAGGCGGGCAGGCGGGCAGGCGGGCAGGCGGGCAGGCGGGCAGGCGGGCAGGCGGGCAGGCGGGCAGGCGGGCAGGCGGGCAGGCGGGCAGGCGGGCAGGCGGGCAGGCGGGCAGGCGGGCAGGCAGGCAGGCAGGCAGGCAGTAAGTTTGTTTGTCTATTTGTTACCCTTTCAAGCTTAAACCACAGAACTGATTTCAAAAATTATTTCACCAATGGAAAGCTATAATATCAGGGAGTAATATAGCCTATATTTTATCCCGGTATTCCCACGGGAACTACGTAGGTAAGTCGACTGAAGCCGAAGCGAAGCGAGGGCGGGTTGCTAGTAATCAATATTTTTCAGAAACATCGCCCGTCCCTATTTAAGACTTTTTGTCTATTCACACAGGTAAAGGGTACAAAACTTATACAGCCAAGTCTTTTTCAAATTTCTTCATATAATACTTGACATTTAAACATCAGCAAAATAATAAGTGGTAGCAAAATTATTCAGTTGAATCATCAGATCCCAGCCCAAAGTACTTACATATGAGCCCGGATGGTGATGAGAGCCGACTTGGCGGTGATCGAGGCGCCGATGGATGGACTGATGCCCGCATCAGAGCCGGCTTATGAACAGGGCCAACACCTGGTGAGATACACTGTCTGGCTCGGGAGTGGTAGATTTGGCACACATTTATGCCACTGCCGCCCCTATCTCCGTCTCCGAGACAGATTGAACATTTTTGTCGGCCTCCAGCGAAGTTATGCACGGGTGACTCCATCTGCCTTGGGAACATATTTTCTCGACAATCCTGGTTGAGGCGGGGCTGGTAAGTGTCAAGGGCATGGGCGTGGAGTTAGCTCAGCGCCGTACGATAGGGGTGATTTCAGGGGTCATGTTCGAGACTGTCGAGCATTTCTTTCCGACTGACGACTTTGGCGTGACGGATGGCGAGCATTAAGGCTTACTGCGCATTGCGATAAGCCTCGTACAGATAATTCAACATCATGGAGACGCCGCTGGTTGCGCACATAAGACCTCCGGGGACCTATACACGCTAAATATTAAATTATTAATAAAATTTATAATACCATTCAATTTTGTAATAATTTTTGGAAACTGTGCATACTACATTTTTTACAATCGTGTAATAGCCTCTTAAAAATAAAATTGGCAAGCAACCTTAGTATTTATTCTATGCTGTCCGTACTTCGTAACCGTATATAACCGAGCCATAAACTCCAAAAAAAAAGTAACCGTATGTTAGCATATATTAGGGAGTTTCGGCGCGAATACGAAAATCTCATGTTAAGCTCTTGTATTATATTCATTTTTTTAGTGTTTTATAGTGTTATATTGAACAATTTTGCTGAAGTTTTATGTAATATAATTAAGGTGCTGAAGTCTGGTGAATGTGATTTAAGAGTAATTTATGTGTATATAATTTCGTATTCTACCGGAATTCCCAGAGAAATTATGTAATTAGGTTTTCAGCGCCTAATTAATGATAACGACTTGACTTATTATACAATATGAAGAAGTAAATAATATGTAAAGAAAATTATTACGTAGACAAGGCAGTATGGTCGAAAAGACTTTAGCCTGCCCGTGAATCGCAAATTATAAAGTAGTACAGAATAGGACAGTACGTCACTATAGTAAGTTTGGAATACAATCATCTGTATCCACTTGGCGGCGCTTGTGAGCTTGTTAGTATTACCGTCAAACGGGGTGGAAAGGATCAAAATTGAACTTTACACAAAGATTTTGCCACGTTTCTCTGGTAAAAGTGAATTTTATCTAAATAAAATGTATGTCCGCAAACTCAAATAATACAATTCTATTATGAAAATAGCAAATATTTAAGCGATTATTAAAATTTTTGTTAAAACGTATGCTATCCCTATTCCGACTGAATGCGGGGTCAATAGGGACGGCCATGGGTTACTAGAGAAAACTGGTCAGGGCTGGCAAAGGATAGTGAATTTAATTATTGTTAATACGGCGGCACATAATTTTTTATTTAACTGCAATGATTTTATATAGAGCAAAGGACCAGATATTGGTTGCCCATTTATTAATTTTTGTAAAAACCAAGAATGTAAAGCGTCTTTTAAAAGATTATTTTGGTTTCTTTCTATTTTTTCATTCTGGTTTCTTCTGGATTGGTTTTTTCATCATTTGCCGCTGTTTACTCCCGTCTTCCATGTCTAATTTGCAGGTGTACAATAAAATAGAATCTGTATTCTTCTTAATATCACTTATCGTGGATGTACCTACATACATGTTAGAAAAAGTATCTTTTTATAATTTCTTAATAAACATTGATTTTCGTTGATATGTCTTTTAATAAACGTACAAAATCGTCTATATACTAAATTATGCACAAAACTGAAGGAGATTTTTCATACATTCGATTACCTGAATTTTCGATTATCCGAATGTGTTACGACAACATTTAGTCCAGTTAATCGAGTTTCTACTGTATTCAATTGATTCACTCGAAATTTCGAATAGAAGATAGGACATAGGAAGATATCGACGTTCACCCAGTTTGGTCAGACGGGGTAGACGCCGAGGCTGGCCGTATCGGCAGTGCGTTGACGCTCGTCTATATACTAAATTATGCACAAAACTGAAGGAGATTTTTCATACATTCGATTACCTGAATTTTCGATTATCCGAATGTGTTACGACAACATTTAGTCCAGTTAATCGAGTTTCTACTGTATTCAATTGATTCACTCGAAATTTCGAATAGAAGATAGGACATAGGAAGATATCGACGTTCACCCAGTTTGGTCAGACGGGGTAGACGCCGAGGCTGGCCGTATCGGCAGTGCGTTGACGCAGATCTGCGATGCGGCCATGCCCCGTGTACGGTGTCTGCCCCTGAAGAGGGCTGTCCACTGGTGGTTTCGGGCGCTGGCGGATCTTCAGGCCGTGTATACGCGCCTGGAGGGACTACACCTGCAGCCGGCGGCGCCATCGCGACGAGGAGGGAGAGGGCCAGCTTTACGAGGGCTTCCGCAATGCGCGGTCGGCCTTCAGGCTGGCCGTCCGCACCGCCAAGAACATCAGTCGGCAGGAGATGCTGGACAGTCTCGACCGTGACCTCTGGAAACGCCCCTATGGCGTGGTGCTGAGTAAGCTCCACGCACGGGGCCCCCACTCACCGAGACTCTTCAGCCCGGCCTCCTCACCCGGGCCATTGAGGACCCGTTCCCACGGCGGGCGGAACACACTCCCCCGGTCATGGCTACGCCAGAGACCGGGAGGGCAACGATGACAGTGTTCCGCCCATCACGGAACTCGAGATGGGGTTGGTGGTGGCGCGCATGCGCGGAAAATCCACATGCCCCGGGTCGGTCGGGTATGCCCGACCGCCATGCATTTGTAACACCTCGCGGGCCGGGGCTCTAGCACGGTTACCCGCGCCGAGCTCCAGCCCACAAGGAGCCTGCCTGAGTCGGCCAATTGCTTGACCGACTCCACCGGACACTGCACCCAAGCAGCACCGACGCCGCCCGGACCAGTGCGGATGGTGCCAATCCGGACGGTGTCCGAGGCACATCCGGTACGCGCCATAATGGCCTCCCGGACGTCCTCCACCGTCACGGAATCGTCCAAGCCCGTCAGGCGCATCTCTG
Source organism: Lymantria dispar (assembly GCA_032191425.1). Taxonomy (NCBI): domain Eukaryota; kingdom Metazoa; phylum Arthropoda; class Insecta; order Lepidoptera; family Erebidae; genus Lymantria; species Lymantria dispar. The sequence continues at coordinate 15,791,825 of CM063452.1, read as the reverse complement.
CGCACTTGACAGGCCTGGCGATTCGGACACCATCCTCCGGCCCGAACAGCCCCCTCAACATCGTGGCCAAACTATCGGCCGTACGCAATATTTTAGCCTAGGCTTTACCCATGATTTACCGCAATTTCCCCATGATTTACCGCAATTTCCCCTTTTCCTTCCCTGTGGACCTAAATTCCCCTCAAAAGAGGAATTTCCCTTCATTGTGGAAACACTGGCAATATGGTAGCGGCAGACGCTGTCATTCGGTTGTCATTCTATCAATTCCAGTGCCCCTAGTGTCAATTTATGATTGTAGATCAAACTTCTAAATTAATAATAAATGTTCTAGCTGTCAACGCCGTGTTATGAATAGATATTAATAGATATAAAACCCTATAAATACAGAAAGTTGTATATTAAAGTTACGATAAAATGGTATTTATAAATAAGATAATGACATTAACTATTCTCTTTTATGATTTGATATTATTTGGCCATTGTAAGTATCAAATAGTTTATTTTAATTTTTTTTTATATGTTATCTTTTATAACAAAAATAATAATTACAGGTTCTATATATCGTAATCTAAAGTACTTTGAAACTATACATGCCTCAAGTCTCACACACCATATTGTGAAAAGAGGCACCAAAATATCTACTCATCCTTTTAATACTATTAAGGAAGTACATTTCAAAACTTTGGGAAAGGACTTCAGACTGATTCTACATCCCCATAGTTCAGTTCTGCATTCAAATTTTAAAGCATATACTGTAGATGGCGATGGCAAAGAGACTACGGTTCATGTTGGTAAGAATTTATTTATAAATCAATCTCTCAAATTATTTTACTATAAATTTTGCTCTTAACTCATATATGATCACATATTAAAGTTTGCAAGACAAATATTTGTTTTGTGGAAAATATTTCATTTATTCACTTTATTGTGCACCTGTATTGAATACAAAAGAGCTTAATATAAAGATACAGTACAATGGGTGGCCTTATTTAAATATATCTACCCATTAATACTAATATATTATACATATAGCCTGCCTTATTTCTTTCGGCAGTTTATTCCCCAACTGATGGCAGGAATGATTTACCGCTGTAACATGTAGAATCTTGTTTTAAATTTAGATTTAGTGAAGACCTTAAACATTTGTCACGTGTATCATGAAGGTATATAAAGCAACTTTTTAAATAGGAAGGAGTAGAAAGATTAAAAAGTGTTATAGAGTTTTGTATGAAATTGGTAAATATGATCATATTTGCGAAGGTCAAATATGAATCGGATACAAACATTTTGGAGATGCTCAAGTTTATCCAGTTGGTCCTTGGTGAGATTTAGATAGCTGACATCTGCATAATCAAGTATAGGTAGAAGTAAGGAAGTTGCAAGCGCAATTTTGGCACAAATTTTCACAGTTGGCAAGAAATTACATAAATCTCCTATGAGATCCAGCAGAGCTAAATAATTTACGGCTTACTTCTTGCAGTTGAGGACCTCAAGTTAGGTTACTATCAATAATTGGGCCTAAATTCTTTACTTTGTTGTTGAATGAGATAGTAACACCTTCAAACTTTACTTTAGGTAATTCGACTAAGTATGACATAATTCACAAATAGCATGTGAAAAATCATATGATATGGTTTTTCATACGTCACATCTGTTACCTGCCTTAAAAATCATATGATGCTACTTCTCTGCTACCCACCTTGCCTACGTCACACATCACAGCTCAATTGCATATCATCATAGTCGACAAGAGTGAATGGGACCAGTAATAATATTTATTCAGTCGTGTTAGAAAGAGCAAAATGTAATTTTCTGATTCGTCGTTATACGGTCGCACTTATAACATAATTTAAAATTGAACTTTAAGTTTAGTACTTTAAAGTATTAACTGTTTTGCAATGATTTTTAGCAAATCACAAAATCATTTGTTTATAAAATGAATGAAATTATGAAATGAAATTTTACTTGTCGTGTGACCTTCTTTAAGGGCGATACGTGTTTATTATAATTTTGCTTTCAGTTCGTTTCCAAGTTATTTAGTGTAAATAAATATAGATTAGTGTTTGGTGTAAAGTGTATTCCAAATAGGTATTATACACGGTGACTTTTTTTATCGTCTTACAAAAAAAAAACATAAAAGTATCCAACCTAAGAAACATATCTAACATATTTAAATGTTCAATAGCGCTAGTTATAAAAAAATAATAAAATAAATTAAAGTTACTATTTTGTAACAGCCTGTTTATTATGTTTACATTTTAAACAAATAAATCCTGCGGCATTTCGTTAGCCAATCATAGCTAGGAAGTTCACGTGGACAGCCAATCATAGCTAGGAAGTCCACGTGGACAGCTATTACAAAGCGTAATCCCGGCCCCCATTGGCTGCCTTTTTGTTTTGTTGAAGGTCGTGCGCATGAACTTGTAATTTACCTACAAGTAACTACATATTTCGCGACATCGTTGTGTGTTTGTGTTGTTACGAAATGTCTAATAGACATTATCAATACTCGAATATCGTACCTGTACGTAGTACAAATAGTGCACAAATGGTGGTTTATGCATAGACAAAAAAATGGTGAGCAATTTGAACAGTTCTTTCAATATCGGTAGAAGGATATTCTTGTTACTTTGTTCGCAATTATTTGTAAATAGCTGATTCCATTTTATCTAAATACCTCTGAACCAATTTACTTTATTGAAATAATGACCTACTAGTAGACTAGTAGATACCAAGTCTTTAACACTTTAAATAATTGTTCTTGACGGTCCTAAGTGCGTAGAAAGTATTAAGGAAAATTTGGACTCCGCACGTACTGAATATGTAGTGGTATTTCTGAAAAGGACGTAGGTAGATTATGGTACAATTTTACGAGTTGACAATCGAACTTTTTCTAAGGTGTAAAGTGAATGACTGCGCGGGCGGCGAGGTAACAGCTGTATTATAGTTCGTTCGCGTTAAGAATGCAGTAAGTCATCATTGTTCGCCGGCCTAGCTCCGCCCCCTAACCAATCAAATCTTTTCAAATTATAAGGTCAAGTTCACAGTGACCAGTTAAAGGCATAGCTTTGAACGCGACGGTTGTGTCAACCTCACCAATTCGTAAAAATAAAAGTGGTTTGGTAATTCATAGTGGAGAGAGAAAAGTAATTTACAATGTTTTTAAGTATTTTAAACAGTCTATTCAAATGTAACTGTGCAAATGTAACAAACATGATAATAGAACATTATTAATGAAAAGAGAAGACATTGTTTTGTGGCGGCGTAACACTCTCAGGAAAATAAAAGAACACAGAAAAGCAAATAAAACCATATACTTTCTTGACGAAACGTGGGTAAACGCAGGACATGTTTTAACAACTATAAAAAACAAGAGACATGCTTTTCAAGACTGCTTATCTACCGGTCCAAGAGTTCCTACGGGCAAAGGAAAAAGGTTAATTGTTTTACACATTGGTAGCGACAAAGGATTTGTGGAAGGAGGTCTATTAGTTTTCGAGTCAAAATCAATCAAAGATTATCATGAGAAGATGGATGGAGACAGGTTCCTTGAATGGTTCAAAAACATAATGCCCAAGTTGGAACCAGGGAGCATTGTTGTTATGAACAACGCTCCCTATCATTCTGTCAAACTCGAGAAATTACCGACGTCCGCTTGGAACAAACAGCAAATAATAGACTGGCTAAAGAGCAAAGGGACATTTATGGACATGAGTTATTTAAAAAAAGAATTGTTATAGAAAGCCGCCGAAATCACCCCACAATATGATAAACTATAAAATCTAATAAGCTAGCACCGGATCAGCACGCAGCCTTACTAAGATATATCCGACAAGAAATGATTTTTAAAATGTGTTATAATACTGTAACAGGTAGATATATTCTGTAACAACAATGACTTGCTTGACGAAGATACCTCTAGATACCTACCTATAGTCGTCCTGTGACGATGAACGCTGTAAAGTATTGGCAACATAGGGAAATCATTTGATTTTTATTATATCATATACAAACGCAATAAAAAATAGTTTTATTTCAAATAGATATGACTGACTTGATTAAACATTAAATAAGGTTTTGCAAAAAGAAAAAATGAGTGCATCTATTTGGGATCATTCTGAAAGAATCCCAGATAAAACTGTGGCAAAATGTATATTGTGTAAAAAGAATTACTCGTATAAATCTTCCGTTACTAATTTAAAAAAACATTTGAACCACAAACATTTAAGTGCGTACCAAAATTATTCCAATTCACAACAAAAACAAACTCGATTCTTGAAAGTCATCCAGCCTCTGTTATCGAACAGGCGGGATCATCAAGCTCGGCTAAACCAATTGAAATTCCAACAAACACTCAAATTGTCTCGCCAGAAAATATGACGCAACGTAAACAATAACAGGCAATAACTTCACACGTGCCACGTAAAATAGGCGACAAACGAAAAAAATATATTGACAAGAAGTTACTTCAGATGATTACCCAGGACTATCAACCATTTTCCAAAACCAATTTTTAAAAAGTTAATAATGTATGTACGAGTAAGTCCTGTGTATAAAGTTGTATATAAACTCGATGAACTCTTAATTATGCCTATGTTAAAATTTTACTTAGTATAAAATATTTTGTTATCTACATAAATGTGTACTTTAACATAATTATTTTTTACGATCTAACTTTTACATTGTCAGTTCCAAGCCTGTATTAAGTGTGAGGGAAAGTTCGTTGATAACATTTTTCTTAGCCGCTAAATCAAGTCTATGCTCTAATTACACTTTTTAGTTTTCTTTAAGGATGGCGACCGAATTCTTTATTTTAATAATTATTTCTGTCAGCTTCGAGATACATCATAGATTCACGCAATTAAAATAATCGAACATAAAGTCAGTTAGTTATCGCCGATTTTAGTAAAATACTTAAAATAGTGGCCACTCTACTAAAATTTTTCACAGACTTTATGAGACAATCTACAAACTCACGTATGAATTCATGATTTCATTTAAATAAATAAACATTTCGTTTAACTTGTATTTTTGTAATTATTCTTTACTTACAATGCCATTGAAATTAATATATGACACTTAAATGAGCATCTATACCTATAAATAAAATTGGAATGTCTGTTTGTAATGTTAAAATAATAGGCTTTTTTCATGCTCACACGGTTATTTGCACGACGCCTATGCCTAAAATACAGATTAAAAAATTCTGTCTGTCTGTCTGTTTGTTCCGGGTAATCTTCAAAACGGATGGACCGATTTCAAAAATTCTTTCACCAATGGAAAGCTATAATATCAAGGCGTAAACTAGGCTATATTTTATCCCAGTATTCCCACGGGAACGGGAACTACGCGGGTAAAACGACTAAAACCGAAGCTAAGCGAGGGCGGGTTGCTAGTCACTTTATAAAATTAAATCACAAAAGCAAGTAGTATCTTCCCAACAAAAAGCTAATGATCTAATTCATATTGTAGCGCCATGAATCATAAATGAATGAAATTGAAATTTCACATGTGAAATCATTGTGAATAAAAATTCATCAAATGAAAATGAATTAAGATTAGCAATCATTTCTATGTCTAATTCAGACCCATAAATTTTTGAAGTCAGGTTCGCACCGTCTACGATGACAACCTGAATTTTTGATGGGTGATAGCATGTGATACCATGAGACAAACTCCAGGCTCTTATATATTTTAATGTGTGCGTGACGCAGAGCTATGTATCTCCATGTACCTTTTCTACACGTCGATTAGTACCGCGCCTTTGTATTGAGGATACATGCACGCTAGGTTAGGTCGCCAGCGGTCTCTTTGACCGTGCGTAATTTTTTGATATTAATTTGTATTCTTATTTTAATGTCAAAATGAATAAAATTTGAAAATATTCACCTTTGGGTTCAGAAATAGTTATCTACCGCGAAATATATGCCAAAAGAGGACTGTAGTGACGTAAAACCTGACGCAACTAAGGATTTTGTACAGAAAGATTGCGAATGTGAATCTGTAATTGAGGCATGGTTGATTAAAGATACTGGTTTTTTACTACATTTTATAGAACCTTGGACATATCAGCGTCCAATACTTACGTTATTAGTTTAAGCCATCAACCACAAAATATTCTATTCATCATATATTGCAGATTAATGAAGATTTATCGATCATTTGTAATCCATAAAAACTAAACATAGACAAAACATGCTCCACTTCGACATCCCAAAAATAAAACGGAAGACAGCTTACTTATGTTTTTGTATCGACTGCCTATTTATTTGGAGTGTGAGAATTAAATACGCTATATGTGTCGCGATAAATTGCGAACGTTTATGTAATGCAATTTTGTTTGTTGTCATTTTTTAGTTGATATTATTATTGGATGTTATAGATAATTCATTTAATTTTTAATAAATAATACCAAACGTCATTAAAATTTACTACTTAATGGCATAAATTTAATTACCTGAGAATGATGTTTTTTGAGTCTAAACTACGACTATATGATTAGTTATATGTTTATATCAAGATCTCTATATAATTTATCATATAAAGAATTTTTTTTAAATTTAACTGTTGCATTTTTGCAATAGATTCTGAATTAAATTCATTAATTTATGAGAGGTCTCCAGGACCGCAGGTAGGTGGTTAAAAGATAGAAATATGAGGTAGGTGGTTAAGGGTTAAGAATAAACACAGCATACGATAGTAGGATTGTTGAGATTTGGAAATAGATTTTAAGATTGTCTGCGTAAAGATGATAGGAAAAAATTGGTCTTAGAAATGGAATTTATAAAGAGTGAGAAAAGTAGTGGAGATAAAACGCTACCCTGGGGCACGCCGGCAGTAGTAGTCCACGAAGAGGAATTATTGTTTACAATGCAAATACGTTAACTGTGAAACAAATCTAGTGCTATTTGAGATATATAGATAGAGCTAAGGAGAATGAGTAATATGTCAAAATCAACCATATTAAACACGTTACTAAAATCTAATAGTGCCAGTACCGTTAGCTTTCCACAATCCGTGCCAGTACCGTTAGCTTTCCACAATCCATGCCAGATCTGATGACATCCCTAATATTGACTAGTGCGGTTATGGTACTGTGACCAGGACGGGAACCGGATTGGAAAGGATCAAGGAGGTTATTTTGTAGAGGAAATTACTGCTCTGTGTGTGGATAAGATGTTCAAGAACCTTGGAAAAGAATGGTAGTATGGATATAGGACGATAATCGGAGAAGGATACAAGTTTACGTATTTTAGGCAACGCAGTTATTTCGCCATCTTTCCACACGGATGGATCCTGAAGGAATATCCTCTCCTCTCGACGTTCCCTCCCCTGGAGACGTCGGTCGCCGTCGCGCGGTCAGCCTCTCTGTGGGTGACGGACGAAATCCTCAGTCCGATCATCCGCGGACTCGGCTAGGGCGGTATCAGGCGCAGGTACTCGCGCCTGCGCCGCCCGAGTCACCGGCGGCGGATCGTGTCATGGAGGCGTCACTCGCGCAGACGTTCTGCCGCCTGTTTCCGCAAGATAACTGCCTCGCAGTAGGCGGCGACCGCGTCCCAGCTCCTGATGCTGCCGAGGATCTCCCTAGCGATGGTTGGCAGCGTCAGGTCGGCACCGATGATTGCGATGAGTTCACGGCGCTGCTCGGCCCATGCGGCATACACCTCGAGCGTGTGCTGCGCCGTGATTCTAGCCATACTGATGAACCTCTCATCACTACGTCTCCTCTGTACTCACAGAGGCTAGTAGTCTCTCCAGGTTTATATTAAAAACAATTTTTTTTTAGATCGAGATAACTTCTACACAGGTAGAGTATTCGGTGAGAAAACGTCAGATGTAAAATTACACATGGAAGATGGTATGATTACAGGTATAATACATACACCTGATGAGACATATCATATTGAGGTAAATTTATTTAAACATATCTTTTGAATTAATAATAATTATTTATTGACAGTAGCTTTATAAATAATATCATATCAAATACACTAGTAAATGAAGTTTCTTTTTCTCAGCTCATATCTTACTGTAGAAGGTATGTCCTCTGTGGAAGAATGCCGAACCCCTTTTACTGTGCAAGGGGAATTAGGATCACAGGTTGTTGTAGGGTTTATGTTGAATTTTCTTTATCAGTCTTCGGTGTGATATGTATATTATAACTCTTACTCTTAATCATCTATTACAATACAAACAAGACCAGACTACATGGAATAAGCCCTTGTGTCGCAGAGATTTTACAAATTTACAGTTAATGGATACAAATTATACCCAATTTCAGAATAATTGTCGTTCGCACAAAAATGGACTACACAGATGGACACTACATAAATGGACCTACCGTACCAGTGTTGTGGGTTCGAATCCCATGTAGGACAACACTTTGTGCGATCCACAAATCATTGTTCCGAATCTGGATTTAATTTGTGTCCGTTAATTATATGTTTGTAAAGTCCCCTGCAACACAAGGTTTGTAGGCATAGTGCAGGGTGTTGTCTTTTAAAAAAAAATTGCTCTGTCTGGGGTAGATTCCTTTTTAGGGATTGGTGTTTATTTCACTTTACCTACTATCTGTGCAATGACTGCCGTGAATCTCAAAAGGAGAATTATGTGTTTTACATATAGGTCTGTTATGCGTGTCCTGACTTTTAAGCATGTGCTGTCTGAAATAGTTATTTTCTAGATCTTCGAAGGTTACCTATAATAATTGAGTATACCTATGTCTTTATTTCTTACTCCCATCCATAGCCTTCATGGCGCCATCTGCCTCATTTGGACGATAAAACGATGATAACATATCGCTCGTCTGACATACACTTTAGCTGGAAAGATGCAGAGGGTACTAGGGACAATGTTAAGCCTCGAGTTTGTGGCTATGTGAAAGAAGGAAAGGGTAAGGCATGTTTTTGATTGTGTTTATTAGAGTTAAGTTAGAGCCTTTTGATGGGTTTTTTTTTCTAAATGTGCTACTGGTGTCTTCATATAAATTCAGAGATTTACGCACTTTATGATTTAATTTGCTACGAGGTTTTGTTAGTCTATTTCACTATGAAAACTATCAATTAGTTTAAAATTTAAATTTTTTAATTGGCCTTTTGTAATGAATTACGAACATTAAAAAAACGATTGAGAACAATGAAATTTTTAATTAATGATTTCTGATGTTGACGTGAGCATTGTGTACTTTGTAAATAAAAATACTGAGCGGTCCGCCCGTGGCCATGAACGCTGTAAAGTGTTCGAAACGTCGGGCAATCAAAAATCAAATACAAACGCGATCATCATCATCATCATCTTGCTCTTATCCCAATTACTTGGGGTCGACGCAATATGTCATCTGTTTTGACATATTGCAAAAAGTTTCGGCAATGACTTTTATGACCGGCCGCCTGCCTGACGTCAACCCTCCTTGGGAATGTAATCGTTGACCCAAATGGTACCAGATGGAGTTGGTCCGGGTCAATCTAGGGCTCTTAGTCGTCTTTTACGACACGCACGAGCAAAGCAAGGGTTGGTAGTATTCGAAGCCGCTATCACACAGCATCTAGCTATCAATACAAACGCGATAAAAGCCGTAAATAATTTTTATTTAAGTTTAATTTTTATTTACCACCTTTTTTCGTTATGTTAGTGCAAAAATCTATGAAATCATCTGTAATTGAGCTATCTGAAATTATTTCAATATAAGTTTGTCCTTTCTTATTTTGCATTGTTATTTTGCTTAGAGAAGTGCTTATCGAGGCTTCATAATGGTTAGTGGTGAGCATAGTTTATGCTTACATGTTAGTGAAAGATTCACTACTATATTTGCTCCCCTACTAGGAGGACCGACGACCTGGTGAAAGTTGCTGGGCGTCGTTGGATGCAGGCGGCACAGGACCACAATTTGGGGCGTAACAGGGAGGCCTACGTCCAGCAGTGGACAACAATGGGCTGAAATGATGATGATATTTGCTTTAGTTTGTACAAACTTCATGGATGTTTCACATTAATTCTTTGTTTATTGGGAAGGAGATATCTCCTTACCAATAAATAAAGAAGACGTTGTTACATGACAACGAACATCCTCATTATATAAATTTTATTGGTGTTGGACCTTCATTTATGAAGTTAGAAGTTAATAGTACATTACTGCAGCGGCCAGCAAAAGAGGCATTAATGGACGAGCGTGTGAATGTGGGCCGAGGCGAAGCCGAAGCACACATACGTGTGGCGACGGAGGCGGCGTGCCTATTGGCCGGGACTCCCCCGTGGGACCTGGAGGCGGAAATGCTCGCCAACTTGTATCGGCGGGTGTCGGGGGTGCGCGGGGAGGGCCGTGTTGTTTCCTTGAAGGAGCTCACCGCCTGGCGCGTCGACGCCCGCCGAGACGTCATCGCCCGCCGGGACGTCATCGACCGTTGGGCAGACCGGCTGGAGAGGCCTCGATACGGTGTTTGGACCGTGGAGGCCTTCCGGCCGGTGCTGATGCAGTGGTTGGAAAGGCGGCACGGGTGCTCTCCTTCCGACTCGTACAGGTCTTGACGGGGCATGGATGCTTCGGCAAGTACCTGCCTTCGCTAGAAGGGAGAGAACTCCGTCCTGCCACCATTGCGATTGCGACGAGGACACGGCGCAGCACACGCTCGACGTCTGTGCCGCTTGGGCAGAGCCGCGTCGTGGACTCGTTGCAATCATCGGTGCAGACCTGACGCTGCCGACCATCGCTAGGGAGATGCTCGGCAACATCAGGAATTGGGACGCGGTCGCAGCCTTCTGCGAGGCAGTTATCTCGCACAAGGAGGCGGCGGGTCGCGAGCGCGAGGAGCACAGCCCCGATGATGCGACCCGCCGCCGGCGACTGGGGCGGCGCAGGCGGGAATACCTGCGTGCAATGCCGCCCTAGCCGAGGCCGCGGGTGACGTGACCGGGGATTAGTCCGTCACCCGCTGAGAGGCCGACCGCGTGAGGAAAGACCGACGTCTTCCCCGAGGGGGGGACGTCGGTCGATGGGAGGATACCCCGGGTAGAGGGTGGGTATTCCGTCGGGCCGACCACTGATGACAAGTAACCCTGCTCCAGTGGCCGGCCCAACGACGAAGGCGACGTGGTGTTCGGGTGGGTTGCGGGAGTTGCGTGCTTAAGGCCCTCTGTCGCCCCGGACGGAGTGGTGCGGAGGAGCGCAGACCGCAGCCCACCCCAAAAAAAAAAAAAAAAAGCACACACGTGAGTCCATCAATGCCTAGTTGTGGCCTAGGCTTGTATAGTAGTTTTCTCAAATAATGCACGGAAATTAATACTAAGTAGAAGATTGGAAGTGAAACTTCTTTAGAATCGTTATGATTTCAAACCCGATGAACCGAAAAAGCGAGTCCATAGAGACATAAACACGTAAATGTATAGGATTCGGCCAGCGAGAGAATGAGATAAAGGACAAAGATGATAAAGGATGATAAAGGATAGTTTTGTTTCAAGCCAGTTCGAAATTTAAATAAAACTGATTGACAAGTTGCTTCCTTGGTTGCCATGTGTTGGAATAACAAACCGTTTCATTTTTAAAATACACGATAGATATGAATGTACATATATATTTGTTTGGCCGCTAAAACACGACAGATATGGATTTTCATACATTTTTTTTTTATTGCAAACGGTGGCAAACGAGCAAACAGTACACCTGATGGTAAGTGTTGCTGCCGCTCGTGGGCCTTTACAGGTTCGCTGCCTACCGTGAAGAAAGTGAAGGGAGTGTGAATACGTGCATTGAGGCTCAGTGATACCAAGGGCACCACCAAAACCTTCCCCCCACAAACACCCTCAGAAAGTTGGGCTTCCGGCTCTCTCGCTCACCGAACGAAGCTCAGTAACAACTTGCTACTACTCAGACGTCGATTTTCTGCGAGAGTGTGGTACTACCCCGGTCGGACCGGCCCGCGGCTGTAGATAGATAACTGTCGACAGTGTGGTCCTACTACTCTTAATACATACATTTTCTGCCGGCCGCTGTTCGCGCAGTACGGCAACTTCGATTTATCTCAAAGAAGGTTGTCAAAATAATGTTCAAATATTCAAGCATGTTTGAGAAAATTTAATTATTTAAAAAAAAGGTTGATGGTAGGCAGGAAAAGTCGCTAAGAAATTTATTTTCTTCACTGTTATACCGATTCGAGTACTGGATAGCGATTATGAGGCATCGATTCTAATCACATAGAATGTCCATGTCGACTGTAGCGGCCCCATAACGCATCCTACATATGCTCCCTAATTTCTAAGCTGACTATTGATACCGTCTGTATTCAAATTCAGCAACATATGGTGGCTTAATTTTTCCGGTACCTAATCCTTAGCCATTTCCCGATCTTCCTGCGATACCTACGTAGTCAAATAAAGTGTGGTGACGGAATAAGAATACAATTCACCACTCCCTATCTTGCCCGTGGATGTCGTAAAAGACGACTAAAGGATATAATAAATATATAACATCTTTGCAAGAGAATGAAAACAAACAAAATCCTATACCAATCTGTCTGACTAGCATGGTACATAAGGTCAATTTCCCTCCTTGTGGAAGAGGCTCGAGCCCAGCAGTGGAGCGTATATGAGCGAACGATGACCAATATTACTTCAAGATTATAATCTAATCACTAGCTTCGTATTTTAGAATTGGAGGAAAGAGACGACATAGAACACATTGACATAGAAAGTGAACGGGAAAAGTCAGAAAAGGAGAAGTATCTCCTAGATTCTGGCAACAATAATGAGTCAGACATCCATCACAGGGAGAAGAGACAAAGTGATTATGAGTACACACCTACAAAGACTCGTTGCCCGCTACTTTTAGTGGCCGATTATAGGTTTTTCCAAGAAATGGGGGCCAGTAACACCAAAACCACCATCAGCTATTTGGTAAGGCTTCTTTTATATACCTTATTTCATTATCTCGCCTAATATATATATATATATATCTATATCTATATATATATATCTATATCTATATCTATATATATATATATATATATATATATCTATATATATATCTATATGTACGTACCACTGTTGGGCTCGAGTCTCCTGCGCAATATTAAAGTAATTGACCATTCATTTTATTACATATACAGTCAAACCTGGGTAAGTGAGAAAACTCTATAAGTGAGACTAATAGCCAGGACCCGTCATTTTAAGCTCCCAAAACCTCTATTAGCGAGAAACGGAACCCTCTGTAAGAGAGTCGTTTTCCCTCATGGACCTCCGTAAGTGAGACTGCTACTTATCTATACCTCTATAAGCGACAGTCGAGCTTTATTTATTTATATTATTTAGGAGGAACTATAGCTACAATAAAAATACATAAATATATAAAAGATACACACATACAGTAACAAATGACAAAGCAAATTACAAATTTAACATCTGCAATCATTCAAAATACAAAAACATAAACCCAAACGAAATTGACGGATTTTTTAAGTGTAAATAAGTTCTAAATAAAATTATATAGTGCATGAATTTTTGTTTTGTTTTCGTAAGCATCTTGATACCTACCCTTATAAAGTACTTATATGTCGAAATCTAATGAATGTAACATATACACACTATTAAAAATATATATGTACATAATATATGTTGTGCATAATTAATAATAATGCACATAATTTTATCATATTACATATTTACTACATTCGTACTTGCTGTGACTTGTTATTGCTGTGCGTATCTCTATAAGAGAGAAACGCTACCCATGTACCTGCATTAGCGTGAAACTCGGGTTAGTGAGAAACCTCTATAAGCGAGAATGAGATTGTACTCCCTTAAACTCTCGCTTATCCAGGTTTGAAATACAGTTTTATATACTCACGATTACTCGTGAGTATATTTGTATTGTATTCTTACTCTGTCACCACACCGAAAATATTCCTTACTGGGTTTTTTTTAAGAGAAAGACACTACGGGGATAAATACATATTCTATCGAAGGAGATTTTACAAACATTCTGTTAAATGACATAAATAACATTTAGACTTATTTTGTGAAATGTACAAATTATTATATTATAGTTTTGTCTATGAATCCAATCCACGACAATACACCATGGAAAACAGTCGTCGAAACTATTAGGGGCCGTTTAAAGGCAAAGCTTTATACACAACGTTTTTATAAGAGTCTATACGTTTTATAATAAGCGTAAGCACATTTTGTTTAAAAGCACGACACGATGCTATGACCCAGATAGCCCTAAGTGGCTGATTTATTAATGAAACCTCAGCTACTGGCTAAAGTTGGGTTAACCTAACAGCTTCTATAAGAATATTATAAATTAACCTTATGCCCTTCTATAAAATATTAAAAATTAACTCTGTGTCCTTGGTATTGGAGAGGTTCATAAACGGCAGTTTCCACTTTTATTAGGTAACCTGCTTGTTCGTCTGCCACTAAAACAATTAAAAAAAGTAAGCCCGTTACTAGTTAGACCCACTATAGCATATGTGAAGTTCCACACTGTAAAGAGGTTATATCCATATTTTTTACTTTATTACACATAAAGTTTTAACTTTACTTAATTTTATATAATATTCATATTCATTCTCATTTTTCACAGATAAGTCTCATTGATAGAGTTCACAAAATATATAACGATACTCTTTGGCAAGATAGACAGGTGAGGATTTTTTTTTATTTAGCCCACATATGATCTGGGTATAAGCCTCCTCCACGAATGCAGTTGAAATAAGTGCGAGAATAGTGGAAGTGCTTTTCTATACAGCATGTCGGCCAGACAGGATAGGTTTCCTTCAAGTTTGACGGCTACCGCAGTGTAGTTATTTGATTGTGTCCCTTAGTCTTCTCTTACTACACCCGTTACAAAAGAAGAGATCCATCATTACATCGCATAGTGTTATCTTTAACTACTAATAGTTAGCGATAGGAGTTACTAACAGGAAAGATTTATCTTCTCTCTTAAACAGTAGTTCTGATTGTATAAAAAAGTAAAGTATGCATAATGATATTTTATTTTACTTAGTATGCTAGAACTGTCCTACCTCCTATCTCAATTCGTGCACCAGTTATTGTGCAGATGGATGGTGGGGTTACGGATCTACGCGCTTAGTTGCGTTATTCGTGCAATCCGATAAAAAATATTTTAAAGAAACTATGAAAAATATTCTAATAACGCGATTGTAAGAGGTTAATAATGATATTTTTTATTAAGTTGTATATTCTGTACAGGATATGGATGGATTCAAAGGTATGGGTTTTGTAATCAAGAAGATCCTGGTACATTCTGAGCCAACTCGCGTGCGTGGCGGGGAAGCTCATTATAATATGGTACGAGAGAAGTGGGACGTACGCAACCTTCTTGAGGTAATGTCGTGTATAAATATTTTTTATATTCTCATGTTTTTCTTTTTTTTGTGTGTTTAGCTGTTAGCCGCAGATGGCTTTCACAGCTTATCCCGACTATGGGTGAGCGCTGAGGGCTCTCAACCCGGTAAAATTAATCAAATTCAAGTTTATGCTGGAGTGACAATATAAAAGCACAGTTACAGACCATACACGCACGCACGCAGGTCCGCGTATACGGTTAAAGTAGTGTTCTTTTTGATGTATCCTGTGTACGTTACTCTTGAGACGGATGATAAAGTCGTCTTGCCAGTAAAAGAGGTTTCCAGAGCAATGGATTATTTTGCGCTCATTCTACCGTATTTTTGTCTACTCGTTTTCGGCCATGATCAACAATGGCAGCGTTTGTTAATTTTAATTTCCTTTCATTTTAATTGTCCGTTTTTCTTTGAAACCAAAATTAACCATCGAAATAATATGCTAAATAACTAAATAATATTATTGTCAATTTTTTACTCTTTTTATATAATATTTCATTTATGTATATGGGCATTTTTATTATATTCATTTTAACATATAATTTCATAAATTATTTAAATTTATTTAGTTTTTATTGATAATTTGAAGCATTTGACATGCTAGGCTGCAAGAAGATTATCATATGCAAGCCTTGAACATGCTTCTATTGCAAGTTAATTCCACTGCCTTACTAATTTAGCTAATACAGTAATTACATACAGAGATGGGCGTAATCGATTAAATTTGTAATCTGATTGAAAGTAATCATGATTACATCAATCTGGCTTACATTCAATTAAGATTACTGTGTAATCATTAATCGTGATTAAAGTAATCAGTATTCATCAAATGATTATTTGCATTCAATATTTTAGTAGTCGTTTATGCCACTAGCAAATAAAACCTGTAGGTATTAATGCATGAATGAGTTTATTATAATGAAGCGAAACAAACCTAAGTAAGTATATAAATAAGTAAACATTTTCTGTACGTTTCTGACTTCAAAACTCTTAAGGTAGACGAATGATGGAATAAACATTTTGAAAAGTCATTGCATTTTTACCCAAATGTTATTTTATAACTATGACCATTATTTTGTACACCCGTCGCGCGTCGCCCGGTAGGTGAGGGCGCGGCGATCGGGGTATCGCTGGAGAAATGATAAGAGTATTATAATCCTATAATGATTTGCGCCATAAAATTCGTGTGGTGACGGAGTAAGAATACAATTTACCACCCTCTCTCTTACTTGTGGATGTCGTAAAAAACGACTAAGGGATTATTATGCATATAATATCTATGCAAGAGAAGGAAAACTTGAACTTAAACCCTATACCAACACGTTTGACCAGCGTGGTATAGTAGGTCGATTTTCCTGCCACTGTGGAGAACGCTCGAGCCCAACAGTGGGACATACATGAGCTGAAATGATGAAGGAAATGAATAAAACTGTCTTATTTCTACACTATTCTTTTGATATTAATCAAAAAATGTAATCATTATTTAGATTAAAGATTAACAATCATTAATCTCTTGTATGATTACTCAAGTTAATCTGTAATCACGATTAAAGATTACAAAATGTAATCATTAATCTGACTGCATTTCCCAACACTGATTACATATTAATTTATGATTCACATACTACCGTTTTATTTAAATTTGAATTTTATAAACTCTCATTGTATACAGGTGTTCAGTCGCGAATATTCTCATAAAGACTTCTGTCTTGCTCATCTATTCACTGATCTGAAGTTTGAAGGTGGTATACTTGGTCTAGCTTATGTCGGCTCACCGAGGCGAAATTCTGTTGGCGGTATATGCACTCCAGGTAATATATAAATATAATTGTTATCATTTACTAGTAATAGCCCAACCACTTTTATTTTTTTTAAAGAGACACTACCACCCCGTTTTGAGGATGTTTGGAGTTTATAAATATACAATTAACGAAAAAATTATTTCTGCAAAAGAATTATACTCGGTCTTCGATACAGGCCGGCACGAGAGATCTGTATTTGACATTTATTCCATGTTTGTAGTATATGTTGACCAAGTCTGGTTCATTTCCGGCATGGAAAAATGTATTTGTTACTATTTTCACATTTTTGTTATACACTAGGAACTTGATTATGTGACCCTCAGTTATACGGATTCGCGTTAGTCCGGACTACCAACCGCGACCTATGTATTGTAACTATAAATGGAATTCATGCCAACATGAACGTGTCTAAAATGGCGTGTCCCGCCCGCGCCCCGCGGTATCACTGCCCCACGCGTTATTGTTTTAGTTAGTAATTAGGGATGATCGACGTTAGAAAAACAAAACTTCGATGAAAAAAAAAACATCGATGTTGTCGATGTGTGTTTTTTTTAGGGAATCTAAGTCGTATCTTATACAGTAGTAAGTACTTTTCTTCGGACAGAACTGTGATGAGCTTTTTTTTAGGAAATCTGAATCGTAAATCCCGGTAGTTTTAGGAAATCGACGAGTGCTCATTTTTATCGATTCATCCTTATAAGAAACAGAAATTTATTAATTGCTAATGTGCGCAAGGCCGTGAGTTATCATCGATGATCAATTCCGTTAACATCGATGTTACGATATTTTTTTTTATAGCAACATCCGATGTTAAAACATCGATGTTTTTCCTTTCAACATCGATGATCATCGATCATCCCTATTAGTAATTGTTACTCCGCTTTGACGTGCGTGTCCCGCAAGATATGTATTCGTCTTTTAATAAACGCTTAAAATTATGTGCATACTACATATGCACAAAACCAACGGAGGTTTTTCATACATTCGATTATCCGAATATTAGGCATCCGGCGACAACTTAGTATCAAAATTGATAATGTGCTTTATTTCTTAGTGTTTAGTTAACTATAATATTTAATGCGTTACAGACGAACTTAAATGGATTTTGTTTTTCCCAATTAATTATATTTTGATTTCTTTTTATTTATTACAATTTTTGTTTTGTTTTATTTTCAGCTGTTATGGCGCATACTGTGAGTGTCCAAAGTTATTGCTATTGCATGCTTTATGTGGTTTTATAAATTTGAATATTTTAGATATTATTATCTGTATATATATATTTGTTTTATATACTTATATATTTTTACTACATATAATATACAGGGTATTTTTTCAAAGGGTGCACAAATTTGCACAGGAGGTTCAGAATCGATAGTATAATTGATTATTGAAATAAAAACATGCTTTTAAAAAAAAAATCCATTTTACATTTTATGCATTCCCATAAAAACCAAACTTGTTGATGTTGCGTAGCCATTCATAAATTTTATAATTACGCCACGAACGCACACAAAGATAAATCTAAGACATCGTAAAAAATCTTTGCGTCGTATCGTGAAATTAACTATAACTTGATTCCCTACCCCCCCGCGGGGCCGCCGGCGCACACCTTTGTCGGCACACGACAGGCCACCACCCACCACCAGTTGACGTTTGACCGTGACCTAATTACGAGTGCGTGTGCTAATTTTTGTTGTTTATCTTCAACAATGGCGGCCATTGGCGCCACAAAATCAAATCACATATTCGAACCGCAAGTATTATGAGATGGTACGGTGCTACATATTAAGTGCTGAAAGTCTACGTGGTGCTCAAAGACTATGAAAGTGACTCTTTACCGCGTTTACAGCGACAAGGTATTAACTCGAGAATACCTAATTTGAAGACGATTTTAGCAGCCACCCAAAGGTTATTGGATTTTGGGCAGTTCACTATGTTGCGAAGCGTAATTCCAGATCTTTTACAGGAAGTACCCCAAGCACTGTTAAATAACCCTACACTATCAACATGACGGTGCGCCGCCTCATTATTCAAGTGCTGTGCGTAATTATTTAAATGGTTAATATGGTGATGGATAGGACGCGGCGGTCCAATACCGTGGCCTCCAAGTTCACCGGATCTTACCCCGTTAGACTTTTATTTGTGGGGAGAAATTAAGATACGTGTTTACGTAGAAGCGTGCAGTTATGAGGACCTTTGTAATAAAATAATCACTGTATTTAGTGACGTGAAAAGTTGTCGGACACAAATAAATTTAAAAAACAATTTAATCAAGCGTGCTCGGCTTTGTATTGGACTTCATTTTGAAGAATTAATAAAATATCAGTGATAGTTTTTTCATGGACTAGGTAAGTAAGTAAGGTAGACATGACTAGGTAAGTTGAATTGTAGTTGAGTAGTATGAGTATGATACGAGAACGTGCAAGTGTGAAAGAGTTGGTTGAAGATTATGCGAGAGAGATGATAGATTAAGGAATATGTATAGGTGTAAGTGAAATGGAAAATAAACTGCAATTAGAGAAAACGTCGTATCAACCATTCAATTGGAATCGTAAACTTATTAACTATAACACAATTGTTAGTAATAAGCAGTATTAGTGTCCGTTTACGGTAATGTTCGTTCGCAATGGCCGCAAATAGGGTGGTCAAAAATCACGAACATTCTTAGATATTTTCAAATCAAAATAATTAATTAATTACTAGTGATTTTAAACATTTTATATATCATGTTATTTATATCTAGAATATAATAAAAAAATTGTGTACCCTTTGAAAAAATACCCCGTATATATGGTTAATATATGTATAGATTTATTATTTGCTGTGTGGTGGCGGTTATGAATACTACTAACGCTTACACTGCTCGTTAGTGTATTAAACGATGACTAATAGTTTCATATCGACCTGGGCCAACTCCATCTGATGCCATCAGGTTAACAATTACAAGTCCAAGGAACGTCAGGCGCTTGACCCTTCTTGGCCAGTTATATTTCCTTAATATTTTTTAATCTACACTAATGTTATTATAAAGAGAAAAAAATTGTTGCTGTTGAATAGGCTCCGAAACTTCTAGACCAATTTCAAAATTTCTTTCACCAATGCAAAGCTATAATATCAGGGAATAACATGGGCTATATTTTATCCCGGTATTCCCACGGGATTGGTAAGGTGACTGAAACTGAAGCGAAGGGAGGGCGGGTTGCTAGTTGAACTTTTTTAACTTTAAAAATAACTTCTTTTATAAATTTTGTGTACTTAAGTTCTTTTTGTTTAAATTATAAAACTATTTTTATAGTCAATTTAGGCTTATGTTGTAGTAATGACGGATTCGGACACGCGGCGATAAATACTCCACATCAATTCTGGCAAAGATACAACAAACAATTTTTTTTAAAATATTATTTTGACATTCCAAACAGACACTTCAATTTTATTTATTTGTATAGATATAACCGTTGTTGGATCAGCCAGAATATATATATATACAGGGTGACTGGTAAAAGATTGTACACATTGAAGGAGGCTACTCAGTACTCGATTCTGATACCGAATATATATAAAAAATAGTACTTAAATTTTGAACTATTTATCTTATAAAAATATTTAGTCCTGGACACAGATGATAATATACCTACCTATAGGTATATCTATCTATGTACAGGTTAACGCACTTGTACTAAAAATTTACGTAACAGCGATATTGAACTAGTTATTGGGTGATATGCCGACAAGGCCGTCTCGGACCAATCAGACCGCAGGACGGCTATCTCTACCTATCGTTCGCGTCATACGGGAATCCTTCAAAAAATTCTTTAGTTATCCGCGGACCGCGATGGCCTAATCGTACTAGTGTGTTTCTAATCCTTGCGTAGCTCCGTTCGTCGGATTGTCTTTTATGCACGTTTATTATTTTTTGATATTATGTAAATAACAATTTTCGATGTAGTGGTTGATGGCATCTTGTGCTGATAATGCTATAATACTGCAGGCGGTTGCTTAACTATGGCCCATTTCATATTCTGCTGACTTTAGTGACTCGACTATGTCCCGCGAGTTTTGCCAGTGATTACTGTTTAACGTAAAAGCATCAAGTGAGTGTTAGTGTTGTCGGTCGGTCGAAGGATCCCAAGTATAAAAAGAAAGGTATGTATTGTTTTAGACAGGCGCTCTCGCCACGCTGGACGTCGTACAAACAACCAACATAACATACGGTTGTTTGTAGATTAATAACATTATCCCTATACCTACTTTTAATAATTCTAGCAGTAAAATCGGCATTAAAAAAGAAATTAGGCAAGTGCGTGACCTTGACAAGTGCTAATAAAACTAGTACGCCTACTCCCGCTCGTGTCCCCCACGCGGTGACAGTTCGTCTGTACTCAGTCAAAGCGCGCGCGCCGATTTGGCCATTTTGCATTTCCGTATTTATTAACTTACAGTTACGAGTCATTTGATTGCCCGAGCTTTTTTTAACCGTATTTGTAAAAAGTGATAGAATTAGTGATATGAATTTTTAATTTCATATTCACTAAATCGTTGTGAATTAACAATATTAGTAACTAAAGTTGATCATTTACGTACGCGAAGAGGTAAGCAATTATTTTGTTAATTTTGATTGCTGGGATTAGCGTAATTGTAATTTGTAAATAGATTTATTATTTAATCACTGCACATAGGTATGATTCCACTTTTTAAATACGCCAGAAACACCAAGGTGCCTCCTAATTTATACCAACTGCCTCTAATCTAAGTACATTAGAAATAATTTATTTTGAAAAATTCAGTTACGAACGTTTATTATTATCTAGGTATTTTTGCCTGTCCTAAGCCAGGATCAAAGTATGAAGGAAAAGTGACTGATGCCTTTCAATGACTATAATAATTTATAATAATAATTTTAAGACAACACCATGCACTAAGGCAATAATCCTTGTATTGCTGGGAACTTTACAAACAATAATAATTAACGGACACAAATTACATCCAGACTCAGAACAACAAGTTGTGGATCACACAAAGTGTTGTCCCGCGTGGGGGATTCGAACCGCCGATACCGGCGTTGCAAGTCGCTATCTTAACCACTACGCCATCTGTGCACTAAGTTCGAATACGATCCGATACCTCTAGTCTATAGGGTGACCATATTTTTGGGAGTCTTGCGACACTAATATTGTTGATGTTTACTATGTTGTTAATTAATATTTTTCTCTTTTTACATTTTTATTGGTTATCTGTGACCATTATCTATCGTTTCCTTCAATATGTACAATCTTTTACCAGTCACCTTGTATATATATATATATATATATATATATATATACTATTTGGGCTGAAGTTTTTATTGCCAATCATATTGGAGTCATTGCATATTTCTAATACAATTTACCTGATCTATAAAATCCTATTACTGGGGATAAAACCTAATCTGTCTAGTCAATGTAGTACAGTTGGTGAACTTCGCCCTGGTCGTGAAGTCGGATTGCCCATTACTCCTGATAGTAAGTGGTATTGTGGTCTCAATAGGTAAAGCCTTGTAAGTTCTCCTATTAATTCAATAAAGCGTAAATCCTGGTGGCATTATCATATAGAAGTAAAAAGTTTCCTTATAACTTATTCCACATTTTTCGTTACCTGCATTCCTTCCATTTTTGAGGGGTGGGCTATAACAACTCTGGGAAAATGGCGGAAATCTACTAGTCCTGTTCCAACTTAGTCATTTTTGCTTAAAGAGCTTAAGACGATACATACATGTTTCATAATTTAATGAAATTATCTGCAGAATACTTCAAGAACGGGTACACCCTTTACCTGAACTCTGGTCTGAGCTCGTCACGGAACCACTACGGGCAGCGAGTGATCACGCGTGAGGCAGACCTCGTGACGGCCCACGAGTTTGGCCACAACTGGGGTTCAGAGCACGACCCGGACGTGGCGGAGTGTTCGCCTGCCGCCAGTCAAGGCGGTTCTTACCTCATGTATACTTACAGCGTCAGCGGATATGACGTCAATAACAAGGTCAATATTGATTTTTTTGGCAGACTATCGTGCGGCTCCATAACCCACCGTATGCCGCATCCCTACCCGCGTAGAATTATACTTTTCCCAAATAAACCTTCCTCATGACAAACAAAATATTTTTCCATAATTAGCTAAAGTGAAGGTTTTTGGACCTAAAGTTAGTGGATTGGAGAGCAATTGCAGCATTCTTTACAATAAACTAGTCACAAAAATTAAAGAATATAAAAAAAAATCGCAATTTTTGGGTGATTTTCAACGAACTCCGAGGAAAATGATCGTACAGTAGACATATGTCCGCTATAGCAAAACGTAACCGAAAACGGTTACATGCCCCTGACGTATCGTATCGGTATTGATATAACTAATAATGGCTATCAGTTATCTAGCTACAAACAATCGACAACGACGCGACGTTGTCAACTAACAATAGCACAACAATTATTGTTTAGGTGCTGTGATTCTTGTTTCGCTACGTTGATAACCGAACGATCACCAATAAGCCTAATAACCAAAATAATTATGCCAGCTATCTCTTTCTATGTGATTCCTGACGTGTAAAACAGAGAGGGAGTGGGTATTGGCTGCCGGCGTAATAATAAGCAATATTTCACAAATATTGATAAAAGCGAAAGACGCTCTTATTTATTTTCGCGTAAGACAACTGTCATAAACTCTGGTAAATTAAACTGTAATGGTAAAGTGGTTTTGTTTCTCGTTGCTATCGTAGGTATACTACGCAGTGTTCACTGTAGTTTGACCTATGAAAGGTTATAATGGTTAAACCGTGCATTAATAGAAATAAGATCGCGATTATTTTACGCGTATTATATCGATATTTGGCAACGATTATCGATATTGACATCAAATAAACGGTTAGTAGCCGTTGCTATAAATAGCCAGTAACGCCCATGTCTATCGTACAGCAAAAACAAAAGTAAATTGTAACCCCAAGTGTAAGAGTAGATAGAGTCTGGGGTGCCGGCTGTTGTGGCGGCTACTGTCTCACACTAAATTTAAGGTCCCAAGGAGAAGCCAATATCTGTATGCCTGGGCATTTCTCGAGGTGGGTCCGTGTGCCATGGATTCGCCGTAACCGTCAGGTGGTCATAGGGTGCTGTTTTTATCAGAAGGTAGTTAGTTATTTAGTCGGCGCTGGCATACCGCGCAACGAATCATCAGAGATGGACATCTGTAAAGATTAGAAAATATAAGAAAACTTGGCTTTTATTCAAATTTGCTTTTGTTTTCAGCGATTTTCGCCATGCAGCTTGCGATCTATACGTAAGGTACTTCAAGCAAAGTCAGGTCGTTGCTTCTCCGAGCCTGAAGAGAGTTTCTGTGGTAACCTACGAGTTGAGGGCGGCGAGGAGTGTGATGCTGGATTACTTGGTAATTTTTATTGGTATTGTATTGCCTACTAGCAACCCGCCCTCGCTTCGCATCGGTTTCAGTCTTTCCTGCGTAGTGCCTGTTCCCGTGGGAATACCAGGGTAAAATATAGCCCATGTTACTCCATGATATTATAGCTTTCCATTGGTGAAAGAATTTTTGAAATCGGTCCAGCCGTTTTGAAGATTACCCGGAACAAACAGACAGACAGACAAATTTTTTTTAATCTGTATTTTAGGCATAGGTGTCGTGCAAATAACCGTGTGAGCATGAAAAAAGCCTATTATTTTGACATTACAAACAGACACTCCAATTTTATTTATTGGTATAGATGATGTAGCACCTTTAAAAATTGTGCAACTAATCGAGTTCATTTTTCATAATAATTTTTATTAAATTTGTATTTGTAGTTGTAGCAATTCTTGGTTGTTCAAATAAATAAATAAATACATATTGATTTCAGGTACCGAGGATAATGATATGTGTTGCGACAAAAATTGTAAGCTTAGAAAAAATCAAGGTGCTGTGTGCAGGTGTGTAAGATGAATTTTTCGTCATCACTATCCTATCTTTATCTCAATTACTTCTCGTCGACGCAATATTTACTTTTTTGTACTTCACACACATATTGCATTACTATTTGTTAGTGGTTTTATTATATTTATTATCTAGATAATTAATATATTAACTTGCTGAGTAATTAAAATAAGGTCAGACAGGTGAAGAGTCATAAAAGAAATCCATTATGTACGAAAAAATTAAAGTCTTCTTTCTAGAAATTAGTTGATTCCCTTGTATGATAAACTTTAAAAGCATATATTTATCAAAGTATATAAACATGTTATGCTGATATCTACAGTTATATAACTACTCTATTAATGTCTAATAGTCTTATTAATGTTAGTGAAAGCTCCCTTGCGAACCCTAAAATCATCAGCGGTTTTCAGGAAAAAATTTAAACAGCATTTGCTTAACGCTCAAATTCAGATTCAAAATTTATTTTAGAGATAAGGATTTAATTTGTAATAACAGCGTTATACTTTTTTATATATATATAAATATATATATATATATATATATATATATATATATATATATATATATATATATATATATATATATATATATATATATATATATATATATATATATATATATATATATATATATATATATATATATATATATATATATATATATATATATATATATATATATATATATGTGTGTGTGTGTGTGTATATTTTGTATGTATGTCTGTACACAGTCTTATGTTATATAGATTTATGTACAGGGTAATTAAATATGTACGTTTCCACGCATTCTTGTAATAATATGCACGCAGTTATCTAGATTTAAGTAATTAAAAGTATTTGATTGTGACTGTCCGTGATTCCACTCTAGATCTTAGCAGAATATCAGCGTTGCTTCTACACAATGAAGTAACACTAGCTGAGCTAAGATCCTGTTTTGTCTCTCAGCATATATTATGCTCAATTGGTTTTTTGTTATTTATGAAATGTATGAGAGCAAAATAAATGATTTTTTTTTTCTTTCTATAATACTGAACCGGAATATAATTTGTATGTGGTGCAGTGACAAGAACTCGCCATGCTGCGCGGGCTGCGTGTTCGCGCCACCCGGCGTAGTGTGTCGGGAGGCTGCGCATTCAGCCTGCGAGGGTGAAGCTACTTGCAACGGAGCCTCCGCTGATTGCCCAAAGGTTTAAATCATATCCAATAAATATATATCATTCAAGCACAGTTCTACGACCAGTGTGAGTTACCAGTGATGACTTACGCCACGGAAACGTGGTTCCAAAATGTAGGTTCCTCATAACCAAGTTAAAGGTCTTCAAATCTTTAAACCAAATCAAGATTTCTCTGCGAGATAGAAACCGAAATACGGAAAGAAAAACGGGTGTTTTTTTTTTGTGGGTGGGCTGCGATCGGCGCGCCTCCGCACTGTAGTGAAACACACGCAAGTTGGTTCAATACTGATTTATTATTTTAATACCCTCCACCTAGTTACAATTAATGTACTGACAATATACTACATCTTCCTCCTTTTATAGAAAAAGAAAAATAATAATAGAAGGAAAAAAAAAACTCATTTTAATATTAACTTAAACGTAACTTACATAGGTACTACAGATACTTATATAATTACTTGTCTACTAATTATATTTTTTTTTATAGATATATTTAATTAAATGTAGTATAGTACGTATAGTTATTATCTACTTAAATGCATGTAAAAGCTGAGAAAAGCAACCTAATCAAATTGTAAATTGGCCAACATTCGTGCAGTTCTTTCCTTCGACCTTGTAATAAGTACCGCAGGTGGAGACGGAGACGACGATGTAGCCGACATATCGTCCTCACTTCGCGGACTTTCAAATTTGTCACTGTCGTTCAGTATTGCTGTCTTACCATCACTGGTCACAGTGTTTGGCGACAAACTACCTGTAGCCTGTCTAAGCTCATGTAATGACGAAGTATTTTCGCTGTTTACAGTAATTGTCTGCTGTTCCTTAGCTACTCTCGCGTGCCTACGTCTACGAATAATACCAGAACTCTGAAGCCGATCAATGACGGTTGCAGCCTGAAATACACCCGGTTGCGATAAATGATAGCTTTTACTCGTGCCAGAGCGGCGCGTTGTTCGGACAACTAATTGACTTTGCGTACGACGGAAGCGATTCCCGTATTCGTCTTCTACAAAATAAGACCGAGGTTGAGACGCATGACCAACAACAGTAACCGACTTCCTAACACCATTATTAATCAGAGTTGCATTGTCTCCTAACGAAAATGGTTTAACTGACTTTGCCGATTTATCGTAGTGTTTTTTAATATTCTCCCTATTTGTCATTAACACTTTGTAATTGCGTTCATTGTCAACCTTCTCCGTCAATAATCCGGAAGTAATAGGTAGCCTTGTATTTAAGCGTCTACCCATAAGGATTTGTGCCGGTGAGTCTAACCCATTTCGTGGCGTTGCCCTAAAATTTAAGAGAGACAAACGATAATCCTGGCCAGAATCAACACACCTTTTTAACATATTTTTTACCGATTGAACGGTTCTCTCACTTTTCCCATTTGATTGCGGGTATAGTGGGGAGGAAGTCTCTTGTTCTATTTCCCACTCACGTAAGAATTTCTTAAATTCTAGCGAACTGTAAGCCGGCCCATTATCAGTTACTAATATTGCCGGTATACCGTGACGCGCGAAATGATCTATCATAAAATCGATAACATGTCTAGAGGTAATTCCCGCCAACTGTCCGACTTCCATATAATTAGAAAAGTAGTCTACTAAAATAATATATTTTTTCTTTCTATATTCAAATATATCTGAAGCTAATTTGTGCCATGGCAACGCGGGCACCTCGTGCTGTAGTAGCGGCAAGCGCCGCGGTCGGGGTGCGTATAGCGCACACGCAGCGCAGTCGCGCACCGTGCGCTCGATGTCAGCGCTCATGCCCGGCTAGAACATGACGTCACGCGCACGTCGCTTGCACCTCTCTATACCCAAGTGACCCTCGTGTATCCGCGCCAACAGTAGGTCACGTAAAACGCGCGGTATGAACACACGCTCCGCTTTGAAAATAATACCGTCGACATAATGGAGCTCCCCGCGATAAGGCCAAAAGACATTTAACGTATTGTCAATATCACGCCTACTCCTAGGCCAGCCATTCTTTATATATCCTATTAGTAATTTACAATCCCCATCTATCTCTGTTTCTTTTCTAATAACGTTTAATTTCTGATTACTGTACGGTACATGATCTATCATGAAACACGATTGCACTTCGACTTCATCAGAAAGACTATCAGACATCTTATCATTCAAGGGGGCCCGCGACAGCGTATCTGCTATGTACATACTTTTCCCCGGAGTATATACTACTTTAAATTCGTACCCTTGCACTCTCATCATCATTCTTTGTAACCTAGCTGGGACCGAGACTAACGGCTTGCAAAACAAACTCTCTAGGGGTTTATGGTCCGTATATACAATGACGTCAGACCTGCCATAAATATATTGCCTGAAACGTTCAACCCCAAAAACAATGGCTAACATCTCCTTCTCAATATGCGCGTATCTAGCTTGTGTGTCAGTGAGCGTCAGCGAGGCGAACTCGACGGGACGACCCCCCTGCAGTAACACCGCCCCCACAGCTACGCTGGACGCGTCCACTGACACCACCAGTGGCAGTCTGTCGCTGTACAACGCCAGAACTGGCGCGCCGCCTAACTTGCTTTTAAGCTTATCCACTGCTTCAGAATGTTGACAATCCCATAACCACTCGGAATTCTTTTTTAATAGCGACCTTAACACATTCACACTTTCAGAGTAGTTAGGAATGAACTTAGATAAATAATTAACCATACCTAAAAATCTTTCAAGGCTCTTTCTATCCGATGGATACGGCATTTCCATGATTGCCTTCACTTTTGAATCATCAGCCTGCATTCCTGACGCGTTAAATTTGTGACCTAAATAAGTAATCTCCTGTACCCCAAATTTACATTTTGTACGATTGAATTTAATGCCTACATCCCTAGCGCGTCGTAAAAGATTTTCGAGTCGACGGTCATGCTCGTCCCTATTGTGTCCCCACACTATAATATCGTCGATAAAGGAATCGACACCTTCTAAATTTTCTAAGTGTTGTCTTAGCTTCGCATGGAAAACTTCTGGTGCACAATTAATTCCATAAGGTAAACGTAAAAGTTGATAACGACCAAAGGGTGTGCTAAACGTACAGAGGTCAGCACTGGCGTCATCGATCGTCACCATCCAAAAACCACAGCGCGCGTCCAGCACGCTGAACACGGCGGCACCACGCAGTCGCGCCGCCAGTTCGCCCACCGTGGGCAATGTATAATGCGCACGCCGTACTGCACGGTTCAAAGGTCGAGGATCTAAACACACACGAATACCGCCGTCCTTTTTCGCTACTAAAACAATAGCATTAACCCAGTCCGTCTGATGAGTAACTTTCCTTACTACGCCTAAACCTTCCATTCTACGTAACTCATGTAACAACTTATCTTTAAGACCTAAGGGAATTTTTCGTGTTGGACATATAACTGGTTGCACATTTTTATTCAAAATAATCTTATATTTACCCGGTAACCGTCCCAAACCTTTGAACAAGTCAGTATATTTATCAATATTTATTGCATTAATCTGATTAATTAATCCTAAAGAAATACAACCTTCCAGACCGAGTACATTCTGACAGTTTATATTAGCAACAACAAATGATAAACAATACTCTTTACCGTTAAATATAAAAGTTAGTTGATTTGTACCTACAATAGGTAATCTCTCACCTGTAAAGGATTGTACACGTTTTGTGAACGGCATAAGGTTGTCAATTGAGAAACCTAAGTTTACATACTCTGCTATAGAAATAACATTTATCATTGAGCCGGTATCTATTTTTAGTGAAATAATTTTGCCGTTACACTTTATTATTTCCACCCATTCCTTAGCAGAACGCTTACATGTTTTTTTATAATCTTCGATTGTGTCTACGTAAAATATTTCTTCACTATCACTTGTTACGCTATCTACACTTAGATTTAGCACTTTTTGATTTGTTTTCTTCACATCGCACACTCGCGAGAAGTGACCTTTCGTCTCACAAACGTAACATAACGCGTCTCGCGCCGGGCACCGCTCGGCGTCCGCGCATCGGGCGTTACCACACCTACGACAGACGCTCCGCTGAAGCTGCACGCGCGCCGGACGTGGCCCGGCGTTACCGCCGCGTCGTCTTGCCCCAGCGCCGTCACGTCGTCGTCCGCTACCACTCTGGACAGCATTCACTTGCATCCCTTCTGAAGGTCCCTCGATGCACTTACTTTCTTCCTTAGACATTTCGGCTGCTTGACACATTTGTATCGTCTTGTTTAATGTTAAATCGTCTGTGCGGAGAAGGCGATCCCTCACCGTGTTATTAACAATGCCACACACTATTTTATCTCGCAACAAGCTCTCCTGCAGCTCACCGAACTCGCACTGCTGACTCAATACCCGTAACGCCGTTACATATTGGTCAACGTTTTCGCCATCTTCTTGGTTGCGGGTAAAAAACTTAAATCGCCTGACAGTAATATTCGGTTTAGCACCAAAATACTTATCAAACTTCTTCAACACACAGTCGATGTCATCCTCACTTTCACCTTCATTAAATGTGAAGGTAGTGTACACTTCGTATCCAGCCGACCCTATGAGATTAACCAACAAGCTAGCCTGAACTTCTTTAGGCTCTTTGCTCACTCCAGATGCTTTTAAAAATACTTCAAATAGCTTCTTCCATTTTCGCCACGCCTCGGACCGCGTGGCTGGACCGCCATCGAGTGACAATTCTATTGGAGGACGTGCGTGTTCCATGTCGATAGTTTATTTTAATAACTATTTCGTAAATTGATGAAAATGATGGTTCGGGGGTTTCTATTTATCCTTTTATCACTTTTTAACCCATTAAAATACACACCGCTGTCACCATGTAGTGAAACACACGCAAGTTGGTTCAATACTGATTTATTATTTTAATACCCTCCACCTAGTTACAATTAATGTACTGACAATATACTACACGCACCACTCCGTCTGAGGCGACAGAGGGGCTTAAGCATGCAACTCCCGCAACCTACCCGAAAACCACGTCGCCTTCGTCGTTGGGCCGACCACCGGAGCAGGGTTACTTGACATCAGTGGTCGGCCCGACGGAATACTCCCTATTGGGGTACCCTCCCATCGACCGTCCTAACGGGGGGGGACGTCGGTCTTTCCTCACGCGGTCGGCCTCTCGGCGGGTGACGGACTAATCCCCGGTCACGTCACCCGCGGCCTCGGCTAGGGCGGCATGAGGCGCAGATAGTTGCGCCGAAGAAAAACGGGTGTAACCGACATAACATAAATAGATCAAGTAAGAATTAGCATGCTGAAGTGGCAATGAGCAGGTCACATCGCTCAAAGTAAAGGTACTCGAGTGGCGACCACGTATCCAACGACGAATTAATAGGTCCCCCACGACTACCCACTACGCCATCTCTGCAGTCAAATGCAGGAAGCATTTGACTGCAGAGATGGCGTGGGATTAGAATAATAACTTATAGAAGGTACCTAACGCTGCGCACAAAAAATGAAGTATTTAAATTGGAGCCAATTGGAGTGGTGTGCGTGTGTAATCGCTTGCACGCATGTAGTATTTTTGGCTTCACGTTTTTGATCGCTTAAGTTTTTTTTGTGTGTGTGTGTGTGTGTATGTATAGCTGTTTGCCGCAGATGGGTTTCACAGTTTAGCCCGGACTATGGGTGAGCGTTGAGGGTTCTCAACCCGGTAAGAAATTTAATCGCTTAAGTACTGATACTATCCTTCTATACCTACTTTATTATTCTAAAAATTGTTTGAAGATGAAAACACAATAATGTGTTATTAATCTGAACGAGTAACGTGATCCTACTACTAGGATCGGACTAAATTCCACCGGATATCATGGCTTACAAAACGTTAATGAAATTTCTTCAAATACTAATTAAGGTCAAAATCTTTCTTTCTTATCCATGGGTGAGACGACTAAGGGATATAACACGCGTCTAACAGCAAGCGAATTAAAACTCGAAACAAAATCCTATGCCAATTCATTTTATTAGCTTGGTGTAGTAGGTCAATTTCCCCTCCCATAAAGGAGGAGGCCAGTGTCCAACAGTGGGACGTATATAGGCTATGATGATGATGAAATGATGATAATTGAGATCGTAGTTCACAAACTTATTTCGAGCCCAGCAGGGGGGCTGTGTGTGACCGTGTGGTGACGGAGTAAGAATACAGTTTACCACTCCTTGTCTTGCATGTGCATCTCCGTGCATGTCGTATAAGACGACTAAAGCATGCGCTACACGGTTTCAAACAGTGGCTTGAAACAGATGTTTGAAACAGATGTTTGAAACAGTGTAGATAGATGTTTTATGCCAAATTTCGTATGACCTTTAAACGCCCTTGGTAGCGAGGCTTGTGTTTCAAACCACTGGCCAAGCGTTGATTTTTATCTTGTTTGAAACCGTCTAGCCGCTTGCTTAAAACCAAACGAACAACAGTCACGCTGTAGAGGTCAGCGCAGACGCACGCGACGACGTTCTGTGCATAAAATGGCGCGTGAGCAGACAGAACGCGATCGCGATGTTATTACTCAACTTCTCGAGTTATACAAAAAGTTGCCCTGCCTTTGGGACTTAAATTGTGAAGGGTATAAAAATAAAACCCAAAGAAGAAATGCGTGGGATATTTTAATTCTTTTCTTCAATTGCACACAAAAGTGCAAGACTTACTCCAACTTTTTGTTTTTTGATAGGTAAGGCGCCATGACGTCGTTATAGTGAATATACGGTACGCGAGCGTAAAGACCTCCTATTCGCGCCACGTTCTCTAAACACTGTTGGTTTCAAACTAACTTAAAAACCATGTAGTCAGCAAAGTGGTTTTCTGCTTTTTCTGTTTCAAACCACCGTTTGAAACCGTGTAGCGCATGCTTAAGGGATATAATATATACATAACATCTGTGCAATAGAAGAAAAACTTGAAATGAAACCCTATACCAACATGTCTCACCAGCATGGTATAGTATGTCAAATTCCTTCCCATTGTGGAGGAGGCCCGAATCCAACAGTGGGACGTATGTGGGCTGCGATGATGATGATGAGAGGGTCTGTGGAGCTGTGATGATGATGAATGTGGAAGAAGTGATAAACAAATAAATGTGTGTTTGTTTGTGTTAGGCGCCAGCCATAGCGGACGAGCACGAGTGCGCGGAGCGTGGGCGTTGTCGCAACGGCACCTGTATGCCGTACTGCGAGACACAGGGCATGCACAGTTGTATGTGTGATATCGGTGAGTCTTCATAACTTTAATGTTTAATATCTGTAAATTAATATTTCTGGTTGGTGACGCAATTTAAACGTATGTGTCATTACATATCGTCACTATCTCAGCCCATATACCTACGTCCCACTGTTGGGCTCGGGCCTCCTCCATTATGAAAGGAAAATTAACCTGCTAAACCACTCTGTCAGACGTCTTGGTGTAGTTTTTAATTTAAAATTTTCTTTCTATTACATCGATGTTATCGGCATATTATATCTTTTTATGATACCCACAGGTAAGAGTAGTTGTGAATTGTATTTTGACTCCGTCACCACACGGAAATTTCTATAAATTTATTACATCTAGTGGTATTGTAAAAGACTATTAAGATATGAGAGCAGAAAACGTCACTGCGAAAGAAGAAGACCTCGCAATAAAGCTTTAGGGTCGTAACCGACGTATACAACACCGCTGCCACACGACAAAATTATGTTCATTGAACTGTGAGCTTTAGGTTGTTCGGTGTAGATATATTTTACATTAACAATACAAATTAGCAGATAGCCCGCTGTAAGCGAGCTTACTGCCATCGTGCCCCCCGATAGTTGGCGGCTCGCTTACCGCGCCCTTTAAGCACGTAACCCACGCGTTATACGCACACAGATTGCTCGCTTGAAGCATGTTGCTAGCTTTTCGGCGTGCGGGTGGGGCGATTCGTCAGCTGCTGCGTGTTTACCGTCGCCCAAGACTTATTTCAATGGAAACCGATCACAAACTGTGTCTGTCGCAAAAGAAAAAGCGGTGCGGTAGGTGACTGTTAGCTGTAAGCGCGGCAGCAACAAGTTTTGTTTTTTTGGGTGGGCCACGGCCAGCGCATCTGCCGCCCAGCTCCGTTCGGGGCAAAAGAGGGGCGTAAGCGCGCATACCCGTGACACGTCGCTTTCGTTGTTGGGCCGACCACCGGTGTAGGGTGAGCGGCGACAACTGGTTGCCTGACAGTTGTAAGCGCGTGTACAGCTGGTGGCCTGCTAGCTGTCGGCGCGTGGACGACGAGTAGTCATCAGCAGCCGTGTAGGGCAGTGTTGTGCGGGAGCGGTATTTACACGAGTAAATAAGCTACGACCCTTATGCCCTACTCGTCCAACATTCGTCAGGCGAGTTTCTTTGATCAGTGTTACTTGTTTAACGGATCGGCTGTTCGGTGTAATATATATAGTAATTACTATTGGCATCTCCAGCAGCTGAAGGCGTTCGCCAATATTATTCATCATTAATAAAGAAGTACAGCTAATTTTGAAATCTTCTCTACCTAGGTATATACAATAGGAGGACAATTGGGTTCAAGTGTCCCCAACAGTGTGAGGAGAATTGTCTTACGCGTAAATTTTGGAATCATATTTTTTTTAAATAAGAATTTAAATGAATTATTGTTAATATTTCTTTCGCAAATGTTGAAGTGCTAAGAATACGAAGTATTGGTGCGGACATTCTTCTAGTGATTCCTTAGCCGGTAATCACCTAGGAAACTAACACCAATTGGGATTCGCAACCTCCCTGCTAAGCGTGGCAGGCCTATGTCGAATAGTAGCCGTATAATAGAATGATGAATGAATGGAAGTTATCTTTAATACATTGTTAACAGTTGCGGACGCATGTAAGCGTTGCTGTCGCAAAAGCTTAAACAAGACTTGCTTCCCGGTAGCTCAGACAGACATATTACCCGATGGTACACCGTGTATTCAAGGCTTTTGTA
Organism: Lymantria dispar; assembly: GCA_032191425.1. Classification (NCBI taxonomy): domain Eukaryota; kingdom Metazoa; phylum Arthropoda; class Insecta; order Lepidoptera; family Erebidae; genus Lymantria; species Lymantria dispar. The sequence continues at coordinate 15,756,617 of CM063452.1, read as the reverse complement.
ATAAAGTAAGTATTACATATTGTGTTCTGTATATTAATGGACGCTTTTGTTTTACTCAAGTAGACGCCTTTATCTGTGTGGTGCCGGAGTCAGAATATCATTCACCAACCTCTTTCTTGCCCGCGGGTGTCGTAAAAGACCACTAAGGATGTGATATACAAAAAAAACAGCATTGTAATAGAAGAAAAGTCGACATACAACCCTACACCAACCTGTCTGACCAGCGTGGTGGTAAGTATATTTCTGTCCTATTGTAGAGGAGGCTCGTGATCGACACCGTCACATATATGAACTGAGATGACGACGACGACAACGGTGAAGATGATGGTGATAAATACCTTTTTTGGACGGTTTTTTTTTTCATTAATAAAACTATGTTCGAAGTTGTATTTTTTACAGCCTAAGAATATAGTTTATCACCCTTTAACTTCCATTGGGGTAGTAAAAGACTACTAAGTGTTGTAAATGTTGTTTTCCGTGAGGTGACAGAGTAAGAATACAATTCACCACCCCCTATCTTGTCTGTGGATGTCGTAAAAGACGACTATGGGATATATGTCCGTCACCCGCAGAGAGGCTGACCGCGCGATGGCGACCGACGTCCCAGTACGTCGAGAGGTGAGGTTACCCGAAAGGGTATTCCGTCGGGCCGACCACTGATGACAAGTCACATCTGCTCCGGTGGTCGGCCCAACAACGAGGTGACGTGGGTGCGGGTGGGTTATGGGCCCGCGCGCCGTCCTTTCATCGCCCCGGACGGACAGGACCGCGCGTGCGCTTACCATAGCCCACCCATAAAAAAAAAATGGGACATATGCACATAACATCGGTGTAAGAGTAGGAAAATTCGAAATGAAATCCTATACCAACATGTCTGACCAGCACGCTATAATAGGTCAAATTCCTTCCGATTGTGGAAGATGCCTTCTGATCTTTATAAATTTAAGTCGGTTTTAGCACAGCAGACCTATTTCCTCTAGAATTGTTTTATTTTTACGGTAACAAACACTACGCATTGTAGTTACCTTTGTAGTTTACAAACTTATAATTAAGAGACACAAATTACATTCAGAGTCGGAACAATAATTTGAGGTTCGCACAAAGTATCGTCCTGCGTGACATTCTAACTTATATAACACTAGCCCTACTGTGCTATTATTTATTGTTGTTCAGGGTGTATGCGAGAAGACTATACAGGATGTAGTGGAGCGTTTCTGGGACATCATTGAGGATATCAATATAAACAACGTGTTGGGTTTCCTTCGTGACAATATTGTTGGTGTCGTGGTGCTTGTCACTGCGTTCATTTGGATACCAGCTAGTTGCGTTGTGAGTATAACGATTTTCTTAAATATTTTCTTCAAAATGGATGAACCGACATTGATAATATTTTATTACCAAGTAGTTATCTGTATAAGGAATAATTTAGGCTATATTTGATCCCTGTATTTCCACGGGAGCAAGTACTATGTGGGTGAAACCGCGGGCATTTGCTAGTTGTAAATAAAAAACTCTTGTCCAAATGGTCATTCACTCACCGGGTTGAGAGCCTTCCGCTCGCCCATTGACCGCGTTAAGCTGTCAAGGTCATCTGCGACCAACAGCTACACACACAAGAAAAAAAAAGGTCATTCACTCTATTTTATTTAAGTTGTGTTATCTGTATTGTTTGATACAATTTGAAGAATAAGAATAGTTTTCTTTCAAAATAGTTGTTAAAGGTAGATATACAACAAAAATATTCCGTGTGATGACAGCAAAAATGCAAAATACAAGGTAGTGAACCTTATATTTTGCCCGTGGATGTACACATCTATACAAGAGAAGGAAAACTAGAAATAAAACCCTATGCCAACACGTCTGACCAGCCTGGTATAGAAGGTCAATTTTCTCCTATTGTGGAGGAAGCTCGAATCCAGCATTGAGACGTATATGAGTCGAGATAATGAAATAATAAAATTTCTATTATGACATCATTACTTATTCCCCAATCGTTGTAATGTAAATTGCTGTGTGGTGGCAGTTACGAATTCTCACAATATTTACATTATTTGTGAGTTTCATAAAAGACGACTAAGGACTTTATATCGACCTGTGTCAACTTCATTTGATGCCCTCTGGTAAACAGATATATTTCCAAGATGGATTAACGTCAGGCAGGCGGACGGTCATGACACTGTTGACAAAATTTTTGTATTAATTTTTTGCATATTCCAACGTATATAATGGAATATGTACATAATGCCTCGAGCCCAAGTTATTGGGAGAAAGAGCAGGATGGTGTCAGCAGATGGTTAGAGATAATTTTTTTCTCCGTGTGTCAAAACTTCTCATATTTCTGAATCTTTAGGTTCGTTGAATAGATTAAGTTATGTATCTTAAGTGTTATTTTTATTTAGTAACAAATAATAGTATGTACTAGTTATTAATATGTTTAATTATAAAGTTCGTTTCACTTTAGATAAGTTACGTAGACCGTCGACGGCAGCGACAACATCAAAAATACTTGGAATGGGAGAGACAACACGACCTGGTCCACCCTTCCTCGCCACGTAAAATAATACATACCAGGTAAATTAATATAATAGTGGACATCATTTTGTAGTATTTGAAATTTGTTCTTTAGAAATCTGTCATTAATTTTTACTTGTATGTCTAAAAGTTTGATATACGAGTATATCTGCTCAATTTAAAGGATGTACGAATGGTGTGCACGTGAAATTGAACTCTCGACATTTATTGATAATATGCTTTTTGGCAATCCATATCATAGGTTCTTTGATCTTATTTATAATTATTATTCCAATTATTCAGCTGGTAATATGAGTGGGAAAAGGATGGGTCTTTAACCCTTTTGAGTTCTCAGCACATTATCCTCGAGACAGGTTTTGGGAGTGGGGGGGTTTTGTGAGTGAGAGTGGGGATTATGGGAGTGACATAAATATGAAAAATCGATAAGCCAGAACTTTTGCATTTATATAGATTTTAATGATATTTATGTTTAATACAGGTTACCAAAACAGAAGCCGCCTGGCATGAAGTCTAACATTCAAGGTTCTAGTCAGTTATAGATATAATTAATAAATTACAAAAATCACTAAGCATTTGTTTTCATTTCACTCCCAAAATAAAATATCAACTATAGTCATATAAACAACCGATTACTGACAAGGAGAAATGTCGTTCTTAATTTATTCAAGTCTTCAAGTCTATAATGTAGTAGTTTCATAGTCTTTGTTGAAATCCCGGGCTGGCCACAGATGTCAAGGGCTCTGTGCCAGTCTCAATGGCAAAGGGGCGGGAATACGGTGGGTATTGTGGCCGCACCCCACCTTTTCGTCACCCTGGACGGAACGGATGGAGTGTGTCCTGATCATAGCCCACCCCATAAAAAATACTGAAGATAAAACACTTCAGCATCAGCTCATTGTGTAGTGTTTGCTAGACAAGTAGTCTAACAAAGCAATTTTAGCGGTTGCAAGCCGCCTCAGAATGGTAGCCGAGGTAAGATTTCTAAAGGCCCAATGCCGATTGTGGATGGATTAAATAGATCATCTACGATACCACGAGCAAAGTGGCATTTGAAATGAACCATGGATATAAAGTAATTAGAAGTTTTGAGTTGAAAATATTTTCTGAAATACAACTACAAATCCATGATTAGGAAAATGATAGATTTATTAAATGTCCCCGAGCAGCATATTTTTGATGGCCAAGAGGTTACGGCCTGAAATCGTTGAGTAGTAGCTGGGCTGCATAAATTATTTCTAGAACCTAAGCATCAATTTACGTTGATAGATAAAAATATATACTATTGTGGACTTTTGTATAACTTTTGTTATAAGGAACAATTTAGCTATAACTTTTTTAGTGTCGTGGTGCTTTTCCAAGCTGACCGTCGTAGGCACCAACAACATCAAAGACACTTGGAATGGGAGAGGCAATACAATCTTGTCCAGCCTTCCTCTTCACGTAAAATTGTTCATGCCAAGTGTTTACATGAACAATTTAAAACATATATAAACGAGCATATTTTTAAGGTGAACCCAGTAATAGTACTAGTTTGTGGGTGAACCTTCTTTGCACGCATAAGGGTAAAATTTTTACGGATGAAACGCAATTTAGTGACACGAAAATGTGGGACGTTTTTGTCCAAGAAGAGGGAGAGAGCGATTGAGAGACAGTGAAAAAAATAAGACAATATATGCAAATTTTTAACAATTGGACGGAGTTCTTTGATGGGATTGTTTGCTTAAAGCCTTATTCTGTAGGTCCCTATAGTTCTGTGTGACCAAACATACTGTGTAGTTACTTACTAGAACTGTTAAAATTAAACAAATCCAAGATTTATGATTTCTTCTAACTGATACATTTACATTCATAGTTGTAAAGTTGTAATTTAGCTGTCTAATTTGCACACAAATATACGTTAGCTACTTATTGGAGGAAAAGAGAAGTTCACAGGCATTGTTTTTAATTAAATTTTAGAATTCAGTTATGGTATGTAAAGAAAAAGACTAAGAAGCCGTCGTAATTAATTGTATGTAAAACCTAGTACTGACGAAAATCCTAGTTGAAGAGATATTTTATTTCAGAAAACTGTCCAAGTTTGTTTCCACGTGTTGTTGCGATGATTGTGAAAATAAAGACATTACCTCATTAAAATTGTTTTAGAGTACGCGTTTTGAAAGGATAATAACGATAAACCCATGCCCTGTGGCGCATACAATACTTGTTCATACTCTCAAAGCTGTGTATGAATTGTGTCCGTCCGACGGACTGCGTCGGCTATGACTCACCATTCCACGTCTACAAGATGACTTGTTAATTCGCAATAACTGTAGAGTTGTTTCTTGCATCTGTAGACACTTTTCTAATAGGTGGTTGTGTCACTTCCATCACATCAAGAGCAACCACGATCGTCGAGCCACTAATCGGACGTGTTCAAGGTCATCAACCAACCAACCTAACCTCGCACCGCCAATTCAGCGGTGGCGTAAGACACCGCAGGAAGAGGCCGACGTCTTGGCCTAGAGTCCTGAGATGTCGATGAGTGGGACATAAGGACCCTACGTTGTACAAAATAGCGGCCACCTGACATTAATACATCTTACATGGTTCTTTCTATTCAATTGTAGATGGTCAATAAATAAAATAATAATTATCAGTAATTTGTCTTTTTTCGCCCCAAAATAAAACATCAATTTGATTAAATTAATAAATTATATTTTCTAGCAAAGAAACTTGCATTACAGTAATTAGACGAAAAGCGTGCGTTTGAAATTATGGATTAAATATTTTTTGTTGATTGATGAATATGAACAACGTTTATGGTTAGTTGAGTGCGGTAGAAGTGAGAAGGGCGACACCCCTCTCGTAGAAGGCGTGCGGCTCCTGACCAGGCGCGATGGGTAGACGAACAGTAAACAGTAGCTCGGACCGGGCGCTGTTCAAGTATACCGGCAGGGTTAGTGTCTGACCTCCTGTCGATGTCTCCGGGCCACTGGAATTGAATTTTATTGATCAATAGGAAGCCTGAAGTTTTGCTAGAGTAAAACTAGGATCTACATGATTATCTTCATGACTTTGCTCCAATAAATATGGGATCCGTGGATTATATCAACCTTATTAACTTAAAGTTCACCGCAAAGTGCTAGTATTTTATTAAAGTATTACGTAAGTGCTACCTTACTGTTTCATTGCCGTCCGGCCGATCATTTGCGACTGTCGTGCGCGGCCGATGAGACAAAAGTCAATGTATCAAAATGTATGGCGCCGTACCCAAGTACGCGACAGCCGCGCGCGGCCAACGACAGAAATGGCGCCATACGTTTTCATACTTTGATTTTTGATTATTGTCGCATCAGCTGCGCGCGACAGTCGTGAGCGAACGATCGCATGCGACCGCGATGCACGGTACTGAAACTCTAAGGCTCTACAACTAGAATATTAAGCCATCATTTACGACACGAATGATTGGTAGTATTCTTAGTAGCTAATTAACAAACACGCTTTGGCTATTACAGGTTAGTGATGTAACGAATATTCGCATATGTTTCTGACATTCGCAATCGCAAGGAACGATGCGAATGTTTGGCGAATATATTTGACAAACTAAAAGCAAATTATATATGTAATTGTGTAATGATATGATAATATTTATTATCTTTATTTACTCATAATATTTGAATAAAACAATATTATTTATTTAAGACAACACCCTGCACTAAGGAAATAATCCTTGTATTGCGGGGGACTTTACAAACACATAATTAACGGACACAAATTACATCCAGACTCAGAACAACAATTTGTGGTTCGCACAAAGTGTTGTCCCGCGTGGGATTCGAATCCCCGACACTGGCGCTATAGGTCACTATCTTAACCACTACGCCATCTGTGCAGTATTATGGAACACTCAGGTCGGCAACTAAATTAGAAATAAAGTCTCTTTTTTTTTTTTTGTGTGCTGTTGGCCGCAGATGGCCTTGACAGCTTGACGCGGACTATGGGTGAGCGCTGAGGGCTCTCAACCCGGAGAAAAGTATGCTAAGCGACATCGCCCAAGGGCTCCCCCTGTGGGGAACGGACCTCGGCTTGGGGCGTCGCTGGAGGCAAAGTGGGCGTGCCCACGTTTTTAGTAGTGACTTTTGCGCGGCGCGGTTTCGCACCTCGACAGCGAGGGCGGAACCGCGGATATTTATTTGTTAAGGCCTCGCGGGCCGTGTAGGCTCTTTGTTGAGCGAGTGTGATATTGTCGTCCTCTTCGTCGAGGACGTGAAGAGGACGTCGGATGGAGGAGATTTTGGAGGGTCTATAGGAAGCCGCCCCAACCACTAGTTGGTTGGGGTGTGTCATGGCAGAGTCAAAGTAGCTCTGAGAGCACCGTTTCATAAACTGCTTGATGGTCGGCAGTTCGAGGTCGATGTGGAGATCGACGTTTCGTATGAACCACGGTGCTCCCGTAGCTCGGCGCATGAAATGATTTTGAAGTGTCTGTAGCCTGTGGATCCTGTGTGGCTTAACATGCGCGAACACCACGCTGGCATAGGTCATGATAGGCCGTATGCAGGTGGTGTATAGTCGGATTTTGCTACTCAGGGGCATACGCGACCTAGAGTTGAGTAGACAGTGGAGACGGCCCATCACAAAGGCTGCCCGTGCGCGGACTTGCTTTATGTGAGGGGCGAAGCTGAGTCGATCGTCAAGGGTCACACCCAAGTATTTTGGCCTGCTTGGTCCAAGTGACCGGCTTGTTGAAAATTTTAAGGGAGGGAATGCTGTCGATAGAGTAGGAACGGGCAGTTCGTCTAGTGAACATGACCGCCTGACTCTTCTCGGGGTTGATTTCTAATCTCCATTTCCTAAACCAATTGGCTAGGGCGGTAACCGCTGTTTGGAGAGTCTTGGCTACTGTTGTCGGGGATCTACCAGCACAAAAGAGTGCGGTGTCATCAGCGTAAAGCGCTTTATGTACCCGGTTGAATTTGGGCATATCGCTAGTGTATAGCGTGAAGAGAAATGGGGAGAGGACCGACCCCTGAGGGACGCCGGCCTTGATAGGGTGGGAGGTCGACAACGTCCCTTCCACCCTGTAGCGAAAGCTGCGATGACTTAAGTAGTCATGTATAATGAGAATTAAGTAGTGAGGGATCTTGAGGAGATAGAGTTTGTAGATTAGGCCTTCATGCCAAACCTTGTCGAATGCTTTCGCTACGTCTAGGAATAATACACCCGTATATCTGTTTATGATGAACTGACTACTTGTGTATTCTACCAAGCGGTGAACTTGTTGTACGCAGCTGTGTTTAGCTCGGAAACCAAACTGTGCGTCGGGAACGAGGTTGTTAGCCTCGGCGAATGTGCGTAGTCTACTGAGAACTATTCGTTCGTAGATCTTACCTAGACCTTTTAGTAGACTAATCGGGCGGTACTGTCTCTCTTATTTTTGTCAGTCTAATATAAACTAATGAATGGGGAGCCGGTTTTTTGTTCGGTTATACTGCGAAAAGATTTAGTATATGATATGTTGGTGAATACTTATCCGGAATTTATATTTGTCTTTGACGTGACAACGTCTTATAATTCGATGGAGCCGGCTGCACACACGAAAAAACATGACGTATGCGGCGTTACCTCGCTCTGAGGCGTTCCATTTAAGGCGTTTTTTTTTTGGGGTGGGCTGCGGTCAGCGTGCTTCCGCACCACTCTGTCCGGGGCGACAGAGGGGCTTAAGCACGCAACACCCGCAACCCACCCGAACACCACGTCGCCTTCGTCGTTGGACCGACCACCGGAGCAAGGTTACTTGTCGTCAGTGGTCGGCCCGACGGAATACCTCCTACCCGGGGTACCCTCTCATCGACCGACGTCCCCCGTTCGGGGAGGACGTCGGTCTTTCCTCACGCGGTCGGCCTCTCGGCGGGTGACGGACTAACTCCCCGGTCACGTCACCCGCGGCGTCAGCTAGGGCGGCATGGGACGCAGGTAGTCGTGCCTGCGCCGCCCCAGTCGCTGGCGGCGGGTCGCTTCTTCGAGGCTGTGCTCCTCGCGTTCGTGACCCACCGCCTCCTTCTGCGAGATAACTGCCTCGCAGAAGGATGCGACCGCGTCCCAGTTCCTGATGCTGCCGAGCATCTCCCTAGCGATGGTCGGCAGCGTCAGGTCGGCACCGATGATTGCGACGGCCTCCACGGTCCAGACACCGTATCGAGGCCTCTCCAGCCGGTCTGGCCAACGGGCGATGACATCTCGGCGGGCGTCGACGCGCTAGGCGGTGAGCTCCCTTTAGGAAACAACACCGCCCTCCCCTCGCACCCCCGACACCCGCCGATACAATTCGGCGAGTACTTCCGCCTCCAGTTCCATTTAAGCCTTGCCATACAAAATATCTATCAAACAAATGAAATTAAAATTTTCTTTTCAAAAATGAAACCATTTCATCAGTATTTTCTTATGACGTTGTCACGTTCAACTATCGTCAGTAAACAGACTTTACAGACATCCAATTTTTTGTGTGAATGAATAATGAATTTTGCCAATAAAAAAGAACATTATTCTATATGAAAAAATTACATTATTTTTGTTTAGTAATCATTAAACTTTTTGACATACCATGCATTTAACACTCTCAGCGTCACAAATTGTGAAATAACTCCACACTTCAGTAACATGTGCTTTACTCATGTTTGTAAATTTGACAAATACAATAATAATAATAATAAACTAATCTCAAATTACAACGAATATTTTCAAACGAATCTGATTAGTTTCATTCGTTCAACTTGTAACGGTTAACCTTTGCTATATTTGGCTTAAACATGGCTGGTATGAAATGTTAAACCCGTATGATATTTTGCACGCGCTTTATTTGAAAGTCAACATTCATATATATTATATTCGCATATTCGCATTCGCGAATGTTGGAGATAAATATTCGCACTCACATTCGCATTCGCGAATGTCTCAATCCTAACATTCGTTACATCACTATTACAGGTATTCATTACAAAGGACTTAATATTTATCTCATGTTTAGCCTCGCTGTGTGGTGGCGGCTACGAATACTACCAACCCTTACATTGCTCGTGGGTGTCGTAAAAGGCCTATGAGTTTTCTTTGACTTGCGTTAATTCTATCTGATGTAGGTCAAGAATTACATTCCCATGGAGGGATAGCGTCAGGCAGGCGGCCAATCATAGAACTGTTGCCAAAAATTTCTTCAAACTGTATGTGAAAGAACAGTACATATTAAGTTTATCCCTCCTCCTTATAAAATATCTACAAAATAAAAGTCGTCAATGACCACAATGACATAGATATATTAATAGACTAAGACGTAAGTTGTCACATATTTCTTTCTCATGTGTATGGGCAAATGATACGATTATGGACATATTAAGTAGATGACTAGAGGAAGAACATTTTGAATTAACTATACTGATTCAGTTTGGTTAAACAGTTGTGGCTATTTCCACTAATTTAAAGGAGATACACGTCCGTCTCCACGCTGTCCGTGTGGCAACGTAGTGAGAATACTATCCGCCCTATCTCACCGGTGGGCGTCGTAAAATACGACAGGGATAAAATATATAGACGTCCTCCCCGAGCGGGGGACGGTGGTCGAGGAGATGGTACTCCTCAAGGGGTATTCCGTCGGGCCGACCACTGACGACAAGTTACCCTGCACCGGTGGTCGGCCCAACGACGAAGGCGACGTGTCACGAGTTGGTTACGGGTGTGCGTGCTTACGCCCCTCTGTCGCCCCGGACGGAGCTAGGCGATGGGTGCGCGCAGACCGTAGACTACCCCAAAAAATAAATATACATATAGTCCAATCTATGCAAGAAAGAAACCTCGAAATAAAACCCTACTTTAACACGCCTAACCAGCGTGGTATAGTAGGTCAATTTCCCTCTCATTTAGGATGAGGCTCAAGTCCAACAGTGGGATGTATTAGTGTTTGGGCTGATAGGAATATTAATATTGCCTTACCGTATCCATGTGAGTACAGTGAGCGGCAGGTCTACCATGATGGTGTTAGTAAGCAACAATCGGTTGCCTTTCACAGTTGCTCCTTGCAGTTTCAGTCCGGTTACAGAGAATGACCATTCAGTCTGCGCGTTTTCGGTCGGTGTGCCCGGGTCAGGGATTGTAACCTAAGAAAACAATTTCAAATTATTTACGATTTATGTTTGTTAAATGCTATAGTAAAATAAATAAATGATGTGTAAATAGTATTTTTCTAGGTGATGACAATACAATTGACCCTCTATTTCATATGGTTGTCGCAAAAGAAGACTAAACAGATATTATCTATACAAAACAAGGTTGTAAGGTTGTTTTTCCCCGCCTAATTTACATGCAAATATACATTATATATGCATGTCCACTTACTGAAGAATAAGTGATGTATTTTCAAATGCATTTCAGACTTCAGTTCCAGTATTGTGACAAGAAAAACATATAGATATATTTGATTATATGTAAAATCTAAAGCTTGACCAAAGTCCTAGTTAAGGAAGTTTTTATTTAACAAAACTGTGACTTTTTTATGTTACCCGATAGCACTGTTACTTGGGGGCACAGAGTAACAAACTCATTAAATTATTGTTTGCCAACATTTACTGTGGTTGATAGGAAGCAGGCAGTTCTAAAGTATGTGTAATCATTGGACTGTCAGAATAACGAATAATAAATCAGCATAAAATAAACGTAAGCGCACATCGAGGTCTTTTGAATATATATAAGCCACCACGACGGTGGTTTTAAGTACATGATGTTTTATAGTCTGTTATATGCTTACCTGCAAATGTAGTTCTTCAAGTGACCACGAGTTGGCTTGAGCCACACATTGACGCGTAGCAGTTATGTATGCTTCTGGATTTAATAAACCGCCGAGCCAGACAGGAATGCTCTGTAAAGTACAAATATTAAAAATGAATGATGACATTTTAGTATATAAAGTATTACAATGAGTGCGAATGAGCGCATTGAACCACTATTCATTCATTCATCTCAGTCTATATTTATATAGACTGAGATGAATGAGATGAATATTGAGTTGATAGTACATTTATTATTTGCCTAATAATCACGAAACCAATGTTATTAAATAACCTACGCACGTGATAGACGTGAAATAAACTTATTGAACATTTCCTTATAAATAAATTAAAAAAGAAAATAAAGAGCGTACGCATGACAGAGGTGAAACTTCTTTATCCTTTATCTCATCCTCTCGTCGGCTGAATCCTATACATTTACGTGTGTGTGTGTCTCTATGGACTCGCCTTGCGTTTCATCGAGTTTGAAATCACAACGATTCTAAAAATGTTTCATTTCAAAAAAATGTCATGCTGATACATGTTCGATGTTCGCCACCTCTGGTGTAGTGTATAATTATAAATACATACCTGTAGTCTCTTGGCGCCCATGGCGGCGACTGCTTCAGAGACGGCGGCAAGCTGTGTAACACGCTGCGCAAAGTCACCGACCCATTGCTGCACGGTGCAACCGCGCGCGACAGCGTAACGCCGCCAGCCGCTCGGCAACATACCACGCACCAGGGCGCCCACCATTGCACGTGTCTCGTTTGTCTGCTTCATCTCACCCTGTAAAATGTAACATTTTACTGTAGCTTATTTTTCTATTGTGCATTCTTTTATTTACTATTGTTAAGAACATGATATTAAACAAACAATTGATTAAATCAGGCAATATATGGTGGCAATTGACTATTTTAAAATAGAGGGAATGAAATGTTTCCAAGGTTAATCAATATTGTTTCGATTCTCTGGCAAGAGAATTCTTTATACTATCTAGGAATGCTTGTTTCGAATTAGGGTGTTATTTGTATTCGTTAATTACGTATTAAGTCCCACTGTACAAGGATCTAATGCTAGAACAGATGTTACTTTTAAAATAAAATGACGTTATCATTATAATATTCATGTTATTACCTGACAAATGGAGATAACATTGCGTAGATCGTGCAACACTTGTTGCAGTAAGGAAGCACCCGCAGCCACCTCACGTTCGAAGAAACGATACAACGGATCCTTTATATTCTCAACAGTACGACGTAATGTCTGCAAATTTTAATAACGTATTAAATAATCAGCAAAAATGAAATGATAAAGGAAGGCTTAAAAATTGACGTACTTCAATTTTTAATAAAATTTTATATAGTTTGCAGTTTTATGGTGAGAAAATGACCCACTATGGCATGCAGGCAGGTCGGGCAGTCAAAGATATGTAATATAATTTAAATGTAAACTAGCATCAATTTAATTTTAAATGTAACTTATTTCTTAATTCTTACCGGTAATTGCTGCGGTAACAGTTGCAACCAGTTCGTTGCTGTCTGGTGAAGAGTTTTCATCCATGCTGGTCTGCCGTCGACCATAGAATCTGCGTGACAAAAAAATAATTAAAGATAAACAGTCTTAGTTCAGTCTCTTTTGGATTGAGAGACTTCAGTGTTCATCCAACAGTCCGGCTAAAGCTTTCATAATCATCTGTGGTTAACAACCTTCTCTTAGTTCATTTTTACAGACACAGTATTATTATTGTTTCTTTTTAAAGTTTTTAAATAGATTATTACTGACGATAATCACTTTATCTTATACTAGCAACCCGCCCTCGCTTCACTTCGGTTTCTGTCGCCTTATGCCCGTAGTTCCCGTTCCCGTGGGAATACCGGGATAAAATATAGCCTAGTTTACTCCCTGATATTATAGCTTTCCATTGGTGAAAGAATTTTTTAAATCGGTCCAGCCGTTTTGAAGATTACCCGGAACAAACAGACACAGAGACAGACAAAAAATATAAAGTGATTTTTAGGCATATGTATAGTGCAAATAACCGTGTAAGCATGAAATAGGCCTATTATTTTGACATTACAAACAGACAGTCTAATTTTATTTATTGGTATAGATTGTAAATTTCTAGCGTACGTGTGTATGTCACTGATCTCCTCCTAAACGGCTGGCCCTATATTGACGAAATTTTTTGTGTGTATTCAAGGGGATCCGAGGATGGTTTAGATTACAATTAGACCCGGTAGGTGTCGCTGTTCGGGCAGGACAATAATATAACTTGAGAACGACTTTACAGATTTAGTCCATCTTTTTTTTTAAGTTTTCTAATATTTTAAAAGAGGCCTTTACGAAAAAAACAAAAAGAAAGTTGCGCAGAAAATTAGAAAAATTAAGAAAACTCACGCTTATATATACTTTTCTAATGTAACCTTTTTTTCGACTATATGAACTTTTCTATCTATACCAATAAATAAAATTGGAGTGTCTGTTTGTAATGTCAAAATAATAGGCTTTTTTCATGCTCACACGGTTATTTGCACGACACCTATGCCTAAAATAGCAATTAAAAAATTTTTGTCTGTCTGTCTGTATGTTCCGGGTAATCTTCAAAACGGCTGGACCGAATTCAAAAATTCTTTCACCAATGTAAAGCTATAATATCAGGGCGTAAACTAGGCTATATTTTATCCCGGTATTCCCACGGGAACGGGAACTACACGGGTAAAACGACTATAACCTATAACCGAAGCGAAGCGAGGGCGGATTGCTAGTCTTTATATATAAATCTTCTGTTCGTGTGTTTGTAATTGAACTCCTTCTAAACGGCTAGACCAATTTTGATGATTTTCTGTGGCCATTCTGATGGATATGAATTCTCATATCCATCGGTGTAGCCATTCGAAACATCCAAACCATTCGGTTTAGATTAATAATTAGAACCAGTAGGTGGCGCTGGCGATCGATTTCAAGGAGAATTCAATTTTCTATTTTTTTACAGATTTGAACAGAACAACGTCTGTTGGGTCAGCTAGTTAATAAATTGATATCATACATAGTCAATAAATTGATATCATCATTCCAGCTCAAATAAGTCCAACTGTTACTTGTTAGGCTTGAACCTCCTCCACAATAGGAGAGAAATTGACCATGCTGATCAGACAGGTCGGTACAGGGTTTTATTTCGAGTTGTCCTTCTCTTGTATAGTTGTTATATGCGCATGACAACCCTTAGTCGTCTTTTACGACATCCACGGGCAAGATAGGGAGTGGTGAATTGTATTCTTATTCCGTCACCACACGGAATCAATGAATTATAAAAAATAAGAAAAATCATAAAATTACATAAAGCCGACTACACCAATGGCGGGGTAGGTTAAAAATCGACTGCGCCTAATGCCGCCCTAGCCGAGGCCGCGGGTGATCGGACCGGGGAATTGTCCGTCACCCGCGGAGAGGCTGACCGCGCGACGGCGACCGATGTCCCAGTACGTCGAGAGGTGAGGATACCCGAAAGGGTATTCCGTCAGGCCGACCACTGACGACAAGTCACATCTGCTCCGGTGGTCGGCCCAACAACGAGGTGGCGTGGGTACGGGTGGGTTATGGGCCCGCGCGCCGTCCTTTCATCGCCCCAGACGGATTGGACCGCGCGTGCGCTTACCATAGCCCACCCATAAAAAAAAAAAAAAAAAAGGTTAAAAATCGACCTCCGAGTGTCACTTGTTCAATCCCCACACAGGACAATTCTTTACGCGAGTTATATATGAATGTTCCGAGTCTGAGTGAGATTTGGTATCTGTTGATTTTATCTTTGTAGAGTCCTCTGCGACACAAGGATATATTTTTCGAATCTGGATATAAGAATAACATTTATATGAAATTGTTTCAGATTATCTACCACTTTTTTTTCACTTGGGAATTGCGGAGTGTAATGATTAACGTATTAATTATTCCGCTTTGGAGAGACTTACGTTTAGTCTATCATTACGATTGAATCAAAACCGGTTATAACGTGTCTTATTCAGACACAGATTCTATGCGAAATTATTCGAGACTTTTACATTGAAGTAGCATATATTTTCGGATATCTGATAATTTCGGTGCCCATTACCTCATATACCTATTCGTTAATCAGAGGTCAGAAGGAGAGAGTCTTGTTAACATATGAAAATTCAACAGATTAAATTAAAAATATGTATAATGATAAAATTATTATATATTATTTTTAAAAGAAACAATCTGAAATGTGTAAATGCAGAAGGTAGATTTTTTTTATACATTTGACGATTATTTAATTCCATGGAAACACTTTTCGACACGCCACGATATAAATCTAATATTTTAAATTATGATGATTTGATGTTTGTAATGTCAAAATACTGGGCTTTTTCATGCTTACACGGTTATTTGAATGACACGTATGCCTAAAATACAGTTTAATATTTTTTGTCTGTTTGTTTGAGGTAATCTTTAAAACGGCTGCACCGATTTTGATAATATTTTACTACGAGGTCTTACGCTGTCTATATAAAGAGTAACTTAGGCTATATTTTATCCCGGTATTCCCACAGGAACGGTAATTATGCGGCTAAGGCGGCTGGAACCAAAGCGAAGCGAGGGCAGGTTGCTAGTTGGTAATATAATCTTACATAATAAGAATAAAATGGCTTTTATCACTTACCTGGTACTTGATCATGGTCCTGTGAAGCCGCGTTGTATGCCAACTCCTCTTCGTCCTCAAGTTGTTGCATTTTAAGCAGTTTTGATACCAAATCGCTGCCTTGATTTGTTAAAAGTACCTTTGCAAAATCATCAAACATTAAATTAAACACTATTCCTTGCACCCAAACGGTAAATAATCATCATCATCATCTCAGCTCATATATGCTACACTGCTGAGGTCGAGCCTCCTTCACAATGGAAGGGAAATACTCCTACTACCTACCATGCTGGTCAGACAGGTTGGTTTAGGATTATACTTCTAGTTTTCCCTCTCTTGCATAAATGTTATATGCATAATATATCCCTCAGTCCGATTTTAAGATACCCAAGAAAAGAGTTGGTGAATGGTATTCTTCCTCAGTCACCACATGGAAAAAAATAAATTAATAATTATATAATAACTAATGGCACTAGAAATTAATACAATTCTATTTGAATTTGTTATTAGTTAAGATTTATTTCACTATATATTCACACTACAAGAATAAAAATGTTATTGCTAGGAGAATATGTTTTTTTTTTCAAGATTTTAGATAACTCCAAATTGCATCGGGATACTTTATAAACATGTAATTATTGTAAACCCAGATATCTTCACGAACCTATAAATCTTATTTATCTTCATTACCATCCAGACATATTATTGGACGTAGATATAATTTTGATTATACAGAGTGTCAGGTTATGGGGCAACTGAGCTGAGTTAGGCAATGGTGGTACGATCCCATGAAAATTTGAAGTAAAATTATCGATTCGTTAATGAATTAGAGACGTCTAAAGTTTTCAATTTTATCGCCTTTTCGTGTAAATCTGATTGAAAGGAATAAAGTCAGTGATACTTCATTTGCAACATAAAAAAGCACGATTTCTTAATTGTTCATTAGAAATTGAATAAATCAATGACTATGTTCGCACAAGCAAGACATATTTCGCTTTAATATCAGCTGACTGGCTATCGGATGACCGTAGACAAGGCGCCGTCGTACCTACTCTACCATCGACGAGTTTGCGCTATTCAGACCTACTTATATTGTTGACGTGTTACATGCCTACATATATCCTGTCTGTACATGCCAACATAATACGTATCATTTAAGGCATAGACTCTTAGACACACATTTTTGACACCGCTATTACTGATATATTTTATTGTTTTTTGTGTAATATACATTCTAATTACGATCCATGACAGTTAAACTACAACTTACTCGAACAGTTGTTCCATTACCTGAGACAGCCTATATAAAATAACCTTACCTTCTCAGCGTTGTTGGGCAGGCCGAGCCACGAAGGAGTCTGTCGATCCGACAACTCTTCGATCCACTTTAGGAAGTGGTCACGACGGTTGCCGTCAGGCATCGTGATGTGACGCTGGTTACCACTCGCCTGTATCAAAACATATTCAGTTAAACGTTACAGTGAATACAGTTTGTCATCTATCTTGTGCAGTTATCTATTGAAAGAAAACATGTTTAGCTAATTTTGTAGGTAGATTCTTTGTCATACTTCATTTGTAATACAAGACAATCTATGTCGCATGTTACAAAAGTACACAAACATAATGTTTTTTTAAAGAGCTTAATGCAATTTTTTTAGAGTAGCATTGTCACGGGTGGACGTTGTACCTGTACTGTGCTGATTCCAGATCGATAAGAGAAACTTTAGTTACCCTTTCGGTTAGATGCATTAAAATAATGACTATGAGAGATTTCACTAAAGTACGAAGTCAAATATAAATTTGGGAACTCCGCCTAATAGGCGGAGGGGTAAAATACGCACAAACGGCTAGCCACCCACTCACACAGAAATACACACTTATTTATTCTCATATTATGATGGGGTAGTTTGTATGGGTAATATGATGTGAGGAGGGGTATAGGAGCGAAAACTTCAAAGAAGGAATGCCAATAGTAAGGGAGATACTTACGCCGTCAACGTTTGCGACGAGAGCAAAGTCTGCTTCAAAGGATTTCGGTGTAAAGAGTTTGCACAGGAAGGAGTGCAGTAGCCGTTGATCGAATGTGTTATCGATCTTGCCACCATAGATGCATTGCGACAACAGTGTTACTAGCGCCTCCCATGGCACTTTCTCTGGTGGTAGATTGGTACGACCCTGGAACAGTACACATCATAAAATATATCATTTTGATATAAAGAAATTCTTCACAATTTTGTTTGATAATTTCGTCTAAGTAATTTAGTACACAGTTAATTTTTGTCAATATCAATTTCAAATATCGATACTAAATGTTAGAGCATAGTTACTACATTATCCAATTAAATTATATCAATACTGTTTATATAACACAGTTTTAAATGTGTCTGTAACAAAAAAAAGAAAGTAACAAATTAAAAATTTGTTGCTTCATGATGAAAAAGATTCCTATCAGATTTTAGAAATTTATAACAAGTCGGCAAAGTAACGTAACGATATTTTATCTTGACTGTTTGCGTAGAATACGAGGTATTGATTGAATCCTTCATTGCATTAAGTCGCGTAGAAATTTAGGTATTTCTTATTAAACTCATCAGATGAGTCAAATGTTAGCTACGAAACGAATATTGAAATGAAACCCAAATTGCGTTCATTATATTTCAACTAATATTATAGATACGAACATTTTTATACACTTGCACGCCTTAAATATATTTTAATATGAAAACGATCGCCTGGAAATTTTGTGGCGAAGCCCCTTACATCGTTAGTTTAATATAATTCAGGATAAGGTAGTTTTAATTGTTAATTTATTAAAACTTACAGATTTTATTCTATTTTTTCATATTCAAAGATACGAACATATATGTTCGTTCATAAATTCATTATCTAATAAGAAATCACTACTTACCATAGCAGTGGAGTCAATCCAAGTATCCAGAGTATCACAGGCCACTCTCAAATCTGATTCATTGAACTCGTAGTACTTGGCCCATCCCAGGGGTACGTAACGAAGCCGTTCCTGTACAATACCTGGATGATGAGAATAATAATTGATTAACAATATTCAACTTTGTCGTGTGGTGACAGAGTAAGAATACAATTCGCCACTCCCTATCTTACCCATGGATGTCGTAAAAGACCACTAAGGGATATAATATGCACATAACATCTGTGAAAGAGAAGGAAAGCTGGAAATTAAACCTTATACCAATATCTGACCAGCATGGTACAGTAGGTCAAATTCCCTTTCACTGTGGAGGTGGCCCGAGCCTAACAGTGGGACGTATGTAGACTGCAATGGTGACGAAACTTCATTTATTACAGGAAACGAGCATAGAACCGTGCTCTATAAATGTTTCATTTATAGATTCCCTTATTCCCTTCTCAATATCATTCTACTCTTACACCAATTACTTGGGGTCGAT
The DNA here is from genome assembly GCA_032191425.1 of Lymantria dispar. Classification (NCBI taxonomy): domain Eukaryota; kingdom Metazoa; phylum Arthropoda; class Insecta; order Lepidoptera; family Erebidae; genus Lymantria; species Lymantria dispar. The sequence goes on along the minus strand of CM063452.1, from coordinate 15,737,211 downwards.
ACAATTTTATCCTCTTTCATCTTAGACATTGCAAAAATTATTGGCAATAGTTTTACGTCTGGCCGCTTACCTGATGTCAACCCTCCTTGCAACCAAACGACATCAGATGGAGTTTGCCTAGGTCGGTGTAAAACTCTTAGTTGTCTTTTACGACACCCAGGAGTAATGTAAGGGTTGGTAGTATTCGTAGCCGTTAGCACACAGCACCAATCTATTCCCTTCTATTGACTGGTATACTGGTAGTGTCCGATACACTAGTTCATAGAATTTACTAGTAGCCGATATTTCGTAACAAAATTTTACAGACATCTATTGGACACTAAAATTCAGGCATGACTGAAAAAATCTTGTAACACTACGCCAAGTGGGATCCGAATGCGGCATTTCACTATCGAAATTCGCATTCTTATGATATTAGATTAATGAGGTTACCTTTTATGATACATAATTTTATGTAGGAGGCCAGAATCCTTCACGAAAGAATACATTTAAAGCTTTTTTAATGTTGCATTATTTTAAAACAACCTTTTCTATATAATCGAAAATTATAGAATCAAATAAAATTATTTTTACAGATTTTATAGCATTTGATTTTTGATTGCCCGACGATTCGAACAATTGGTGACTATGTGACCGTGAGAAATCAAAAATCAAATACAAACGCGATAAAATCCATAAAAATGGTTTTATTTATAATGTGTAATACTCGCATAAACATCAGAAACCATTATAAAATGAAAAGTTGACAAAAAATTGTCAACATCATAATCTACAGGTTAATATTACTAGAGAAGTAAGATATCAATAGTAACTAAGGGTATTAGATTGGGATTGCGAAGAAGAATTAGTAGAATTAGTACAACTAGTTTGTAGATGTAATTACCATGGAACCAAGCTAACAGGAAGTACAATCTTGCTCTCTCCGAGGGTTGTTTCATCATACGAGTGGCTGGTACCTGAAACAATTTGTTTGTATAAAATGCCATTCATCAGCCTATAACGTCCAGTGTAGGATATGGACTTTCGTAAGGAATAATGCAATAATCGTGTAACGTACCCATGCCTAAGGGGTTGCCACTCATTGTCTAATACTGGGGATCCCTCAGGCATTGTTTAATAATCTGACAGTGAGGTAAGGAAGTGACGATATCTAAGATTTTTGTCGACGTCACCACATGGGTGAACCAGATCAATAAATTACTAAAAAAATACAATTATTTTCAAGTTTTTATTAGGTGTATTAAATACCTAATTCTGTGAATCTACAAATAAGAGGGCAGTTTTTATGCACAATCGGAGTACGGTTGGCAGTGTGAGCTAAGAAAGCATATCAGAAGCTGAGTATCATGAGTTTTCTACTTCCATACAGTAATTTCACAAACAGTTGGTTTGACTTTAGGTGCCGATCATTGTGTTTGTGAATTTCTTCACCACATAAAACTTTATTCCTTAGTATGAAGTGTATTTTTTTAAATAGTATACATACGGTAGCAAAAGTTCTGAGCAGGTTGGCACGGATACCAGGTGGCGGTTCGAACACAAGCACTTGTCCAGCTCGTAGCAAGTTGACGGGCAGCTTGGGACTGATCTCCGTAGTCAAGAACAATCGGAAATTCGGGTGCGGTTGCAGCGAGTGCAGTTTCTTCTCCAGTTGTACAAGCCACACGGGAGCCAAGTGTACGTTCTTTAGCATCACCCAACTAAAAAAAATAAAGCAATAATTTAAGTATAATAATTGAGTTCATGGAGATAAAGACGTTACGTTATTAATCCTTGTCATTCAATGATAGATTCTCTTTCAATATTCAAATTCTATTAGGAACTCTTAATAATACATCCAAATGCAATGTTTACAAAATATCTATGCCAAATTCACTAAAATCTCTCAATTCAATGTCGAAACTCGAAGAGAATTCAATAAGTATTAATTTATAATATACATTGGACACATTAAGAATCTTAAAGATCAGGACCTTGAAACCTGAATATTAGCTGGGTTAGCGCTTTTTTAAAATTTAAGTTGCATTATATTTGGCACTTGAATCTTAATATAGGCAACGCCCATTTTATTTATCACATTACGTAAAATATAGAAGTATATCTATGTTACATTGCAAAACATTAAATTGCAAATTATTTTGGTGTTATAAAACACTTGGGTCACCGAATATAAGGCCTCAGTACCGGTGGCCCACCGTCCCTATCTATCACTGTCGCCCCGCGGTGTAGCCAACCAGTGTCCTCCCCAAAAAAAGGGTTATTTGAATGAGAGAATAAACACTTACCGTTGGTCAGACAAACCCACATTAAGGATGTATTTACGCACATCATACACAATTCGTTGGGTAATACTGAAATACAACCATTAAACTGAGTTACCATTTTTAATAAAACAAAACATCTCACCGTCCAGTCTTGCAAGCAGTGTTAATAGCTCGCTCGGCTTGATTGAAACCTTCCGCTGAACCGATTGCAATACTTGATAAGGGTTTGTTCAATTCAGTTGCCATATCATCCACACGACCTAATCAAACATATCATAGTTAATTATATTATACACGAACTTGTTAACCATATAGTAAAAAATAAAACATGTCTCATTTGGACATTAATGAAAGTCCTCGTGTTCGTTTTTTATGCCATATTTAAATACTCTAAATTTTTTTAAAAATAAATAATTTAAGAGTGACTTTTCGTAATTCTATCACTCAATTTCTAACCACTATTTTCACTTTCACAGTATACATGTACACCTATCTCTTAATAAAATAAGTATAATGTCCTCAATCTTTATTTAAATGTAGATTTTAATTTTCCTTCAGCTCATACACGTCTTAAGGAAATGAACCTGCGCCAAAGCTGGATGGCAATTGAGCTCGTGTTACACCACAGTACCGACAGAAAAAGAGCACAATTCATCGACACCTTTCGTGTCCGTGGGTGTTGTAAAAGACGCCTAAAGGGCATGAAATGCAAATAACATTAACGTAGGTAAATAAATATAGTTTAAAAAACTAACTCGACTTACGAAAATGTGGCACAAAGCGCCTCACGCTTTTTTCACAATAATATTAATATATTTCGTTCATTATTATTTTCTGCCTATATTGAAAATTATTTTACACTTTTTAGTTGAAAGCGTGTCTTTTTAGTTTTTATAAACTATATTTATTTTTCACTTTTTAGTGAATAACCACCGGAATGTAATTAGTATGCGTATTAGATTTGTCGGTACATCGATGAATGTATACGGCTCAAGACGCAATTATTACCATAGGAAAGTCTTTACGCGTTTGTGTTATGCTGAGTGCCCGACTAGCTCTATCACTCTATCTCTCTTACTCTCATGCAAAGGATGCGGAAAGCAGTTGATGAATCCTAGCGAATCTAATTAAGACAATCGTTTTTTTAAGCGGATTATTGCATCCGATCACTGACGTCAAGTCACCTGCGGGTGGTTACGGGCGTGCGCACTTACGTCCCTCTGTCGCCCCGGACGGAGCGGGCGACGAGTGCGCCGACCGTAAATCACCTCCAAAAAACCAACACCAAAAAGAAGCGGATTATTGCATTGTCATCGGTCTTTGATAGGTGTACAAAGTTTAAAGAAGAAAATCTGATCGCTCAAAGTAGAGCAAAATCGAGCTCAAAGGTCGACGTTACAACAAACATACAGGTGAAGCTAATAAAAGCGTGTTAAAAAAGGAAAGGCTTGTGCCAACCTGTCTAATTAATGTAGTATAGTAGATTAATTTCTTTGCCATTGTGGAGTAGGCCCGAGGCCAAAAATGCGGACGTAAACGAACTGATAAGATGAAGAACATCAGAGGTGTTGAGATTTGTTGACATCAGGTATTGAGATTTGTTTCTTTTAAATTATAACATTAAAAAAAAAGAAATATATATATATTACCACTGGCATCATATCCTGGGACAGAGCACAGCAGAGCAGGTGTAGTGCCATTCAGTTGGTTTTCAATGATGGACTGCAGATCAAGTTCCGTCTCGGCTTTAGCCATAAAACCAGCACCCAGTACAGATGTTACAAGTTGTGTGGCAGCCGCTATTACACGGTCGGGACGGAATGCCTGTTAAAAACGAATAAAATATTTGAATACAATTATTAGTACAAGCACTGTTTAAGAAAAGCATAGGTATTATTTACATTATACTACCAATTAAGACTATCAAACCTACAGAATCAAATCTACAGAATGCAGTAATGTGCCCAAATAAATATACAGTTTATGTTATGATCCAATTTACAAGAAACATATTATTTACTCTATCGCCAATAAATTTCTAATAAGCAATTAAGAAAAAAAAATCAATGACAAGTTCATAATTGAGACAAACTACATTCAGACTCGGAACAACAATTTGTGGATTGCATAGTGTTGCCCTGCATGGGATTCGAACCCACGACATTGGTACCGTAGGTCGGTATCTTAACCACTACGCCAAGTGTGCAGTCTTGAGCTTCTTGAGGTTCCAGGCATATCGAAAAGAGACAAAAGACAAATATTACGGTACTAAACTATGTCTAACGGTGGACGTTGATGGATGTGCTGTAATGATAACAGCCACTAATGATGATACCTGTATGAGTAGCAGGCGGTACATGGCGAGGGTGTGGGGAGCAGGTGGGGCGGCGGCATCGCAGTCCCAGAGCGTCGGTACACATTGCTCGGGAGCTGCCTGTGACAGCCACGCTGATAGTTCGGGCAGTTCACTGGCCTTCGTCAGTAGGCGCCGGAACGCGGGCAATCTGCAATGTAAACGATATAATTAATATTACTTTTGTTTACACATGCATGTGTGGTGACGGAGTAAGGATACAATTCACCACCTCTCTTACCCATGGACGTGGTAAAAGTCTACTAAAAGATTAAATATGCATATAACATCTATGCAAGAGAAGAAAAACATAAAATTAAACCTTATACCAATACGTCTGATCAGTATGGTATAGTAGATTAATCTACCTCATATTGTGGAGGAGGCTCGAGCAACAACCAACCAACAGTGGGTCTATTGAGCTGAAATAATGATGAATGAATGATGATGACATATGTATAAACACTTTTGTTTTAGGTATACATGCCCAACAAAATTATAGTGCTAGAAACTTTAGGATGTATTCGAGGTATGAATTGAAGACAAAAATATTGAGAATATAATCTGTTACAATTTTCTATTGGAGACGTAAAAACTGGCTGATGTATCACCAGCAGAATTCTGTTGGTGATCCGAGTATGTATTACAAGGAAAGCTTTAAGTAAAATCTAACGACCGATACTTTTAGCGTCTATAAAAGAACGCTTGTGCCTAGTAGTGAGCAGAAAAAAAGACTAATCTAAGTATTATAAGAACTAGTCAAAATCAATGTTAGTGATGATTTGATGATAGAAGAATTAGATAGTAATTTCAATAGTGTTAACAATTAATACCTGGAGCTGAGCCTATCTGCAGCATCATGTTGTTGATTTGTAAGAGGCTCAATCGGAGCGGAGTGCGACACGTAGCCTTCTTTACCTCCGAGGAAGACTCCGAAAGATCTTTCCAAAGTGTCTTCAGCACCAGTGCCTTTTAGATGGATACGGCATAGTAGTAAAGCAAATGTAAGACGGTCTGTGTGAAGCATACCACGGGCTACGCGTTCGTACACCACCTAGAAGTTATAACAATAATTACGCATTTCTTAAACTAGATAGATATTTGAAAACGACGAGATAGGTTGCTATAATCATAATTTGTGCATAATAAAAACATACTTGAGAAGGAAAACTCTAAATTAAACCCTATACCGTCTGACCAGCGTGGTTTATTAGATCAATTACCCTCCTATTATGGAGGAGGCTCGAGTCCAGCAGTGACACGAATGTGAGCCGAAATGTAAAAAAAAATTAAAAGACATACTTTCAGAAATTTTACGACTTGATACTTTTGTAGGCATATGACTGTATGAAGTACAGCAACGAATGTATCTTTATAGTTCCATCATCACTTTTATTCGCTAATGTGGAGATAGAGGTTTGCCTCAACACCCACCCACACTGAGCTCGTTACAGAGGGAGCTCTTATTGCCGATTGTTGAGGACTTTCAGGCTTCATATCTGTGCTGAGAATTGCCTGACTGCATACCGTTTAACACTCTGTCTGACTCAAGATTAGAAGGCGACTTCACAACTGCATTACCTTTAATTAAAGCTTATTAGTTGCATAAGCTAGATAAACAGTAGATAATTAATATACCGCTTTCTTACTTCTGTAAAATTCATGCCTATATTGTCGAAACGTATGTTTTCAGAAAACCAATGATGGTGATTAGACAATGTTTCCACTTTTACTGGTAAATGTGCATGGGAAAATATTGAAAATTATAGGTAACATATTATAAAGTAAGAAACATACCGTAAACAGTTCTTCAGTAATGATATTCAGTCTAGCGGTGTAGTCTGTAATGCCGTTAAGTAATGAGCACACCAGTACAGAGCTGAATATATCTAAAAACATCTTCAGTGAATACTGGTACAAGAAGTGTACTTGATGCAGGGACTCCATCGTGAAGTAGATACTACTGCAAGCCTGTGATAATAAAAAATAAATCAATTTATGTTTTGAACTGTTAAAATTACAGGGACATCTTAGAATAATAACGTATAGAAGGATAGTGTCAGTACTTCGAACCTTCGAAACTTGAATCTAAAAATACTAATGGCGCGCAGACGATTACACACCTACACACGCACACCACTATACAAATTATGAAATCAAATATTGTTTTTATTAACATAAATCGTCGAAATACTTTTAAAAGTAATGTTAAAAACCTTTTTAAGTTTTTCAAATGTGTTATGACACAATTTGAATGCACAAACCGTCATAATTACCTATTTATTTTTTAAGAGTTGCGTACGTACGTGCAGTACAATGACTTGTACATTACGGAACGGTTCCGGCGTAAGCTCCATTAGGCTCCAATTGAAATGCTTCACTTTTTGTGCGCGAACTTACCTTCCATACGTTATTATTCTAAGAGGGACACTTTAAAATGATGTAAAGAAAGTTGTTAATGAAAAATTGAAAATGGTAAAGTTAAACAAATCGTTTAGCTTAGAGTCACATTCCCGTAGGCATAGGACTACACTTACATTTTGTCAAAAAATGATTGAACAAGTCTATTATTATATACCGAAAATCATTTCTAGATTCAGTTAAATTTTTAAGAATTGTATGCCATACCAATTTTGTCTAATGCAGAATTTTAAAACGGGATTATAGCATTTATCTATAAGACGGTCTATGCTGTCTAGACTATGTTGTTAATATGACTTCAACATATGAGACTTGAATAACAATTTTTTGGTTCCTATATTCTTTTTATCATTGTCACAATGTACATATACGTCCTAAGCACTACAACTTACCTGCGACAATGGCAAGTATTGCTGGCTAACAGTTTCAATTTCAGCAATAACTTTATCAGTTTCCTCCACTTTCTGTCCAATGTCATCTGCCTCCTTCTTCAGTGTCTCAAGTGTGGCTATCACAGAGTCATCGTCTAAGATTTTGCCCTTAGCATCATTGAGCGCTTGCAGTAATGATTTTTCAAGTTGACGTAAGCGGAGGTGGAATTCACCTAAAATATAAGGATAGATTTCAACATAAGCAGAATTTTTAGGAATTTACGAGACTACAATATAATACAAATTTAAGGACACAACAACCAGATACATCATAATTTATTGTTCTGATCAGGAATGGATGTAATTTGTGTACGTTAATTATGTTTGTAAAGTCCCCTGCACTACAAGGATTACTTTCTTAGTGCAGTGCAGGCTTTAAAAAAAAAGGAATGAACCAACTATGCAGTTTGATGCTTGGACTACTGCCCAATGGCTACCATTGGGTGGTTGATTGATTAAATTATACTGTATTAGTCGAGCTGCATAACTTCGTCCGCGTCATATAAGAATGAAAGATTTTTATTACAACGCTTTATTAATCAATAAATGGACTATAAAAAGAAATACTTAATTCAAACCAGTTATCATCTCGGCCCATATACGTCCCACTGTGAGTTCGGTCTTCCACTGTAAGAGGGAATTTGAGCTACTATACCACGCTGGTTACACCTGTTGGCATAGGGTTTCATATAGTTTTTCTTTTCTTGCATCGATTTTATCTGAATATTAATCCCTTAGTCGTCTTTTACGACACCCACGGGTAAGATAGGGGGTGGTTAATTGTATTCTTACTCTGTCACCGTACGGAAAAACAACCAATACTTAATTGAAATTGGTACTTCCTAAAATTACTATGTTGGCTAAATATTAATTTTTGTATATTACCTTGCAGTTTTAGTAAATCAGATCGCTTGGTGTCAATATCAGGCCTCTCTGCTTTGAGTACGCGATGTAGACACTGAGACTGTAATGATGACCGAGTGACGGTGAAGTTTACAAATGTCACACGGGAGCACATGTCCGGTGGGAACTCCACAGTTGGATCTCTGAAAACGAGTATGAGCATTAACAGCATGTTATACTTAGCGATTTCTGATGTTTACGGGCTAACTATACATCTATACCAATAAATAAAATTGGAGTGTCTGAGTGTAATGTCAAAATAATAGGCTTTTCTAATGCTCACACGGTTATTTGCACGACACCTATGCCTAAAATAGCAATTAAAAATTTTTTGTCTGTCTGTCTGTCTGTTTGTTCCGGGTAATCTTCAAAACGGCTGGACCAATTTCAAAAATTCTTTCACCAATGGAAAGCTATAATATCAGGGCGTAAACTAGGCTTTATTTTATCCCGGTATTCCCACGGGAACGGGAAAACGACAAACGACTATAACCTATAACCGAAGCGAGGGCGGGTTGCTAGTTGTAAATAAAACTAATTTACGGATTTTATCGCGTTTGTACTTGATTTTTGATTGCCCGACGTTACAAAAACTATACAGCTATGTATTAAAATCTGTAGCGGGTAGATATAAATATCTGTAATAACGATGACTTGTTGGACTTGAAACATCGTTATCCATCCGTGACCATGAACGCTGTAAAGTGTTCGGTCAAAAAATCAAATACAAATGCAATAAAAACCGTAAAATAGTTTTATTTACATATTATGGTTTATTCTTTAACAACAAAATTTCGTTCCATAACAGTTCTAAGACGTCAACGAAGAAGTTGACAATGGTGCATGTAATTAATTTTATCCCCACACAGCATCATTAAATGTTTCCCATCTGTAAAGAACCTCCAAAGTCAGACGTAATTAAAATAAAAAGAAAATAATAAATGCCTGCTGAAAAACGAATAGATGGGAATATAAACATAATAAATGATACCTACAGGGTCGTAACTCTTACCTGGTACTAAGGAAAATGACGAAGGAGGGACTAAGATCGATGTCTTGGTCTCCCAGAGTGATAAGAACTCGACCTCCAGTACGACGTAACTCTCTGTTCAGTACAGGGTTCAAAATAGGGTCGTAATTTTCCACATCCTGAATAGAAACAAAAAAGACATTATATTGATTTATGATCCTAAATGCTTGCCAAATTCTTGTAATAATAATATGAAGAGAAGAAATGCAAACAGCATTTTGTTCATAAAAAAAAGAACTTAATTTCAGAACGTTTCTTACAGCATCTCCCCCGTGCTGATTGTTATGGGTTTGATTTCCACGAAGGATAATTATTCTTGGAGATATTGTCATGAGGTTAACTTCACTATTAATACTAAGTGATATTAGAAGGAAGGAGAGTCCGCATAAATAAGTAAAAATAAATACAATAATATTTTTTATCAACACAAATTAAGTTAGTGCCTGTAATATAAAAATAATAGGATATTTATTTTTTCATACTCGCATGGTTATATACACAATACTTGTGCCTAAAAACCAGTTTAAATAATTTTTTGTCCGACTGTCTATTTGTTCCGAGTAATCTTCAAAACGACTGGACCGATTTTGGTATTATTTGGTATATTACTCCCTATAGAGATGGTTTACTACCATCTCTATAAGGAGTAACTGAGCCTATATTTTGTTCTAGTATTCCCACGGAAACAGGAACGTGAGTACAACCGAGGGTATTTGCTAATATTAAATAATGTTATGAACTTACTTGTACAAGTAATGGATTGCCAAATCGTAGAGCAGACTCCAAATTCTTTCTGAACGAATCGTCGAGGAACGATGTCTTTGTAATCTTGCGTTCCTTAAACTCACGCATTATGAACTCTGTGGCTTGTCCAGACGGATCAATAATTAGTGGGTAACGGTTGAAACGCTGTTGACAATATCATACAAGATTATTTTCAATTAATTAAACCACATAATTTAAGTGAATATTATTGAAATTAATGTCAAATCAAAATAAAATTATTTCAACTCTTTATAAGATTTTAATATGCTTTATGTATCATTTAAAATATGGTACTATATTACAATGCAGTAGCTACAGAATTTAAGATTTCTGATCATTTAGAAAATATATAAATGTAATAGAACATTTACAAATGTAACAGATGTTAGTGTTTTTTAGGGTTCCGTACCCAAGGGTAAAAACGGGACCCTATTACTGAGACTTCGCTGTCCGTCCATCTGTCACCAGGCTGTATCTCAAGAACGGTGATAGTTAGACAGTTGAAATTTTCACAGATGATGTATTTCTATTGCCGCTATAACAAAAAATACTAAAAATAAAATAAATATTTAAGGGACCCCCCCATACAACAAACTTGATTTTTTTACAGTTTCTTGCTCGATACTAATAACGGTGACAGGTAGATGCTTTAACTATTCACAGAATATTTAGCTTTATGTTCTCTTTAAATATAGTTAGTTAAAATAAAATATTAAGGGGGCTCCCATACAATAAAAGACGTTTTTTATTATAGATAATGGTACGGAACCCTTCGTGCGCGACTCGACTCGCACTTGGCCGGTTTTATTTTTTAACGTTAATATATTACTTAATGCTAGTTTATATAATTGTGCTATTTAAAGATTTATTGCAGGCTTACTTATTACGGTATTTTTTTGTAATCACCACATAGATATTATATTATAAAAAATAAACAAAATTTACCCTCAACATGATAGCGTTCTCCACACAAAGCTCATCAGTTGGTAAAGCGTTGGCTTGCCAGCGCAGTCTTTCGTCGGGGTTACTGAGGTACTCGGTACGTGCGATGTCTGCGCGATACCTGATGTTGGCAGCCGCTAAGTGAGCGGTCCACGTCGTGAATAGGTTTTGACGGTACTGAAACATGATAATAAAAATGTGTTTTAAATTATATTTATGCTTAATAAATTACTCGAAGAACGATAAATTATTTTCTCTACTTAAAATAATGTGCTACACATTATTTTAAGTAGCGAATTGTAAATTATGTCTTATTTATTGAATTAATAGTTTTCATTGATAGTAATTTTGATTACGTGTATTTAGGAAAGGGAAGGTATCCAAACAATTATTAATACGCTTAACTAGATAGAAAATAGTAAAAGTAAAAAAAAAAAAAGAAATTAAATATTAATTTGAAGCAAATTTGTGTTTATTGAGTAATTAATCCAAGGAGTCCATTCTACTTACGTGCTGATCGAAGTATCCACCATACGCTATGAAGGCGGCAGACAATAGTACATCACCGACAATGGTGCTCATCTGTGAGCGGAAAGTCTCAGAGCTTGCCTCCCATCGTTCACGTTCGATAACCAAACTCTTCAGTAAGGCTATTGACCTATCCACCTATGGCAATACATATTTATTGTTATTCGCAGTGTTTAGACTACACATATTCCTCAAGGCCCTTGTAAATAAGTAGCACATATATTACAGGTATTTCATATAATATTGCTGTTAATATAAGGATACAATTCACCACCCCATTTCCTGTTCGTGAATGTTGTAAAAAACGTTCCAAGAGAAATAATATGCAGATAACATGTATGCAAGAAAAGAAAACCTCGAAATAAAACATCAACCTGTCTGAATAGTGTAGTACATTAGGTCAATATTCCTCCTATTGTTTAGAAGGTTCGAGCCCAGCAATGGTACGTATTTATATAAGCCGTGATGATCAAGATTGCACTGACACTGTAGCAAGTCTTTTAAGACTTGCTCTGTGCTTTAGAACAAGAGTTCTATTATTTCTAAAATAATCTTCTTCAAATCATAAATGACCTATTATTATGTATGGGCTTTCTTCCCAAGGTAAAATGACCACTCTGCCCAAACAGATTACCACAGAGAAATTACATACTTATTCCATGAAGTTTATGCCAACAGAAACAAATTACATAATTTACTTTACCTTGGCTTGTACGTTCTCCAGGTCTGTCTTAATCGCTTGCGCCTGGCTAATGAGTTGAGCATACTCTTCCTTGTAAGACGCAATAGACTTCTCCAATTGAGCGATCAATTCGCTCACTTCGCTGCCGGCAGTGACGTTGCTCTGAGCTTGGTCTTCGAGGGCTTGCAGTTCATTACGCAGAGGTTCCACGCGCTTCAACATGTCTGCGTATTCAATCTGTAGATAATAAGATTATGATACAGCCTTGTCAACTGGCAACTTAGAAATTAAAGGTCACTACATTTTTTTGTGTCACTGTATTTTAATATACCATGGTACACATATCGTTGGGGTTTGAGTACCGACCATGAATGGCGAATGTTATAGGATCAATTTCCAAGCAAGGTAATCGTTTGTGCGGCGCACAAATGTTCCGAGTCCAGATATAGTGAATGCCCAATAAATGCTTTTGATTATTTAATTATATAGGGTATAGTTTTAAAAACTTAAGTGTGTTTTATATCAGAAATATGTTGTGTTCTCGTGTTGATAGAAATTATTATGCAGACGTAGGCAATAATCAGAAACTATAAAAAAGGTGATTGCTAAAATAATACATATTTAACAAAACAATGACTGTAGTATAAAAATTCCTTACCTGAGCAATAGCCCATTTAACCATAGGACCGCAAGCCATACTGGCTCTGTTTACTTTCTCGAAGTTGTAATCAGGATTACTGAGGTAGCGAGTCTTCATCTTTTCACGAACATCATCACTGGTATGCAAATAAATAATTAATATAGTATATAGTTTTATATTATAATACTAATTCCCGTGCGTATCGTGCAAATGAACCAGACCATAACAGTCAATGATTTATACCTTATACCAGATATGTAATATTTTGGACCACGCATTTTTGATTACTGTCGGTCAAATTGTATGATAGTGCAGTGTCCCAGCAAGAGCATATACACGCTTGTATATTAAATTAGCTGACGCCTGTAAAAATGTCATCAATTGATTCGTTGATCTCATGGTATAAGCATGCTATGACTGATCGTGCTTTCCCGGATTCCATTGCCAAGTGCGGTAAATTATTTTGTGTTTTTGTTCAGACAGCTGTCAGCGGTCCCAGTAGTGTCGAGTATACCACAACGGTACCTAATAGACGGTTAAAATAAGTTCTTTTTGCGATAAAATTAGTTCTACAATCTTTTTTAATAAGACTCTCCGTTTTAAAAAGTTCATAGGAATCAAAATCAATGATTCGTTCTTTATCCGTTCTCGACACTCCTTAAAACGAGATCGGCACTTAGCAGACTACATTTTCTGATAGGCCTCGTAGAATAAAATAAGAGCATTTTTATTCACACCTAAAATAATGAGTTATTTCATATTGTTGTTTTCCTTTCCACTTTTACTAAACTATATTACCATACTAACTTTAAGGTTAATTAATAGTTTTTTGTAATATTATCATAAACCTATAAGAACAGGGATAATATGCTGTTATTAATTCATTACTAAATACATTTATTCTCGCCTAAAAAGTGTCGTTTTATTGTATTATTTTTAATATATTGTCCTAATGAAATATCTTTTACAGACGGGGTGTATCCCGTCTGGTGGGATTTCTTTGATTTTATGATTGCGTAATACTTTGACCGACAGTATCATTTTATTGATTATGTGATGGGTTTCAACATGCATGTTCCGTAATTATAAATTTACCATAATATTTATAGACGTCACTTACCAATACACGCCAAAGAGATTCTAGAGATAAACACATTATGCCTTTTCCTCAGACACATAAGATAGCAAACAAACAAAAACATGATATAAAAAAAAGAAAACAAGCAAAACTTTATCTTCTTGCCTCGCTTATTGTTTATTGACAATGACTCAAAAGACATTAATTATTTATTGGCAAATACATTCATGCGTCCTGATAATGTGCGTAGTCTTACGCGTATGGTGAATCTGTCGTAATAACCACTTACAGTTTGTATAGATGTCATGGCTATAACGTTCTTGAATGTATTGTAGATGTTTAAAGTTATAAATATTATTTAAATACTGGTTGTATTTACGTATCAATGACATTTAGTGAATTTCACTTGTATAATACATAAAACACTGTAAATATGTATCTCAGTTATAGTTTTAAAATGGGTGACTTTTTTTGTTTATCATTACTGCCTGTAGTAGTTTTCATAATAATATGAAAGATTATTGCACGCCTGGACGGGTAATGAATATAATCGCGACATCTTAATTTCCCTTGTGAGTAGAAGCCGGTTAAGAATAGGAGTACCAGGATAGTGGACAGCAGTGCTTCCTTGGGAAACTTATAATATTCATGTCGATCACTAATCCACCTGTCAAGTGTGGCGATTATTAGATTATACACCCTTCATGGGAGTCGATACGCTGCTGAATGGATGTATAGAAAATATCATTAAAGAATACATAATACTCTGATGTCATATTAAACTAAAATATAATCTTAAAATAGTTATCGAAAATATAGACAATTTTAGCAATAAGCTACTCTGTACAAATTTAATAGAATTATTTTCAATTTATCGCAGTGTCACCTACCGGTTCTTAATGCACTGTTTTAGTGTAATAGCATCATAACAGACAGAAACATTACATTACAACATTTTGTATTATATGTATAGATTAGACAGGCAATATTCATATTTTTAGTTTTATTTCGTTTTTGTATTTACTATATCCACTGTATATCTAATACAGTATCTCTCACGAGCGAATAATGTATAATTTTAATTGTCGCATTTGTTCCTTCTTTACTATGAAAACAGCATAGAATATCCGTGAATATGATAATTCAAAAAGTAACCCAATTTAAACTATAATGTACCTAACGTAAACTGTCACCACAGACGTACATAACCGATACATGCATGCGCGTGCTTCAAACTTATAATAAAACAATTCATAATATACATAACAAAACATGCAAAAAGCATGCTGCAAGCTCCACATTTGCCAAATGAACACGATACAGACATTTAAAATAACAATATATCGCCACAAGAATAAATATAATTCTTATGATGATACATTAAATTTAAAATCTAACGAGGTTGGGTTTTTATACCAACCGAGTCAAAATTTAAAATGTAATTATTACGTCCAATACGTTTTTTAATAAAATTTTTATAAGTGTAGTATCTTCTTTTTTACAGTGTATAATCTTCCATAGAGTTTATTTCTTGAGTTATGGCAAATATGATGACGATTCGGCATCACTTTTAACGTTTCTTAACGCTTTTTCTTTAGTATATAGTAGCACTAGCTAAAAATTAAATAAGGGATTTACAGTTATAAGTCGGCTTACATGCGATGTCATGCTCTCGCAAAACTTATTGTGTTGGTTTTACGGTATGGACATCGATCGAAGGTCATCCAAGCAATCAACTGGAAAAAGGTTTTCCATTTGGGTCGTGTTCAGTTAGCATTTTCACATGATTTAAAATGTTCATAATATGGTACATATATACCACCACCAAACAAAAAAAAAATATAGGTAGGCGTGAGAGTTGAGGAAAACAAGCGGCGGTGCTCACGTTATATCCTCGGTGGAGAAATTGGAGACGATGCTGTTGATGAAATTCTCTCGCATGATGACCGCACGTATCGCCTTCCAGTCGGTCGCATTCTCTCCGAGCAGTAGGCAGATAGACTCGAGGGCCACCTTCACGATTGCCGGCGGATTACCCATAGATCTCACTTCCACTAAATGTTGCTTCTTTATAGATTTGACCGCTGTACGGTATGAAGGTTGTGGTCGTTGCACCGATGAGTTGGGTGTGGCATCACGACGCATCCGTCACCAGCACGAAGCGAGAGCGACAGAGTACAAAAAAGAGAGAAACAAAAAAGGCATTTAGCTGCTTTCTGTGACACATGCGGCTGGCGTTATTATATAACGTTCAAATATACCGCTGCTACCAGCGTTGGGATACATTTTAACACTACAAATTTACACTATAGTAAACTAATGACTAAATTTCTGAAGCCCCGTTCGATGTTATGTAAAACAAAATAATAATCCGATTTAATATCCTGTAAACAAATTTGGTTAATATATTTAATTATGTTAAACAAATGTTATGTTATTGACGACGATGCTTAGCGGGGGGGTTAGTCACGAGTTTTATTATATATTAGTGTGCCTTACAATACATATATGCGATTTTACATTAAATACAGTGATTACAGCGTTACGTATAATCTATATTAATAACAACAGTCACATGATGCAAGCGAGCTTGGCTTATTTACAACAACAAACATTTCTATAAGAATTCATTCATAACATTAAAGAAAAAAAAAGATATAGATTGTATTACAAAGAACATGTTAAGTGTCAAATTTTACGATAAAAATCGATAAATATTTAATGCATAACAAAATTATACAGATACAATATACGTAATGTTTTTGCCAATAAATACGGCTAAATTAACTAGAAATTCTAATTTCTATTCATAATGTTGATCTCTAGAATAGTGTAATAATATAATTATTAAATTCTTGTATGTTGAGGTAGTGTGCTGTAGTTTATCTATCTAAAGTGTACGTCGTATAAGTACATTTAAATAACTACATACGTTCCTTAAAGAATCCTACGATTATGTCAATTTCAATGTGCTTAGATCAATTTTGGTTGTGTAAGAGCTAAAATTTAAATGGTATAATTACATTTTAATACACGAATATTGAAGACCATATATTAAAAAGTTAAAGTTATCTTCTATTTATATGAAAAACTATATTTGAAAATATTTGTTAATTAAAATAACAGCACTTAAACGGCTAAATATAGTCGTAATTGAAGATAATGGTAACTTATTTACATTGAGTGTTATTTTTGACACAATCGTAAACAATCCTTATAACATTGGTAAATTAAATAATACAACATACTACCTCTGAATTGCAATAAACAATAAAACTAACGTGATATTCTCAGTCTCGAAGTTAACAATAGTTGATATGAAGTTGTCTTTCATAACGACGGATCGAATGCCTTTCCAAGTGTCTCCTTTCTCTCCTAATAATGTGCAGATAGACTCGAGCGCCATCTTGACGACAGACGGAGGGTTCGCCATCGATCTCACTTCAACAAGCTGCTGCTTCTTGATTGAACGCACCGCTGTTGTATAGGATTCCCTTGATGTTTAATACTAAGTCATCATGATCAGAGTTATTCGGACTTTGTACCAAAGATATTTTTTTTAAATAAACACTAATAATAATTACATAAAATACAGTAAAGTTTTACATATCTCAAGAACGAAAATTGAATGTAAATTTTTAAATAGAAATATTTGATACCAATGTCTGACTAACTCATCATAATAAACGTAAGTCTGAATATAAAGTCAATGATACAATAATGAATTCAGAAAAAAAAATGAATATATAAAATGCATCATTATTTTGTGACTGTCTATAAAACTCAAATGTTAGACGAAACGACTGGAAACAATGTTAAAGAACTTGCCAAAAACTACACTAAATACTATAGAGATCTAAGCGAATTATTAAAAAACAAATTGAAAAAGGTGGACAAAATATAATTGTACAGGCATTAGTAGAATCATTGTATATAAGAACTTCACGTCAGAAGAGTTTTATAAATGAGGAATTGTAACATTGGTAACTTGTGAGCTAAAAATGTAATTCTTCTCAAAATTTAAATTATTATTTTAAATTTATATTATTATTATGTATTAACTACTGAGAACAACCACGTTTTTGGTCCTTGCCAATGGCAGATAGTGACAAAAACATGCCCAGATCTTACATTAATTTATCATGATCTAAGTTTAGTTTAGTATTAATTCATTATATTAATATTATCATATAATAATTTGGATTCAACTGAAACCTGTACGAGGTATACAATAAAAACCATGCGAATTAATGAAAGAGTCAAACCATTCTGCGCTTCAATGACAGCTGGCTCCACTTGTGCTAAGTCTGCCATGACATCCCTGCGTTTAGCTTCGATTTCCTTTGTCTGTTTCTCAAGAGCGACCTAATTCACACAATATGTAAGTATAGTGTAAAGGTTTTTTTAAAAACTTTCGTCACTTTGACAGATTTATAAAAAAAAACCACCATGCATTAATTCTCTAGAAGATACAACAAAATATTTTAGTGTTTTATTACGTACACATGTTATTTCGTGTACAGAATACATAACTGAAAATCTGATAGATGATTGATTCAAAATGTTCAATTGACACAAAATAATTTAATTTGTTAATCATGCGTACAAAAATTTGAAAATGAAGATTTGTTAATTTATAAGAAATCATTTTATAATTTCAAAGATATGTGAAATATAGTATTTGTAGTTATATAAACTAAAACGTCAAATATGTCGCCTGACGTACGATATACAATAGGGTTTATATTAGAAGTGAGAGAATCGTTTGACATAAATTTTATTATATATTGCCGTAATGAATATATTGATATACCCAATGCTTGCTTCATTATTAAAAAGAATATATTTTAGTAAAATCTACTACTAGGTCTGGACTACAAAAACAGTTACTTAACCGCGTGTTTCCACTATACCTTTATACAAATAACAAAAAAAAAAAAAATTGGTGTAATATAAAATATGACATACCTGAATTTCTTGACTTTCAACTTTCTTCTTTTCAGCTTCCTGTTGATCTTTAACCATCTGCCGCAGCTTAGCGTTAGCGGCTTCGTTCTTCGCTTGAAGTTCCTACGACAGCATAGAATCGTCAAATATATCAATCAAAAAACAACTTTGAACATTGAACTTTAAGGGTGTTTTTTCAACGATAACTTGTACCTGTGATTTAACAGCAAGACTCTTTTGCATTTCCTCCACCTGTTCGACAGTCTCAGCGATTTTGCCTAATCCGACGTTCAAATGCAACTGTTGCTCTTCAAGGTCCGCGCGTTTCTCAGCATACAATTTTACCATTTGCTGGATAAAGTCTAGGTAGTGCCTGTAAAGTATTAAGTAATTTTGTATAAACTTTCCTCGAGTGGCACATCCTGGAGCTGCTAAAACTAAAAATATTCTGTAGTATCATAATTGCAAATGTCTTTACTACTATAATTATTATAACTATGAAAGTTTAGATAAATGTTTGTTATTTAATCACGTCGGCTGAAGGGGTCTTGAGGAATACATCGCCTATTTTTATTTCGAGTAAATCGATGATTCACACGGGATAGATTTGATTGAGAAAATTTAGACTAACACAACTAAGTCGCAAGTATAAGTTTGTTTCTTATATGTTTTTGCTGAAGAAACATTTAGTATTTTAGATGGCTGTTTGGCAGCGACGACGAACACTATCTACTCTTATATTGATCGCGGATATCGTAGATATATCGGAAGACGACTAAGAGATTTAAATATACTTGTGTCAAATACATCTAATACAGTCTGATCAACAATAACATTTCTAAGAAGGTTTGACGTTAGACAAGCGGCCGGTAATAAAATTATTGCCAACAACTTTTGCTATGTGTAACTATGAAAGAAGAATACATATAGAGTAAACGCTAAGTAATTGTACAAGAGCAGGATGATAATGTGGAATCTTTTTCCAGTTTTAGTTTATTTTTCTAATATTTTTTTTCTAGTTACTTGTTGTAGATCGCAACACACCTAACCAATAAGTTTTTAATAGTGGTGTTAATACCTGGGTGTGATAGCCATGGTTCTGTTTGCTCTTTTTGCGAGGCTAGCGTTAGCACGATGAAGAGTTTGGTGCACATACACGCACGCGTTGACGACGGCCTCACGGTGTGCAGGACGTTCGCTTATGTTGTGACATGCCGCTGGGAAAATGTCCGGTGGCGAATATTCCGCAGAGTCTAGGTCCATTCGCTGAGTAAATTCTTTGCCCACCTAAAATTAAATTAAACGATACAAGGGAGTTGCAACACTTATATTAGTGATACAATGTCTAACCGATTTTACATTGATTTATATTTTGTCTTTATCCATATATGTATGTCCCAATGCTGGGTCACAAACTTGCCATAATAAAAGGATATACCGCTGTACCAAGCTTTTTTTTAATGGGTTGGCTATGGTAAGCGCACACGCCGTCCATTGCGTCTGGGGCGGCGAAAGGACGGCGCGCAGGCACATAACTCACCCGTACCCACGTCGCCTTCGTCGTTGGGCCGACCACCAGTGCCTAGTTCCTTGTCCTCAGTGGTCGGCCCGACGGAATACCCTTTCGGATACCCTCACCTCTCGACGTCCCTGTGCCGGGATGTCGGTCGCCGTCGCGCGGTCAGCCTCTCTGCGGGTGACGGACTAAAGTCCCCGGTCCAATCACCTGCGGCTTCGCCTAGGGCGGCATTAGGCGCAGGTACTTGCACCTGCGCCGCCACTGAATCTCCCTAGCGATGGTCGGCAGCGATGATTGTGACGAGTTCACGGCGCTGCTCTGCCCACGCGGCACACACCTCGAGCCTGTGCTGGCAGGTGGTAGGACGGTGTGCTCTCCCTCCTAACGATCTTGTACAGGTACTTGGCGAAGCTACCATGCCCCGTCACCGCTGTACTAAGCTAGCAAG
This sequence comes from Lymantria dispar, assembly GCA_032191425.1. Taxonomy (NCBI): domain Eukaryota; kingdom Metazoa; phylum Arthropoda; class Insecta; order Lepidoptera; family Erebidae; genus Lymantria; species Lymantria dispar. The sequence goes on along the minus strand of CM063452.1, from coordinate 15,716,260 downwards.
GTGTTTGATTTTAGCTTTATTTTTTTGAAGTAATATTTATAAGCTATATCACTCAGTGGTTTTCCACATACTCGGGTATATTAAGGATAGGGACATTAATCTTAACAAATAAAGTGTCCGTACGGTGACCCCCCCCCCCCCTTTCTTGCGATAGGCAATGGGATAGTTACATGTTAGGCGATCCGTTGAGGGCGATGAGTAGAACGGTGCGCAACCCCCCATCGGTACTCGTCCTTGAAGACAGTGGCCGGTCCGGCGTAGGGTGGTCTCTACGATTTTTTTTATTATACATGTTTCTTATTGATAGCAGTTTTATAAATAAGATATACTTACTTGGTACAGAGCGCCGTCACTCCAATCTCCGAACCAATTCAATACACATCGATTGAACAGTGCGGGTGATGTGGCCGCCCTATCTTTAAGACCTTCAGAGGACGGATTCATTGTGAATACTACGTGCAAATTGCGCATTACTTGACCCGTAAACCTTAAATAAAACATATATGTAGCTTAATAAAAAAATAAAATTTCACACTGATTTATATAGTTTTCAATATTAAAAAAGGTTCGTGTTTTTTTTTATCGCACTTTCACTTTTTTCGCGGGAGTCATAAGGCGGTAGGTTTTATTTAAAAAAAATTGTTATAAGACGGTAAAAAAACAAGGCACTAACCATTTATACAACTCGTCATTGGAATCTAACATCAGGCCTTCTCGTTGAGCGCCTTCCTTGCACTGAGTCATGAGTGCCGCAAATTCATCACCTTCGAACAATCCGGGCACCTAAAAGTAATAACAATGTTGTTACAAATATGTGGGTATATATCATAATAAAAAGAGCGTGCGTACAAAATACGCATGTCAGAAGTGAAACTTCTTTGGTGCCACGTGTTTTTTGTCAATATAAAAGTTGATAAAAATATTGGACGCTACTCGTTGGTAACGCTCGAGCTGGCCTGTAACAGGTATACTACGCACATGCGTTCGAGTGCCACGCATTCACTCTCGCTCTGTCTCTTTCTATTCCCGTAACGTTAAACGTTTAACGCAACCTTGTTGGAAGTCGCATTAGAAATTTCACTTCAAATTAGAATTAGAATTCTTAGAATTCTTAAGTAAAAATATTATTTCAGGCCGTAAGTGTAAATATTGGATAAAAAAGTAGTAAAATTTATCGTAAGATATAAAATTAAGTAACAAATTGGTTAAAAAAAAAGTAAACATATTTAAATCGTAGGTTAATTGGTAAAATACATGTAGCCCATTTTCAATACATATGATTTCATGACACACGTTTTTAACATTTTTAAACTATTCACATGTCAAAACTATTGTAGCAATTAATTACTTACTTCTCCATTAGCTAAAAGTGTGTTCATTCTCTCAAGGAAACCACTGTCGAGAACATTGGACTCGTCTAGAATGAACGCGACCTTCTCATCGCGACAACCAGCACGACGCAGTACTGATCGTAAGTCCTCATCGAAGTCTGCACCTGTGTATTTGTTGTGCACCTGAAATATCACAAGTGGTTAAATTAGACGTTTACTGATCAATATACAAATGTTTGGTTATGATTATATTTATGGTGAAAATAGAGCGGACACATTTCTAAGCATGTTTAGAAGGATTATAAATTATACACTTCCCCCAGTGGTTTTTCTAGTCGTCTCCCGGTGTAAATGAGACATTTTCGAGTCATATACAGGTTCGTGTCTCCTACATTCATTATCAAAAACAAGTATTATTATAACAATTCTATTATTCATAATTTCACACACATGTAACCCTGAAGTGTTAGAAGAACGTCTTCTACTCGGATATCTCAAATTGATAGATGTCTGAATAGTAGACATTTTTGTTCAGTAAAGTGTCCTCGGAGTAGCAGATTTAATCCTGGCATAAATTACACCTCTATCATAAAGATCTGACAAACAAATTAAAATAATTATCATAATAATAATGCCATGAAATCAACCTTGAATTTATACCTTAATTTGGAAGATGCTAAGTCCGTTCATCCAGGCAACAAAACGACTAAGTGTTGTTTTGCCAGCACCGGACACACCAATAAGCAGCAAATGCCCTTGTGGCTGACGGAAGATTCGATCAATACGCAATACGTGATCCAATACTTCATCAAATAGTACTAAGGGCACATCCAATTCTTCTTCGTAGAATACCTAAAAGAGAAATCGTATTTTATCACATCATCCTCATCAGAGCTTATATACGTTTTTTTGCTGGCCTTGAGCCTCCTCCACAATGGGAGAAGAATTGACGTACTGTACCACGCTCGTCAGGCGGACTGGAACAGGGTTTAATTTAGAATTCTCATGCATAGACATTGTATGTATATTATAATCTTTTAGTCGTCTTTTACGACACCCACCGGGAAGCAAGGAGGTGGTGAATTGTATTCTTACTCTTGTCACCACACGGAATTTTATCACATAAATAAAAAACTTTACAACAATAAGTTATTTCAGTTCTTATTGAGCTAAAATGATATAAAAGTACCTTTAGTCGAGCCTTCACGTATTCACGCAATTGGTCTCTTGATACTGGTATATAATCCTTACTTAGCCAATTGCTGTAGAGTATAGGACGAGCGAGGGCTTGTTCCCTATTGATTCCTAAAACATAATAAACTTATACATATAATAAACGCAACTTTCTTGATAATCCAATATGTATTAATATTTGAATATTTTAAATTCTATATTTTAAATAATTCTATAGTTATGAATTTACTTTCGTATAGAAATTATATAATTTCAAATATGTTTTACCTGGGAAGAATCTCATAGCCACGGTATCAATATTTTCATCAGTCCATTGTCTCTCTACATCGTCCACCAAACGATCTTGGAATAGACGAAGGGCTTCATGTGCCCACAGTCTCACAAGTCCTTCAACGCTCAGGTTATCTAAAGGCCTAAAGAAGAAAATAAGATTTAAAACTATTTGCTAAACATATTTCATATGCATATAATTTTGGTAGCCTTAAAACGAATTTTAATTGACACATTTTCATGGTTATTAATTATTAGTTATGTAATTTCAATGTTGGATTTCTGCAATACTATTTTAGCAGGTAATTATAGTATGTTAGAGAGAGCAGTAGTAAGGAATGATTTTGATGAAATTTTGAATTGATAAGTTTACGTGCTTCTACCACATATAGGATTAACTCTATTGGAGAAGAGCACTAGTTTATTTGTTATCATCTGTATGCATCAGTTATGAATTTCGATAATATTAATAAGCAGTCTACTTCTAAAATCAGTGATTTGTTGATCGCATCCTTTTTGGTAAATTGTTGCCTTCAACATATGTACATTCAACATTTCAAGAAATGTCTCTCTAACTTTAGTAAAAGAAATAAAAAAAAGGGTTTTTAATATTAATAGTTACTCGATGTAGTTGTTGCATTAGCTTAATACGGATTTAAAATTTATTTCTAAGTTATTGTATCTATTACTTCGTCATGTAATAGTTTGTTTGTTTGTGAGCTAACCTGATCGCCTCGCATATGCCGCGCACCCAACGCGTCATCTCTCTAGGTGAATAGACATAGTGCGGCTGCATGTCTTGTGTGAAGCGTTCCTGCGACGCCAGATATAGTCGCACCATGGCCTGTGTTAGCGGCTCGGCGTAACCACGCAAGGCTGGCTGCATACGTAACATGGCACGCGTAAATGTGCCGTAAATCTGTACAAGAAATTACAATAATTATTAATCATTCCTTTTGGATACACCATCGAGATTTCTGAAGTGGGCAAGTTTTCACAAGCTCATCGCTTTCCATATTTAAAGCAAGTGATATCGTTACGATTTAAAAATTTCAATATGTTGTACTTGATGTGATTCAAAGAATTAATCAAAATTCTGTACAAATTAGACCTATATAAAACATCATCATTATAGCTCATATACATCCCACTGCTGGGCTCGAGCCGATTGCGTACGAGCACAATGGGAATAAAATTGACCTACTATACCACACTGGTCAGACGGATTGGTACAGAGTTTTATTTTGAGTTTCCTTTCTCTGTTGTATGCACATTATAAACCCTTAGTCGTCTTCAACGACACCCACGGGCAAGAAAGTGGGTGGTAAATTGTATTCTAACTTCATCACCACACGGATATAAAACACAGAATTATACAATTAAATAGTAGCTCATTTATTTGTTTGTTCTTATTACTGCTTTTAGTGTTAATAAAACTATTTTACTATCTTGTATTAGATGGTTCAAGACACTAGTGCGTCTTTTACATATACAATCTTTAAAAAAATAATCCCTAAGGAGCAGACTAAAGATACGAATAAATCGTTATCACTTACACGAAACTTGAAATATGTACGTTCAATATAAAAATGTTTTATCGTAATAAGATGCAGAAAACTAAAAGAGACTGAAAATTCGAAATAAAACTATAAAGTTAAATATTTATAAATACCTTTGTATTATGACGGAGGGTCATGTCCAAGAAGATAATTTAGATCCGTACTAAGTCGGGCTACGATAATTAACAAACCTGTTCTAGTGATGTTTCGCCTGGGTAGTCGACGTATATAACGGGTACATGTCTCAGCAGACGATGAGACAGAGGCTTACGGCCTGGATCTGTGGGCGGGTTACAAGCTCCCACGAACTGAATACGCTCCAAATGAACCCACGAGTGATCTGTGTATTTTAATTATCTGTTAGTCATACAGTAAAAGAATACTAATAACTTCAAATTGCTATACGTAAATTCCTTTAAGGCGTCTTCTCACATCGAAAATTTAAAAAAATCGATTTTTTTAATTTTGAAAGTACATAAAGTACATATCATCAAAAATGTTATATCAAAATTCCATTGTATGGAGCAGGCATCGCTGATTAACCCGAGGTAAGGTTTTTTTCATGATTTTTCTGCACCCAAAGCTTTAAACGCGTTTATGTCAAAACAAGGTTTTTCAGTACCTTGTTGATGAAATTTCGGAAACTATCCGGCCGATTGTCATGAAATTTGAATGACATATTCTTCATAGGTATGGCTATAGCGCATATCATCAGATTTTTGAAATTTTGATTTGAGGTATTTTTTTTTACAAAAAGCTGCAAATAAAAGCGTTTCTTTCTTTACTTTTTCGAAAAACGTACGCCATTTTGTTATTTTCGCGAATATCAAAAATCTGGTGATATGGAGCTATAGCCACTGACATACTGAATCTAAAACTGTTTTAGTTTTTTGTTTCAGATGACCTGTCTCGGAGATACCATCAACAAGCCACGATCATAACATTTCTACACGGGTTTTCGATGCTACTGTTTTATAATAATAATTGTTCAAAAAAAATAAAAAAAATATTTTTTCTTGTACTTGAAAGATGTGTTTATTACATAGGATCCATTTTATCCCATAATTTTTTGCAAAAATCCTAGAAATAATATCGCGAAAATAGCCTATTTTTGAGGTGCCTAAAATGAGAAGACGCCTTAACAAACACAATAACTTAGATAAAGAATATAACTTAGTTAAATATAACTTAGAATATAGAAATAGAATATAGAAAATAGATTTAAGAATATAACTTAGATAAAGAATTTTAATGTTTATTCGAGCATACAGATTGTAAATAAAACTTATTTATACAGTGTGCATGGTCACGGACGGATTGGTGACCTCCATGATCATGAACGCTGTAAAGTATTCGAAACATCGGACAATTAAAAATACTAACGCGATAAAATTCCTATAAGTTTTTTATTTATAATAAATTAGCCCTGCAGTATATTGTCCTTATGTGACAGAACCTTTTTGTAACTTACTTTTGATGTAAAATTGAATATTTTAATGTATAGAACATAATTCCAATATTACTGTAGAGTTTTTTGTAATAAATCATCTATTTCACCCATAAGTTTAATAGGCACCTATTTATTACAAAAATAATGGTTAGACAATTTAATAGTAAGAAGACTGTTAAGAATTTTCTATATAACTACTGAAACAATATAATTTTGGTAAAAATATTACAGATGCATATTAACAATATGAAAATAATAATTTTAATAGTTGTAAAGAATAATAATTTTAATAGTCTTACCGCTGGCTCTGTAGAAGCCTTTGTGTTCAAGTAGTTGTCTCAGGAACGAAATGACTCTCTGTGTACCATACTGGTCCATGTCTGGTAAGTTGATTTCATCGCAGAATAATACTAGCCACTTGCCAAGCTATAATGGAATATAAATATTTTAAAGCATTTAATTAAATACAAAATACACAGTTCAACCCAATTTTATGAGAAAACAGGCAATATCTCGATTTTGCTGAATAGCCTTAACATCAGCACGAGAGTAGAAAATGGGCGATGTATTTATCTAGTCTTATGATTTTGTATTTTGTGAGCATATTATTTTCGATTGCACCCATTTGTGGCAAATTGTTAAGTAAGATTATGTAGAGGGATGGTTATAACTAAAAGTAATTTTAAAAAGTTCATAATTATTTGAACTATATTGGAAGATAACCTATCCATCACAAATAGTTGCGACACGGTACTTAGCGTTAGAAAATGAATTTTAGTGAGCATGTTGACGGCATTTTTGCCGCTTTGCTCACTAAAACCCTATGGTAAAAAGACCGAATAAATTTATTTACCTGTACAGGGGCAAGAACTACTCCGTTAGGCGTTTTCCTATATTCGCAATAATGGTCGAAGGTCTTTAGCAATAGCTCAGGAGTTGTAGCTGATGAGAAGTTAAGACCGACGACTTCCATGTCTGGTAGAGCACGAAGCGCCGAGAACAGCGTCATGGTTTTACCGGAACCAGGTGGTCCGCACAATACTGTATACATAATTATTTACTAGTCATTAGTATTCTGATAATTTAATAAAATACATCCTACTTATAATAAATAATAACACAATAGCCATCATCATCCTGTTCTTGATTATCATCATCACAGCTCATACACATCCAGCTCTGGGCCTCCTTGACCTACTAAACCACCCTCGTCAGACGTGTTGGTACAGTTTTATTTCCAGTTTTTCTTCTCTTGTATAGATGTTATCTGTATATTATAATTCCTTTGTCGTCTTTACGACACCAATGGACAAGAAATGGCGTGGTGAATTGTTTTCTTACTCAATCACCACATGGAAAGCTGCTCTTATTACAACTATTTTGTGAGGTTAACGCAATAAGCACTCTCAGGCTATAGTTAAATGGCCGGCTGCTTGCCTTCCGTCAACCCTCCTTGGGAATGTATTTGTTGACCAGGCAGCATCAGATAGAGTTGGCCTAGGTTCATGTAAAATTCTGAGTTTGCTTTTGCGACCCCTACGGGTAATTTAAGGATTGGCAGTGTTCATATCCGCCACCACACAGCGAAAAATAATACATGAAAAACAGAAAAAATATTTTAGCAAAAAAAAAAGACTTCTACTGGACTAATTTGAAATGGAATGAACGGATATTTGGTTTTATCTAAGGGATGGCCATTTACGAGATTTAATGACGACGTTAAAATTGTTGCAGTTTTTAGATTGCGTTTTAATCTTTAGGTAGGGTCATGATTCACAGGATTTTTGAATCGGATTTTACCTTTAGTAGCGTCATAAATTATTGTCTAAATTATTTAAGTAGCAAAGCTGTACGTACCGAGAGGTTTATGCTCAGCTAGCCAGGTGTATAATAAAGCTTCATGGCGAACAGTGTCCAGAGTAGGTACGACTATATCTGGCGCGGCAACTTTGTGCGTTTCTACTTCAATCTGAGGCACCTTCGCTGACCATGGTACCCATTCTCCGGTTATACAAACCTATGTAGAAAGTTGAAATGATGATTAATATCATAAGACTAAGGAACAAAAATAAAAAAATATTTTCTGAACACCATGTCTGTTTTATCCAATTACTTGAAACTGTTTTAACTAAAACTGGGGAACTTCAGGTCGGGGTTACGCGTTAATAGACAGGATCACAGTTTAGCACGATTTCTAGCACTTACATTTTTTTTAAAGACCGAATGAAATTTATTAATAGTAATGCTAAATGATTAGGTAACATTATTTTACGTTAAAATATAATAAAAATGCTTTATAGTTTATAAAATTACATAACAGCATACCATTTATGAACACAAGGGTTTTCCAAAGGTTGTGTTTTAAATTATAATGTATATCGAAATTTTAATTATTTTTCTTCTTAAGAGCGTTATCGGTAATAAACGGCCGTAAACCAAAAAGTGTGTTTTTTTGGAGACTGGTTACTCGTTCAAGATACAAGTTTACTAAAAATTAAAATAACCACTACATTAAACACATCTTTATATTGTGTTTGTACAGAATTATAACTAAATATTGTAACTATTTTATTAAAAGGCAAGGGTATTTTGAACTCAAGTTCATGAGATTTTACGAAAACGCTGAGTTTTGAAGTTCGGGTACGAATAAACCATAAGTTGTAGCAGCTCGAAAAAATTGTAGATCTTAGGGCAAATTACTATTCTTGTGTTTGTACAAAATGAAATTCAAAATTTCTTCAATTTAAAACTGAAAAAAAAAAATTTTCTTAAGATTAATTTGACGAAAATGGCTCCTGTATAACATTTAATTTTTTGAATAATACTAACCTTGTAACATTTAAAAAATATACACTATTTGTTCGACTATTGTAGAAGCAGCAAAAAAAAAAAACCACTTTGAAATACGAATAGTCACCCTCGTAATTGAATTTTAAATATTACTATAAATTGAACGGCATAATTGTTCATAAGCCATCCATCCGACGTCCTCGACGAAGAGGACGACAATATCACACTCGCTCAACAAAGAGCCTACACGGCCCGCAAGGCCTTAACAAATAAATATCCGCGGTTCCGCCCTCGCCGTCGAGGTGCGAAACCGCGCCGCGCAAAAGTCACTACTAAAAACGTGGGCACGCCCACTTTGCCTCCAGCGACGCCCCAAGCCGAGGTCCGTTCTCCACAGGGGGAGGCCTTGGGCGATGTCGCTTAGCATACTTTTCTCCGGGTTGAGAGCCCTCAGCGCTCACCCATTCATTAATTACTTTCATGCGATCTCTATTAAGAATAATATATGATCTTTTTACGTTTTAGGTAATGCATCGAAAAAGCAGATTGTATCTTGGAGACAAAATTGGTTACAAGGCGAGAAAAAAGAGAACATACGACAAAACTGTAAGGTACTTAAAGTTTCTAAGGAGTAAACGAAAAGAAAAGTGAGCCGTCACTCAGGACGCCTAGCAGATGTGAAACATCGAAATTATTTTGTATAAGTATATATGCATTAAAGAATATAATATAAGGCAGAACTAATAAGACATAAAGTATTAATAAAATATTACGATTTATATTATTATTTGAAATATTACACAACAATAATAACTAATTCACTACACAGTCGCTTACGCACAACATCGGGTCGCTACGTCTTCCTCACACACTACTACATAGTTTAAAGGAGTGCGATGTAGAAAACACCAACCCACTTTGCCTCCAGCGACGCCCCGAGCCAAGGTCCGATCCTACAGGGGGAGCCCTTGGGCGATGTCGCTTAGTATACTTTCACCGGGTTGAGAGCCCTCAGCGCTCAACCATAGTCCCCATCAAGCTGTAAAAGCCATCTGCGGCTATCAGCTGTACACATACAAAAATAAAATAGATAAGGTTAAGACCATACTGCAAAGCGTGGCGTTAACGCCACGAGCTTTTAACGCCACACGACGATCAGGTTCACCCGCGCCTATAGATGTTTCACATCAAAAATTCAAACGGAACATTTATGCAGCCTCATCTTCTGAAGATTATCAGCTAACCAAAATTTAATGTTTAATAATTACTAACCATAAACAATATAATTTTTCCATAGAGAATCATTTTCTTCTTGTACTAGCAATAACTATGTAGTAAAATGTGGGTCAAAATTTAATGACTAATTTCTGTAGCGGGTAGATTTAAATCTCTGACTTGACTTGTTAGACATCCATGGCCATGGCGACCAGGGCCATACTCGACTACTGCACGGTGGCAACGGAAGCAGCGTGCCTCTTGACCGGAACTCCCCCGTGGGACCTGGAGATGGAGATGCTCGCCGAGCTTTACCGGCGAGTGTCAGAGACGCGAGCCACATATAATCTCAATCAAGGAGATTGCCGCCTGGGGGGTCGACGTCCACTGAGACGTCATTGCTCGTTGGGCAGTCCGACTGGAGAAGCCTCAGTACGGTGTCAGAACCGTCGAGTCCTTCCAGCCGGTGCTGATGTGGTGGTTGGATCGGCAGCACGGGGTACTTTCCTTCCGACTGGTGCAGGTATTGACGGGTCACGGTAGCCAAGTACCTGCACAAGGTCGTTAGGAGGTAGAGCACACCATCCTGCCACCACTGCAATTGCGACGTGAGCACGGCGCAGCACACGCTCGAGGTGTGTGCCTCGTGAGCAGAGCAGCGCCGTGACCTCGTTGCAATTATCGGTGTCGACCTGACGCTGCCGACCATCGCTAGGGCGATGTTTAACAGCGTCAGGAATTGGGACGCGGTCGCAGCCTTCTTCAAGGAGGCGGTGGATCGTGTGCGAGAGGAACCCCTCTTCGGTGACACGTTCCGCCGCCGGCGACTCGAGCCTGATGCCGCCGTAAAGAGGCCGCGGGTGACCGGACCGGGGACTTTAGTGCGTCACCCGAGGCTGAGCGCGCGATGGCGACCGACGAGAGGTGAGGGTACCCGAAAGGATATTTCGTCGGGCCGACCACTGAGGACAAGGAATTCGGCACTAGTGGTCGGCCAAACAACGAGGGCGACGTGGGTATGGGTGGGTTATGGGCCCGCGCGCCGTCCTTTCGTCGGCCCGGACGAAATGGACGGCGTGTGTACCCATAAAAAAAAGACATCATAATCTGCCATGAACGCCATAGTGTTCGAAACTTCTGGCAATTAATTATCAAATACAAACGCGATAAATCCCGTAAAATAGTTTTATTCACTAAGTTATAATCTAATACCTATACTTTGCTATTTCCTATATTTTGCATATTAAGGAACCAATTTTAACCGTTTTACTGTTATGATTTTTGGTTTTTAATTAAAAATTTCAAAATGTACATTATGTTGATTTTTAAAAAGATTGATTATAAGCGCCAAGACTCAAGACTGGTCATTCTATGAACTCTACGCGTATGTGTAGTGCATTAGTCTGCGTCGATATCGGAACGTAGCAAAATACCTAAAGTGCGCGTTCGCGCGTTTACCGATAACCCTCTTAACAAAGCTCTAAAATACGTACAGCTAAACATAGTATCATATAAGGCGTGAATGTAGATCAAAGAAATTATGGATATGAACGGGGCTATGGACATCGAGAAAAATGCGTGGAAAGAGAAAGCACTTTCGTCGATCCTTATGGATAACTTATCCATAAGGATCGACGAAAGTGCTTTCTCTTCTCTTCTCTCTTCAGGGAGATGATATTTTACAGTTGACACATTGAACATTGTCATTACCTATATCTATACCAATAAATAAAATTGGAGTGTCTGTTTGTAATGTCAAAATAAGGCTTTTTTCATGCTCACACACACGGTTATTTGCACGACACTATGCCTAAAATAGCAATTAAAAAATTTTTGTCTGTCTGTTTGTTCCGGGTAATCTTCAAAACGGCTGGACCGATTTCAAAAATTCTTTCACCAATGGAAAGCTATAATATCAGCGCGTAAACTAGGCTATATTTTATCCCGGTATTCCCACGGGAACGGGAACTACGCGGGTAAAACGACTATAACCTATAACCGAAGCGAATCGAGGGCGGGTTGCTAGTTTTAAATAAAATAATATTTTCTCTTACCTCAAAATCAATAATATGTTGGTTTTGTCCACAGTTTGGTAGTTGCATTGTACTCGCTGATCTAATGAAATCTCCGAGTTCATTACGATCCTAAACACACAAATACATTATTTTACGTTTAATATTTATACTAATCATTTAAGTCATCTATCAAGGATATATTTACCTTTAGTTTGGCATCACCAGCGAATGACCAAAGTAGTGAGTAAACCAGCCATTTCGGCACGTAAGCTTCCAGTTGCTCGTTGGTGATAGGGAAATCAGGATGCTGGCGGTTATATGCCAAAATGTTCCTAAAATATATACAATAGATTTAGAATTTATTGTAATAGTTTAAAAAAAAATACGATTTTGTAGAGGAATGTACATTTAAGCGACGTAAATAACACTTAGACGCGGAACAAACATTAAGAAGGGAAGTGGTATCTTTCCAAATTCTCCTGTTAATCTTTTACTAAACAAATTTCTTGGGGATTCCAAAACAACTAAAGACTTTTTCGTGACTTTCTTAGGTTCATATTTCGGTTACATTAGATAGGTATAGAAACCATTACGAATTATGGCTTACAGTAGTTACAATGCTTGATATATGCATTGAGGTTCGTCCAAGAAGAAAAACTTTAATAAGCGTAGACGGTGAGGTCCAAGTTTCTGTTCCGTTTACTACAATGTGATTTCTAAAAACAAATAAAATACATACAAATGTTTTAATAACCCACCTGACGCCGCGATTAAGCATCGAATGAAGCGAGGAGAGTGCCCTGTGACGCGTGAAGTCCATAATATGATCGAGGCTAACGGCACGTTCGAGGCATTTTACTACCAAACCATCACCGAAGAACAAGGGCTGCAGAATAGCAGCTACGTCGCGCTGAGTCTATAAAAAATCAATACGTCATTAAATTCTGGTACACTTACACAGTACATAATTTAATATTACTCCGTTAGTAAGCTAGACTAATTACGGCAATACGACTTATCCTCTGTGTGGCAGTATTTGAGAAGTATTTGAAAAATCAGGAAAAAGTTGGGAGTTACTTATTTTATAGTAGAATTATGAGAAATACGAGAAAATAACATTGGACTTACTTGTAAAGCAGGCGATAGAATATTCTCAGTTGCGTTTTGATCCCCGCCCGCAGATGGTGCAGCCATTACAATACTGAACGAATCTTCTTCGCCATCTTCTAATGGGATATTTCTTAATCTAAAATACAAAGTCATTATGAACAGAAGTTCAACATTAAATATATAGTAATACTAGCTGACCCAACAGAAGTTGTTCTGTTCAAATAAAATAAAAGAAATTCTCCTTGAAATCGACAGAAGCGCCACCTACCGGGCCAATTGTGAATTTAAACCATTCTTGAATCCCCTTGAACACACACAAAAAAATTCATCAACATCGGTCCAGCTGTTTAGGAGGAGTTCAGTGACATATAGACGTACACAAGAAATTTATAAATAAAAAAGATAATATATACAATGTACATTTTTGTTTGCTGGCCAATCTTCTACACCGCGCACGCATTCTGCTGCAGTAGAAGCGGTCAGGTCGTTTTTTGTGTAATTATTAAATTGTAATTTAGAGAAAATCATATCATCTTGCCATCCTAATTACCTGGAGGTACGCAATATGTATTCCTCTTAAATCGTAAATATTGCAAGTCATTAGCAATAGTTTTATGTCCGGCGTTTGTCTGGCTTTAACCCTTCATAGGATGTTATTTTTGACCAGAAGTCATCAGAGAGTTGACCCAGGCGTAAAGTTCTTCGTCGACTTTTGTAACACCCACGAACAATGTAAGGCTTGGTAGTATTCGTAACCACTAGGACACAGCATACAATTTAGTGGAAAATAAGTGTAAATGATCACGTCATCATTATTATTACTATGTCGATATCCACGAAGGTAGACAGTATCATAATCGCCACGTTTGGTAGGCGGTAACGATTCGTGATTGCAGTTGGCATTAGACATTTCCCTGGAGAGTTCTGCTGTCCATTCTTCTGATAATCCTTTAACCAATTTTTATGATTTTCACGATATCACAGTGGACTTTAAGCCCATCACAATTTGGAGGCAATAATCACATATCTATTATTTATTCAACACGAAACAAAATTTTAGTTAGATACCTATTTCTTTACATTTTTGATTCAATACGTATCAGTAATACATAAAAACAATTTAACAGTTGTTTGTACTTATTGTTTAAAAATGGAAGACCCAGTAAGTAATGTTAAAGGTGGACGCACACTTATCAGAGCCGAACGCGTCGAATAATGAATGATGATATGAAATCTCATGAAACCTCGCACACTTGACCGCGTCGAATTGTCCGAATCTGGAAGACAATTTCTGTACAAAATTCTAAAATTCGTTTCGTTCGACTCGGATAAGTGTGCGTTCACCTTAAAACTGTGTTCATATTTACCTCATAAGGTAGTTTTCGAATATCATCTCAGTTGTGAGCACATCTTGCGAGAACCACACCATACCACAACGGGACACAGTAGCTAATGTAGCATATTTGAGATCTTGGACCTATGAATAGAAACCAGTTATCAACATTTTAGCTAATTTCTGGGAGCCCAATAGGGAATATGCATGATATTTTTTTATTTTTTTAAACGTTTCTACTAGTTATTACATTACTAGAAATAAATATAACACATCCAAAATATAAACCATTACGCTAAAAAAATTTTTAAAAATCGCTATTATTTATGGGCGATGTAAACGCGACTACTTCGGAGCGCGTATTCTGTGACGTCAGAGTACTCGACACTCGTACAAGTTGCTAGGGCTGCCAACTAGGGCAGTTGATATTTTTATAAATATCGTTTTTCGACATATCGATATTTTACAATGTATCAATATCGGGGTTCGCTAAATCGGAAAAATATCGATATTTTTATTATTATTACGATTATTAAATATATCTTATTTACCTTGCAGCTTTTATTCCTCCGAGTTTAACAGATATTAAATCTGAATTAGACGCGAAATATGTTGTCATCATATACACGTCTATTTTAGGAAGATTATCTGACTATACTTTGACGAAACCGGTTTCAGTCAATGTAATAAGACTTATTCACAAGATTAATACTTGAACACAGAAAACTAATAACTTATTATGAAATAACTGGGTAACAATACAAAATAATTAGGGATGTGACTTGGAGGGAAAAATCGATTATAAAATAATCGATTAATTTAAAAAAATCGATTATAAAATAATCAATTTTTTGTTCTTTAAAATAAATCGATAAAAAATAATCGATTAATTAAAAAAAAATCGATTATAAAATAATCGATTAATTAAAAAATATCGATTTTCAAATAATTGATTATTTAAAAAAATAATCGATTTTTTTCTTCCAACAGGATTCATCATCATCATCATCGCAGCCCACATACGTCTCACTGTTGGGCTCGGGCCTCCTCCACAATGGGAGGGAATTTGACCTACTATACCATGCTGGTCAGACATGTTGGTATAGGGTTTCATTTCGAGTTTTCCTTGTCTTGCACAGATCTTATGTGCATATTATATCCCTTAGTCGTCTTGTACGACATCCACGGGCAAGATAGGGAGTGGTGAATTGTATTCTTACTCCGTCACCACACGGATAGGATTAATCCAACAGGATTATGATGACTTTTTTTTTAGGAAATGTGAGCTTTATTTTCTAACATAGAATGATGAATTTTGATCGAATTTCGAATAATAAAAATCGATTAATAATAGCCTTTTATTATTTTGATAATCGATTGTAAAATCGATTATTATAAAAATCGATTATTTCTTCACATCCCTAAAAATAATCACTAGAAACACAAACAGCAACTTGATATCACAAGGTTCTCCTCCTATCCAAGGTTCAAGGAGGGCTGTTGATAAAATATCGATATGTCAAAATATAGATATTATTATTTAAAAATATCGATACTTAATACTTAACTTTTTTTGGACGATAATAAAAAGTACGTATCGAGGGTCGATATTTATTTGAATAAATTTGGTGTTTTATCTTTTCTTCTAAAGTATTTATTCTACAAAATCACCGTAAACTTAATCTACTGTAGAAGCGCTGGCATGAAACTGATGATCAGTTATCACTCACTCCTAGAATTTGATAAAAAAAAGCTCGGCACGGCAACCCCGCAATGAACGAAGTTAAAGAGTGGTCATGGGGAAAATATCGAAATATCGATATTTTTTTCGTTATATCGAACTCCGATATTAATATATTTAAAAATATCAATATATTGAAAAACTTTTTTTTTTAAATATAGACAGCCCTAACTAGAAGACTCGGGTGTCACGTGTTCAAAACGTGACATCATAGTACTCCAACCAATGCGGTGCGTTTCAGAAATTTTGCGCGCGAATCTCAAAAAAGGCACTTTTTGATAATTAAATTTAATTATTAAATAATGATAAAATTAAAAAATAATTGTATAGGTATGTTTTTTAAGCAATAAAGATTACAAAAAAAAAATAATTTGTTCATTTTGGAGTTTCGTGCATATTCCCTATTGTATTAAATCACGCTGCACAGACGAGATGGAAATTTTAATGGAAGATTCGTTTTTCTTGCAGTAGTATTATCTGCTTATGTATTTTCTTACGACATACGCATGCAGACATATTGGAGACAACTTCTAAATTTAGTTCATAATCAAGATTACAATTCTCCTAATTTATTATGGCTTTTTCTTTTTTTATTGTGGGTGGGCTGCGGTCGGCGCGCCTCCGCACCACTCCGTCCGTGGCGACAGAGGGGCTTAAGCACGCAACTCCCGCAACCCACCCGAAAACCACGTCGCCTTCGTCGTTGGGCCGACCACCGGAGCAGGGTTAACTTGTCATCAGTGGTCGGCCCGACGGAATACTTGGGGTACCCTCGGGGAGGACGTCGGTCTTTTCTCACGCGGTCGGCCTCTCGGCGGGTGACGGACTAATCCCCGGTCACGTCACCCGCGGCCTCGGTTAGGGTAATTTATTATGGCTTAAGATTAAGATTTTCTCAAACCACTACACTCAACAATAATGGTAGCTATGCTACCAAAAGTAATCGTTGGGAGTAAAAATGCTCAAAAGAAATTTATTAAAATAGAACAAGAAAATATACCATACCCGTAAAGCTTTATTGGGATTTGTTATTCCCTAAAACTGAGCGAATTATCGGTTTATAATGAATATTGTATTTATCAGCACCAATGATTAATTAAAACCACATAAATGTTTAAAATATCGTTAAAGGATACCTGTCTGTATAGTTCCACTTAGGTAAAAGATTTTCTTTCTAGACTGGGTGTTGTCGAAAATATAAAAATATACTCAAACTTACTTACCTCAAACATAACTCGAACGTTAGGAGGCAAGGACAGACGTTCGCCGTTTGGTAACGTAAGTAGTTTATTGTCGTCCAGTACAGAGTTTAAGTTCTCAACCCATTCGGGATCTACATCTCCATCGAATATAATCCATTGACGCTTGTTGATCTCGCCACGAACGTTATCAATGATTTTTCTAGAAAATTTTAATGAATATGCCAATTAAGTTTACAAATAAAGATCAATTATTTAAACTAGACATGAGTATTTTATACATACATATATCTATGTGGCTACACTTTCATTTTTGTTACGTATTATTTACTTTAACTAACTTTTCTGTGTGGTGACGGAATAAGAATACAATTCAACACTCCTCTTACTCGTGGGTTTTGTAAAAGACAACTAAGGGATAAAATACGCATATGACATCTATGCAAGAGACGGAAAACTTGAAACAAAAACTTACACCAACCTATCTGACCAGCATGGTATAATAGTAATCAATTTCCTTCTTATTGTGGAGGACGCTCGAGCCCAGCAGTGGGTATATGAGCCGAAATGATGAATTTACTTTAACTGTGGTGCAGTGCATGCTACATGTATGTACATAAAATACGAGGCTTGAGATGATGCCCATTTCATTATAAAATTGAATTAAGATAATTCTGGGGTTCAATATCATCTTTGTCATCTCGAAAATCAACGCACCTCAACCTAACAAAATCATCTTTGTCTACACAGTTTTACCCATGGCGTCTCAATTTATTATAGGTTTTCACTACTGATTATAAATTCTATGTTTTCCTCAGTCTACAAGTCGTCTTGGGCTGGACATAATTATTCTCTCATTTACAATGGGCTGAAAATTGGTCCACTATATCACTCTGGCCAAACAGAATTTTGTAAGAAATTTGTCTTTTATTTAATTCATTCTCTTAGTCCTAAAAACCCTTTGTTATAAATATTGAACTAAACAATTTCTTTAGCTTGAGAAGGGAAGCCGATTTTATAATGATGTTTGGAATAGTCTTAATATTTCTTACCTGAGTATATGTGTAAAGAGACCGTCGGTCCATTCGCGGGTATTGGGATCCAGCACACCGTACAGCGTCTCCTTAGACATCGCCTTGGGATCGATAACATGAGCGACGCCTTCTACTCCTTCGTATCTAAGAGATTAAATATAATATTAATTCTATAATTTGAAACTATTTTTGTAAAGATATTAGGAAAAACATATTCAATCGGCAGACAAAAGTCGTCTGCGTTTAAGCAAATACGAGAATTCTATGACGTTCTCGCTATCAATATTTTATGCTACTGAATCTATGAGACAGTCCCTATGTATTGTAATATATTCTGTAAAATAAATAAGAATACCTTTCTAGTGCTTTGAGCAATACGCGCCATGCAGCAGTTTTGCCGCTTCCGGACGGGCCAACCATCATCAAACCATGATTTAACTTGCAAATTTGATACAGTTGAAGCACCTAAATATATAAGAAACATTAATATGATTTCAAATGGTTATTCATATCCCCGTAATTAACAGTGGGATTATGAATAACATAAGTTTAGAGCGACAGTACGCGGCAAAGAAGGTATTTTACAAGAATTTAAAGTAACGAAATTATAAAGTTAAAAACATAGACGCTAAAAGTGATACCAGATTACAATTGCTACTAAAATATTTTAATCATTTCAACCTGCTAAAAATATTCTTTATATTTTTATTTCACTTTATTACGAATAAAATAACGCTTATGCTGTAAAGTGGCAATTGTTGAAGTATAAAGCTTTTAGTGATACAGAGTTTTAGATAAAAAGCTTAGGCAGCACAAATTCAGTTATAAGTTATTATTAACAAAGAAATAACTTTTTTAACTGTGGAAGTTGAAAATTGAATAAGTATAGCGAATATTCTATTTAAAAATCATATAGTAGACCAATTTTATATACTATAATCTTAGTTTTGTAAATATGCGTGCCAGCTTTCAAATTTGTGTAGAAAAACAGCAACACGCTGGGTAAGAATGCTAGAATAAACTGTAAAAAGAATTATAAAAAGACACACACACACACAATGACAACGGTGTAATGGTGTGTAAGCGTAGAATGAAGCGTCAAGTCCTTTAGCTTGAACGAGTGTGCCAGAAGTGTAAAACTAAGATGGGTAGGTCCGTGATATTTCCATATACCCGGAAGATTAATTGCCTTTCCAATTAATTGGAATAGTAACTATATGTAGTAATACAAATTTCAGATCATTGGACGTTAAATACTTTATGCTTTGCCGTATACAAACCGTGGATTGTTGTTATTTTGTCATAATTAAGGAGAATTAATCTTTTAATTCGACAGACTGTCAAAAAATAGGGGTCTTGTAAGTAGTATTAGTAAACGACAGTTTTTTGCAGATATCTAATTTTCTTTAATAATATATAATCATCATCATCATCTTGCTCTTATCCCAATTACTTGGGGTCGACGCAATATGTCATCTGTTTTGACATATTGCAAAAAGTTTCGGCAATGACTTTTATGACCCGCCGCCTGCCTGACGTCAACCCTCCTTGGGAATGTAATCGTTGACCCAAATGGTTTTTAATAATATATAATATTCTTTATATTTATTTTGTATATTTATAATATATAATATTCTTTATATTTATGCTGTGTGGTAGCGGCTTCGAATACTACCAACCCTTGCTTTGCTCGTGGGTGTCGTAAAAGACGACTAAGAGTCCTAGATTGATCCGGATCAACTCCATCTGGTACCATTTGGGTCAACGATTACATTCCCAAGGAGGGTTGACGTCAGGCAGGCGGTCGGTCTTAAAAGTCATTGCCGAAACTTTTTGCAATATGTCAAAACAGATGAAATATTGCGTCGACCCCAAGTAATTGGGATAAGAGCAAGATGATGATGATGATTCTTTATATTTATTTTCTTTAGTAATATGTATAGAATATCTCGTGAAAGGGACAAGCATAATTTAAATGTATTTAATTATGGTGACTAGTAAATATGACATTTTATATTACGAGAAATATTGGGATTGATTGATTTGATAATAAAAAATTGGAATTTGTGGTGTATAAAAGTAATTTGAACATTGTACATCAACAATTATTTTTCAATACCTCCAGACCCACCCAACAGTATAGAATAGACACATATAGGCACAAACAGTGGCTTATGAAAGAGTTCCTGTCCCCCACACCGCAGTGGGCACTGACCTTGTCGATCCACGTGCTGTGTTGAGCGCGCGACGAAGCACTGCGCCTCTACGTGCCGTTAGCGGGTTAGCATGAAAACGCATACGTATTCACACTCACGGACTACCGTCACTCTTATCATTATGAATATTGGGACACTTGCCTTTTATATCTATTACATCTACTCTTGATAACATCAGCACTATTCAGATATACCTAATATGTATTGATTGTGAGAGAATATTAATATTTTTATAATGTAGAAGTTGTAGTCATAACCGTCGACCAATGATCAAAATCAACCTATTATTTCTCACTGGAATATGGGTCTCAATCAAAACGAGTGTTTTAAGGATTTAAATGACTACGATCTTCCATTGTGTATCACCAAAATCCACCGAATAAAAAATGTTATACACATGCCAAGACATGTTTTTGTTCATAATTTTAGCTAATAAATCAAGTAGACAATAGCGCATACAAGAGAAAGAAAATTACGAAAAAAAATATGTTTTCTTCTTGTAATAGTTAAAAGGGTAATTAAATAAGAGCGCCCATTTTTTAAAGTTTCTGTATAGTGCATATGTTATACGCGAGATATAAAAAACAGCGTCACTACAATAAAATGGATAAAGCAACATGTTAAATAATTATGGTTATAGTCGCATGACTCAAAATTTCTTAACAGTCATTTAATTAATATCAATATTAATGGTATACCGTCACCTTTACGGTTAGAAATGATTTTAATATGGATGCTATAATTTAACGACAACGTGCATAGTACAGTGGACCTTGTGTTAAACAAATTATTTGTGCTAATCATCAATGATGTGAACGATAAATTAATAAATTATTCCTTGACCAATATCTTAGTAAGTTATTTTGTTAACTGTTTTGCGCATATATGAAGGTGCGAAGATTTTACCTTGTCCATCCAAGTTGAGCCTTGTTCATCGCCTTCGCCACAAACAAGAAATTCTTCAGCGCAAACAGCTCTAATTTCATTTTTGAGACCTATTGATCACAGAGGTAAAATGAAATATTTTTTTTTTGTATCTATAGAATTTGTTTTATGTTTAGAATCTATTTAAACTGTAAAATATATCATTTTAATGTATAAAACATGATTTTATAGATTTTTATTGTTTTTGATCCCCTGAATAGATACTGCATCTCAGTATAACCGCATTGTAAAAAGAAAACTCGAACAAAAATGCATTGCTTGCTGTGAAGAAAGTTATTAGATTTATCTTTTAGTACAATACTTACCAGTCATTTCGGCTCTGGTATATCCAACATTGGGGAACACATCATTTAGCAGTGAGAACAGCAGCGGTATATCTTCGGCTACCAACTTAGGGACCATGGTCTCGCACACAGATTGTATAAGAATATCCTGTTCAGGTAGAGACTCGGCGATGGACGCCTCGTCTGGAACTTCATTACCACGTTCTATGAGATTTTCCTGTGGAACATGATAAAAAAATCAAACAAATGTATACAACAAATCAGTATGTGTACTGTAACTACTTCATTAGGACTTTAAATGGAAATGAAGACATTTAAAAAATGGGAGATTGATTAGTCATTTAGATGATAAAAATCTTGGATGAAAAGTATTATTTCTATTCATTCATGAAAAAAAAAGTAAGGTAGGAATGCATGCTTTTAGTAAAGGATTAAGAATATGATGACTAAAGAATCGCTAGGTAAATGAGCAGCTACCCTATCTAATAACACTAAACCGCTTGCTTAGTGGGGAAATTATCTATTAAACCCAATAGTAAAATGCAAAAACATAACATGTTTACTATAGTCTTATTAACTTAAATTTTGTTATACAGCGTTCAAAGATTACTTTACCTTTATCTTTTGAATACGATCACGTTTCACATTACCAGCTGAAACGAGTACGGATTTGAGAGCACGAAGTCCAAAATCGTAATGAGATTGGTTGGAAAGTTGCTCGTCGCAAAGCCTGCAAAAAATTGTTTAATTGGTAGACACCAATGTACAACAACTGACATAAATTACTTTTAACTATTGATTTTTTTTTTATATAAATAAAAAAGTTTAGAATATAGTATAGATCACTTAAGTTCTAAGAAAATTTGAATAACTGTTATAAAACTAATTTTTATTAAATAGTTAATTTTATAATAAAAGAAGACCTCCGTAAATTGGATTAATATAGATAGATTATAAACTCCACTTCGAAAACATTTGGTTGACCAAGAAATATTGCTTTAGCAACTTAAATACTCACTTGAAGAAAGGAACAATCTTGCAGGCGAGTTTTTCAGCAGTTCTGAAGCCTTGACTAAACAACATAACTTCCGCAATCAACTGTCTGTCTGGAGTCGTCATGGCCAACGAACGGAACAGCTTTTTCAAGTTGTCAGGTAAATTAGAACGACCAGCATATCCAGGATTCATAGTGATGAAGATTGCCATGTCTTGACTAACGCGAACTTGTTTACCAACAAGCTCGACGGATATTGATTTAGCTAAAACATAGTAATTCAAGTTAAGCATATAAAAGATTAAGTGAATTTGTTTATTCTATTTCTAACGCTCCTAAAGCGAGATATTTCGAAGCAATAGGGTATTTGACCCTTTTTAGGCAGTTGTTTTAAATTTTTAACATTACTACACAAGGTAAAAACAGTATATATATCTGCGACTAGTGCATCGATATGCTTATATATAGGTCGATGCATTGTCATAATAACAATGCAGGATAACGATGATAACTTACCACCTGTATTTTCTCCCTCTTGATGAGTCTTTAGAGCTTCTTGTATAGTTTGAACTTGTTGAGATACGGCAGATAACATTCTTTCTTCCAAACGATTGAATTCATCAAAACAACCCCATGCACCCACCTATAAATCAATTATGATTATGGACTCCCTATTCAATATGTAATAATCGCAGAAAGATGAAATGAGAAAAATTTAATACAGTTTTTAATAATAAAAACTATAATAGTCTTCTTGACCGTTTAAGGCAAGTGACTCTGTAAATAAACACATAAGGATAACTCAAAGGATGGCACTTCAGAACCGAATATCTAAATGATGTTAAATAAGGCGTTTTTCATACTTTATTCCATTAATATAAGTGTGCAAAATATTAGGGTGAAAATTACTATAATATAAGTAAACAATTAAATATATAATTATAATATAGTGTACCTGACAAAGACCGACGAAGATACGACCCATAGCTTGGAAGTCGAAAGTTTCGTCACAGTTGAATACCAAGACGAATCGACCCAATTGGTTACCTAAAGCTTTAACCGACTCAGTTTTGCCAGTACCAGCAGGACCTGTAATAATAAGTTGGTAGAAAATTGAAAAAAAAAGTTGCATCATGAAATAAATCTCTAAATTTGTAAAAGTCGGTAGATTAATTTTCTTTATCGGGATCTAAAGCCAATTCCCAAATTTTTAGAAAAAATTTCATGTTTTTTTTATGATATGTATTTCCTGAAATCTTTAGATTTCCTGAAATACCTATGTATTTGCTGCTCAGGAAATACATAGGTTTTTTGTCATGTACGAAGTTTTGAGTACATAGGTGTAATTTTCTGATTATAAAGAGTTAAACCTTAAAAATGTAAATTCCTTTACAATCTTAATTCTTACAATTCAATGATTCTTACCGAACGGTGATCCTCCGAGTCTAGCTTCTAAGGCCTGTGTCATAGTAAGATAGCAGCGATCCGTCAGGGGTGTCTGTACCAGGCGGTCTTGTACACCCAGATATTCGAAACCATATAAGAACTTGGCATTCGCCATGTGAATCGTGAGTTGTTGCAGAACCTGATAATAAAAACACAGAATTATTAAATGTAATACATATGAAATAAAAATATTTTTATGGATTACAATTTCTAAGCATATAAATTATAACGCGATGGAGTAAGAATACCATTTACCATCAACTCATGCCCGTAGGTGTCGTGAAAGACGAATAAGGGATTATTGCCAATAACGTCTTTACAAGAGAAGCAAAACTCTAAATAAAACCGTATACCAATCCATCTGAGCAATGGGGTATATAAGTCAATTTTCCTCACATTGTAGAGGAGGCTCGAACTCGGCAACAACTCAACTGATGATGATTATAGAGTAAGTTCACCTACAACTTAATTGGTCTTGATAATTATCAAGATTATCGGATTATAATCCGAGTGGTGACAGAGTAAGAATACAATTCACCACTCCCTATCTTGCCCGTGGAAGTCATACAAGACTATTATGGGTTATAATATGCATATAATATCTGTAAAAGAGAAGGAAAACTCGAAACTATACCAACATGTCTGACCAGCATGGTATAGTAGGTCAAATTCCCTCCCATTATGGAGGAGGCCTGAGCCCAACAGTGGGACGAGTGTGGGCTGCGATGATGATGATGAATCAGAAGAGTGTGCTCTAACACACTAAGTGGACTATACTATAAGAGTTCATTGCGGTCCATCTAATATTTTTTCATAATTAATATGTTCTGGCACTCTTCAGCAGGTAACATTTTTTTTTTTTATTGCAAACGGTGGCAAACGAGCAAACAGTACACCTGGTGGTAAGTGTTGCTGCCGCTCATGGACCTTTACAAGGCCGTTACCTACCGCGAAGAAAGCGAAGGGAGTGTGAATACGTGCATTAAGGCTCGGTGATACCAAGGGCACCACCAAAACCCTCCACACGCAATCACCCTCAGAAAGTTGGGCTTCCGGCTCTCTCGCTCACCGAACGAAGCGCAGTAACAAATTGCTACTACTCAGACGTCGATTTTCTGCGAGAGCATGGTACTGCCCCGGACGGACCGGCCCGCGGCTGTAGACAGATAACTGTCGACAGTGTGGTCCTACCACTCCTAAACATCTCGTCAAATGCATTTTGAAGATTCTATAGAAGGATGAATTTTTGACATACTTACATCGTTATTCCGAGGATCGAAGTAGAATCTCATTTCGCAGAGCCATTCGAATGAGCGCGGACTGTTTACGTCGGAGGCGATCAATCGCCGAGTTACGGTGCGCTTATGGACGAACTCGTTTATCTAGTACACAAAGACATTAAAGATTACATACATACACAATCTACATGCTCCTTAAATAAGTTAGGTTTTTATTAAAACAGTCTTAACAAAGTTTTTTTTTATTAAATATAGGTATCTCAGCATCATGCATAAATCTATAAGTAGATAACGATTTATTCTTTATTACAGGGTTTCATCTTAAAAAAGAATCATTATGATCTTACCAAGTGCTCAAGCTTCTTTCTTCTCAATGGAGGTTGTTCTTGTAAGACAGAATCAGCAAGGATATTCAGCATATTCTCAACATGGGCTAAAACACGCTTCAGACCGTCGCCTCCACCGCTTGCCAGAGCTGCTTCTACATCTTCCGACCAAAGAATCTGAGCGGCTAGTACTACAATTTGAGCCTATGAAGATATTAAACATCATTACAGACATTAGTATAATACATTCAATAATCCTTTCAATACAGTTGTTTTTCTTAGGAAGCAAGTAAAGTTTTAAGTATTGAGTTAACAAATTTATTATGAATTAAAAAGACAGTTTTGTGTTAAAACAATTATTTCCTTTAAAATAATACAATTAAATCACGACATCAAATCCATGTTACCACAACAATGAAGGTGGTATAAATAAACTGTAGTCTAATTGCAAAAGCATTGAAATCCCTTAAATGTTCCCTGAAATGAGGTAAATGTTTATACAGAATATTGGTGAATTAAAACATACTTGATATTTATCACACCAGTCAATAAACTTCTGCGGGTCAACGTTGCCATCTTTGAATTGTTTGACATCGCCTACAGCATCCTTAAGTCGGCATGCTAACGTGACACGCATCTCACGCTCGACCATAGACAGCCAGGAGTTGATCTTTGGATTCTCGATTGTAGAGACGGGCGATGTGAAATAAACCTGTTTGGGGAAATATTATTTTTATGTTGATGGTACAATGTTGAGTGGAAAACCTCGCAGCCGCATCAATTTTCTATCATATCTGATGCCAATTTGTGGTGGATGGATAACACATGACTGCACAGATGACGTAGTGATTAAGATATCGACCTACGGTGTCAGTGTCATTTTGCAGATTGCCAGATGGGACAAGACATTGTACGATCCACAAATTGTTGTTCTGGGTCCCGGTTTAATTTGTGTCCGTTAATTATATATTTGTAAAGTTCCCCGCAATGGAAGGATGGATGGATGGATTTTCTTAATGCAGGATGGTGTCTTGAACATGTCTTAAATTTTCTTGTAAGATACACGAAAGAAGGGCAATTTTTAAACTTCGATAATTACCTAATTATGCAGGCATAACCGTTATTATAAATTACTTAGAGTATAAATGGAAAATAATAACTCGGAACACTCGGCATAGAGCTGTTTTTAATAGAAAACTTGTCTAAAAAGCGTGGAAGGAAAAGTAAAATAATTGCACTGACCTCTTCACCTTCACGCGATGCGATACCATTAATAACAGTGTTATCATCATTGAGAATAATAGCTGCAACACCAGCAAACATTTTCTTGAAGTGTTTCTGTAAACGAGCGATGTTCTTGCTGTTGCCGATTATTTCCAAAAGATCTTCATCACCGACGAAGTAGAACCTAAATATTCAAAACCATTCATAAATCTCTTGCAGTTGTCAATATATGTAACTAGCAGCGCCCTGCGGTTTTACCCGCATAGTTCCCCTTCCCGTAGGAATATCGAGATAAATTATAGCCTATGTGTTATTCTGATATGTAAGCTATATTATTGTGAAATTTCATCAAAATCCATTCAGTAAGTTTTTGCGTGAAAGAGCAACAAACATCTTCACATACAAACTTTCGCGTTTATAATATTAGTAGGATTTCATTGTGTACATTTCAGCTGTAGATATTTTTGCTGAATCGAATCTAACAATAAGATTTAAAAAAAAAGGTTATTGTTGTTCTGAAGGATAATTGTTAATTTTCGGATCCCTATCTATTATTTTTTACATGACTATGAAAGGTAATGAGGCAGTGAGGAACTATAAGGTTATGAAGGTTAATCTTAATATTGTATCGATAAATTTCTTTTATATTTTTTTTTAATCTTTTGCTGCTTTTTTTGTTTCTTTTTCAGAGCAAATAGTCCGTCTTGCTCCGTGTAGTATCTTTTTTTTATTACCATTACTTCTTCTGTTAAGCCGTGGACAGAGGTGCTGGTTATACACATATTAATTTAATAATATTAGTACACGAAGATCAATGCTGTCACGCTCAACTGTATTTTTGTCCCTAATAAATATATGTCAGAGGAAGAGGAAAAATTATTGCAAGGTTTTTGGCATAATCTACAGATATCCGCATCCGAAATCCATGTGGTGACAGAGTAAAAATACAATTCTTACTCTGTCTCCATCGCATATCTTGCTCGTAGGTGTCGTAAAAGACGACTAAGGGATATTGCATAAAAGATATATGTCAGAGATGGAATACTGCAAATGAAACCCTATACGTCTGATCAGCGTGGTATAGTAGATTAATTTTACTCCTATTGTGGATTAGGTTTGAGTCCAGCAGTGGGACATAAATGACCTGAAGAGATTTTGATGTTAAGAGATGACGAGCCATAGCTGAAATTTAGGGAAGATACTAAAAAAAAATATAAATACATTCTACATACCGTGGGAAGCTGCTTCTCTCTCTTTCAAGGTATTCACCGAGAGCTTTCTGGATCTTGCCAAGCAAGTCCGCAAGACGCTCTAACGAACGTTGTACACCAGGAATGTTGAGTACATCCATCACCATAGGAGACTTGCCTACTTTCTTCATTAGACCCAAGAATTCAGAGCTGTGTGATTAAAATTAATTACAATTCAATAAAACAGATAAAAAGAAACAAGCAAGGTTTATAAATACGAAAATACATCTTTTTTTTGGGGTGTGGGCCATGGTCAGCTCGCTCGCCGCTCATCTCCGCCCAAGGTGACAGAGGGCGCCGCGCGGCCCCATGACCCAACCGTGGCACGTCGCCTTCGTCGTTGGGCCGACCACCGGTGCAGAGTTCTGTGTCTTCAGTGGTCGGCCTGACGGAATACCCCGATCGCGGGGTACCCTCCCCTCACAACGTCCCCCCTCGGGGACGTCGATCACCGTCGCGAGGTCGGCCTCTTGGCGGGTGAAGGACTAAAAACCCGGTCGAGTCACCAGTGGCCTCGGCTAGGGACGAAAATACATCTACTGAATATTTAGATCTGAATATTTACTTAACATATACTGAACATTAGAAGTATGTACGTACTTCTTAAATATGTATTTAAGAAGCAATAAAATATGATAGTAAAGAAGATGTATAAATATGTTAAGATGTATTGGTGAAAAGCGACTGCTGACGTTCAGTATTCGATTATTAGGTCGGATTATCGGTTTCGATTATGATGTGGCACTTATCTATATATTAATACGTGAAGCAAAAACTTTGTACCCCTTTTTAAGAAAATTTACATGGATTTTTTTTTGGGGGTGGGTTGCGGTCGGCGCGCTCCTCGCACCACTCCGTCCGGGGCGACAGAGGAGCGTAAGCACGCACACCCACAACCCACCCACGATGCACGTCGCCTTCGTCGTTGGGCCGACCACCGGAGCAGGGTTACTTGTCAAATCCCCGACCCACACGTCTGAGGGTCTCCTTGTTAGTACTTTATATATTAGTTATTAGTAAAATACAGCTTGCTCAATTTACAATTATACATAAATAAAATTAAAAGAAAATTGTGTAGCAGAAAAATTAATTAAAATGAATTATGGCTGAATTTCGACCACACGGCGACCACTAGTTAGATTAAATGTGCGAAATGCGTGTGTTACGTACTTACACTCCTCTATTATCTTTACCCCTGACTAGAATACAACACTCTAAAGTAGTTAAGCATAAAGCTTTATATTTCATCTTTCTGCGTCCACAGTTGCACTATGTGCTCACACAGATTACAGTCATTCTTTGTCCTTGGCACCCAGTCTTCTTATGATTCAATTTTGCTATAATTATCATTATTTAATTTTGCTATAATTATATTATCATTATTTTCATTCCCTATCTTGCTCATGGAGGTCGTAAAAGACGATTAAGGGATGTAGTAGGCACATAAGATCTATATCAACATATCGTAGGTCAAATTCCCTCCCATTGCGGAGGTGGCTCGAGTCCAACAGTGGGACGTATGTGGGCTGCGATGATTATGATCATTATTTATTCTGTATGTAATAAATGTACATGTATATGTTATTTCTCATTATGTGAGTATTTTTTAACGTGGATCCTGGCTTACAGGAGTTACAGTGGTGGGAATGTGTGGTGGGATTAGTACCAAAAAAAAAAAATTCTTTAACGTGATATGTAGTATATGCTGTTAATGAAAACTTTAACACCTTTAATCATTCCTACCTGATACTCTGGAAACGACTTGTTTCAACAGGCAATAATGTCTTGATGTCGGCTGAGCCACTAAAAATGCCTTCCAAATACACCCAACGTCGCTGGACGTCGATCCAAACATCAAACAATGCATTGATGCGATTTAGTTTTTCTTCCCAAGTTAGAGCTTCTTCTTCAAAGACCTTTAACACATTGGTATACATATAATATGCCGACACGATTAATCACATATTATAATCAACACGGAGTTTATAATACGGGTTAGCTAGTCCCAAACATTAGTTTTAACTATCGTCTCTCCAGATAGGGCGATTTAATTAAATTGATTTTCTATGTGACAGAGCACAATTCACCAATCCCTATCTTGCCTGATGGTATCCTAAAAGACGATTATGTACATATAAAATTTGTGCAAGAAAAGGAAATCTTGAAATAAAATCCTATACCAAAACGAATGACCTGCAATAGGTCGATTTATCTCTAAAGGCCAACAGTGGGAAGTGCTGAGATGATAATAAACAGATACAAAATCACTACACTACTATATGGAACTGCTAAAATAAAAATGTAATATTACAAATGAAATACTGACAATAAATATTAATGAGCATTCTTCTCAGATTAACTATTTTGAAGTAATCTAGATGCATATTGCATTCTTGTGACGTAACACAAATGTTTTCGTTCCCTAATACAGCGCGCTCCTTGCCTTTAAAGAAGAGATTTTAACTATTTTGTTATTAGATCGGTGTAGATAATTTTTGAAACCAAAATAATAGTAGGATGAAACCCATTAGAAAAGGAGGGGAATATGATAAAATTGAAACGAAAAATAAATTACGGGCGATCCGAGTTCGGAAAGTGGAAGGGGGTGAGTTTTTAAGGGTAAAAATGGTATATCTCGATTGCCGGCAAAACTACAAGTCCTATGGAAAAAAGTTAAATGGCAAAGTTGTAAGTAATAAAAAGATCTACAACTTTTGTATTTATAATTTTTTCATATAACCTCAAAATTAAGGTAAAAATCCAAATAACCAAGTCTTTGGTTTTTTATTTTTATATTTTTCCAAAAAAAATTTTTTCTACGATATTTGGTGAAAACTTGCCTTATTATGTCCCAAATACACTAATTTATTTGATTTAAAATATTTATTTTTTTCGCCTTATTTTAACTTAATATCAAAAAAGCACCCCAATGTTCAATCGAAAATTCTCAGGTCAAAATATCAGCCTGGAGGAAAAGGAGGCCCCTCCTTTTCTAATGGGTTTCATCCTACTATTATTTTTTTTCACTCTTTACCATTTTTGAGGACTGCGGCCCTGGTCTATATGGCTTTGCCGCACGGTCGGAGTCATAATAGCCTGGGGCCTAGGTCACCGTGGATTTCACGTCTGATAAGCCTCAATGTACCGTGCATCATCACCCTGCTTTTATTCCAATTATTTGGTGTCGACACAATATGTCTTCTTTTATAGTACATATTGCAAAATATTTAGCAAGTTTTATGACCGGACGCCTGCCTGCTTTCCTTGAGAATGTAATTGATGACCACGCGGCATCAGATGGAGTTGACCCAAGTGATGTGACGCTTCTTAGCCGTCTTTTACGATATCCATGAGCAATGGATGGTTTGATATTATTCGTAACCGCCACCACACAGCATGTATATTCTTACTTAATTCCTTTTTACCTTGTAATATGGTGAAAGTTTCATAGCGGCAACGCTGTTGATGTGCTCCTTAACTTTATTGAAAAGATCGTCCCAGCCGCGGATGATTTTGCATTTATTTTGATAGTTTATTAAATCAAGTTCGTAGCTCTGCCATGACTCGCGCACCTATATAAAGCATGATGTGAATTAATTAGTGGGGTTAGGGAAGACACTATTCCTCATATTCGTCATGGAGCTAATGTATACACAGAAGCTAAATGGATATTTATTAAGACTACGCTGCAAACATAACCTAATGCAATAAGCATCATTGCAAATTCAAAAGAATTGTGTTAAATTTATAAAAATTTTACCTACATTGAAGATTAGCTATTGTAAATTATCTAAAATACTTTTCTTTTTATATAAACATATCAAATTTCATCCATGGGTGATATAAATAGCAGACAAAGCAATGAACAGGTGTAATGATTCAAGCTCAACAGCTTGATTCACGTTCATTGCATTGTATATTTAAATTCACCATTCAAATAATGAAAAGTTTAGAATTTTTCAAAACAATTATGTAACACCAAATACCTGTTTCAAGAATTCTTCCAGTGCCATTTCACCCTGGGCGACGGACACGACATCTTTGACGGTATGTTCATTATGCAACAAATCCGCATCCCAAACTTGTCCTAAAGTCAACTCGGAGAGTGACCAGTCCACTTTCAGGGCGCGACACAGTTGACGCCAATGACGTTCTTTGAGAGCATCGGATTTCAACTCCACGATTAACATGTTGACCTGTTAATATAGTGTTATTAAAAAGAAAATCTTAAATAGGCGTATTCGTACGTCGAGCGTCCAAAAACTTTGACATAAACCGTCCCGAAAACCTGATTTAAAAGAATAGTCACCCTTTCTTATCCTGTGGGTTTTGAAGAAATCGATTAAGGGATCTAAGTAGAAACATTACTGCAAATAAGAAACATTCGAAATGAAGGCCAATGTTAACGCGTCTGAACAGCGTGATATTGAAGGCTAACTTCATTAATTTGGAGGAAGTGTGTGCCTAACAGGAAAAGATACATCATTTCAACCCATATACGTCTTATTAGACCTACGGCTAGGGCCTTCTCTACTATAGAAGGGAAATTAACCATTTATACCACGTTGGTCAGCTATGTTGGCATAGGGTTTGGTTTCGAGTTTTCCTTCTCTTGCATAGATGTTATAATAATGTGCATATTATTATATCCCTTAGTTACTTTTGTCGATGACGACACCCACAGGCAGAAGATGAGGGGGGGGGGGGGGGTGTGGTTGGTATTGTATTCTTATTCCGTCACCACACGGTAAGCCGAAAAGGTACATGTGCTGATAACAATAAGGCCTATACAAATGACCAAATCGGAGACTCCAATCAGTCTTTGGTTAACATTAATTTTATGATAAGAAATATTTAATTTACACTAAATTAATTGTAATGTAAAGTGAATTGTATTTTTATAACAATATAATTCATCACTCTCTATCTTGAACGTGGATGTAGTAAAAGACGACTGAAGGATATAATATGCATATAACATCTATGCAAGAGAAGGAAAACTGGAAACAAAACCCTATACTAATCTGTCTGACCAGCATGGTCAATTTTCCTTCTATTGTGAAGGAGGCTCCAGCCTAGCAGTGGGACGTATATGAGCCGATATGATGATATCATAAATTCACACTATGTTCATATTCTTAAAGATTTAAGCCATAATCGTTTTAAAAATGCGTCTTACAGGCTACTGTAAGATGTTCCATAGATTGCTCAGGGATCATTATACAAATTAATTATTAATACAGTAATTGTACATGAATTATAATAAAAGCGAAATTAGTACCTTAGTATAAGACTGCAACAGTTTACGGACATACTCGTAGCTGTCGTACATACGTAGACGAGCTGGTAATTCTTTCAGCTCATTCAACATTGCCTCTAGCTGTTGCCTAAAAATATTGATAATAACATTAGTTATATTTCGAATCGTACAGACAATATAGTCCTGTATTAGTGGACTAAAAAGTACCTGAGTTTCCTAGGCTGAACAGATAACCAAGGTTTCTCCCTGATGTCATCAATCTGAGTCCAGATCTTACTGAGCGAGGACCATACACCTCGTAAATCTTGTAACTCTTCTAGAGCTACAGTCATGCGTTCGTTGTTTATTGAACTACCTGTATTTATCAAATAAAGGATATATTTACAAAATTTCCTTTCAAAAATACTACACTATTGACAAATGCCTAGAAGAGTATAACACCTTAACTTCACTATAAACATAAGTGATTATTACCTGTATCATGTAATTCAAGAGCCTCCTTAGCTTTAGCGACATTGTCTCTCTCGTCCTTGAGCCTTGTGTATCTGGTTTCCATGACTTGAAGTCTAGCCAATGCGTCTTCTGGCCTTGTTGAACCATCAGTGGGCTTGCTGCGCTCCCAT
Source organism: Lymantria dispar (assembly GCA_032191425.1). NCBI lineage: Eukaryota > Metazoa > Arthropoda > Insecta > Lepidoptera > Erebidae > Lymantria > Lymantria dispar. The sequence goes on along the minus strand of CM063452.1, from coordinate 15,682,213 downwards.
TCAGTCAGGAACTCAAGAGTACGGGCTTCAACCGCTTTGTCTTCTGCTACGATCTTTTGTTGGAGTGAAGCAACCTATAAGAAAAACATTTTTACATCAATAAAGGCTGGCAATAAGGGTGTGTTTTATTTTATTCTATCGATAGCTTGATAAAGCGATATAGTTGTAAATAAAGGTATTCTATAAATTTTATTGCGTTTATATTTGATTTTGATTGCCCGACGTTTTGAAATCTTTACAGCGTTCATGGTCACGGGCGGACTAAGATGTCTCACGTCCAACAAGTCATCGTTACAGATATTTATCTACCCACTACAGAATTAGTAATAAAATATTTTGACCTACATTTTGATAGATTTAGCGCATAAATTAGTTATACTCGCGTAAACATCAGAAATCGTTAGAACGATATAAGTTTTGGATTATTGCCTTACTTGAGTTTGAATAGAAGAATCCTTTCTGCGCATGATCTCGTTGAATGCACTCCATTCACCTTCGATGTTATCGACATGCAACCATTGTGCTGGGAACTGGAATCTAAAAATATGAGCATGATATAATGAATTTAAATGATTAATTGATTTTTAAACGAATTTAAATCTTAATATTTGATGAATCTTTACCTTTGTCTCTCCAGAATACGTTGTGCTTCCCTATAGATATCGACCTGCTTCTCCCAGGCAAGTACTTCTCTCTTCAGTTGTTGAACATACGTGATTAGAGATACCGCATCGCTAGTTGAGGCCGCTTCTAAAAAGAGATGGTCAAATATATAATTAGTATTATTTGAAATACAAAAGCATTTTCTTTCCCATTGATGCAATGAAAGTGGGTACAAATGACTTGAGGTGGTTTCTTGAGGGGTTTCCCGGACGCATCGGCTTCCTTCACTAAGCGAGCAAATTAGCCTATGAAATATTGGCTAACACTTATTTCGAGTTTGCCATCTTTGACAATATCTGTTTATATCCTTTAGGAGTTTTATGACACCCGCTGGCAAGGAATGGTGTAGAGAATTTTTACTCTGTCACTACATGGAATCTATAATTAGACGTAAAAGAAGGAATTATCGGTAGAATATCCGTCAAGAGAATATTTGGAGTAGGAACAATTATTGGGTAGAACTTACCAATAGTCTGCTGTTCAAGTTGACTGCGCGACTTGGCGAGTTGTCCGTGGAATTGCACCATCTCACCGCCTAGCAATGCACCAAACTTGCCAAGCACTTCCTTGTGCCAAGCATCATATTTCAAAGCAACCTTACTCTGTACACGAGCGAAGTCAATGACGACTGGACCGTATTCCCGACGAGTATCTGATGTGTCGAACGTTGTACGGGATTTTCTATTGAAAATAACATTATCTCAATGATTATCACAGATAAGAGTATATCTACCAAAAACTTTAATGAAGAAATTGAGTGGTTAAACATTCTAAAATCCCAGAATAATTATAATGATGTTTTAATACCGCAATTTAAAAATCACAAATGATTTATGAAACTTTATTTATAAATACTAATTATTGATTCGGCTTTCGTATTAAATTTGTATCAAATAAAATGTTTTCAGTAAGTAAAATTAAATTACGTTATACGAACTTCCTCGAAGTTTAGGTGAGTACACCCTACTCCTCCTTTTTCTGAAATACGGTGAAGCGGACATCACTTACTTGATATCGTTTAAGCATTTGATCCATAGAGTAATATCTTCACCCAGACGTCCATACAAGCTCTCCGGCTGCAGATCCCATAACGCTTGGTAACGCAGCCATTCATCGACGTATTCACGTACTTGGGATATCTTTTGTTCAATGGCATCGTATGCGTTCTCTAAAGGCGATGAACCACCGGGCAACTTAGTTAACAAGTTCCTGTATGTCGCGGTCTGAGCACGAGCTACACCAACTTGGTACCTGTGAAAGAAATATAACTTGGATTTCATCATTATTCTTCTGCATTTATTTCAGTCTATGTAAAGTTGGGACATTTTTTAGTGCGGTAGGTTTTGTCTCTTGAGTCTTTAGAGTAAATAATTTACACTATGGGTATCATAACTTCATTGGCCAGTTCGGCAGTCTACATTATTGGAAGAGTATACCACGAAAATTTTAAAGTTCAGTATTATTTATAGATTTAGTACTCTCGTTTTATCTGCTTTTATTTATTTGAGAAAAAGTCTATATGAATTGGAATTTATCAAGTAAATAAAAGTTTTATTTTAAAAGGTTATTATTAAGCCAGGCATAGTAAGGAACATGAGCTTCTCATTAAATCTACCTGGTGCTTTGCAGACGATGCTGGCTAGTGACAATCGCCTGCCACGCAAACATTTGTCGCATCAATTGGAAGCGTGCCTCCTCCAGAGAGGGGAATAGGTACATTTGTTGGTTGGTGATGCGTACCTCGTGAACTACGCGTGCAATCTGTAACAGTGTTATATTTTCAATATGTAATGTAAATAAAGACCATTGATAGACTTATCTTTTCATATTAGTATTTATTTAAAGTTAAAGTTTTAAATAGTAATTCAGATATCAAGCTACTATGCCAGTTGCCATATGTTTCAGTCGCAATTCTTTGTGCAACACACAAATGGCTGTTCCGAGTTTGGGTGTAATTTGTTTTATATTTATAAAGTCCTCCCCAATACAAGAATTGGCTCCTAGTTGTATAAAAAAAGTTAAATGTTTTAAACAATTCAGATTGACATTAAAGCTTGTCTGTAGGGACTTAGACACAAATTAGGCCGATTCTCAGAAATAAAGATTTGTGGATCACACAAAGAATAGACGTGCATGGGAATCGCACTAACACACTCAGACGTTTTTTTTGGGTGGATTATGGTCAGCGCACCCGCCGCTCGGCTCCGTCCGGGGCGACGCAGGGGCGGCGCGCGGCTCCATAACCCACCGTGGCTAGTCGCCTTCTTTGTAGGGCCGACCACCGGTACCGAGTTCTTTGTCCTCCGTGGTTGGCCCGACGGAATACCCTGCGGTACCCTCTCCTTCAGACGTCCAGGACGCCTGTCGCCGTCGCGCCGTTAGCCCCTCTGCGGGTGACAGACTGATCCCCGGTCCGGTCAAAACATTCAGGCGTAGAGTTCGTTTATTTGAACTCTTGTTATTTTAATACAATTATGGTTGACTGGTAGAAAATGCCTCTGGCATTAAGACCGCCATTGTACTTGTCGCATGAAGTTTAATATGTACATAAAAAATATAATTACTGTACAGTTATTATAAGAATTTATACTATATTTTCAAATCAAGACCCTCCTAGTTTGTTTGTAGTTTATAGCATTACAATTTTATCGTAGTTAATTGAATACTGACACTAAGCACAGAAGTTGGTTATATTTTGTTGGTCTTCTGGATAATTTGATGCAATCATGTTTGAGGTCTATAGTATTGTGAATATGTTAGCGACTTGTTGTTTGGGATGAAATAGCTATAGTTTTTTTAAAAGGGCTTTGTTCCTTTATTTACGAATAATATTACACTTTTAGCCTTCCACTCTGAAATAAAACCCGAAAACAAATTCAAAAATAATCAAATAGTATACGGATTTGTAACAATTTGAGTAGGTAACTCATTATTTTTTATATGAGTAATATAATTGTGGAATTTATACTGTACCTGTGGTTCACCTCCTGGTTTGTGAGTAGGCTCAGTAGGTGAATAAGTGTCCATAGACAAATCAAGTTCATTGGCTTTGCCCAGTAAAGCAGCAGTCCATGCTTCAATTCCAGCTTGTAAGCGAGCAGCAAGGCTTTTCTCAACCTAAAATCAATGTGTTTTCCATAGATATTATTGAAATTTATATCTAAATAATCAACATTAAATACTGCTACCGACATCTGTTGTCACTAATGTGAAACTAACCTATATTAGTTTTTTGTATATTTTATCTGTAGCATGTTAGTATTTGAATAAAGTATTAAAACCTGTTCTCACTTGAATCTCACCATGCTTGTTTTATTAGAGATATATTATATTATTAAAATAGGCAATACTAAGAAATCTTATGACAGTCCATAATGATTATCATCTCAGCCCATATATGTCCCACTGCTGGGTTTGAGCTTCCTCCACTATGGAAAGGGAACTAACCGATTACTAAGCCACGCTGGAAAGGCTGGCATAGGGCTTTATTTTGAGTTTTCCTTCTATTGCATAGACAATATCTATATATACTTTAGTCGTATTTTACGACACTCACTGGCAAGAAAGGGGCTGGTGAATTGTATTCTTACTGCTTCACCACACAGAAAAGTATAATAATGTAATAGTAAACAATAAAACTAACCTCCTCATCAAGACGTTGCACCCATAAGTGCAGGTTGCTATATTGACGAAGGGATAGATCATCAATAGCTCTTTGCAAACGGCTCAAGATATCTGCAAGACTTTGAGCAGAATATGGGCAGGTTTCTAGAGAACGAGCATCCACAGAAATTTGTTCTTCCACTGCTAGGAGATCTTCAACCTGTCAACAGAGAATAATTAATAATTGTGTTATAAAGAACTAAATAAATTAAAAAATTGTAATTGGTAAAATCTAAAACCATCATCTTACTCTCATCTTAATTAATTGGGGTTGATTCAATATGCGTTATTCATCTATTGTACATATAGCAAAACTTTTGTCAATAGTTCTTATTTGCGTGTCTAACGTCAACCCTCCTACTCTCATCTTAATTAATTGGGGTCGATGCAATATGCGTTATTCATCTATTGTACATATAGCAAATCTTTTGTCAATAGTTCTATTATTCCTAGTCGCCTCCACATATCAAATGTAAATAAAACGAAGAGGCTACTTCTTATAGTAGGTAAATGTTTTTAATTTCAACTCACAAAAATTCAGCATGTTAACATTAAAAAACTTCTGAACATACTGTTACTAAATATGATAATTATTTGACAGAGATGGGCAACAAGTCACGCTAAGGAACGATAATAAGTAAGCATTTCACCTTAACTATTAAGAAATAGGCTTAATATTTTGAAATTAAATAAATGTAACAATAAAAATGATGTGACCTTAGAATAATAATTCATAGAAGGTAACTCCGCCCACAAAATTTAAAGCATTTAAATTGGAGCCAGATGGTTGCCTACGCAAGACCGTTCCGTAGTGTACAAGGTCACTGCGAACAAGGCAACTCTATTGTATAGTGGTGTGCGTGTGTAATCGCTTGCACGCATGTAGTATTTTTGGCTTCCCGTTTTTGACTTAAGTACCAATACTATCCTTCTATACGTTATTATTTTACGGATGTGACATTATGTTTAGTAGTATTGTAATTTGATACTCACTTTCTCTTGGAATAGCAATACAACTTCGCTTAGCTTCTGCACGTACGGGTCAAGCTTGTAGGACTCCCACACGAGCGCCATACCTTCAGACACCTGGTTCAAGACGTCGCGACGGAGGCCGGCTACCAACGGGATAATGGATGCTTTGTCGCGGATCTGTACATACATGCTATATATAATAACTAGTAGACAATATATTATGACAGTAAAGCGTATAATGAAAAACTAAAGTAATAGTTTTATAAGTTATTTCTAAAAAAAATACTAAGCAACATGGTTCAAATGTTCGCTTATTAAAATAAGCTAATTACTTTCTAGGATAGGACTATGGAAATTTTATAAGTTTATCACTCTGTGTGAATTATGGCATTGCACAAGGTATGTGTGTGTTTGTGTTATTTCTTGTGGTGTCTTGATTTCATGATATGATTTAATATGTTGATGATATAATGTGTAATTAAAAAGTATTACTTACATTACACAAACAGATCACAATAACACATAAAAGCTATTATGTTGTTCATGAATATGTTGTGATTAACATTGATTAAACTATTTTATAAATATAAGTCACTAGAGCATTGTATCTGATTCTGTAATATACATTTGTTGGTGCTCTTTAGAGCAAATGCGAAAGTGACCATATTAATATCTATTGTACAAATGATACTATCCAGGTAATACGAAGATATTAATGTAGGCATTTTGATAGTTAAAGGTATTTCAGCGATATAAATAGAATTCATGGAGAGAATGCATAGAATATATCAGACGAAACTAGTATCTAGATCTATTTTACTCTAGTGTGGCTCACTTTTTGAGCATGAGACAAATCTGCCGGTTATGTGGTATAAGTACAGTAATACCTCGGACTTACGAGATAGGTGGGACCGAGCGATAACTGCGTAACTCGAATTCGCGCAAGTCGGGATTAAATTTTGCTCATATTAAATGTACAAAAAAATGGTTATTTGAAACTAGTTCAAAGAAGATAATAATTTTAAAGAATATGGTCAAAACATATTTAAATATATCTTTTATATAATATGGTCAAAATATTATATGAAAAATAATTGAAATTTTATGAATAAAAAAGTAAATCTAAGGCCTGAACACTCCAAGAGAAAATCGCGTATCTTTGAATTCGCATATAACGTGGTAGCGTAAGTCGGGGTATTACTGTACTAATAATGTTACCCTTTTTTTCTCTATGGTATAGTTATATCCATAGTTGACAATGAATAATTCTGAATAAAAAACACAACTTCAACCGCTTTCTGATGGATGCCATTGTTAGAATTGGACTAAATTCAAATGGAGTCACACGAGAAACGCCATTTTTCAAATAAAAAAAAAAGAATTATCAAAATCAGTTTATACAAATGAAAGTTCTGAGGTAATAAACATAAAAAAATACAGTCGAAATGAGAACCTCCTCCTTTTTTGAAGTGGGTTAAAAAGGGTTACGTAGTGTGGTAGTACGTTCCTTTATTGGTATCTAACCAGCTGGTATTTTAATAATATTTTTAAGCCAAACATGTTGTATCTGGATAGTTTTACTTGTCAAAAGTAAAATTATTTATCAGTTAAAAATAATCTATTAAAACGTACTAAGTGATTAGTGCTAATTAATATATAAACATGCAACCTAAAAGTTAAAGCTACCTTAGTATGATTCCTATTATTTAGCTGCACAAATGAAAAGGCACACGTGTTAGTGTCATAAAAACACATACAATATAAAAATGTTTGTGTAATTTTATTGTAATATTTGGTGTTTGTGCAAATATCGTGTCTAGTGATTGATGAGTTCACACTTGTGATAAAGACAATTGATAATAAATTACCTTTTCCAGTGTACGTTCATAAGTGCGTACGCTTTCAATAAGTGAAATTGCGAACGGATAAAGCTGATTCGCTTGATGTGCCTTGTTTACAATGGCTAAAGGTACTCTGAAACAAATAAACAGAAATAAAATTCGAATAAAAATCGCGTTTGTATTTGATTTTTGATTGCCCGACGTTTTGAACACTTTACGTTAGCGTTATGGTCAGCGGACTAAGATGTCTCACATCCAACAAGTCATCGTTATTACAGAGCTGTTAAATTATTTTATTTACAAACTAGCAACCCGCCCTCGTTTCGCTTCGGTTTCAGTCGCTTTACCCGCGTAGTTCCCAATCCCGTGGGAATACCGGGATAAAATATAGCCTATGTTACTCCCTAATATTATAGCTTTCCATTGGTGAAAGAATTTTTAAAATCGGTTCAGTAGTTTCGGATCCTATTCAAACAAACAAATCTCTCGTCTTTATAATATTAGTGTAGATAAACAGGAGTTATAATCATCCTGCTCTTATCTCCCAAACTGCTTGGGGTCAAAACAATATTTATTTCTCTTCTATGGTACATATTACAAAAGTTATTGGCAAATCTGTTTTATAACTGGTCGTTTCTTTGACGTCAATTAATTTTCGGAATGTAATTGTTGACCAGGCAGCATCAAATATAATAAACTTAGGTCGATGTGAAGCACTTAGTCGTCTTTTACGACACCCACGAGCAACGTAACGTTTGGTATTATTCGTAGCCACAGTTGAATAACTTTTATTTATTATTCAAACACTTTTCACATGCAATAAGCCTCTCGAGCCTAAGTGTGAATATTGTCTATTGACTTAATCTTCCTTGCTTCAGCCTTGGAAAAACAAATGTAATCATGTATGTTCAAACTCATTTCACCAAGTGGACTAAGGACATCGCAAATATTGGAGGGGACTCTGTTCAAAGTAGGAAGATTGTAGTCTTCCTGGCATTCTCGTGAAGAGGCTAATGTTCAGTACAGTAGATGTCGATAGGTTGATACATATTCAAATGATATTATACAAATTAATATTAAGCTTAATAAAATTACCTGAATCCAAGATTTTTCAAATTGCGAACTTCCTTATAAAGCGTGATGATTTCTGGTAAGAAGTTGACTTTCAGTTTTAGTATAGTTCCAGTTTTGCTAGAGCGAGCGCGCACTGATTCTATGGCGAAGATACGACCAGACACGCCTAAGTTACGTTGTTGGACCTATATATGATATCAGATTAGAATTCAGTGTTTTGCATATTAGAAAATTAGATTTAACCACAAGACATAAGGTTTATTTTACCTTTCGAGCCCAATCATCAAAAACTTCTTGGGTATCTAATTTTAAGCGAAAACTGTCACCATCGGCCTTCAATTTTTGACCTTCAATATGATTCTCCCAACCTTTGCCTAGAAATTATATAAAAAATTAATTTGAAGATAAAAGATTCCTGACTCAAATGTCCTTAGAGAATGAGCTTACCAAGTACATCCTCGACTCTTTTTAAGTATGCAGTCAGTTGATGATCAATCTGTTTAGCCCATATAATGGAACCAGCAACTGGTGGTAGATCGCGCACCAATGAAAGGCGACTGCATTTCGATTGTGGATACTGGACCTATATAAAATTTGATAATTAATGATAGTTGAGAACACAGCTAATTTTTATAAAATACGTATGATAAAGGCGAAATAAGAGTAGGATGGGCGATAAGGACAGAAAGGGTGGGTGTATTTTTATTCCATCACCATAAAGAAAAGCCCACCTTTTCCTATACTAAGTGTTAACCGTAACTAACGTAAGTACGTAAGTTTAAGAGTGGTAGGATCACACTGTCGACAGTTATCTGTCTACAGCCGCGGGCCGGTCCGTCCGGGGTAGTACCACGCTCTCGCAGAAAATCGACGTCTGAGTAGTAGCAATTTGTTACTACGCTTCGTTCGGTGAGCGAGAGAGCCGAAAGCCCAACTTTCTGAGGGTGTTTGCGCGTGGAGTTTTGGTTTTGGTGGTGCCTTTGGTATCGCCGAGCCTCAATGCACGCATTCACACTCCCTTCAATTTCTTCACGGTAGGCAACGGCCTTGTAAAGGTCCATGAGCGGCAGCAACACTTACCATCAGGTGTACTGTTTGCTCGTTTGCCACTGCTTACAATAAAAAAAAAAATAAAAAAAAAAGTACTCAAAGAGAGTCCAATTATGCAATAGCTTACCTATAATATACAGGGTGTCTCAGGTTATGCGGCAACTGGTCAAACGGGAGATAGGCAATGATGGTAGGAACCCATAAAAAAAATTTGAAGGAAAAATATCGATTCGTTAATGAATTGGAGACATGTAAAGTTTTCAATTTTGTCATCGCTTTTTCGTGTAAATCTGATTGAAATGTTTAAAGTCAGTGATACTTATTCTGCAATATATTCGTACTTTGTTAAATGTTCATTAGAAATTGAAAAAATCAATGATTACATTCGCATAAGCAAAACAAACTTCGCTTTAAATCAGCTGATCGGCCGATGACCGTCGCCGAGTCGTGTTTTTACCTACGGTACCATTGAAGCGTTCGCACAATTCCTACATTTTCATACTGTCGAAGCTTTACATGCCTACATGTATCCTGTCTATATGTCACCGTAAAATTGTACGAACCGTTAGTTTATAAACTATCTAGTCAGATTATAAACTATCGACAGATTGTGAACGGACACAAAAATTTACAATCTATCGGTTATATTTTCGTAAGTTTATAAACTGACTATGTTCAACCGTCAAATTGTGAACAAAACGCAAAGTGGCCGCTGATTGGTTCAACGAATCATTGTTTTCACACGCTGTCCCGCCGCCATTATTATTTTAGCGATAATACTACATTCCATCAATTTAAAGATATTAAAAATAGTTTTTTGGTGGTATTTAATAATGTACGTTAATATTTGCTGACAATGAGCTTTTTGATTGCTGATAATTATGTTTGTAACTTTATGCACACGAACGCGTGCTATCTATAACGCCAACCAATCAGAGGACGGTTCACAAATTCGCAGGCGAGAAATTGTAAGCCAGTGCTGTGATTGGGTCATTTCTTTTTGAACTAATGGTTAAAAGTATTAAAATCACAATTTGACGGTTGAACATAGTCAGTTTATAATCTTACGAAAATAAAACCGTTAGATTGTAATTTTTTGTGTCCGTTCACAATCTGTCGATAGTTTATAATCTCACTAGACAGTTTATAAACTAACGGTTCGTACAATTTTACGGTGACATACATGCCCACATAATACGTAACATTTAAGGCATAGATTGTTTAACACACATTTTTTAAATCACTAACTTTTATGTTATATTGTTTTTTGTGTAATATACATTTTAATTACGTTCTATGAGCGGTAAACTACAACATACTCGAACAGTTGCCCCATAACATGATACACCTGTATATACTTGGTGATAGAAGTGGCGATAGTACAATGGTATTTTTTTTAAAGTGGGTATTCTCACGAAAAACCTTTAGAATAATATGTTAATATAATAATACAGATATAGTTCTAAAAATCTCTTGAGTTTTTAGTGTTATAACTTAGATTAATTTACCTTGAATTTCTCGTGAAGAGCTTCAATGTCATCCTTGACGCGCTGTATAAGTTGCGTTTGATATTCGCGAATAGCACCGCGAATATGTGGTCGTACGAACAATGCATTGAAACGAGAGAAAATGCGGAACATTTCATTGGCGTTCTTTGCTGTGCCAAGCTGATCACGAAGGTGAGCCGTAATGCGGGTCTCCACGCGATCTGTATTGTAGTATAAACTTTAATTTTTAAAGTGAATATTTTTAACTGTGGTAAAAATAGTATTCACAAGTTTCGTGATTGGGACTAATATAGTAACAGACCAACCACTAGTATACCAACATGTTTGACTGACTATACTAAACTGGACAGACATGTAGGTATAGGGTTTTATGTCCAATTTTCTTTCTCTTGCTATACGTTTCTCTACGACACCCAGTGGTAAGAGAAGACATGATAAATTGTATTCTTACTCTGTCATCACATGGAAGATACTATATATTTTTAATTTATAGAATGTATAAACTGCTATTGCTTAGCTTACCGATTCTATCTTCATAGCGACGGACAGCCGCTTCCCAAGCATCACAACCTTCGCGGGAAATATCCAAACAATCTACCTCTTTCACGTTCTCATACGCAAGGTTAACCTGTGGTCATACATTATAAATCAGATAAAGAGAAGATGAAGTATGGAAGAAAAATATCACGTTACGTTCTTAGAAGACAATTATTGTAATAAGATGTACTTTTAGTTTTAGATTTAGAAATAACTGTGAAATAATATTTTAATGTTGGGATATAATGTAATAAAAAATATATATGAGTTATGTATAGTTCATCACCTCAGCGATTGCGTTGGCATCGGCAGCATCCATTGGCAATGAATGTGGCTGAGTAGGTTCTCCGCCAGCGCCCGCTTCAGCTGCTACAGTTGCGCGTGGGCGTAGTACCTATGAGATGGAATTTCATTGAAAATCTGTTTTGTGATGTCTTTTATACTAAGTAAGACTACAATAATCATAGCACCACCTTCAACCCTTTCTTATTGCCCCACTGTAAATCTCTTCCCAGATTGAGACATACATATATCCAGTGTCTTAAGTAATCGTCAACGGTACCTAGGCCGAGAGCCTTCCAAGATCTTCGCCCTGGGCTTGGTCCTTGGACGCACGCAGAAATTTACATAGCAAACATATATATATATATACTTACCATAATAATGCCTTTATAAAAAAAAATTTAAACTGTTAAGATGCCAATTAAATATTATGTTGAAGTAACGAAAGTTATTGGTGAAACTTGGATAATTTTATTTATTTCGAAAACTTTGGTAATATAAAATACGTAAAATTAGTTTAATTTCAAACTTTTTTTATAATTCCAAAAAGCTCGATCATAAGGTCATATATATATATATATATATATATATATATATATATATATATATATATATATGCTTAATTTTCAGAATGCCAGCTCTCTCGCCCGTTGAACGCAGCGCAGTAACAAATTGCTATTACTTAAGCCCCCACTACACGTCGGCAGATGCGTCCGCAGACGTCGTCAGATGCGTCCGCAGACGTCGTCAGATGCATCCGCAGATGGATCTCTGTGCACCGTCCATACGTCAGCGTTGCCAACCGTACGATTTAAATCGTATTTATACGGTCTTTTTGGTTCTTGTACGATGTACGATCGAGTGATGGAAATCGTACACAAAACATACGACCTTTTGAAACATACGACCTTTTTAATGTTGTAAAACCATATATTTCATATATCCATTCTGCTGTAGTTAAAATGTAAAATATGCGACAAACTTTCAAAAAAAAAAAAAGGTCATCAGAAATTGCTCGGAGTCATGAGCATCGATGTTGACCTCAAAACATCGACGATACAGGAATTTTCTTAAAAAAAAAATAAAGGTCATCAGAATTTGCTTGGAGGATTTTTATTACGCTCATGAACATCGATGTATCGTTTATTAAAAATCGACGATACGCAAAAGTGTCCTAAAAACAAAAGAAAAAGCTCATCAAAATTTGTCCCGAGAATTTCGGTAATTTTTTGCAAATTTCATTGCGTACTATTATATTTCTTCAATTCTTGGCAAAATACTATCCTTTTTAGTCCGTCTATCTTCGAAAAAATAAAGTTGGCAACACTGCCACACGTCTGCAGGCCTATCAGTCTGTATTGATTCTTGACGGACGCAACACGTACGTGCGTACGCACGTGAAATGGATATTGAGACCGTAGCTGTTGCAGTTATTTATTTATTTAGGATCTTTAAGTACTATTTAAGTGTCCATCGCAGTAGTTATTAAAAAAAAATTGAGAAGAGGAACGTGGTGGACGAAACGGTGAATTTTTTTTAACACATCCTCTTGGACACAATTTTTTTTTGCAGGAATAGCGTGGATAACTAGCTTTTAGAACTACATATATGCAGAGCCATCCCGAGAATTTGATAATTTTGTTCGAATTTCTGCTTGATACAGCTCCAGGAATTTGAATGTTTTGTCAGTGCTCGTGTTAGCCATTTTAACGAGCAAGTAAAAAAGAAAGAACGAAAAAATAATGCAGAAATCACGCGTGCATTCTCATCCGCTTCCTGATGAACGCTGATGCGTCGTCAGACGTGTGGACGCAACACTCAGCGCTGGCGTTGAAACCCTTTGATCCGTGCTACAAAAACCGACAACTAACGGATGAGTGCCGGATGCATCTGCGGACGTCAAATACCTACCACAGACGAGCAAATCACCCCCTCTACACGTCCGCCGATGATATCTGCGGACGCATCTGCCGACGTGTAGTGGGGGCTTAAGACGTCGATTTTCGGCGAGAGGGGTTGCATTTCGGTCACATTTATAGCTGTTGGCAGCATCGGCAGTTTGGCTTACCATAATTGACAATCATCATACATCATCATCATTCAGGGTGTCATCGTCCACTGCTGGATGTCGTTCTCCCACTAAATGCCAGGCGAGTAATATGTTTACCAAGAGAGAGCTGCTATCCATTGTCCTGGTGAGACTCTTAGCCCATTTGCCGACTCTCACGGATAAGTAAGGGATGGCGATGTTTGCATTTTTATCCCGTCACCACAGGGGGAACCGTCGATAATACAGGATGAAAATAGTAGAGTTGACTTACTCTGAGCATGACAGTGCGCAGTTGTTCATGATGCCTGCGGAAACGTCGCATGTGTTCCATGCGCGCCTGTAATCGCTTATGCGAAGGTGACACACGCCACACCATCTTCAGATGCTCGTCACGCTTCTTCTTCACGATGTCGCTGAAACAGTAATTTAGAGTCAATATTGTACGTGCTAGATAATAATTTCATAACATATAGATTCAAATCAGCACCCTTGGCGACCCTAATTTTCATTTAAATATCCTATATCGGTGATTATCAGATTATTTATCTTTGCAAAGGCTTAAGGTTTAGGCTGTTAGTTTGGCCGGTTGATAGAAGCCCGCAAAAATGTCTTATACACACACCGATGCTATTCGAAAGTTTTACAGGTTACATATTTTCATTTCGGATATCTGATAGTTTCGGTTACGGAACTCCATAACATCCCTAACATCTACTAAATCGACCATTTCTGTAATCATATTTATCGATCAAAATAAATCTCCTGCATTATATTCTACTTTAACTGAATTCACAATTATCCAAATAACGGTCCTTTTATCATCATCCTCCTATCCCAAATACTTGACCCTGTCGCAATATGCTCTCTTTTTCAGCACAACGCAATGCAGATAATAACTTTGTTTTCACTCCTTGTTTATTCAAGTTGTATTTCATGCAGTCCAGTCATCTTTTCTTTGTACTACCCTTAGTCTTAAATCCTTCAACATTGTACCACACAATTAAATCTTTCCTTACAGCATTATTTCATTTCATCTTAAGCAAGAATGTTTCTTTGTTACACCTGAATATACACTTTAACATTTAAGGCCCAATATTATTAATAATTTTTCATTAAAACTTACCGCAACAATCCTTGCAGTTTCTCATATTCGTCATCCCAACAGGAGAATACCTCAAAGCACTGAGTCATCACGCGCTCGAAATCTTCAAAGGGAATGTGCATCAGTCGGCGGGTGCCTAGAACCTATATTTTGGCAATACTGTTAATATAGGATGCTTTTTAAAACTGGTTTAGGGTTTTGAAGACAGCTTTTATAATAAATCTATTTAATATAAGAAATTCCTTTACCTTTAACAGTTGCTGACCTAAATCTCTTGAGATAGCTTCAACAAGTCTCAACCCACGTTGGATTGGATACTTCGTCGATCGGATCTTGCGTAGATGAGAGAAAATTTGTTGTACAGCTAGTCTGTGGTAAAAAAAGACAGTTACATAAATCAACTGAACATATTATTAATGCGAAGTAAATACTTAATGTCATTGTTGCGAGCGATTGAAACACCCCCCATTTGTAAAATTCACAATTAAGTTTTGTATTTTCTAAGTTTCTGGACTATAATTTTAAGTTAGTTCCTTCATGATAGCATTTATTATCTACGTATTAACTTATTTAAAAGGATATAAAAATATATTACAATTTTTGAGAGTATTATTATTTTTAGATAGCCCTTTAAAAACTATAATAATATATTATAATTCTATGCTCATAATTAAATATAATTGCAAAATGTACATAATTAAGAAAAATAGGGCAACTTTGAATAAAAATATGCAAATAATGACAGGGTTAATAGTTTATATGTACTTACCGAATTCTTTCCAATTCAGTGGCGCTTAGTAAGTCATTGATAGGAAAGTCTTTCATCAGTGGATTGTAGTCTGATACAGTTGCAAGAGCTTGTTTTAAACCAGTGTCGGTATCAAATGACACTGTAGCGTGGAATCTTTTGCCGTACTTCAAAATTTCCAATGTTAATGCGACCTAAAAACAATTATCATATTAATTTTACTCCTTGTATTGAAATATGCTCCTTATATACTTTCTTTATATATAACATTTTAATACATGTTTCTATTGAAAACAGATTACATTTTTGGTAATATTTAAATATATAATCTTCTTCAGATCATATACATCCCACTGGTGGGCTCAAGCCTCCTCTACAATGGTAGAAAAATTGACCTACTATACCATGCTAGTCAGACAGGTTGGTATAGGATTTTAGATTGAGTTTTCCGCTACTGTATATATGTTATATGTATATTATAATGGCTTAGTCGTCTTATGACATATGCATGCAAGAAAGGGAATGGTACATAGTATTCTTACTCCGTCACCACACTGAATAAAGCTTTCATTTTTGCTCAAAATTAAATGTATAAACATTAAAAAACTCAAAATCCAGTTGTCGTCCAAGGATGTTGTAAATTGATATTTAATTAACATAAAGACCTAACAAAGCCACTATATACTCACCATTCAAAAAAATATTTAAAATTAATTAGCCTTAACTGCATTAAAAAAGGTACTAACCTCAACACTTTCTCTTTTCTCCTGGATGCGATGGAGTGCCCTTTCTAAGTTAAGCCAGAAAGAAATCTCTTGAAGTGCTGTACCATTTGAAGGATCGCGATCTAACTTGGTGACCTAGAGAAACACATACATGCATATTATATAATAACACATTATCAACATACATAATTGATCACTGAGCAAAAATTTCAAATTTCAACTCTTGATTATCATAAAATAATATATTAAGATAATAAACACATAGTAGGACTATGTCAGAGAGCATTAAAGGCAGTTCTCATACTTTTAAACTATGTTTCTTATTAATAACAATGAAGAAAAATAATTTAATTTTCAATAAATTTAATAAGAATGCCATCTGTTTGTAAATTTCATGTGTATTTATAGTAAAGACAAACCAGAAATACAACTGAGGGCAAGTGGAGTGATCACCATGGAGTTTAGCAATATTAGGGTTAGAGCCAAGTTGCTATCTATTGTAGTGGGGCATGAATGCAAAAAAAAAATGGATTAGGAATGCAGTTTTGAGCCTCCAGTTCTCTCGCTCAAAAAAGGAACACTTGAATATAATATTCTGAAAATTGATGGTTATAAATAATGGCCAGCTAATTAACCTTTTGTATTTCTTTGATCCAGCGGTTTACACCATTTTGCAGTTGGTTTAGGAATGTTGAGTCTTCCACTTTATCGCCAAAGTCTGCTACACGCGGCTTGCGACCTTCATCTGCAGCCCTAGAAAACCGAAATACAAATTGCAATTACTAATGGTTAATGTAACAAGTGTTATGCTAATAGCACTAAGTTGAGGTAAGTATGGTTATTTGGCTATATAAAAGAAATGAATTGTAAAAGATTGAAATAACAAGCAATTATTTGATTTACAATAAATGTTAATGGTTTTATTGTAAGGAACTGCAATTGATGGCACTCCACCAATTTATTGGCACCCTGGAGTTATTTATCCATAATAAGGATAGCAGTGCCCGAACACAGCATTTTTTTGCGGTAATAAATTCTTAGGTACAATCTTTTATAGTACTGGCAACAGAGAATTTGTTTCTTTTTAAAGATGACGTCGTAAAAAAACGTGTTTGTCGTGATCACGCCTGAATCGATGGGAGGGTACCCCACGTAGGGGGTATTCCGTCGGGCCGACCACTGACGACAAGTAAACCTGCTCCGGTGGTCGGCCCAACGACGAAGGCGAGGTGGTTTTCGGGTGGGTTGCGGGAGTTGCGTGTTTAAGCCCCTCTGTCGCCCCGGACGGAGTGGTGCGGAGGCGCGCCGACCGCAGCCCACCCACAAAAAAAAAAGCCTGAATAAAAAATTAACAAAATTCCAGTGTTTCCGCTAATGTAAGAGGTTCACTGTCAACAATTTTTGTAAATACTTTGTGTTTAGTTTACAAATACTGTTAATATAGTATACTTAAACTATGTTTAACAACGTTTTTGGATAAAATCATTTTATTGTAGTATGTAATGATGAATGAGTATGTAAACCCTTTTTATTATTGCAAGCGGTGGCAAACGAGCAAACAGTACACCTAATGGTAAGTGTTGCTGCCGCTCATGAACCTTTACAAGGCCGCTGCCTACCGCGAAAAAAATGAAGGGAGTGTGAATGCGTGCATTGAGGCTCGGTGATACCAAAGGCACCACCAAAACCCTCCACACGCAAACACCCTTAGAAAGTTGGTCTTCCGGCTCTCTCGCTCACCGAACGAAGCGCAGTAACAAATTGCTACTACTCAGACGTCGATTTTCTGCGAGAGTGTGGTACTACCCTGCACGGACCGGCCCGCGGCTGTAGACAAATAACTGTCGACAGTGTGATCCAGTGTGATCAAAGCAAAAAATACATACAGCAAGCCTTCCACCCAAGTCTGTTTACAAGAACGAGAAGTGCCTCAGTAGGAAGTACCTCACTTGTTGCCAATCTGAATAGAGATCAACAAGATTCTCAAATTGAAGATATGGGAAACTCTGACCCGCCAGACTGGCAAAGAGTACCAACCAATAGAAACCCTAATAAAAAAAGGAAGATTTCGAAAATGCAGTCTCCTGAAAAAATTGTTACATCAAATATGTTTGATGGACTACCTTTAACAGATAGGAATCGAGAATTTGATCAACCTAAAGAGAAGAAGCCTAGTAAACCTCCTCCAATTATTTTATATGGTATCGAGAATTTGAACAAACTTACAGAATTCCTAGAATCGGTAGTTGAAAGAGCAACATTTAAATATAAAATAATCAACAAAAACCAAATAAGAATTATGAGCGAAGATGTAAGTGTGTACAAGAACCTTATAACAGCTGTTAGAGAGAAGGGGCTCATTGGCCACACCTTTAATAGGAAAGAGGAAAGAAATTACCGACTCGTAATTAGAAATTTATATCACACTACACCACATGATGCCATTAAAGTTGCCTTTGAGGAAACAGGAAACACAGTGATCGGGGAAATTATTAATACCAGGTATGGACCTGACAAAAAACCTACGTCAACTTTCTTTGTCAATCTGCAACCTGGACCTAATAATAAAGCAGCGAAACAAATTAGAAATATCTATCATCAAATAGTTTCCATAGAAGACCCCAAAAAAAGAACTACTGTAGTCCAGTGTCAAAGGTGCCAGCAATATGGACATACTAAGAACTACTGTATGAGACCTTATCGTTGTCTTAAATGCGCAGAATCCCACTCTACCAAAAATTGCCCCAAAGTTGATCGTGATACCCCAGCAACATGTGCCCTATGTCTTGGCCCACATCCTTCTAACTACAAAGGCTGCGAGGTATATAAAGAAATTCTGGCCAGAAAATCACAAAAGCGCTCCTTTTCAGGTACAAAAAGATTTGAATCACAGCTGCATTCTAACACAAGGCCAATCTCACAACAAACAAATTCTGATCAAACTGCAATTCTAGCCAAACACAACTCTAAAACATCAATGAAATATAAGTTGTAAAAAGACAGCCAGTAGATAATATTGCAAACCAACAGTCTAAAGAAGAAACCCACCAACCACTATCATATAATAGAATAGAGGAAATATTTATAAAACAATCAGAAAAGATCGATATCATCTTACAACAAATGAGCAACATGTTGGGGCTCTTGACAACACTAGTCAATAAACTAACAAAATGCTAAACAAAATGAAAATAGGCACTTGGAACACAAATGGCCTATCACCCAACAAAAGTGAAGTAGAGATTCTACTAAAAATGCACGACCTTGATATCCTACTTATCTCCGAGACACATCTTACTGACAAAAGTCATATCCAAATAAGAAATTATAACATATACACAACAAATCACCCGGATGGAACAGCACATGGAGGCACAGCTATTTTAATTAGATCATCCATTGAACATTATGAATTGCCTCAATTTAAAACGGAACACATTCAAGCCACCTCAGTGAATATCCAACATAGAAATGGACACTTTAATATCTCGTCTGTGTATTGCCCTCCAAGGCACAGTATATCAGAGGAGCATTTTAACACCTATTTTAAATCCCTGGGTCCACGTTTTATTGCTGGGGGTGATTGGAACTCTAAGCACCTGCACTGGTGATCCAGATTGATCACTACAAGAGGCAGAGAACTTAAAAAGTATATCGATAAAAACTATCTAACAACAAAGTCTACACCAGAGCCTACCCACTGGCCGTCGGATCCGAACAAATCGCCTGATGTTTTGGATTTCTTTATAATGAAGGGTCTCTCCCGACTCTACTATCAGATTGATGGTTGCCTTGACGGGTCTTCAAATCATATTCCTGTAATACTGACGATTAGCACCAGCATCTTGAACTATCAAAGTAAACCAAGATTATATAACTGCCACACAAATTGGAAACTATTCCGTGCTCTGGTTGAAGACTCAATCCAACTACAGACATCTCTGAAGTCCGAGGATGAAATTGATGATGCTGTCTTAGCCTTCACAAGCACAGTGCAAGAAGCTTGCTGGAAAAGTACTGATGAAGTAAATCACAGAGCTATTAGACACAACTATGTACCAGAGGAAATCAGAGATATGATTCTAGAGAAGAGAAGACTTTGCAGAGTGTGGCACACTAGCCGTCATTGCCATGACAAAAGAGCATTAAATAATTATACTAAGTCATTAAAAGAGGCTATTAGGCAAGTTGAAAATTCTACGATAGAGGCAAACCTACAGTCACTAACCGCTACTAGCAACACCAATTATTCACTCTGCTCTGTTCTGTTCACTGGAAGGCGTGTAAAGGTATGAACCCACCCACAAATCCAAAGCCGCCTATTCGATTGTATGGGAACAAATGGGCGAGATCGAGACAAGAAAAGGCAAATGCATTCGCTCAACACCTCGCTAAAGTATTTATCCCTAATGAAGCTGCCTCTGTATCATGTGAAGCCGATATCGACTGTATTCTTCGACAAGACTTTCAACTTGACCTACCTCTAAAGGTAATCACACCAGGCGAGATAAGGAGAACCATCAACCAAATGAAGAACAATAAAGCACCAGGATTTGACCTAATTTACAAAGAGGTGCTAACAGAACTACCCCAGAAAGCTATAATACACTTGGTGACACTTTTCAAATGTATTATGGTTATTTCTGGTTATTTCCCTGCGTTGTGGAAGGTCTCGCAAGTGATATCCGAGACCTGCCTATGAAAAAGTTTAAAAAAGCCATCAAGAATAGACTTTGTAAAAAAGCTTATTATAAAATCTCGGATTATGTAGATGATAATACAGATTGGTTGTGAGCAGCTCCTCATTCAGCAATTTCCTTGTTATTTTAAATATACTGTTTGTAAATGTACTTTTAACTTTTATTGTAAAGTGTAGCGTGTTTTGCCTAACGAATTTTTGTATTTTCAGCGTTTGTAACATATTGTGGTGTTGGTCATGCTCACATAAGGATCTACTTGCGGTAGCTGCGTGGAGCGGGTCTCTCCCTTCCCTTCATAGTGGTTGAGGGGAGTGATGGCTGCTCTAGTAGTTAACTCGTGATCGGGTGCCGCTTGTGGGATCTGGTCCAGCCATAATCGTTTAAATTATATTAAGTGTCTTGCGGTTCGAAGGGCATCATACTGGAGCTTGTTCTTACAAAACATGTACACAATTGTATAACTAGTAAGAAGAAAAAAAAAAAAATTAAAAATAATGACAAGCCCGCTGAGTTTCTTGCCGGATCTTCTCAGTAGCGGTCGCGTTCCGATCCGGTGGTAGTATATTTTTTTTGGAAATTGTAAACCTGACAATATGTAAGTGCCCTTTCAGGGTTTATGCATAATAAAATAATTTGAATTTGAATCATGGTTCATAAAATCGGGAAACCACCACATGAAATATCATCTTACAGACCGATAAGTCTATTGCCGATTATGTCCAAGATCCTGGAAAAAACACTCTTGCGACGACTGCTGCATGTAATGAATAAAAACTCTGTAACTCCAGACCATCAGTTTGGATTTAGACCAGAACATGCTACCACTGAACAGGTTCACAGAGTATGCAGACATATCAGTAACAGCCTTGAGCGAAAGGAATATTGCTCCTCTGTATTCTTGGACGTGCAGCAGGCATTCGATAGGGTGTGGCACAAGGGCCTGCTTTATAAAATCAAATTACTTCTACCTCACACCTTTTATCGAATACTGGAGTCTTATCTGGCTGATAGAATATTCCAGGTAAAGGAAACTGATTGCACATCAAGATTCTATGAGATACTTGCTGGAGTACCACAAGGTTCAGTACTTGGCCCAGTCTTGTACACCATTTTTACCGCAGACTTGCCGCAAACACCTGGCGTTACTATTGCTGATGACACGGCGATATTAGCTTCTAGTACACATCCCGTGGAAGCCTCTGCCAAACTGCAGCAATCTCTAGACGATATAAACAATTGGTTTCACAAATGGAGAATCAAAGTGAGTGCCAGTAAATCTAGGTCACATTCACCCTGCGCAGAGAAACATGTCCACCAGTTAACCTTGGCGGCAGAGATCTACCTCACAGTGATTCAGTGAAATACCTAGGGCTACATCTGGACCGCCGTTTAACTTGGCAAAAGCACATAGAGTACAAGAGAAATGAAATCAACCTCAAATACAAAGGTTTATATTGGTTACTGGGTAGAAATTCAAAATTGTCTCTGGAGAACAAGCTACTGATCTACAAGTCTGTTATAAAACCAGTCTGGACCTACGGAATTCAACTATGGGGAGCTACCTGCAATTCCAACATAAATAAAATTCAAAGAGCTCAGAACTATATTTTAAAGCAGGTCGGCAATACTCCCTGGTTCATAAGAAACTCCGAAGTACACGAACACCTAAGCATGCCAACCGTGAAGGAAGAAATAAAATCTTTCTCAAAAAAATATAAATCTAGACTGGAGGACCATCCTAACCAGCTAGCTGTTCAGCTCACAATACCAGCGAGCGAAGCGACGCAGAATCCTGGAGCTCGGGGATATGACCTGAGTCACCATATTAAATATGGAATACATTCCTAATGAGAAATGTTCCCGCCCGAATTCTATCCCTCACCACATCTGCTCATAGTCGGAAGGACTGATTGCATGATAACGCATTGAAAAAAAAAAAAAAAAAAGTGTGATCCTACCACTCTTAGCTTAACCCTTACATTAATAAGCGACTATAGTGTTTACCAAATAGCATGGCAAAAGAGGTCATTTGGCACCCCGTGCCGCCTTAATTTATTAGCACCTTAAGAGGTTATCCCACAAATTCTTTTAATTTTGCTAACGTAATATACATTTAAATAAAGGAAAGGGATTTAAACGTTTTTTATATAATTAGAGAATGTTTTCAGTTCATTTTATTTTAGATTTTACAATTTAACTTTTTTTATTTTAAATGTAGTTGAGCGTAAAGACCGTTTATTGGCATAGAAAACCCTTTGTTGGCAGTGAACATAACCTATTATTAGCACTGATTTCAATCTATACTCAGTGCCTATCCCGACGCTGCCAACTATCGCCAGGTCGATGGTCGGCAGCGTCGATGGGAGGGTACTCCAAATAGGGGGTATTCCGTCGGGCCGACCACTGATGACAAGTAACCCTGCTCCGGTGGTCGGCCCAACGACGAAGGTGACGTGCACGTGGGGTGGGTTGCGGGTGTGCGTGCTTACGCCCCTCTGTCGCTCCGGACGGAATGGTGCGAGGAGCGCGCCGACCGCAACCCACCCCAAAAAAAAAAGGTGCTAATAAATGGGTGCTTTACACTATCTTTCTTTTATAAATCCTTTGACATACTAGGAAAGGGCCAAAGAAAGAGCATACTTTACGGCTAAATTTTTTATTATGAGACTATCTACTTCATTGATCCATACCTTTTGATGACAGCTGCCACAAGCGGGTGTACTGGAAGCGTAATCTCAGGTATATCAATATTTTGTTGGAGATGTAGTAAGCCCATCTCCAGTTCCGCTATCTTCTTCTCAACGGATGGTGCCATCTTGTCTCCATCTCTGTAATAAAGTATAATTGTATTCTTACTATCACTACACAGAAAATGCTGAACCTAGTTTTTATCTATTCTTATTTATTAAGGAAGCAAAACTGGTCTACTTTTATCAATTACTAAACCCGTCAACGTGTTAGTCAATTACTTCATTAAATTATTTTTATTTAACTTTATGGAGCTAAAATAGCATATTTAGAACATTTGGAACAAACAACAACAACAAAATTACAGAACACATAATTATGCCATTATTTACTTAGGCCCTAAAATGATTAAAAGGATAAAATAAATAATAAGTCATATTTCCTTACCTATCTGCCCGTCCACTTTCTTTGACATAACTCTTAAAGAAAGGAGCCATAGTTTTGCTGATGAAAGCATGAAGAGTTTCATACGGAGAGCCATCAGACAAATTAATGAGTCGCAGCTGGCTATGGATGGATTTGTCAGCTTCAATGACTGCTCCACGTTTGATGCAGACAAAGGCTGCCACTCGTGGAGATGTAAAATGAACCTGATGATAACAAATTTATGTTTAAGAGATTTGTCCGAATTGGTAAAAGAATTTTATACACTTACATTATAATTTGGAGTATCATGTCTTTATATTATTTTTTTTTAAGTCTCGTCACTTGTCTAAAAATTATAAGTGATCGAAATTGTGTATTATTTAGAAATAAACTTTTTCCTAAGAGCGCCCGCAGACATACAACTGTAAGTGGGCCGATTAAATCGCAAATAGGTGTAGTTACTTATGCTAGCCCGCACATCTTCTCCAACTAAATCGTCTAACTAATTAATTGGGCACTGATCGTATCAGAATCAAGATTCCCTTCCGATTACGCACAATTAAAAAGTTGTCCAACTGTTGGTCAACTGCTTGTTAGCACGGTTATCCTATGCAAGTTCGCACACTATCCAACTTTGTTGGGCAGTCGCACGGCAAGACGCAAGAGGTCCACACGCGTGCGCGTGATTTCCCCACGCTTGCATCTTCGTCGACGGGTACGATGTCTGTCGCCCGATCACTTGTTGCAAACGAAAAAGTAGAAGAGCTCTAGAGGGAGTTCAAAAAAGGCCAGCGTTGTACAAAAAAAGACTTGAAACAATTTATCAGGATAATATCTGAGTTTATGCTTCCCATATTGTAATCTGTTACTTAATATGGGATGTACCCAAAATGTTCTCTTTTGTTTTCGTCTTCTTTTTATTAATGGAGCAATTAAAAGGATTTCTCTCCGCATTTTCACGCATACGCACTGCGCTGGCAATACTGGCACCGACTAAATCGATTAAGTCTGCGGCTTGTATCCAATTAAATAAAGTTGGTCAACTAAATTGTAATAGTGCGCAATTTTGTCATGCGATAGTCGTCCAACTTGCAATTGTATGTCTGCGGTTGCTCCAAGTTGTCATATTTGGATATTCCCAACTATGAGTTCATGTCCCACCCATTATGTAATAAGAGTAAAATATTGTGAAAAATCTTTATAAAATAGTTCGATAAAACTAAAAGATGTATTTTTGTATATAACTGAATTAAAAAGTAGAAAATTGATAATTAATCTTGGTACTGTAGTTGCAGGAAGTAGGGATATGATGACATCTAACAAGTCATCCCAAAATCTCAGCCATAGATAAAAAATAAAATTGCTAATTCTGAAGATCATATAATATAAGTTTAGAAGGGGATGGATATTTAAACGTAATGTTACAAACCAAGCTAATATAAGCATGTTAACATAGTATTTTATATTAATGCAAACAAAAATATATAAATAGATAATTTTATGTGATAATGTTATAAGAAAAAAATTATAAAAAATCTCGAATTTTAATGAATTGAATTACTATAATTGAGCTATCATTATTTTGTATAATACAAAGAAGGAGTTTATTGAAAATTACGATTTATTCGATAAATTAACATTTATTTGCACTTGTTAATGCAAATTTTTTACACTGTTAATTAAATTAAAGATAGATGCGTCACAAGTCAAACAGGCTGATTGTGCCTCTCTATCGCTTGTTCCACTCTCTCTCTTGCACACTCAGCTTAGGCGGAACGTGACAATGAGTCATACTTTTTCATATACGCAGGAAGTGTTTTATAAGACACTAGCTGACCCAACAGACATTGTTCTGTTCAAATAAAATAACACCACCTACCGGGTCCAATTGTGAATCTAAACAATTCTCGAACCCCCCTTGAACACACACAAAAAATTTCATCAACATCGGTCCAGCTGTTAAGGAGGAGTTCAGTGACATATGTATGTGTCACTGAACTCCAACAAGAAATTTATATATAAAGATTATCACATCAAAAAACAAATATACATGTATAAATGTGAGCAATATCTGTAAACCGAATTGGATGACATATTTGTTATAAATAATAAATATCATGTATAAATTCAATAGGGCTTTGTATGCTAATTAACTCTATAGTCGTATTTTTAATTTATAATGTTTTGCAAGAATAATAATAAGCTTGGTTTTGTGCAGACAAATCCTTCTAAGTTGGTTTCATATTAACAGATATTTTTATATTTCATTATGTTTGCAATATTTAAAAAAATAAACTTAATCATATTCATAAACACAAGTAATCAAAAATCAAATACAAACGCGATAAAATCCGTAAAGTAGTTTTATTTAAAATAAAAAATATTTTGTGAGAATGAAAAATTTATGTTTCACTTATATTACTTTAAGAGTCACTAACCTCAGTGCTGATTTGATAAGTAACTGCTTCTTTTTCTTCTTCTCCTTCAGTTGGTTGTTCATTGTCATCTTCTAAACATGAATTATAAAAAATATTTTAATAATACCTTTGTTATTTTATAATACATAAATCAAATAGATTGACTAAGAATAATATGATGACACAATTTAAGAGTTATAATGTGCATCGGTGCATGAAATAACAGCAATGCAGGTATACTTTCTATATAACGAAAACGGGCGTGCACCGTCACCTACCTTTGGAAGAAAATCTTTGAACATATAATGATGATACTTGAGGGTCAGCAATGAACTTCCTGATACAATCCTGGTTCACTTTATCGTCCAGCGCAGTGTTTAATGCCGGTGGAACAATGTCATCTTCAGGTAAAAGTACCGTTGCGGCCCTACGCAAGTAATTTGCAAAGTCTTGAAATTCGCAAACCACGAGATTTTGAACCTCCACGGTACTTTCACTACCGTCTAAAGAATCCCCCATGATGTTTAGGGAGATTTAAGTTTTCTTATTAGAAACAAAATACTTTCTATATAAAATATTTAGCTGCTGCTGCAGCCGCTGCAGTCGAGAATTGACAAGAGCAAAAATTCCGAATTGGGGTATATAGCTACAACATTAAAATTTCCCCAAAGAGATAAAAAATCTTCAGGCCACTTTATGGTAAAAATAAAAAATAAACTTGTTCCTACATAACTAGTAGGTACGCAATTACATGATATGTATTATACCGTCTCTATTAGATAAATTATTTCTTAAGAAGATAAAAAGAGTAACTTAGTATTAAGACAGATATTTTATTTAATGATAAAATAATTATTGGGGCATTTCACGTCAAGCGTACAACCAAAAAAAAGTGCGGTTGTGAAATTTGTTTATACTCTGGTCAGTCATACTTCTAGTAGACGTGGATGTTTACACACAATTTTATTTTCGTATGAAGCTTTATTGCTGAGTTTCAAGCTTTTGAAAATGTATTACGAATGAAATCATGAATTTTGGAAGCAAATTATCTGTGTCAATTACTTTGCAAATAAATACTTAAAAGTATTGTTTATTATAGTTAAAAGTTGAAGTTATTAATTTTATTATCGAATTCTAAATTTAAAGTTTTTACGTATAGTAAACCGGAAGTGAAAATTTCTAATCGATATTTCAGTACCTTCGACCCTTTTTTTATTTTTTTGCCTTGAATTAAAGCTTTATATGTATTCATTCTTCATAAAAAAATTAAAACGTGATCTCCAATAGTTTAGGAGTTAGTGCATATATATAGTACAGACACATAACTATGAGCATTTTCTAAGAAATCCGGGTTATGCGTTAATATGCTAAAATACTACGCTATTAACATTTTATTCCTTTATTATAATAGGCAAAAATATAAAAATAGACGATGTCATTAATTCAAATTAATAAAAAAAAATGTGTGTATACATCCACGTCTACTAGAAGTATAACTGACCAAACTATAAACAAATTTCACGTCCTCAGTTTTTTGGTTGATCGCTTGACGTGAAATGCCCCTATTACTGTTTATTTTTTGAAAACATAATAAATAGGTACATATGGTGATATCACTTGATTTTAATTAAATTTTTAAACTGTATAATTGCCATAATAGAAATTTTAATTTAAAAGTTTCTAACACATATTCCATGAATAGATAAAAAGTTTCTGTGTCTGTGTATGTGTCACTTCATGAAACGTATTTAGTATTTTTTAAACTCATCGTGCTCATCGACCTGTTTTATTTATTTAATGTCTATGCTATTAATATTTTCTTCTAAAAAATCTCCACCTTTCTCTTTGTCCAAAAGTGGTTTGAGAGTGGTAAACTTTGAGAGTGGTAGGACCACACTGTCAACAGTTATCTGTCTACAGCCGCGGGCCGGTCCGTCCGGGGCAAGTACCACACTCTCGCAGAAAATCGACGTCTGAGTAGTAGCGATTTGTTATTGCGCTTCGTTCGGTGAGCGAGAGAGCCGGAAGCCCAACTTTCTGAGGGTGTTTGCGTGTGGAGGGTTTTGGTGGTGCCCTTGGTATTACCGAGCCTCAATGTACGCATTCACATTCCCTTCACTTTCTTCGCGGTAGGCAGCGGCTTTGTAAAGGTCCATGAGTGGCAGCAACACTTACCATCAGGTGTACTGTTTGCTCGTTTGCCACCGTTTGCAATAAAAAAAAAAATACTCTATAAATATTTTACTTAGAATTGTGTAAAAAATCTTGCTTTGGTAACCCCGTCTTGAATCGATGAGCAACTTTTCTGTATGCTACAAACTAGATGACGCATTGTTTTAATGTTGCTATATTAAAAATAAATAAATTACAGCTGTACAGAAAATAGTGAAATCTATCTTTCATTTAAATAATACCTACGGAAAATTGTTTAATTTGCGAAATTGTATGGGTATCTCTTAGTTTTTATCACCGATGTTCCATCCATCCATCAGCCTATGGGTATTTACTGTTGGACATGCATTGGTATCTGCGTAAGAAGAATATTTGATTAGGCAGTTATTGGAGAGTGACCGTTAATTTCTGCAATAGCGGCCTGGCCAATCACCGTTCTCAGCGAGAGCTTATCGCATGGCAGCGAACGGTAAGAACAAAGTTATTCAATGACGCCGCAAGACGCCAGAGAGCGAATTGCGGCAGTGATGTGCGGTATTGGGCTGCTTTTTTTTTGTGTGACTTAGTTGTTAGCCTCAGATGGCTGTGACAACTTTACCCGGACTGGTGGGTGAGCGCTGAGGGCTCTCAACCCGTTTAAAGTTAAGCGACCGACCCCGAGGGCACCGCCTGTGGGGTACGGACCTCGGCTCGAGGGGTCGCTGGCAAAGTGGGCACTCCCACGTTTATGATTTTAACGCGACACGCCTTCCGTCCCCGGCGGCGAGGGCGGAAACGTGGATATTTATTTGTCAAGGCATCGCGGGCTGTGTATGCCTCAGTCTGAGCGAGAGTAATAATATCGTCGGGTTCGTCGAGTATTAGTCGCGGTTGTTTAATCGCGGACATTTTAGAGGGGATGTAAGAAGCCGCCCTTACCACTAATGGGTTAGAGTGTGTCACGGCAGAGTCGAAGTAGCGGCGGGAGCACTGTTTCATGAATTGCCTGATGGTCGGCAAGCCAAGATCTATGTGAAGATCCACATTGCGCATGTACCACGGTACTCCCGTCGCTCAGGGCATGAACCTATTCTGTAATGCCAGTAGCTGATGTAGCCTGTGCGGCTTCGCTTGTGGGAACACTACACTAGCATACGTCATGATAGGACGTATACAAGCGGTGTATATTCTAACTTTATTACGGAGAGATAGCTTAGACTTGGCGTGTACTAAGCGTGTACTAAGCTGTGTAACCATCCTAGCACTAGGGCTGCGCGCGCGCGGACTCGCCCTATGTGAGGACTGAAGGTCAGTCGTCTGTCCAAGGTCACACCCAGATATTTGACCTCCCTTGTCCAGGGGATGGGTCGGTCGAACATCTTTATCTGTGGGTATTAAGCCATTGGGTGGCGGCGATCTTTCCCCTTATGGAATATGATCGCCTGGCTTTTGGTGGGGTTAATGTATATAATGGTGGGTAATACCGATTCTCCATTTTCTAGTCCATTTCGCTAGGGCGGTAGCCGCAGTTTGGAGAGCGGTTGTCACTGTTTTGGGGGATTGACCTGCATAGAAGATGGCAGTGTCGTCACCGAACAATGCTGTTTGTATTCTACTATGTTGGGGTATGTCGCTGGTGAACAGCGAGAAGAGAATTGGGGACAGCACCGATCCCTAGGGGACGCCGGCTTCTAGTGGGTGCGTTGCTGATAGAGTACCTTCCACTCTGTAGCGAAAGCTACGTTCGAGTAGGAAGTCCCTAACTATTATAACTAAGTAGTGGGGGATTTTAAGCTTTATTAACTTGAAAATAAGGCCATTATGCCAGACTTTGTCAAACACTTTTTCTACATCAAATAGAAGCATACCCGTGTATAAACCGCGTTGCAGTTTATAACTTGTATACTCGACTATTCGATGTACTTGCTGGACACAAGAGTGATGCGTACGAAAGCCGAACTGAATCGGCGGGATGAGGTTGTTGTCCTCCACGTACTTTCTTAGCCTACTAAGTAGTACGCGCTCATAGATTTTACCTAAACTGTTTAATAAATTGATCGGGCGATGCGGTATTGGGTGCGGCAGAAACAAATATATACGCAAGACGCGATCCAATAGGATGCCACGATACAGAGTGATTCGGTCAGCGGTAAACTGGAGCGTTGACTGGTCAAACAAAATATTTTAGACGCTTTAGTAGCGACATTCATCGGTACATGAACATAAATGCTTCAAAAATATAAATTTTAATTCGAAAGTATAGATAGAAAATATGCTGCAACTTATGCTATATAAGTTTAAAAATATAATAAGAAGATTGTGAGAAAATTAAATAGCTTAATTAAAAAAAATTAAAGCTTCAAAATAGCTTAAAATGAAGTCATTTTGGACAACGCTCTATATAAAATCGTTCACTTTGATCGCTACCGGGTTTTTTCTTTTTTTCTGTTCACGCTGTGGAAATGCATCTAGGTACGCCCTGCCCCGCCAGTGACAGAATGGGGTGATTCGTGTTGGACTCGTCGGCCACATCCGCGGCCGGAATACCCATTAAAACCACAGCGGCCCCTTCCACGCTTTTACGGGGTGCCGGAGAGATGGTCTGATGACATTCAATCCCCGACACCTCAACGCATGGCCGTCTGGCCATGTTCTGTCATTACTATTCAGGGCGGTGGGAGTAGGTGGGCATACTGTCGCCTCCTCCTTCCGGGTCGCCGGCGACGAAACGAGTCAGTAGACGCAAGCACCTCGCGTCCCGCTCCGCCGCTTTCTTCCCTGATATAACGGCCTCGCAAAATTAGGCCATCGACGAGCAGCACCTGTCGCTGCCGAACATCTTTTCGATAACGATGGGCAGCGACAGGTCCGCTCCAAGTACCGCCGACAGGTCGTGGCGCTGAGGCCCGCAGGCGGGGCATATCTCTAATGTGTGATGCGCATCATCAGTTGGCGCGCCACTCTTATGACATCCGGGGACCTCTTCTCTTCTAATCATATGCAGGTACCTTCTGAAGACCCCGTGTCCAGTAAGCACCTGCACCATCCTAAATGTTAGGTTGCCGTGCTGCCTTATGAGCCAGCGGTGGAGATGGGGCGCAACCGCCTCTCCACAGTCCCCCGTCCTACTACGGGGGACTTTAGGTCTTCTATCCACTGCCAGATAACTTCCCTTTGGGCCTCTTCTTGTGCTCTACCCAGTCTTGCTCGCCGTTGGCCCGCACTATGGCATGGAGCTGGTAAACTTCCGCCAATGCCTCAGCTACAA
This sequence comes from Lymantria dispar, assembly GCA_032191425.1. Classification (NCBI taxonomy): domain Eukaryota; kingdom Metazoa; phylum Arthropoda; class Insecta; order Lepidoptera; family Erebidae; genus Lymantria; species Lymantria dispar. The sequence continues at coordinate 15,650,348 of CM063452.1, read as the reverse complement.
GCGGCCAAGGCGGGTTGCTTGCCAGCAGTGTCGCTGCAGTCCAAGACACTGTACGGTAACCCCTGATAGTTCTCACCGTTATAATAGGCGTGACGAAAGATTTTGAAATTCTTTTCCGTAATGTGGGCACACACTTACTATTTACGAATAAACCTATATTTCGGTAATAAATTTATGTTTAAAGAAGTTTAAAACAATTTTTCCAATATTTTTTAAATATTGCGTGAAAACAGCTCGCCGGTGTCATGGCGTCGGCTGTTACGTCACGTTAAGGTAAACACGTCCTTGTGTCTATGTGTAGCGAAGAAAGTAAGCAAAACATTAAATTAATTCTTGTGATAAAAATGAATTCCAAAGTTTATAAGTGGTGTGCAGTACCTCAGTGCAAAAATACATCAATAAAAACCCCCAACAAAGTATTTGTACATGACTAACAAGAAAAGAGGGAGCTAACCTCAAGAATAAACAATGACAAGTTTAATGTAAAAATAAGCTATGAAAATAAAATAAACTCACATCAGTTCAAAACGAGTTAGATTATATCTAAGTTGGTACTAGAGATTAGGTTACTAGAAACATGGTAGTAAAGATAAACAAAAATTTACTTACAAAGAAGTTTTTACGTTTCTAAACTCAGGCGAGCAAAATTCTTTCAAATTCAAATTCATTTATTCACAAGAAGTGTGGTTACATGTTGGATGGTCAATAAAATTGTAGTGCCGTTACACTCTGCCATAACAATGGCGTGTAAATATTAACCTTATAACTAAGTAGATTCTAAATTAAATGTCTACGGGTTAATTAAATAATGTCAAAAGAAATTGTAAATAATGTCAAACAAAATTAAATTGAGATAATTATTATAATAAATGTCAGTGTGAAATTTGAAATGTCAATTAATAAAAAATCTGTTAATGTCATTGTCTTACTTTTTTTAACAATATTCAATTATAGAATTTATTGAATAGATTTAATTTACATGTGTCATATATTCATTTAAGGAATAAAAACTTTTTTCTATAAGCCACAATTTTAATTTTCGTTTAAATAGAGCTGAAGGTAATTCTTTAAATGTATTTGGTAGTTTATTATAAATATCTATGGCCTTTATGTAGACATTATTCTCATAAATATTTAATCGGCACCTAGGCCGATGAAGTTTAAATTTATTCCTGGAGTCCCTAGTTATAACTTCCGAGTGTAATTGAAAGTAATGTGGAAATAGTTTTACAAAAACACAGAGTTCCCTAATATACATGCAAACCAGAGGCAGAATATGGAGTTTTTTTAAACAAAGACTTACAGCTATCAGTGAACCATGCTCCACAGATCGCTCTTACACACTTCTTTTGAATCCGAAAGACTTTTTCACTGTCCACTGAGTTACCCCATAGTATGATACCATACGAGAGCACGGAAGAAACGTATCCATGGTATGCAGTCAGAGCGGCTTCCGATGAAACAGTTTGTCGTAACCGATGGAGAGCAAAAACAAAACGGTCGAGTTTTTACAGACGTATTCAACGTGTGCCTTCCAGTTACAGTGTTTATCAAGCACTATTCCCAAAAATTTCGTCTCATTTACTACCTCTACTTGATTGTTATTATAATTGATATTCAAGTCAATTGGTTGCCTTCTATAGTTTTGAAATTGTATAATGTGAGTTTTGCTTACATTGACTTTTAAATTATTATTAGTTAGCCAGTTGATCGTTTTATGAATCGTTAGGTTAATATCATTTTCAAATGTTGTTTTATTTTCACATCTAACAATTAGTGTAGTGTCATCCGCAAATAAAATAGTTTTATGGTGAGTTATATTTGGGAGGTCGTTGATATACATCAAGAACAAAAATGGCCCCAGCACACTGCCCTGTGGAACGCCAAATCTATTGATGATTTTGAACTCCGACCTACTTATAAGTTTTACGTTATTTTGTATCTTGGATATTTCAACGCACTGGTAACGATCCTTTAAATAACTTTTTATCCATTCATTAGCCACTCCTCGAATACCGTACTTTTCTAATTTAAACAGAAGTAAATTGTGATCTACGAAGTCGAAGGCTTTGCTCATATCGAGAAATACAGCGGTTACTGGTATTCGGTCATTAATAGCTTCAGTAATTTGCTTAATTAAATTAAAACACGCTAAAGAGGTATTGCTGTTTTTTTGAAAACCAAACTGTTCTTGTTTGAGTATACCTTTATTCGAAACAAAATTATACAGTCTGTTCAAGGCCACCTTTTCGAAGATTTTTGATAGAACCGGTAGCATAGTAACTGGACGATAATTGGTCATTTCTGTGGCATCTCCCTTTTTATGTAAAGGTCTTACTATGGAATATTTAAGAGTCTTTGGAAATGTACCTTCTTGGAGTGACATATTAATTATGTAACTCAACGGTCCACATATAAATTTGGCGCAGAAATTAATAAACTTAGTGCCAATCTCGTCTATACCAACGGAATTAGTATTCTTAAGATTATTAATTAATTTGTATATTACTTATAACTCTTTTAAAAAATTTTAATCTAAATATGCACCTTAAGTTACCTACAAGACAACAATCATGTATTGACCAGTTTGCTAGTAATATACAACAAGTACAAGCTAATATTCACTACTTAGGACTCTCAGATCATGAGACAGGGCAAACATTAACAATAAAGACAGATGCTAAACGTCTAAGACATACATGGTATGAAACTATTAGAGACTTTAGTAAACATAATTTAAACATATTTTATAATTGTGTATCTTCATTATCTTTCTCAGATGTCTATGAAAAAACAAATTTAGATGATGGTTTTCAAGAATTTCATAATATTATCTCATTATTTTTTGGGCTGTGCTTTCCCAAACTCACTATAAAAAGAAATAATATGGTAAATAAAAATACATGGTTGACAAAAGGTCTAAAAAAATGTTGTGTAAAAAAAAGGATACTCTACTTAAAAGGTAAACAGATCGGTGCTAATAAAAAGTATAATATTAAATTGTATAAAAAATATTCTAAAATACTTAAAAAATGTTTACATAAGTCGAAACAGTTAGAGAATCACAAATATATTTATAAAGAAAAAAACAAATGTAAAGCAGTATGGCAAATTATAAGTGAGAACATTGAAGATGTAAAAAATAAAAGTGAAATAGAAAAAATTCAATATAATAATGAACTGTATACCTCAGCCAATGACATATGTAATATTTTTAATGATTTTTTTATTAATTTAACAAATGACAATGATTTTAAATTTAATACTGATGACATTAACAAAAGTTTAAATATATATAATTCAAGCACCATATTTTTAACTCCAACGGATCCTATGGAAATATACAAATTAATTAATAATCTTAAGAATACTAATTCCGTTGGTATAGACGAGATTTATTTGTAGCGAGGAAATCACCCAACATCAATACATCAATCCTGGGCAAATTTGAGCTGTTTGCTTTAACAAAGCTTGGCTCCATTGTAATAATCGAGTGGAGTCGGTAAATCACACGTAAACAAATAAAAAATCAATCCAAATGCGTAATCAGTAGTACTGAGAACAACAAACAGTAGTTTACCTTAACGTGACGTAATACACTGTGATTGGTGTTTCAGCCAAAATGGCCGAATGCAGTATTTTAATGATTTAATTTATTGAAAATCTTAATAATCTCAATTATTTAGATAAATCTAAACTAGCGTATTAATTTTTTTTTGATATGTATTTTCCCCTAAAATCATTAATGCATTAATTCTTTTATACTGTCGTCACGCCTATTCTTTGCGGTTTGACGCAGGAGGGCCTTGTTGCAAGCGGTGAGGGATGCCGACTAGATAGGGGCACCATACAGCGCCATGGACCGCAGTATTCCAGCGTACAGACGCCGACAGGATGACCCAGGAACGCCAGTGTTTGGCAGAAGCCTTCCCAACGCCGCTTCTGACTTGGTGAGCCTAGGGACGAGCCGGGCAAAGTATGCCCGATATTCCCTTTGCTATCGAGGTGTAGGCCCAGATATTTCATCTGGGCCCGCACCGGCACGGTAACCCCAGATACACTGATATAGGGAAAAAAGTATCGTACTCATAAAAGTATCGAAACAAAAGTATTAAGTAATAAGTTTATTAGATACGTTCACTGCGGGATTGTGATGAGCTTTTTTTTAGCACAATTATAGGAGGAAGTCGTAACTTATAATCAATTTTATGCAAGCATGGTTTTTACATAAAGTACCAACATTTGCGGGACACTCATGATGAGCTTTTTTTTTAGGAATTAAACATCTGTGAACGGATGGAAATTCAAGTTTCAAATAAGTTATTTCTACAATTTATCGGTATCGAAAGAAAAATACTCAATATCAATAGGTATCGATACTTTTTTCGAGTTCCTAGGTAGCAGCTACACACGCACACACATACATTTTACCAATTTAGATGCCAAAGTCAATCAATATTAAACAGATTTTTTGTTTGGAAATGGTATAGCTCTGGGCTGAATAAGTTTAAATTTCCTTGAAAGTCGAAGATAAAAACTAAGAAATTCCTCAAAATTAAATTGTTTCCTGTATGATTTGTAGTGATTGAGCTATTCGTAGGCTCACGAATTAAAAAAAACGTGATAGCTATTTGAAATTGACTTCTTTCGTTAAAAATTATTATTAACAAAAAAAATCTGAAGCCATTTCATTTATTTTATTATTTATTTAACTGATCCCTTCGATACTCGTCTCTTTGAACAACAAAGAAACAGAGAGCGTATTTGAAAAGTTGTTATGTATGCAATAAAGTATTTCACATGTGTAGGTTGGCTGATGAAATTAAATATTTTATCCAATGTTACTTATAAATGAAAATCGTCTACTTTTGTTGTTTGTTTTGAAATTGGATTTTCTTTAACTTGCCAGCTATTGGAGATATTTATCAATACAAAATATCTTGTACAATCAATTACATGCACACAAAAAGTTTGTTTAAAAGACAAATACAATTTTATTTAAAATTAGCCGCTTTATTTAACATTTTCCTCTTTAACTATTGGAGATATTTATCAATACAAAATATCTTGTACAATCAATTACATGCACACAAAAAGTTTGTTTAAAAGACAATTACAATTTTATTTAAAAGTAGCCGCTTTATTTAACATTTTTCTCTTTAAATTAAATATGTATGTATGTTCTTGTGTTCACCACGATAGATATTCCAATTATGCCCTTTTTTAACAACAGTCCTTAAAGTCTAAGTTATACCTAACGCAATATAAATGACCCATAACATTGATGTTATGGACTATTTATTCTATTTTAAATAAAACTACTTTACGGATTTTATCGCGTTTGTATTTGATTTTTGATTACCCGACGTTTCGAACACTTTACAGCGTTCATGGTCACAGGTGGACTAAGATGTCTCACGTCCAACAAGTCATCGTTACTGCAGAAAATTTTCTGTAAACGCGATAAAATCCGTAAAGTAGTTTTATTTAAAATGTATACCTAATACTCGCGTAAACATCAGAAATCACTATTTATTCTATTTCTCTGGGGACTTGTCCGGGGATGGTACGAGAAAGGGTAACCCACTGGCCCGGCCATGGATGTCAAGGAGTCGGTGTCAGCGGTCGGTCGAATGGAGCAGCGATGGAGAAGGAGCACGGTGGATTAAGGGGCCGTACGCCGCCCTTCTCTTTCGTACAGAATGGACGCCATGTGTCCAGATTTTAGATTGCACAAAAAAAGGTGTTCCATAAAAGCATTTAACATCAATTAAAATTAATATCATCATTGCAGCTCATACACGTTCAGCTCCTTCACAATAAGAGTGAAATTGATCTACTATATTACGCTGATCAAATCGGTTGCCATAGGATTGTGTCCTTGCTTCTCTTGTACAGACGTTATATGCATATTATATTCTTTAGCCGTTTTTACGACACTTATGGGCAAGATAGGGGTTGCTAATTGCATTCTTACTCCGTCACAGTGTGTTATCATTATCACCCCTTACTTTCCGTAGGATTCGTACTATTATAGCATTCCTCCTTGAGAAAACTTATGTTCGTTGCTTATGCTCGCTTGTCTGTGGACGTCGATAGCCTGTTGAATGAATTAAAAAATGTTTACTATATTGTAATATACTGTAGTCTATCTATTATAAAAAAAAGTAAAAACTAAAACCCAACTGCAACAAAAACGAGGCTAAAAAGTATGAAATAAAATTTTCAGGACCCAGTATTAAATAACGTTACTGAAGGAGCAAGACGATTGACACATAGCCTCTACCAAGATGTCTATGTTGCAGTTTGATAATAATGTCATACGATACAATAATAAAGTACCTACATAATTATCAGTGTACAAAGATACACATATTCAAGTTTGAAAAGTCGTAGTCACGCGTTGTTAAAGTTTTGAAATGTACCTACATATAACCCCTTTCCAATTATACTAAACACGGCATATTTAACTCAAATTTATTTTTTAACAGGAGTAGTTTATGACCGCTAGAGGGCGTCGCATTAGATTCAGTGACACGTTATATAGCCTATAACCAGCGGACGATTAAGATGCTTCTGACGATACCTCATTTGTCCAGTTCTAATCAATAATTGAAGAGCTATGAGTGAACAAATGAACATTCATACATAGCCAGTAAAATTCATAACCCTCCTTCGGCCGTAGTCGGATAAAAATAGAATGATTGTAATTTATCGGCACATTCAGTTTTAACTGTAAAATAGCTGTACATAATGGGATCAAAGGACGCAATGTAAGTGACATCAACTAATTTTCACCTTTGTCGGGGTCTAGTGTTTGACGTAACAGCCGCCAGAGCTTATTGTTGTCACATCCATGCCGCTCATTCACCGCTTTGGTAAGCCTGCTTGATAAATTATACTGAAAGATAAATTTACTGCAACAGTGAAAACAATGCTTTAGTAAATCGTTTTGTCATGTTTAGTGTGTTCTATCTTCAGGATAAAATGTTTTCTTCTTAAACATTTCTAACTTTGTTTCCACATCTTATAGATAAAGTTTAAATAAGTTTGTCCTTCTGTCTGTTTACTCTGGCTAAAGGCTGCACCCATTTCGACGAGACTAACCACGGAAGTTATGCAATCGGTAGTAGTGGTCAGCCCAATGGCAATGGGGTGGTGATACGGTTATAAGACCACAGTCCGGGGCACTTACTTCGCACTGTTGGAACAGGATGTGTCTATAACATAGCTTGCTAAAAAAGAGGTAGCTACTATTACAAAGACTTAATTAGTCTAAACTACTCTTACTATTTTATTAAAAAATAAGAATTGAGGTTTCGTGCAAGGAAATTAAGATGGAAAATTCCTATTCAAATTCCAGAACCAATTTCTACTCATATTACGCCTTTTAGAAATCGACGAAACTAACGTTTGGTCCTATGGTATTTTAAAAAAAGCAAAACGAAAATAATGGCATTTAATTCGACTATCACACGTGGGAAACAACGGGCAAAGAGCTAGTTATAAATAAATATTAAGTTTCAGATGGTGTGGAATAGTTTCAACATCATCATTACTCTGTTCTTATCCCAATTAGAATCGACTGAATCAATCAAAACCTTTCTTACGAGTACATAGTACATATCGTAAAAGTTTTATGACCGGCCACCAGCCTGACGACTCTCTTTGGAAATGTAATTATTGACCAGGCGGCATCACATGGAGCTAGCGCTGGTCTGTAGACCTCTTTCGTAGAATTTCTTCAGTTCTGTTATTAAACATGTAAATAGCAAATAGGTACATCCCAAGTTTACAAGACCTACTAAATGAACAAGCAGCATTTTAGAATTTATTTTAAAATTAACATTATTTGGAATTCTTATTTAAATAACAGCGGTTGGCAAGATTGAAATAGAGTCGTATATAAGAGGTATATAATAAATTATATAACTGAGTTGTTACAGTTATATTTTAAATGCGCAGCTCATATTATTAGATATTCTATATAAGGACTTAAATTTTGTTCGTGAACGTATGTAATTTATGTAAATATTAACCTAAATTATTTTGTAAGCAGGAATAACTCTTGGAGTAAAAGTAAACTTTACCCAAGTCTGTCTCACGAGGGATATTCGTGTGCCAAATTTTGGCTCCCGCTCAAAAGTCTCTGAGGCGTGAACATACGGTCAACTAACTCACTTTCACGTTTATATTTTATTGAGGTTTTAAGACAGTGCTCATATTCGTGCATAAATTATTCTATCATATATTTGTAGTATAATTATAACGAGCATACAATATATTACGTAAAATAACCTCGTTTATTTAATACGACTACCAGTCGCGAGATCTGAGGCTTATTAATATAGGCAAAAGGTACTGTTGAGCTTTCCCTTAAAGAAAACCTCAATAGAACCCAGGAGGGCTATAACTGTACACGATAGAGGGTTATAGGTTTACTATGTATCTCGCGAGACTGAAAAAGAAGTTAAGGAAATACCTACATAGTTTTGTTACACTTCTGTCCATATTTTGAGTCTAAAGGTCAAACAATAAAGAATATGCGAGCTTTAAAATTAAGTTATTCGATTATCGGATATGGACTGTTTATTTACCGTGACCCAAACCCCCAGAAAAAATGGGCTGTTTATTTACATCTTTATATATAAATTTCTTGTGTACGTGTGTATGTCACTGAACTCCTCTTAAACGGCTGGATCGATGTTGATGAAATTTTTTGTACATGTTCAAGGAGATTCGAGAATGGTTTAGATTCACAATTGGACTGGTAGGTTTTATTTGAACAGAACAACGTCTGTTGGGTCAGCTAGTATATAAATAAACATTAGAGCAGCATGATTCCACTCACTATGAGGTTCTAGACTTATTTTTTTCGTAGAAATACTGTGAAGTAGCGTAAGTATGGAATGCTGTAATGTAGATGTCAATAGGTATGCCTTAAACTATACAGGCAGAGTTACTACAGAGTTATACCGTCAAAATATTTAAATATTAGGTACCTCTTTACTCTATACGCTTGGCAACATAGAATAAAAACGGCATAGAAAATAAAGTAAGTTAGCATACTTATTTACTTTGAATAATTTAAGTGCTAGCCGTCGGTAAAAACCTATATTCACTATATTCTGTCGATTTTAATCTCGTCATCATCATGGCAGCCCACATACCTTCCACTGTTGGGCTCGGGCCTCCACCATAATGGGAGGGAATTTGACCTACTATACCTTGCTGGTCAGACATGTTGGTATAGGGTTTCATTACGAGTTTTCCTTTCTTTGCACAGATGTCATGTGCATATTATATCCCTTTGTCGACTTTTATGACATCCACGGGAGAAATAGGGAGTGGTGAATTGTGCTCTTAGTAAAAATACACCACCTATCTGTATGGTCCGTATGACGGTGACGGAGTAAGAAATTCTTACTGCGTCACCTCACAGAAGATAATCTCATAATACGGGTAAGTTTTAGGTTAAGTATTATCTTTTTGTAGTCAACAGGCCTTATATCTTTAAAAACGTTATTTAAAAATGTAACTCAAATTATATCTTCTAATCGCAGATAGTAGGTAATTTTCAAAAAGATTATAATATTGATTTAAAATGTTAAACTCCATATCATAATTTGATGACATAACTGCTGTCAATGACCAGTTAAGTATGAAACAGCTAAATACAGTTTAAGTTTCTGAATGATTTCCTTAGTTCAATTAGTGATTAATGAAAATACTACGTATACTAGGTATCTATATTAATGAAGACGCCACGATAAATCCCGTGTCTTCACGGAGACGTCCCTTAGATATTTGCCGGATGATAAATGAGTGTCGTACCTACGTGACGTTAATGCTTTGGAATTCTGTCGTGTGTCCGAACTGAAAGATGAAACACGTGTATGAAATTGCACGCCTGAGGTGATTTGACTTTATTTACTGCATATGTTCATTAATATTGCAATAACATTTTACGGATTATAAGTATATTTAAAATTTATATAAGTACTAGCTGACCCGGCGAACTTCGCACCGCCTTTTTCATAATTATTTTGTTTTAGTATTTATCAGTTTGGTTTTAGTATTATCCGTGCGGTGACGGAGTAAGAATATAATTCACCAGCAGTGAGTGTCGTAAAACACTTTTTCCAAAACCTTTTTAATCTAGATCTACATGTAATCATGCTAAAAATGTCGAAGCGACGGGAGGAACAGACAGGTAAGAACACTGTTTGACAGGTAAGAACGGTTTGTACGGGAAAATAAAATTATATTATTGGTATTTTACTCGCAATTTTCCATATTTTCTCAACGTATAAACCTTCCCTAAGAAGCGTGACAAAGCCCTTTTAAAGAACTACAGACCCATCTCACTCCTGAGCCACGTTTATAAGTTGTTTTCGAGGGTCATTACCAATCAACTCACGCGCAAGCTCGATGACTTCCAGCCGCCCGAACAAGCCGGCTGCTGAAAAGGCTATAGCATCATAGACCATATCCTCACGCTTCGGCAGATTGTATAAAAGACCGAGGAGTATAATCGGCCCCTTTGCTTAGAATTTGTGGACTATGAGAAAGCCTTTGATTCAGTAGAAACTTGGGCGGTGCTGCAGTCCCTTCAGCGGTGCCAAATCGACCATCGTTATATCGAAGTGCTGAAGTGTTTGTATAGGAACGCCACAAGTCAGTCCGTATCCGGGATAAGAGTACAAAACCGATCCATTTGCAGAAAGGCGTGAGACAGGGAGATGTCATCTCTCCGAAACTGTTTACCACTGCACTGGAAGATGTTTTCAAGCTCTTAGACTGGACTGGACTAGGCATCAACATTAACGGCGAATACATCACTCACCTTCGATTTGCAGACGATATCGTCATTATGGCAGAATCCATGGAGGACCTTGGCACAATGCTCAATGGTCTCAGCAGGGTATCCCAACTAGTGGGTTTACGAATGAACATGGACAAGACGAAAGTCATGTCAAATGCCCATGTCATTCCTGTACCGGTCCTAGTTGGCAATGCGATTCTCGAAGTTGTCGATCATTATGTTTATCTAGGACAAACAGTCCAGTTAGGTAGATCCAATTTCGAGAAAGAAATCAGCCGACGAATCCAATTCGGTTGGGCAGCGTTCGGGAAACTTAAGAGGATCGTCTCGTCCAACATACCTCAATGTCTGAAAGCACAGGTCTACGACCAGTGTGTGTTACCAGTGATGATTTACGGCACGGAAACGTGGTCCCTAAATGTAGGTCTCATATCAAGGTTCAAAGTCGCTCAGCGTGCTATGGAGCGGGCTATGCTCGGGATTTCTCTGCGAGATAGAATCCGGAATACGGTAATCCGCAGAAGAACGGGTGTAACCGACATAGCACGAAGAATTAGCACGCTGAAGCGGCAATGGGCAGGCCACATCGCTCGACGAACCGACAACCGGTGGGGAAGAAAGGTTCTCGAGTGGCGACCACGTATCGGACGACGCAGTGTAGGACGCCTCCCCACGAGGTGGACCGATGATCTAGTGAAAGCTGCTGGGCGTCGTTGGATGCGGGCGGCACAGGACCGCACATTGTGGCGCAACATGAGGGAGGCCTACGTCCAGCAGTGGACGGCAATAGGCTGAAATGATGAATGATGATGATGATAAACCTTCCCTGGACTTTCACAAATAATTCAATACCAAAATTAGACAAATCGGTCCAGCCGTTCTCGAGTTTTAGCGAGACTAACGAACAGCAATTCATCTATACCAATAAACAAAATTGGAGTGTCTGTTTGTAATGGCAAAATAATAGGTTTTTTTCATACTCACATCGTTATTTGCACGACACCTATGCCTAAAATAGCAATTAAAAAATTTTTGTCTGTCTGTCTGTCTGTTTGTTCCGGGTAATCTTCAAAACGGCTGGACCGATTTCAAAAATTCTTTCACCAATGAAAAGCTATAATATCAGGACGTAAACTAGGCTATATTTTATCCCGGTATTCCCACGGGAACGGGAACTACGCGGGTAAAACGACTATAACCTATAACCGAAGCGAAGCGAGGGCGGATTGCTAGTTTTTATATAAATAGATAGATTTTTTTACGTGCGTTACGTACATATTACGTGCTTATCCGTTTAAAATTTACACTAAACCCAATTAGGTCATGTTTTGTTATTTTTTAATACTTGTTGTTTCGTTCGCGTTAATGTAGATTTCGTCAAATAACAAAAGACTACGTAGTGCATGTGTTGTAAAAAAAATCTCGCAATAAAGATTTTTCCATCCTGCGATGACGGTTGAGAACACAATATGTTGATCCCGTGCCAATAAAGAAACGAATCTAAAACGACGGTTACTACTTGTCATGACAGGTTGGACCGTCAGCTGGATTGCCAGATTGGTGATACTTATATTTTGTCTGTCTGTTCCGGGTAATCTTCAAAATGTCTAAATCGATTTTGATAATATTTGACTACCAAATATAAGGACGATATGTTTTATTTCGCTATTCCACGAGAACGGGCCCTATGTCACGGTAATATTATCAATCAGTAATCCAACTTCATACAACTTCATACAAATGGACGAAACGCGAGCTATACCTACGCGCCTCGATCTTGGCATGCGCTCGGCATGCAGACAGTCGCAACTGTGCTGTAGTGACGAACGAACGGTGTGTTATTTTTTTAACAATAACTGCGCGAATTTTTCACTAAAATACATAATTATACACATATTTAATATAACAAGTAGGGTATATTGTGTTGTGTTTGGTTGCATGAATTCGTCAATAACGAATACAGAGATAACTTTTTTTAGATTACCTTCAAACTCTGAAATCTTACCTATTATAAAATTAAATTACTAGTAGGTAGGTACATAATGTGTGTCGTTTTAATGTATAAGTATTTCCTTTTATCTCCCGAAAAAAAGTTGTCTGGATTAATAAATAAAGTGAATAAAGTGATTGACACGAGTGAAATAGATAGTTTAGGCGGTTCATGAATCATGTTACGGTAGGTACGCTTGTGTTAAAACTCATAATGTGTTTTGTTTTGTTAGTTTATATAATTCAAAGTAAAGACGTGGTATTTTATTATTAATAATAATAGATGTTTATTGTACTGTGTGTATGAAAAGTACTAGAAAATAATAATTTGACCGTCTGTCTGTCACTAGATAATTTAAATTTATAGACCGATTTGTTATTTAAACATAAATATGTTTTTTTTTAATTAAACTACCAATCAAAAATCAACACGCATTCTTATTGAACACTTCCTATTCAATTCAGTATTTTATTTGTTTATATAAGAAAAGTATATACAAAACTAAATGGTACAAAGTAGGCAAATGTAATTAAAATGCTGGAGGCGGGCAGCCCATCACATGTTTACATACCGCATGGATGTAGGCATTTAATTCAAGGTTACGGCCGAGATATATTACTGATAGATGACTATACTGTGCCTACGCGGTTGATCCGCGTAGTTACCGTTCCTGTGGAATAAATAATAATTTAGAAAAAGCAGATCTAGACTGACTGATGTGTGTGAGTAAAGACACACAAAACTTGCGACGGAAAAGGATCGATTTATTTCAATACCTTCTTGTTTATTTCAATACCTCTCCACTAATCACAATAGAAACCTTCGTTCCGCCAACAATCTGCTGCTACTTTGTCCATCTCACCATTCCGATTGTGTTCATTCTTCCTTTCTTGTCCAGGCGGTTCTCCGCTGGAATTCGCTACCTCTGGACATCAGAAAGTCTACTAGCCGTCAGACATTCAAGAAGAGAGTTCGTTTACATCTCCTAAATGAATTAGCAGAATCATCGCAACTTATATAATATAACATATGTATGTATATATTTATATATATTTTTATATATGTAGGTATATATATTTTATATATATATTTATATATATATCGTATTTATGTGTTTTTATCTATATATATTTGGTATGTATTATGTATTCTTTTTTAATCATATGACTTTCTTTCTCGACACATGTGCCTATCAATTATTATCTCTGCACTACCTATGGTTGACTGGTAGAGTATGCCTCTGGCATTAAGTCCGCCATTGTACTCAATACATGAAGTTTAATAATAATAAATCCTTTGGGCCAGTCGTTATCTCACCATGAGACTAACGCAAACCTCTGAGGAACATTATATGGCTTTCTAAGTTCTTTTGATATAAAAGAAAAAATGTATCACAAGATTTATAGGAAAGCCAATAAACCGCAGGGCAGCTTATGGCGTGCTGAATGTGAGTGGCGACACTGCGGTCTTGAACGCCCCAGAGAGTCGGCCAGGGCCTCGTATCCAGCTCACCTTTACTGGCTGGCTGGAGTGGAGACCGAAGAGTGCCCGCAGGATTCTCAACTCTGGCTTGCCTTAAATGGCTGATCAGAGAGGGGTCGCCAGAGCTATATGCTCGGGGGTAGAAGTGTCATTTTTAAGGGCATAACTACGGGGAAACCACTGCGATGGTGAAACCGGCGCCGCACTGCTCGATACCCCAAAGCCACTTGCACCAATGTTGCCCCCCTGTTGCCCGTTTGGCCTGCGTGGCTGTGGCGACCGTTTACGGGGGCCCATTCAGTGAGTTGGCGAGCCACCGTCTGCCAAAGTTCAAGACGATAAAGGTATTGAAGGCAGACGACAGTTTTTAAATCAATAGTCTTAAGTTAACCAGTACATCGAACCACCAACCCCATAATCAGATTTTAGATACCATATTCACACAATAGTTTTATACCTACCGTTGGCAGTCCACGAGTGTTATGTGCAGACGCGGAGTGTCATCGGTAGACGTCCCATTCCATTTTTAGATTAAATTTCTCCAAAGGCTTCTGCGTGTTGGATCCATATCCCCATGTAAGCCTTTCAAAGGACCGGGCATCTTCCCTAGGAAGATCCCGTGAATCGGAGATGCATAATAATAATAATTAGTGTCGCCATTTATGATTCGTTTCTTTATTGGCTCTGGTTATACCATCCATACTTTATCCTGCAAACTTTAAAAACAGGCTGAGAGATTGTCAGGAGAATGGGCAGTAGTACTTTACTGAGAAATATACACAAACTACGATCGCCCTACCGGCTGTCAAGTGTGGAGGTAATGGTATTACCCACTTGGAGGGACAGCACATGCATATCGAAAGGTTTAGAGGTAAATGGAAATATATTTTTATTAATTTATTTTATTTTATTTAGTTTATTAAGGTTTACCAACAATTGTTCACATTAAAGCCTTACACTTAACAAAATTCTTAATGCTAGTAACAATATGACAATTACTTAAAGGTAAACACCACAAGTGAAATACATAACAATATATAAAAAAATACAGCGAGTTACAGGCAAGAAACAATCAATCACGTGGCTAACGAAGCTATGAAATTATAGTTCTAAAAAATTTGTAAGTTGTACTTTTTGTGTTAACACTGAATCAAAATGTAAATCGACTATGTCACTGCAGCTGTTCACTATCCTACAAAATCTTGCATAAGGAGAATTACCGCCTAAAACTGTTCTTCTTAGCAGTGGACACAGAGGTGTAATAGGGTGACGCAGAAGCCGTGAAGGAACGCGAAATTTAAAAAGACCTAGCAATGGAGGACAGTCGATACGATGATTTAGAATCTTTAGAATTAATGTCATTAGCACCTCACCTTGTATATGTCGTCGTTGCGCCAGCAATTAGGTTGTCCATATTAAAATATCGAGTATGTAATCACTGTATTTATTAAGAGTTATTGCTGGAGAAGTGAGTGAAGTAAAACTGTCCTCTATTCTAATCTTACAATGTTTTTATAACCTACGCTTTACAATGAAACGGTCTAGTCATAGCAACTACAATTACTTTTTATAACAAACAAATAAAACAACTATTTTTAACTATCGGAATATAGCTAAATAATAATGATAAATATTCTAATGCATTTAACATAATTCCAAATAGTCAATTTTACACAATTTACATTAATGTAATTAAAGGAAATATTGTTCTCATGTATTGTTCAACATGACGGCGCTCTAACTAGAAATAAATTGCAATCTTTATTGTGTAAAAACAACTAAATATGGTTACAAATAATTACATTAATTCTAATCGACTTTAATTTGATCAATTATATAAATATTTAAACAATTAAATCAAAGATTTCTAGAAATACATTCAAAAAGTGTCTTTTAAATATCATGGCATGATAAATAGCAGTGTTGTTATTACAAATAATTATTTAAATATTAGTTGCAAATATTTCAAACATGTTTATAACTATAATTGATAACACATACATCAACAATTTACAAATATTGCCAATAGAGGGCGATATGCGCCCATATATACGTTCCACTGCTCAGCTCGAGCCTCCTCTGTGATGGGAGAGAAATTGGCATGACAAATAGCACAATTCTGATCAGACCGGTTATTATAGGTTTTATTTCAAGTTTTTCTTCTCTTGCTTAAATATTATTTGCATGTCCATAGCTCGTATCACCTATTACGAGACCCACGGGCTAGAAAGGGTGAACTGTATTCTTAGCACACGGAATACTGATCTAAAAGAAGTTAGAAGATAGAAAATGCTTAAAATATTACTGATTATTACTATTTCTTTATTTAGCACTTATAATGCTCTTTACAAATATTCAAAAAAATATTGCTAAACTAGTTACTAAGGCTAGTTATAAAGGCCTTCAATAAAAACATTTGCCAAAGTGGCTTCGCAAGATTGTTACAAGATAATCTTATTACGAGGATAGTATATGATTGAAGAACGTATTTACATAACACAAGCGCATAATTACTCGACTGTTGTTTACGAAACGAAAACCCTCGTCACAAATTGCTTGTTTTACGTGTCATTCTTGTTTATTAAGGGAAAAAGTATGGTTGGGAAAAATAAATGGCTTCTATTGTCCGACCGCACTTAGCTTGGGAGATACATAAATCAAAGACTGTGTGAATTATTTTTTTTAAAATCTTCCGACGATGTACACAATTTATGAGATACATACGGAATATCAGATTTCATAATATTTAATCTTGGATTATTGTTACAAACATTCAATGAGAATATAAGTTTATGTGAATAAAATTTAACTGATAGGTAATTACATGAGAACATTTGTAATCTCTTTAATTATTTAACGCACTTGATCAGTTTGCTTACCATTATGAATTAGGCGTTTAATTGTTTATTTAATATCTTAAAAATAGCATTTCTTTTATATTTCTATATATTTAAAATCTTCGCAATGGCTCAAATGATTTTAATGAAATTTGGCAAGCAAAAGGCGAAAGATTAATATAGTTAGATTTCAGTCATAGAAAATGTTGTTATCAGTGTTTTCAGGCAATAAAAAATAAAATTTCATGCCATCGAGAAAAAAATTGCTGTTGATTGGTTTTCCATTTTTTCAAGTTGTCGCCGCACGCAGCTATTACGTCGACGATCGCCACGAGGGCAGTAAGGAAGGCAGGGAGGGCACTCGGTGATACTACGCCTCCACCGCACTCGTCAACACTCCCCGATCACTCTCCGAAGCGAATAGCCATATTACATTGTGTTTATTTACCTATTTTGAATACATTACTCCATGTTGACGCTGCCGACCATCGCTAGGGAGATGCTCGGCAGCATCAGGAACTGGGACGCGGTCGCATCCTTCTGCGAGGCAGTTATCTCGCAGAAGGAGGCGGCGGGTCGCGAACGCGAGGAGCACAGCCTCGACGAAGCGACCCGCCGCCAGCGACTGGGGCGGCGCAGGCGGGATTATCTGCGTGCAATGCCGCCCTAGCCGAGGCCGCGGGTGACGTGACCGGGGATTAGTCCGTCACCCGCCGAGAGGCTGACCGCGTGAGGAAAGACCGATGTCCTCCCCGAGGGGGGACGTCGGTCGATGGGAGGGTACCCCGGGTAGGGGGTATTCCGTCGGGCCGGCCACTGATGACAAGTAACCCTGCTCCAGTGGTCGGCCCAACGACGAAGGCGACGTGGTGTTCGGGTGGGTTGCGGGAGTTGCGTGCTTAAGCCCCTCTGTCGCCCCGGACGGAGTGGTGCGGAGGTACGCCAACCGCGGCCCACTAAAAAAAAAAAAAAAAAAAAAAAATGTTGAGCGAGTCACTGTTTCATTACCGAACACAAGTTTATTTATTTGCTAGACAAAGACTTTTCTATTTTTATCTGAAAATATTTTTCAAAACAAGCACAATTTACCAATAAGAAAAAGAAAATATCGAACTGAGCTCGGTCTACTAGTTAATTCATCATCATCACAGCTCATATGCGTCCCACTGTTAGGCTCGAGCCTCTGCCACAATAGGAGGGAAATTAAATTACTATACCACGTTGGTCAGACGTGTTGGTATATGATTTTATTTAGAGTTTTCTTCTCTTGTATAGATGCTATATGCATATTATATCCCTTAGTCGTCTTTTACGACACCCACGGGCAGGAAAGGGGGTGATGAATTGTATTCTTACTAGAAATCTATGTATATATATAAAAATGAATTGCTGTTCGTTAGTCTCGCTAAAACTCGAGAACGGCTGGATCGATTTGGCTAATTTTGGTCTTGAATTATTTGTGGAAGTCCAGGGAAGGTTTATACGATGAGAAAATGTGGAAAAATTGCGAGTAAAATACTAAAAACGACAATTTTATTTTCCCATACAAACTGATTTTACATGTCAAACATTTGATGTTCGTCCCGTCGGTTCGTTATTTTTGGCATAATTACATGTAGATCTAGATTAAAAAAGGTTTTGGAGTAGATAAGATAAGGCGTTATATTAAATAGCTTTAGACTGTCCAGAATGGACAAAAAATTTTGTATATAAAAATTAATCACCAAAATGGATGTTCCGATCGACTGCACCAAATTGGATAATTCTTTTTATTGTGTTCATTGTTGTCAGGAGAAGGTTTGTATAGAAGAAAATTAATAGAAAATATATTTTTTATTAACTCTAACTGACCCGGCGAACTTCGTACCGCCTTTTTCGTAATTATTTTGCTTTATTATTTATCAGTTTGGTTTTAGTATTATTCGTCCGGTGACGGAGTAAGAATGCAACTCACTACCCGTGGGTGTCACAAAAGACGACTAAGGGATATAATATGTATATAATATCTATGCAAGAGCAGGAAAACTCGAAACAAAACCCTATATTAACACGTCTGACCAGCGTGGTATAGTAGGTCTATTTGCCTCTCATAGTGGAGGAGGTGCGAGCCCAACAGTTGGACGTGTATGGGCTGAGATGATGATGATGATTTATCAGTCTCCCACAAATAGTGTAAAGTTGTGGACTAAGGAAATATAACACTTTCTGTAAATTTAGTTCAGTTGGATTATCAATAATTCCATTATATTGATACGTTTGAAGCCGCGTCCAGAGACCGTCGCACCGTCAGCAGGACAGGCAGGCAGGAGCACCAGCCTCTCCTCCTTCCAAGATGCAGGGAACTGGCCAAACGCTATTCAAGCGTTGTACGAATACTAAACCCAAACTGATAAATACTAAAACAAAATAATTACGAAAAAAGGCGGTACGAAGTTCGCCGGGTCAGCTAGTCTTATATATAAATTTCTAGCGTACGTGTGTATGTCACTGAACTCCTCCTAAACGGCTGGACTGATGTTAATGAAATTTTTTGTGTGTGTTCAAGGGGATTCGAGAATGGTTTAGATTTATAATTGGACCCGGTAGGTGGCGCTGCTGTCGATTTCAAAGACAATTTCTTTTAATGTATTTGAACAGAACAACGTCTGTTGGGTCAGCTAGTATATATATATAAAGATTTCTCGTATACGTGTGCATGTCACTGAACTCCTCCTAAACGACCAGACCGATGTTGATGAATTTTTTTGTGTATGTTCAAGGGGATTCGAGAATGGTTTAGATTCACAATTGGATCCGTTAGGTAACATGTGTTGGGGTCAGCTAGTGCACATATAAATGTATATCTGTATGTTATGTAAAGAGGAACTAATTGTTGTGTGGACTAGTTTTAACGCCTCTAATATTGCTATACCAATTGTTCGCTCAGGTCATGTCCGGTGAGAGACAAGCGGTCATTTGTCATCCAAAACAACGATGTACGTGTCTGAATGGCATCGGTCGGCCTCCTGTTCTATTGTCTTTGGGATAATAACGTCCGACCCAGTCTACGATTAGGGTTGCCTACACACCTTAATTAGACTGAGTAATAGGTATTATTTGAATCAAATTGAGGAAGAGTTCATGTTTATTGATGAAATATTTTAAGATGTGGATATACACAATTTACCAACTTGTCCGTGGGTGTCGTAAAAGACGACTAAGGGATTTAATATGTATACAATATCTATCTAAGAGAAGGGTAACTCAAAATAAAGGCCTATGCTAACTCGTCGGTCCAGAATGGTATAGGTTTTATTCTATTCCCGTGTTTCACGGGAAGGAGAACTACGCAGGTAAAACAACAGGCATTTGCTAGTTAAAATAACTTTAAACTTTAATCTTTGGTAAGTTAGTATAACTTGATATTTATTTTATATGTAACATATAATTTATTTTAATCTATATAAATTTTATGAAAATATTCCAACAATGAAAATTTTCTATAAAGTTTGAATGGCATAATTTTAATTTGAGTGAGAAAAGTTTTTATACAATTTTATTCCTTTAAGAGTTTGTAAATTAAACAATAACTGTTATATTTCCCTCAGTACGTTCTTCATTTTATATGATCATTTCCAAGTTGTATAAAGTCAAGCTTATTGTTAGTCTGAACACGTTCTAACTTCGCTTGAGTAAAGGGTATTCTTCGCAAAAACGTGAAAGTTTTGGTAAGCCCAAGCGGATATAGACGATCCAATTTTCATAGGCTTTAAATATGGGATTGAAACAAAATATTATTTTATTATCAAACGGTGTGGTAACGGCTACGTATACTGCTAACCGCTATCTTCATCATCATCATCATCTCAGCTCATACGTGTCCCACTATTGGGCTCTGGCCTCCTCCACAATGGGAGGAAAATTGATCTCCTATACCATGCTGGTCATACACGTTGGTATAGGGTTTTATTTCGAGTTTTCCTTCTCTTGGACAGATTTTATGTGCATGTAATATCCCATAGTCGTCTTTTACGACATCCACGGGTAAGATAGGGAGTGGTGAATTGTATTCTTACTCCGTCATCAATCTTTATATTATTCATGGGTGTCGTAAAAGACGATTAAGAAGTTTACATCGACCTTTGTGAACTCCATCTGATGCTTGGTTCACAATTACATTTCCAAGAAAGGTTGCTGTGAGGTAGGCGGCCGGTAATAAAAGTATACCCAAAACTTTTGTAATATGTCTTATGACAGAAGAGTAGATAGTATTGCATTGACCCTAAGTAATTGAGATAAGAACAGGATGATAATGATTGTACAAAGCTACGAAATCAATCACTTTGCCATGTGAATTGGCGGCAATACTATCTTATAAGACCAACTGCATTTACCAAGTCGCCTGCTTCGTATAATGATATGAATCGAATGATAAATAAAATTGGAGTGTCTGTTTGTAATGTCAAAATAATAGGCCTTTTTCATGCTCACACGATTATTTGCACTATACATATGCCTAAAAATCACTTTATAATTTTTTTGTCTGTCTGTTTGTTCCAGGTAATCTTCAAAATAGCTGGACCGATTTAAAAAATTCTTTCACCAATGGAAAGCTATAATATCAGGGAGTAAACTAGGCTATATTTTGTAAATAAAACTACTTTTACGGATTATATCGCGTTTATATTTGATTTATGATTGCCCGACGTTTCGAACACTTTGCAGCATTCATGGTCACGGGCGGACTAAGGTGTCTCACGTCCAACAAGTAATCGTTATTACAGACATTTATAATTATCTACCCGATACAGAAAATTAGTTATATAAATATATATAAATTTATTAAATATATATAAATTTATTAAATTTTGACCCACATTTTAGTACAAATTTATTGCCAGTGTAAGAAGAAAATGATTGAAGAAGAAATGAAGAAAATTTGTACTAAAATGTGGGTCAAAATTTAATAAATTTATAACTAATTTTCTGTATCGGTTAGATAATTATAAATGTCTGTAATAACGATTACTTGTTGGACGTGAGACACCTTAGTCCGCCCGCCCGCCGTGAATGCTGCAAAGTGTTCGAAACGTCGGGCAATCATAAATCAAATACAAACGCGATATAATCCGTAAAAGTAGTTTTATTTACAATGTGTAGTGCTCGCGTAAACATCAGATATCATTAGGCTATATTTTATTCCGGTATTTCCACGGGATTGGGAACTACGCGGGTAAGGTGACTGACACCGAAGCGAAGCGAGGGCGGGTTGCTAGTTGTAAATAAAACTACTTTTACGATTAACATTACACTACTCTTAATCGGCCCGTGACCATGAATGCTGTAAAGTGTTCGAAACGTCGGGCAATCATAAATCAAATACAAACGCGATAAAATCCGTAAAAGTAGTTTTATTTACAGACTCCATTAAGAAAAATATCCATATTTTAATATTTACGTTACGCCTTCAATATTATATTTACACACGTAAAAGGCAGGTAATAAATAGAAAATATTTTTTCGTTCTCTCATCTCTCATCCTTGCGTGTGATAACCGAGTAAGAATATAATTTATCAAGCCGTTTCTTGCCTGTAGGTTGACCCCTTTTTTTTCGAGGGGTGGGTAACGGTCGGCGCGCTCCTCGCTCCACTCCGTCCGGGGCGACAGAGGGGCGTAAGCACGTACACCCGTAACCCACCCGTGACATGTCGCCTTTATCGTTGGACCGACCACCGGAGCAGGGTGACTTGACATCAGTGGTCGGCCCAACGGAATACCCCTTGAGGAGTACCCTCCCATCGACCAACGTCCCCCCTCGGGGAGGACGTCCGTGTTTCCTCGCGCGGTCGGCCTCTCGGCGGGTGACGGACTAACTCCCCGGTCCAGTCACCCGCGGCCTGGGCTAGGGGTAGGTCGACCCCTAAGACTAAAAGACGATCTAGGGATATGATATGCAAATAACATCTATGGGAGAGAAGGCAACATAGAAATAAAGGTCTATACCAACCCGTCTGACCAGCATGGTTATAGTATATAGATCAATTTCCCTTCTATTTTCGAGAAGACTCGAGCCCAGCAGTGGGGCGTGTATGACTTGAGATGATGACGATCTTTTTGTTTTTTAATTTTACCTCTAGCAAACCCTTGCAATAAAGAAATAAGACAAGAAAAAATAAAATAAGATTGCGTCACGGACAACTTGTGAAGCAAACTAAAGTCCTAGTATTTCTTGAAGTTATAGTAATTTGTTCAGATTCCAATTTACTTGAAAACTTCAGGAGCGAGTCCTTTTTAAAAGTTTGGCCGGTATATTGTTCATTATAGGACAAATCCTCAAGCTTTTACAATTTTAGGGCTTGGAAGTTTACAAATTAAATTATAAATAAGTTATTCATTTTTATTTTACATGTTTTGGTATATACTTTACAGAATTTTCAAAAACGTACTTACTATATCTTGGGCAGGACATCACCTGGTGTATTGACAACCGCTGGGGAAAAAAGTTTTGCAAGGGGCGACTACGTATCGGACGACCGACGACCTGGTGAAAGTTGCTGGGCGTCGTTGGATGCAAGCGACACAGGACGGCCTACGTCTAGCAGTGGACGGCGATGGGTTGAATGATAATGATGATAATGATAATAATTAATTTGTTATAAGTATAAGTAGAGGTGTAAGAAATTAATATTTCGAGACCTGATTTTCACTTCAAGCATCACTGAGTACTCAAAACTGGGATGGATAATGTTATGCACAAAATTTTAATATTATATTAGATAGTTCTATTTTCATCATCATCATCCCCATTTCGGCTCATATAGAAAGAAAGTAAAGTCTATAATAATATTAGAATAATATAATTCAAATGAACACAAAAATGAGATAGTCCATAGGCAACGAAGCCGTAAGGTTGCACGAAAAATTAAATATAAGGTTCCAAAAGTGAACAATTATTTTGGTCAACGCACGCGAAAGTGGCTAACTTCTACACTATTAAATGAGCTACCAGCAGATTTAATTACCCATGACGTTACACAAAAACATCTAAAAACTTACTATTAAAACATTATTTGAGTATGTGTCCATAGTAATCGGGATAGGTAAAGTCAATCAAAGTGTAAGGATTTAAAAACCAAATATAGGAGAAAACAATGTATAGATTAACTTATTTATGAATGAAGGTTTTGTTTTTAGTCTTTCTCTTTTTTTATTATACATATTATTATGTTCTTTTTTAAATTTTATTATATAATTATATCAAAACATATGAGAGAAATTGCATGTATAAATATGATGATATGATTTAGATGTGTGTACCTACATTTATATAGGCCATTAATACTTATGTAATGAGTGTTACGTAACCATGAGAACACTGCCGACAAACTGTTTTGCAGTTTGGCAGAAGACAATTCAGAATAAAATGCGTATACTACGTATGCGTATATTTTGTACTAAATTTAATACTAAAGAAAGTATTTAACTTTGATCTTGAATAATTTTTGAATGAGTTGATTCATCGAAAAATGATATCTGACCTTTTTTGTAGAGCGTTTAATTCTATACAAATATATGTAATGGAAATTGCAGAGCGATGTATGGTTCATTAGTTACAAAAATTAGAATAAAAAATAAAAACTTTCCTATGTAATTCTTATGGAAAATCAAAAAGTGCGATGCGGACATACTTAACATTAATATTGAGAACTCATATTTTCAGAGGCCTATTTTGGCATGTAAACGAAACTTTTGAGCCTGGTTCAGAGTGAAAATAATTTTTTTTTTGAAACGCCCAATATATATATATATATATATATATATATATATATATATATATATATATATATATATATTTCTCTACGTGATAAAATCCGGAGTACGGAACTCCGTAGAAGAACGGGTGTAACTGACGTAGGCCATAGAATTAACACGTTGAAATAGCAATAGGCAGGCCACATCGCTCGTCGAACCGACAACCGTTGGCGAAGAAAGATTCTCGAGTGGCGACCACGAATCGAACGACGCAGCGTAGGACGACCCCTTGTAGGTGGACTGACGACATTTTAAAAGTTGTAGGGAATTGTTGGATGCAAGTGGCGCAGGACCGTTCCGAATGGCATTCTCGTGGGGCGGTCTATATCCAGCAGTGGACGTCTATAGGCTGATTAATGGACGAATGGAAGCAAAACTATATCCTACGTGGAATAGTCAAAAAGTATTAACGACAATGACCATCGTCTTGTCTGTGGTCTTCTACAACATACTCCATACCAGACGAGATGGTATTGGGCTGCATTAGAAGGTTTCCTTTTCTTAATTTAAATTCATTTGGAAATGTTAATCTTCATTTTAACTTCAACTAACCACATTACTTTTATAACGAATTTAAATAGAAGAAGATAAACGAAAAAGAGTTTTCAGGCGTTTGTCATGTTATCGCGTTGTGACAAATGTTTGCGTGGGTGTGTTACAGTATTTCAAAAAATCCTTCATAATCTCTGATTTACGTACCTCACTGTCTGACTGTGGCTGGACAACAAAAACCCATTTATTTTCAATGCCACAGTTTTTTCATTAGTAAACAGGCATGACGTGTAAAATAAGCGCTTTGTGACGAGGGTATTCGTAAATAACCGTGGGGAAGTAATTACACACTTGTATTATATAAATCATCACGCACAAAACGATTTTCGCGATTGAATATTCGACATCTTGTTTATTTTTTGTCATATCCTAAATAAATATGTGTAAAAATACCTCGCAATTTTTAAATAAAGCATTGAATGTGTACACTTTTTTATTATTCTGAGCCTGAATTTTGTTCTACTATTGGGCATAAGCTTCTTAAATGTGAGTAAAATGAATCAGTCAGAATGAAATTAATAATAATATTCAAGTTTTCCTCCTTTCTGATAATAACACAGAGTAAGTTTTAGACCTTTATTATACACTAGCAACTCGCCCTCGCCTCGCCTCAGTTACAGTCGCCTTACCCGCGTAGTGCCCGTTCCCGTGGCAATGCCAGGATAAAATAAAGCCTATGGTACTCAGGGATAATGCAGCTTTTCAATGGTGAAAAATTTTTAGAATTGGCACCATAGTTTTTGAGTTTATTCCTTACAAACATACACACACACAAAAATACAAATTTTTCTCTTTATAATATTAGCGTAGATAAAAAGTACAACGTATTTACTAGATTCATTTCAGTTCATACACGTCCCACTATTGGGCTTGGACTCCTCCACAGTAGGAGGGATATTGACCTAATATACTACGCTAGTCACACATAGGTATTGGTATAGGGTTTCATTTCAAGTTTTCATTAGATTGCGAGATTGCGTAGATATATTTAATCCTTTAGTCGTCTTTTATGACACTCGCAGTTAACAGAGGGGGTGGTGAACCTTTACTAAAAGTACATTAAAATTGATATAAACACAATATCAATATAGTTAGATAGTTAATTAATAGTAAAAAAATAATTATTTAAAATCCAGTGTTTATTTCTGTGCTCTAAAAATTGGAAATTGAACTTTTAATTAGAATAATGAGTAAGAATACTATTCACTACGGTCTTTCTTACCCGTGAGTGTCGTAAAAGTTAATTAAGGGATATAATATGCAAATAATATCTATTCAAGACAAGGAAATGTTGAAATAAACCCTATTAACCTGTGTGACCAGCGTAGTAAAGTAGATCATTTGGCCTCCTACTTTGGTGAAGGCTCCGGCAGTGGAACGTACATGAGCTGAAAATACTGTTATCGTTCATTGAATTGCTGATGGAGTGGTTGGAGCGGACGCACGGGGTGCTTTCCTTCTGACTTGTGCAGGTGCTGACGGGGCACGGGTGTTTTGGGAAGTACCTGCACAAGATTGTCAGGAGGGAGAGCACACCGTCCTGCCACCACTGCAGTTGCGACGAGGACACGGCGCAGCACACGCTCGAGGAGTGTGCTGCGTGGGAAAGGGAGCGCCGTGAACTCGTCGCGATTATCGGTGCCGATCTGGCGCTGCCGACCATCGCCAGGGAGATGCTCGACAGCGTCAGGAACTGGGACGCGGTCGCCGCCTTCTGTGAGGCCGTAATCTCACGGAAGGAGGCGGCGGATCGTGTGCGAGTAGAGCTCCTATTCGGCGACACGTTCCGCCGCCGGCGACTGGGGCGGCGCAGGCGCGAGTATCTGCGCCTAATGCCGCCCTAGCCGAGGCCGCGGGTGATCGGACCGGGGAATTGTCCGTCACCCGCAGAGAGGCTGACCGCGCGATGGCGACTGACGTCCTAGTACGTCAAGACGTGAGGTTACACGAAAGGGTATTCCGTCGGGCGGACCACTGATGACAAGTCACATCTGCTCCGGTGGTCGGCCCAACAAACAACGAGGTGACGTGGGTACGGGTGGGTTATGGGCCCGCGCGCCGTCCTTTCATCGCCCTGGACGGACAGGACCGCGCGTGCGTTTACCATTGCCCACCTGAAAAAAAAAAAAATCGTTCATTGAATAGATTAGGTCCACATTTGAGTATATGTAAAAAGTTATTCTACTGAAGTAGATAGTACAGTATTGTGTACAGGTCAAAGTGAAGAGTAAATTGACCTACTATATCACTCAGGTTAATACAATTTAGAAAATGATTTCTGATGTTTACGCGAGTATTATACATTTTAAATAAAACTACTTTACGGATTTTATCGCGTTTGTATTTGATTTTTGATTACCCGACGTTTCGAACACTTTACAGCGTTCATGATCACGGGTGGACTAAGATGTCTCACGTCCAACAAGTCATCGTTAAATAAATATAAAATTTTCTGCAGTAACGATGACTTGTTGGACGTGAGACATCTTAGTCCACCCGTGATCATGAACGCTGTAAAGTGTTCGAAACGTCGGGTAATCAAAAATCAAATACAAACGCGATAAAATCCGTAAAGTAGTTTTATTTAAAACAATTTAGAAAATTATTAACCTAAATTATACCTACTAAATATAGCCTTTTTTTCACGGTGTTTTTTTTTTTTTTTATTGCAAGCAATGGCAAACGAGCAAACAGTACACCTGATGGTAAGTGTTGCTGCCGCTCATGGACCTTTACAAGGCCGCTGCCTACCGCGAAGAGAGTGAAGGGAAGTGGGAAGGGAGTGTGAATGCGTGCATTGAGGCTCGGTGATACCAAAGGCACCACCAAAACCATCCACACGCGAACACCCTCAGAAAGTTGGGCTTCCGGCTCTCTCGCTCACCGAACGAAGCGCAGTACCAAAATACTACTACTCAGACGTCGATTTTCTGCGAGAGCGTGGTACCACCCCGGATGGACCGGCCCGCGGCTGTAGACAGATAACTGTCGACAGTGTTGTCCTACCACTACTGTTGAAATGCATTTATGCACCACCATAGACGGGGGAGTGTGTGTGAGACTCGCCGGCCACATAAGCGACCGGTATACCCACTAAAACCACAGTGGCCGCTTCTGCGCTTTTACGGGGTACCAGAGAGATTGTCTGATGACATTCTATCCCCGACACCCCGACGCTTGGCGTTTGGCCACGTCCTGTCATCATTCAGGGCGGTGGGAGGAGGAGCGCATAGCGGCGTCTCCTCTTCCCTGATCGCCGCTGCGGAGCAAGTCAGCTGACGCAAGCTCCTCGCGTGTCCGCTCCGCGGCCTCCTTCCTTATCATGATATTCTCACAAAAGCAGGCCATCGAGATTGGAGATGATGATCTGTTGTTCCAGTACTAAATATCACCTGCCATTTACCTACACATTTATTTGGAAGTTAATTTTAAATCGAAATAAATCGGTTATTTCAAGATAACAGACAAGACAGTGAAACGATGAATGATGCTGATGGTGACATATAGGTTTATCAATGAACATAATTATATAAGACTAGCTTTTGCCCGCGACTTCATCCGCGTAGAAATCATGTGTGGCAGAGGCAATCACAGATAACTGTGTAGTTCAGGGTTCTATTGGCTCACTGTTGCTCTGGATGATTTAATGCCAATCTGGTATATCAGGGAGGCGCTGTTATCAGGGGGTGCTTCTATAGCTAAGGCGGCTGACTAATTGAAGTGGCATAGTGGTCCCTACGTGAAGCACGCAGAAGACTTTGTGCTAACACCTATGTTGTACTGCTCCCCGTTGAGCTCGTATTTGCAGGTGATTGTATGGTACATTAGCTGAAGCTGGACCCTCTACGGGCTGGGCTTAATTTAAATAAGCGATACGTTTGGCCACACTCGTTATCGAGGTGGTGATTTGATGAGTCACGATGCCGCCTAGAGTAGCCCTATATAAAACGAATGATTTGCTATTTCATAGACCCTGTTGTTAAACACCCGTCGGCACAGTAATCATCATTGATTCGGTTCCACTTGGTCGAGGACCAGATGAAATATTTGGATTTAGTACTCGGCGGGCGACGGTATTTCAGGAGAATTTTTATCAAATTACTACCCGGCTCGTTAACGCGGTGTAAAATGTTGACCTCTGTACGGGAGACTGGTTCGATCAATGGCTCTATACAGCACACCTGTGTGAGCGATTTCTGACCACTTGTCTTAAAATTTTCTTCTGACACTCGCAGAAAGCCATGGTAGTCAGAGTTACACACGGATACCGCGCCATGTCGATCGAGTTAGCGTGTGCTTTAGCCAGAACACTCCCGTGGGACCTAAGGGTGGAAGCCCTCCCACAATTGTTCTTCAAGCTAGGACACAGCAGACATACTTATGAGGTCTGTGTTGCCTGAGTAGAGTAGTGCTGTGAATTCATCATAAGCATTAACTTGTATTGTGATATTGTTTGTTTATCCAATAAAGTGGAAAAAAAATAAGCATCACTGCCAAAGCTGCCGACCATCGCTTAGATCATAGTCGACAGGTCAGGAACTGGTATGAGGTCGCCAACTTCTGCTTGGCAGTTATCTCGCGTAAGAACTCGGCGGAGTGAGTCAGGAAAAAAATCTTCCAAGCTGACTCGTTCCACCACTGTGGCGTCGGGTGGTGGCTAGCCCGAGTGCTTGCGCTTTACTATCTTTACGTGATAGAATCATACTTTTGACAACCGTCCTAATGTTGCGAGCCAGTCCATCCAAAGCGAGAGAGCGGGAAGCTCAGCTTGCTGAGGGTGTTTGCCTGTGGTGGTTTGTGGGGTGGGTCTCATTGCACGCATTCACACTCCCTTCATTTTCTTCGCGGTCGGCAACAACCTGGCAAAAGGCCATGAGTTGTATCACTTACCATGAGCGAGCTTACAACGAGCTAACAGCACACGCTGTTGGCTCGTTTGCCAACAACAGCAATGAAAAAATCCAACCTAGTCAAAGACACGGATGGCTGAGATGAGGATTAGTCCTCCACCCGTAGAGACTGAACGCGCGAGGTCGATACCACGACAATATAGTTTGCTGCCTGGCATCAAAAAAGGGTGTTCGAGTGATCCTGCACGACCTTTTTTTTTCTATTCATTCTACAAACTATGAATTTTGCGCTATACCCTTCTCTAAGGTACTTCATAAATATACATATAAGTGACGGACACAAATTACACCCAGTTTCAGAGCAACGATTTGTCGATCACACAAAAGATTTGAATCCGTGACACTGGCATGGTAGGTTGGTATCTTAACCACTTTGTTATCAGTGCAGTTAATTAATCATTGGCGTTATATGAATTTATTACTTGTGTATGACAGTGACAAATCATCATCATCTTGCTCTTATCCCAATTACTTGGGGTCGACGCAATATGTCATCTGTTTTGACATATTGCAAAAAGATTCGGCAATGACTTTTATGACCGGCCGCCTGCCTGACGTCAATCCTCCTTGGGAATGTAATCGTTGACCCAAATGGTACCAGATGGAGTTGGTCCGGGTCAATCTAGGGCTCTTAGTCGTCTTTTACGACACCCACGAGCAAAGCAAGGGTTGGTAGTATTCGAAGCCGCTACCACACAGCATTATGACAGTGACAAATATCAAAGCAGAATTCATTCCCTTACACACTTAGAAAAGAATATATCCTCTGAGGTTGATTTTCAGAATAATTTTCTTTTATAATGAGTCATTTTGTATTGAAGTTGTGCTCTAAGCTGTGTAAGTTACTATAGTTTCTTAACTATCCCACGGGAGCTCTTTAATTTACCGTGATTAAAAGTATCCTAAATGTTGACCGGAGATATAAGGACCACTATGCAAAATTTCATTTAAATCAGTCGAATAGATTTGAAACTCGTTTAATTAGCCCGTACGAACAGACAAACAGATAGAGAAATAAAAAAATTTAAATATTTTTTTTATTTCTCTATCTCTATGGAAGAATAAAAAAAATTTTTTGATACATAATCGCAGCGAACTTTTTAATAATCGAAACGACGTCTGCTTGTTTTCGGGTTGCCCACATGTGAACTACGCACGCCCCGCCCCCCTATTTTAACCTCTGAGTAGGGTATCGCTAATAATAATTATTAGGAACTAATAACATAAATACAAAATTTCATTGAAATAATGTAGGTAAATACGAAAAACTTTTATACCTACTAAATGTGCACCCCTCTTTTACCCCCTTGGGGATTGAATTCACAAAAAGGGATATCGGCAATAATCATTATTACGAACTTGTAACCCAAATACAACATTTCATTAAAATATCTTCCAAAATCAGAGAACTTTCATACTAACTTTGGACCTCCCTTTTAATCCCTTAAGGAATGATTTTTGAAAAAATAATTTATACCTATTTCATGATTTTCAATGAAAAACCTTCATACTGAATTTCATTTGAATAACTTCAAAAACGGCAAAGTTTCATACTAATTTTGTACCGTCGTTTGACCCCCTTAGGGGGTGAATTCTCAAAAATCCTTTCTTAGTGCTCCTCTACGTTATAAAAGGAACCCTGTGCAATATTTCAAGTTTGTAACCCTTACAGTGTAGGCCCTGGGTTGATATGTCAGTCAGCTTCTCCTTTTATTTATACCAATAAATACAATTGGAGTGTCTGTTTGTAATGTCAAAATAATAGGCTTTTTTCATGCTCACACAGTTATTTGCACGACACCTATGCCTAAAATAGCAATTAAAATTTTTTTTTCTGTCTGTCTGTCTGTTTGTTCCGGGTAATCTTCAAAACTGCTGGACCGATTTCAAAAATTCTTTCAGCAATGGAAAGCTATAATATCAGGGCGTAAACTAGGCTATATTTTATCCCGGTATTCCCACGGGAACCACGCGGGTAAAACGACTATAACCTATAACCGAAGCGAAGCGAGGGCGGGTTGCTAGTATACATATATATATATATATATATATATATATATATATATATATATATATATATATATATATATATATATAGATAGATATATATATATAGATTTATTATTGTTACGTTACTTCATAAAAAAATATATGTATATTGAAACAGAACTTACCAGACAACTATTGTAGTTCCATATTTAAAATTGACAGCTAACGTAAACAAATCTTGTTCATAATTTATTTCAAGTGGCAATTTCGTATAAATATCGTGGCGTGCAAAATATAACTCAACAATTAATAAAATTTAAACCCTCTTTTTATTTCGCATTTCGAATACGTGACTTGCATTTCAATTCGTCAAATACGGCTGCTGTTAGAAATATTCATTTAAGTCTTTTGAGAGGAGGATAATTGAATAAACACAAAAGAGGAAAAGCAAGCCTCATTTAACACTTCAAAGTGAAACCACAGTGACAAACCAAGTATATTCAAATGCTACATGACAAAAATGAGACGCAACGACTTTTAGTTAATATGCGAATCATTTTTCATTCCGCCAGAAATTTCAAGGCCTATGAGCAACGAGCTGTATATAAAATATATGTATTGTTTGACTATATTTATGTGAATCTTTAGTATACACACATACATAAATATAAAAAAAAAACACTATGTAATAAATAGGCAATAAATTTTCTTTCTTGGTGGACTTATAAACATATGGAAAAAGAACATTAATTAGATCCAGACATAAAACATCCTGCCTCATTCTACAAGTTATATCTTTTTCTAGTTCTACTTTTAAAAAAGTACGCATTAATTCTATGCTTGTTGGGTGAGTTAGTTTAAGATTTTGAATTATGTTTCTCTCGTAATCATGCCTGTGTCATGTCTTAGCGGTCCTTTATGATATTCGCCATTTATAATCTACACACAATATTATATTTACATCTCTGAAATTGCTACCATGATCAATATTCAATTATTTCGGTGTTGTAACAATAATCATTAACTCAGCTCATATACCTACAACCCATTGCTGGGCTAACAATAATACGTATGTAGATTTTTACGTAGAACGTAAGCAATATTACTTAGCTTTGTATATCATAGAAAGATGTATACATGCCAATGCGGTTTGCTCAAGTAAACCGCAAACCAGACGAATATGTTAGGAGGTTTAGTATATACTAACGGGGCTCTCGAGCTGACTTCTTAGTTAATCTGTATATACATATTACTTATCAAAGATGATCTTTGGTGAGTATTTAATATTTCCTACAATACTGCATCAATATTAATGTTTGATACGCCATTTTGAACATTATCGAGGAAAATACAATAAATGGATATCTTAGTGGTCTTTTACGACAGCAACGAGCAAGAAAAGGGGTGGTAAATTGTATGCTTACTCCGTCATCAAACGAAAAATATATTGTTGCTAAAATATATCTCTAAACTTAACTCTTTAAAAATTATTGAAACATTCTGAATAAGCTTATTCTAGTTCTAGTAACAGTTAACTTTATTACTTAATAATATTGTGGTCATGTCTTACCATGCAATAGAAACGTTCGCTTTTACTCAGAGTATCGAATACGTGGCTTGCATTTCAATCGGCTAGCTTTTCATAAACTGATAATGACACCAGCTTTGCAACAAGAATCCAATTCAATCGTGCGAAGTAAGAATATTTGAAATAAAACAAAGTTTGTTTGAAATATATACATGTAATTGTGACAACGCTTTGAATATCAAATAAATAAATTATAGTAGTATTAATAATTATTTATTACACATAATAATAATTATTTATTATACTTTCACGTCTAAAATATTAAACCTATTTAAAAAATCATTCACTAATGGTAAGCTACATTATCAGCAAGTAATATCATCATTTCAGCTCACATACGTGTCGCGCCCGAGCCTCCTCCACAATAGAAGGAAAATTGAGGTGTACTATGCTGGTCAGACAGGTTGGTTTAGGATTTTATTTCAAGCTTTCCTTCTTTTGCATAGATGTTATATGCCTATTATATCTCTTAGTTGTTTTTTACGACATCCACGGGCAAGTCAGGGAGGGGTGATTTGTATTCTTACTCCGTCACCACACGAAACAAGCAATAATATAGACTTCTAGCAAGCGAGTAATATAGATACATTTATTACTGGTATTCTCACGGCAACGGGACCTAATGAATAAATTAATTCACCAGGCTTGCTAGAAGGATTGGCTTTATTTCTGGCAAGCTGTGGTGCACGCCGTCTGTCCCGTACGGGGTGACGAGACGGTGGCGCGTGACGCACAACCCGTCGTATGCCATCCCCTTCACCATTGCGTCGACCACTGGTAACAAATCCTTGACCTATGTGGCCAGCCTGGTGGGACACCCTTTCGGGTACCTTTCCTCCCCGACGCACCATGGGGCGTTGCCCTCACGCAGTCAGTCTCTGTGCGGGTAACGAACTATTCCTCGGTCCAGTCACCTGCGGCCTTGGCTAGGGCGGTTACAGGCGGCCGATCGTGTCACCGTAGAGGAGTTTCTTCCGCGCACGATCGGCCATTTCTTTCTGCGAGATAACTGCCTCGCAGAAGGCGGCGACCGCGTCCCAGTTCATGACGCTGTCGAGCATCTCGCTAGTGATGGTCGGCAGCGTCAGATCGGCACTGATGATTCCGTCGAGTTCATGGCGCTGCTCTGCTCACGCTATACACATCTCGGGTCTGTGCTGCGTCAAGTCCTCGTCGCGATTGCAGTTGTGGCAGGATGGTGTACACTCCCTTGTTACGACCTTGTGCAGGTACTTGCCGAAGCACCCATGCCCCGTCAAGACCTGCACCAGTCGGAAGGAAATCATCCTGTGTTGGCGACCCAACCCCTATATCAGTACCGGCCGGAAGGTCTCGATAATTCGAAGACCACAAGGCCTTTCCAGTCGGTCTGCCTAACGGGCAATCACGGTTGCGGTCACTATCACGAAAGTTTGGTTACACTTTGTTATTCGACCTGGTGGGTGGGTTGCGGGTGTGCGTGCTTACGCCCCTCTGTCGCCCCGGACGGAGTAGTGCGAGGAGCGCGCCGACCGCAACCCACCCCCAAAAAAAAAAAAAACCACTTTGTTTAGTCTGTCATCACACGACGAACAAGCTAATCATACTATTTTTTAAATTGTCACGCCTTTAAGGAAACAAGTCTTTTTTTTAACCTATCATTGTTCACTACTACTGGATTTCACATTACTGCACGAAATATTCTTGCAAGAATTTGAAATAGTGCCAAGCCGCCTAATCTATCTATATCTTTTTTTTTTTTTTTTTTCACGCTGTGGAAATGCATTTGCGCACTATTCTCCCGCCGGTTACAGACAGGGGAGTGAGTGTGGGACTCGCCGGCCACAGAAGTGACCGAAATACCCACTAAAACCACAGCGGCCCCTTCCGCGCTTTTACGGGGTGCCGGAGAGATCGTCTGATAACATTCTATCCCCGACACCCCAACGCTTGGCCGTCTGGCCACGTCCTGTCGTCATTCAGAGTGGTGGGTGGAGGAGCGCATAGCGGCGTCTCCTCCTCCCTGGTCGTCGCCGGCGGAGCGAGTCAGCGGACGCAAGCGCCTCGCGTGCCCGCTCCGCGGCCTCCTTCCTTGTCATGACAGCCTCACAGAAGGAGGCCATCGACGACCAACAGCTGTCGCTGCCGAGCATCTTGGAGATGATGGTCGGCAACGACAGGTCTGTTGTTGCCATGTCCGTTGACAGGACGTGGCGCTGAGGCTCCCAGGCGGGGCATACTTCCAGTGTGTGGCGCGCATCGTCAATTGCCGCGCCACACTCATGACATCCTGGGGCCTCTTCTCTTCCAATTTTGTGCAGGTACTTACCGAAGACCCCATGTCCGGTAAGCACCTGCACCATTCTAAATGTAAGGTAAATGTAAGGCTGCCGTGCCTTCTCCTGAGCCAGCGGTGGAGATGTGGCGCGACCGCCTCCACAGTCCCCCGCCCTGCTACGGGGGACTCCAGCTCTTCCCTCCACCGCCGGACTACTTCCCTTCGGGCCACTTCCTGGGCTCTGCCCAGTCCCCTTATGGACACTTGCTCTCCGTTGGCTCGTGCTGTGGCGCGGAACCGGTACACTTCCGCCAACGCCTCCGCTACCAGTGGCCAAGGCGGGTCGCCTGCCAGCAGTGTCGCTGCAGTCCATGACACAGTACGGTAGCCCCTAATGGCCCTCACCGCCATAGCCCTCTGCGGTCGTCGCAAAAGGGCTCTGTTGCGGACGGTGAGGGACTCCGACCAGATAGGAGCACCATACAGTGCCATGGAACGCAGGATGCCGACGTAGAGACGTCGGCATGTCGACCCGGGACCGCCAGTGTTTGGCAGAAGTCTTCCCAAATCTATCTATATCTAGTGATTACGGCACTAACTAGAAGAACACAAGTGAACTAACTAGAAGACATTAACAAGTTGGACGAATAAAAGTTGAAAAAAAAAGAAAAACGAAGAATGGCAATGCTATAACTGGACTGTATTACTAGGTTATAGATAAAGAAGAAAGGAAATGCTAAAACTGAAGTCTTACTAGGTATAAATGATAAATTTAACATAATAACGGTTTTGTTTTTAACCCCCTACGCAAAAAGAGGGGTGTTATAAATTTGACGTCAGTGTCTGTCTGTCTGTGTGTGTATCTATCTGTGTCTGTCTGTGCAATTGTAGTTCTCGAACGGATCGACCGATTTCGATGCGGGTTTTTTTTATTTGAAAGCCAGTTTTTTTTAGATATATTAATTAATGATTAATATCGGTCCCGCAGTGTAAGAGTATTAGCTCTTTTCCAAAATGATGTAATGGCGTATGATTACTCGATTAAGTGCCTTGCGCGTGTCAGTATACTCGTTAAATGACAATTAATTGATAATTTCTGTTGAAGAGAACGTAATACTTTTTTTTATTATGTTTGTGTTGGGCGTTATTTAAAAATTTAAAATTTTATCCCTTGTTAAAAAAATTGTTCTAACTGTTACGATTAGTATACCGCACGGGAAACTGAAATAACAAATAAACGTCTTTCATCATCATCATCATCATCTTGCTCTTATCCCAATTACTTGGGGTCGACGCAATATGTCATCTGTTTTGACATATTGCAAAAAGTTTCGGCAATGACTTTTATGACCGGCCGCCTGCCTGACGTCAACCCTCCTTGGGAATGTAATCGTTGACCCAAATGGTACCAGATGGAGTTGGTCCGGGTCAATCTAGGGCTCTTAGTCGTCTTTTACCACACTCACGATAAACCCACCCACGAATAAACGTCTTTATTCTATGAAATGATCTAAATAAAGATTTTAATAAAACAAAAATGAAATCGTTTATACAAGTTTAAATTACAGCAATAATTTCAATTGGAAACATTTATAAAAGTAAGCGAACGCAACAGGCGCAGCTGTATAATAGGTTCTCTGTGAGAAAAGTAATGAGAATAAGTTTTTCACACCTGCTCACTTTTGATGTCTTCTTAGTGTTCTTTAGTAAAATGGTGAAAGCGACTTTGACGTGTACGTCAAATTTAACTTATATGTAAATTATATATATAACTAGCAACCCACCCTCGCTTCGCTTCGGTTTCAGTCGCCTTACTCGCGTAGTTCCCGTTCCCGTGGGTATACTAGAATAAAATATAGCCTATGTTACTCAGTATCCCTGTAACATTCTAATGGTGAAAGAATTATCGAAATTCGTCCAGGAGTTTTTGAGTTTATTCGTAAGGAACGTTTCGTCTTTATAATATTAGTGTAGATTACACCCTTAGAGGATGAAAATTAAAAAATGCTGAAACAGTCTTTATTTATTTTTACTAAATAGTATTTTTGGAGAATTTGAAGAAAATGGATGTAGATTTTTTTTTCTCCTTATACAAACTTTGTTACTGCGGTTTACCCCCTAGGGGTTGAATTTCAAAAATCCCTTTCTTAATGAGTTTCTACGTCACGCAAAGAAACTAATGTCAAAATTTCATGTTTCTGGCTTCAGTAGTTTCGGCTCTGTGATAAGTCAGTAAACTGACATCTTTCTGCCTATTTTACACCCTTAGAGGATGAAAATGGACAAACGCTGAAACACGTGTTTATTTATTTTTATTAAAGAGTATTTGTGCTTAATTTGAAGACCGTAGCTAAAGATTTTTTTCTTTCCATACAAACTTTAACGTTGCGTTTCACCCCCTTAGGGGTGGAATTTCAAAAAATCTTTTCTTTGTGGGTGCCTACGTCACGAAATGAAACTACGGTCCAAATGTCATTTTTCTAGATTCAGTAGCTTCGGCTAACCCTGTTCCTTTAAATGTATATAATTGTTAACGCCCCCGCAACACCGTAAAATCCGTTCTTAGCTGACCTCTATTCGACGAAAGGAATATTTATGCCAAATTTCAAGTCTGTACGCCTTATGGTTTTAGAGATATGGTGATGAGTCAATATATCGCTCGCAAAACCCGCCTCTCCTATATATATGTATATAGATATGACGGACGGTAAGAATACAATTCACCACTTTCTGTCTATAAAAGATTACTAAGGGGTATAATATGTATATATCTAACATCTATGTAAGAGAAGGAAAATTCGCAATAAAACCATGTATGTTCAGCATGGTATAGTAGATTAATTTACCTCCT
Organism: Lymantria dispar; assembly: GCA_032191425.1. NCBI lineage: Eukaryota > Metazoa > Arthropoda > Insecta > Lepidoptera > Erebidae > Lymantria > Lymantria dispar. The sequence goes on along the minus strand of CM063452.1, from coordinate 15,611,275 downwards.
ATTGGGGAGAGAACTCGAATCCTACAACAATGGAACGTAGGTTTATAAAGTGATATGATTATTTAATGTGCTATGTTATTTATAAAAACTAATTTTACACACATTGTATGCCAGTTCACGCCGTTTTAAATGTAGGACGATTGGATTTCTAGACAGATGTAAGTCCGAGTCCACTTGTGGGAATCATTATTCACTATATAACAGATGTGGGTCCGAGTCCACTTGTGGGAATCATTATTCACTATAAAACAATTTTTCTTAAATATTAAGTGTTCAAAAAAGATTCATATTTTTTGCTCCAGAGAAGTAACTTACATCATCATCATCATCATTCCAGCCTCTCACCGTCCACTGCTGGACGTAGGCCTCCCTCATGTTACGCCACAAAGTGCGGTCCTGTGCCGCCTGCATCCAACGACGCCCAGCAACTTTCACCAGGTCGTCGGTCCACCTGGTGTTGGGCGTCCTACACTGCGTCGTTCAATACGTGGTCGCTACTCGAGAACCTTTCTTCCCCAGCGGTTGTCGGTTCGTCGAGCGATGTGACCTGCCCATTGCCACTTCAGCGTGCTAATTATTCGTGCTATGTCGGTTACACCGGTTCTTCTACGGATTGCCGTAATTAGGATTCTATCTCGCAGAGAGATCCCGAGCATAGCCCGTGCCATAGCACGCTGAGCGACTTTGAGCCTTGTTATGAGGCATATATGTATTTAGGGACCACGTTTCTGTGCCGTAAGTCATCACTGGTAACACACTGGTCGTAGACCTGTGTTTTCAGATACTGAGGTATGTTGGACGAGAAGATCCTCTTAAGTTTCCCGAAAGCTGCCCAACCGAGTTGGATTCGTCGACTGATCTCTTTCTCGAAATTGGATCTACCTAACTGGACTGTTTGTCCTAGGTAAACTTACATTTGTGATAAATGATCTCGTCTGGTGACGAGACTGAGTATGCACTTATTGACTATGACTATCCACACCACGACCCACGTGACTATATACTTAAGAGTTCAGTAGGAGTTAACGATGTTAAATATTTCATTTAGAATTGCGCATTTTACAAAATGAATTAAAATATATAAATGTTAATGAAACTTATTTTCATTTGTAATATTAGTCAGGATCTACCAAATTGCATTGAAATTGCAATTATTTGAATTTGTATTGTTTACTGAAAGCAGTTTTATTTTCGCAAATAAAACTAGTAACGAAATCGCTCCTATTATTTCTATTTATACATCAACATGAGCTCTAACGATCAGTAAAGTCCTTTTATAATAATGGTTCACTATTTGGAAACTTCAACTTCACAATACGAATACACAAATCACTGCCACTACAAATTGTGTTCACCAGACACGAAATCGTTTTGTGCGTGACGTTAATGGGATAGCAGCTATTCTTCACATCACGACTTTATTGGACAATATATCAGCATCCCTGAGTGTTAAACATCGATTCAAAAAGCATTATGCTCACTTATTGATAGTAATCCAACCAGCAGTTGTATTAAAAATATCATAAACAATTAATATTTCAGACATGACGTCTGAATCTAAATAGGATAAGAATATTTGTGAATCATTATTTGATTAAACTAATATGGTAACTTAATATCATATTTTTTATATTAAACGCCCCGCGAATAGTTTATTCGTGTCTTGTTTCTTAGGGCCTGTACTTACCCGTGGTCAGCCCATTGGCGATAGGGAGAAAATACGGGGTTGCATATCGCACATCCGTCGCCCCGGACAGATTGGGCAGGGTGTGCCCAGACCATATCCTACCAAAAAAAAGGGTCTGAATTTGTTTGATATGAAACTGCTAAGAATATGCTTGAATTATTTGATTATTAAAAGAAACTAATGTGGTAACGCATATCATATCTTTTTTTTTATATTAATCGCCCCGCAAATAAACTTTTTGTCTGTTAGGTTCTGAATCTGTCTACTCAGAATAAGCTTGGACTATCTGATTATTAAACTAATATGGTAACTAGAATTATACTTTTTATATTAAACGCCCTGTGAATAAACTCTTTATGTCTCTTAGGGTCTGAATCTATCTGATATGAAACTGCTAAGAATATGCTTGGATTATTTGATTATTAAATTAAAATAATATGGTAACTTAGTATCGTATTTTTTTTAAATTGTAACACACCGCAAGTAAGTAATAAATGCTCGAGTCTCATCTCCTAGGGTTCTACAAACAGATATGAGATTGATATGATATGAGATTTAGCAACTATTTGCGGATCATAGAAAAAGAAGCATGGGAATGGAATTCCTAATAACGAGTAGGAATTGACCTTTAAATATCTACGCCATGTGTGTTATGTTAGCAGTATATCTGTGACAAAATAGCATGTATGAATTTAAATTTTAAGACTATAATATTTTCATTTGTGCTCATATACGTACCATTGCTGGGCTTAAGTCTCCTCCTGGATAGGAGGGAAATTGACCTGCTACATCACGCTGATCAGGGTTAGTATAGGGTTTTATTTACGCCTGATGCCGCCCTAGCAGAGGCTGCGGGTGACCGGACTGGGGATTTAGTCCGTCACCTGTGGGGAGGCTGACCTAGCGACGGCGACCGGTGTCCAGGGGAGGGGACTTCGATGGGAGAGAGTACTCCCGCGGGGTATTCCGTCGGGCCGACCACTGAAGTCAAAGAACTCTGCACCGGTGGTCGGCCCAACGACGAAGGCGACGGGCTATCGGGTGGGTTACGGGGCCGCGCGTCGCCCCTTTGTTGCTCCGGACGGAGCCGGTGGCAGGTGCGCTGACCGTAGCCCACCCCAAAAAAAGTATAGGGTTTTATTCCAAGTTTTTCTTTTTCATAAACATTATATGTGTGTTGTAACCCTTAGTAGTCTTTCACGACACCCACCGGTATTATAGATGATGGTGAATAGTATTCTTACTCTATCACCAAACGAAAAAAAAAAAGATTTGGCAATAGTGAAATTATTTTTTGCGTTTGACGAGAAATGTCTCAATTCTCTGTTAAGCTTTATTACTATGAAGTTCAGATTAATGCTTTAGGTTCTTATTTTTAAACCCCGACGGAAAAAGAGGGGTGTTATAAGTTTAACATCGATGTCTGTCTGTCTGTCTGTGTGAGTCTGTCTATGGCATCGTAGCTCTCAAACGGATGGACGGATTTCGATGCGGTATTTTTTATTTGAAAGCCAGTTTCCTAGCTGTAGTTCTTAGCTATATTTGGTTAATATCGGCTCAGCAGTGTAAGAGTAGTAGCTCTTTTCGCAAATAATGTAATGGCCTATGATTACTCGATTAGGTGCATCACACGTGCCAGTGCAGTCAGTAAATGACAATTAATTAATAACTAGTGGTCGCTGTGTGGTCGAAAGTCGGCCATAATTCATTTTAATTAATTTTTCTGCTACACTATTTTCTTTAATTTTATTTATGTATAATTGTAAATTGAGCAAGCTGTATTTCACTAATAACTAATGTTTGTTTGTTTGTAGTTTGACCTTCAGTTCGACCAGAGATTTTAACCGTAAACAAAAGTCTATAAGCGTTGCTACGCAACACACTCACACAAACGTGCGTGTGTGTGTATGCGTGTGTGTGTGCAGCGAGGGCGTTGTAGTGTGCGTAATGCCTATTTTAATGAATTTAATGTATTTCTAATCCATTATTATATGAAATTTTAGTTTATGCACTTCTCCTCATTATATACTTCAACTGTGCCAAATTTCATACTTGTCCATTCACGCAATTTTCGTAAAAAGGGGTACAAAGTTTTTGCTTCACGTATTTATATATAGATGTTAGCCCTGTTGATGAGAACGTGATACATTTTTTGTTTTATTTTAGTTTATAGTTTAATTTGTGTTGAGGGTTAATCAAAATTTTTAATATAACTTATAATAAGAAATCCGGTACAGAAAATAATAATAAAAGGTGTTTTAAAAACGATCTAAAACTTCAGATTGCGACTATACTGGTGAATATTATGCGAATACTCTGGAAGTACAAGCACTGTAATAATAATTACTGAAGTGCGTGTATGTGGAGGGTTCGATGTGCCTCTTTTAATAAAGCAAGTCGCGAAGGGTTTGCAAATTATTGCAGAGTGCAGTTTGTGTGTGAATTGTTAGACGTTCACTTAAAGAGTATTTAATAGGATGGTAGATACTATACATACATAGGGGAACTGAAAGTAAAATGGAATATGCAAGCAAAACGATAAGATTAGTTAGAAAGTATTAAGGACAGCTTTTGGCCCTAGGTAAAATGGACTACGTAGACAACGTTTTGCTTTTATAAATTAGCATTTTGTCTCAATTTTAGACATCGTTGATTTATGATGAGAACATCCTTACTAATATTATAAATGCGAAAGTAAGTTTGTTTGTTACGCTTTCACGTTTAAACTATCGAACCGATTTCAAAAATTCTTTCACCGAAGAAAAGCTATAATATCAGGGACTAACATAGGCTATATTTTATCCCGGTATTCCCACAGGAACGGCAATTACGCGGGTAAGGGGACTTAAACCGAAGCGAAGCGAGCGCGGGTTGTTAGTCTGCTATATTGTTCGCTACGTTGCACAGATCTTGTCCGTCTTTAACTCTTATGCCCCCACTACACGTCAGCAGATGCGTCCGCAGATATCATCGGTGGACGCATCTGCCGACGTGTAGAGGGGGTGATTTGCTCGTCTGTGGTAGGTATTTGACGTCCGCAGATGCATCTGGCACTCATCCGTTAGTTGTCGGTTTTTGTAGCACGGATCAAAGGGTTTCAACGCCAACGCTGTGTGTTGCGTCCACACGTCTGAAGACGCATCAGTGTTCATCGAAACGCGAATGAGAGTGCACGTGTGATTTCTGCTGTTTTTTTTTTATTTTTATTATTTACTTGTTCGTAAAAATGGCTAACATGAGCACTAATGAAACTTTCAAATTCCTGGAGCTGTATCAAACAGAAACCTGTCTGTGGAATCCAAAAAATAAATACCACAAAAATAATAACGTTGTAAGTACACATTTAATTAATTTTATTTAACTAGGTACTTATAATTTTTTTTTGATTACTCTACTGCGATGGACACTTAAATAATTCTTAAAGGTACTAAATAAATAAATTGCTGCGGCAGCCACGGTCTCAATATCCACTTCGCGTGCGTACGTGTTGCGTCCGTCAAGAATCAATACAGACTGATCGGCCTGCAGACGTGTGGACGACGCACAGAGATCCATCTGCCGATGCATCTGACGACATCTGCGGTCGCATCTGCCGACGTGTTGTTGAAGGCATTAGACGTGGGATTTTTAAAACCTCTCTCTCTACTTACTATATAGAAGTTGCAATAAACTGACTGAAAATGTGTGAGTGGAAGGAATCTTATACCTCGTTTCCAAATTGCAGAATTCATTAACAAAGCTTTCAGAAAACAGCTAAACTTACCCGTTGGGAACGGGACCGTCACGTTTTCGTGGTAGCCCTGTTGTTCCCGGCCGTAAAAAAGTCCCGTTTTGGCAAATAACATAAATAATCATTTTTATATATAAACTAAACTTTTTGTGTGTGTTCAGGTGGATTAAAAAATGGTTTAAATTTGCAATAACTAGTATTATTTTTTTAGATTTTTCTGAACAGCGAAGAGCGTTTGTTTGGCATATTAATTAATTAACTTCAAAAGCGCAAAAAGCTCTCTTGGGGAGTAATAATTATAAATTAAAGATATATTTGAGTGTGGTGACGGAGTAAGAATACAATTCACCACACTTTTTCTTGTCCATGGGTTTATTAAAAGACGATTAAGGGATATACTATGCATATAATATCTATCCAAGAGAAGGGAAACTCGAAACAAAACCTTATACCAACCTCTAACCAATGTGGCTCCCGTTGAGGAGGCTCGTGTCCATTAGTGGGACGCATATGAGCTGTGATGATAATGATGAAAAATATACAAAACGATTAATTGTATATAAATAACAATCCTTAAAAAATATAGAAAAAATTAAACTTAATGAAAAATAATATTCACTGTATGGGCAAGAGTTAAGAATGCAACATGTCGAGGGAGTCATTAAGGCATGCTATTGGAGCACCATTGAAGTGGCATGTAGTACTTTTCTGGGGTACTTTTAACTGCAACTGCCACCAACACTCGCAAATAACCTTAATAGGTTAAAGTGTGGAAGGACGGAATAAAAATACACTTACTCGTATATGTATTTAATTGTTTGAATCTCGATATTCACACAATTGTACTCTTAAATGACACCTATGCTCGATACTTGTACCAGCAAAGCATATTGCATTCCATTACGTCACGATTTCAACCAAATCGCTTCAACTTCAAGCCAAATAGAACTTCTATCCAAAAACTACCTGAATATAAAACTTGACATAAATCGTTACAATTGTTTGTGAGTCGCATACAAGATATTTATCCAACATTTACTTCTTTGTAGGTTAACTAGAAGCCTCATCCTAATACCTCGTATTTATTATCATCATCACAGCTCATATACGAGGGGTGATCCAAAAGTAATGATAATCAGTTATTTCTAGTGCACACAAAAATACAAAAAAATTTCAGTCACTTGCTCAGTTACCCACTAGTTCAGGAAAAAAAAATCATATAAATAGGCCACAATTCCCGGGAGCTACATTCATTTGAATACGGACTGTCAAGGAGTGAACATCAAAATGGAAAAACACGAAATCAGAGCTGTCATTAAATACCTCTGCTTGAAAAAAATGTCTACCAAAGACATACACAGCGACTTGGTGGAAACATTAGGGGACTCTTCTCCTCCATATTCCACAGTTGCACGCTGGGCTAAGGAGTTTAAGCTGGGAAGAACATCGACGGAAGACGAACACCGCGAAGGACGCCCATCGACGTCCCTCACTGAAGAAAATGTGAAAAAAGTTGAAGAAGTTGTATTGGAAGATCGAAGAGTGACTATCAGGCATGTAGCTGAGGTCACAGGGATCTCATATGGCAGCATTCAAAGAATCCTTGCGAACGAATTGCATATGAGAAAGGTCTCCGCGCGTTGGGTACCGAAAATGTTAAACGACGAGCAAAAGAAGAAACGAGTCGACATGTCAAGAGCAAATCTCGAAAAGTTCCAGGCAGACAAGGACAATTTTTTGTCACGTTTTGTGACCATGGACGAGACCTGGATCCACCATTTTGATCCTGAAACAAAACAACAATCGATGACATGGAAACGATCCGATGAACCGACGCCGAAGAAATTCAAAGTGTCAAGCTCAGCAGGGAAGGTTATGGCGTCTGTTTTTTGGGACGCTGAAGGAATAATCATGGTGGACTACTTGGAAAAGGGGGCCACTATTACAGGCTCCTACTATGCAGAACAAATAAGAAGATTGCGGGAGGCTATTAAGGAGAAAAGGCGAGGCAAACTGCGGGCTGGAGTGTTGTTCCATCAAGACAACGCACCTGTTCACAAAGCTGCAATTGCCATGGCTGGCATTCAGGAAGCGGGCTTTGAGTTGGTGGAACACCCCCCCTATTCACCAGATCTAGCCCCCAGTGACTTCTATCTCTTTCCACGACTCAAGGAACACCTCCGAGGCAAGAAATTTGATGATGATAGCGACGTGATGGCCGCGGTTGAGGACTTTTTTGAGAGTCAAGATAAAGATTTTTTTTGTAAGGGAATTTTAGGTTTAGAAAAGAGATGGACTAAATGTATAGACTTGCTAGGAGACTATGTTGAGAAATAAATATATTTTTTTATTTTATTCATTGTGTTTATTATTGATTATCATTACTTTTGGATCACCCCTCGTAAGTTCCAATGCTGGGCTAGAGCCTTCTTCACTATGAGAGGGAAATTCACGCAGGAACCACGCAGATCAGACATATCAGTGTAGTGTTTTATTTCGCGTTTTTCTTCTCTTGCGTAGACGTTATTTGCATATTTAAATACCTTAAACGTCTTTTACGACACCCACGGTTAAGGAGTTACCACTTTACTCTTTTTCCATTACCATACGGAACACCTCGCACTGTTACTAAAGAATTTATTACCTATACAACTTAATTATAAACAAATAATAAACAAAAGGACCAGAGAATGCATTGATGAAAATATTATTTTTAAAATATTCGTATGGTGACGGAGTAGGAATACGATTCACCACCCCCTATCTTACTACGTGGGTGCAGTAAGAGACGACTGAGCGATATAATAAGCAAATATAATATCGATGCAAGAGAAGGAAAACTCGAAATAAAACTCTATGTTAACACGTTTGAACAGTGTAGTATAGTAGGCCAATCGCCCTTCTGTTCTGGAGGAGCCTCAAGCCCAGGAGTGTGACGTATCTGAGTCGAGATGTGAGTGAAAATAATCTTTAAAATAGCGTATCAAACGTTAAAATCTATGTATATAGTATTATATAAGATATTTCATAATGACAAAAATCACTATTAAGAAATAATATATAGAGATTTTTATATCTATATATTAATACGTGAAGCAAAAACTTTGTACCCCTTTTTACGAAAATTGCGTGAATGGACAAGTATGAAATTTGGCACAGGTGAAGTATATAACAAGGAGAAGTGCATAAAACTGAAATTTCATATAATAATGGATTAAAAATACATTAAATTCATTAAAAAAGGCATTACACACACCACAACGCTTTCGCTACACACACACACACACATATGCGCGCGCTTATACACTTTTGTTTACGGTTAGAATCTCTGGTCAAACCGAATGTCAAATAATCATAATTATGATGACAATGTCTAATAGGCATTTGTACTTAGTACTTTATATATTAGTTATTAGTGAAATACAGCTTTCTCAATTTACAATTATACATAAATAGAATTAAAAGAAAATTGTGTAGCAGATAATTAATTAAAATTAATTATGGCCGAATTTTGACCACACGGCGACCACTAGTATAAATAATTTGCCGAGTGATGACGAAGTAAAACTACAATGCACTGTGAAAATTAAATTACGTTGAAAATCTTGTAATTGCTAATGCCTCAAAATCTTTTTGTCAAAATAAAATAAGTGATTACTTTAAGTAACGTAATAATAATAAACACCATTTTATTTTAGGTAATTTTTAAATATTAAATTCAATACGTAGGTATTCAAAATAATAATAGAATATAATAAATAATAATGTCACGTTTTTTTTACCTTGCCCGCTTAATACGCTTTCCCGCCTAAGACGCGTTTTTGATCGGGTCCCTGCGAAATCGTCTAAAACGTGTTTTACTGTATATTAAATACAAACTCGATAAAATCCGAAAATCAATTTTATTTACAATATACCAACTCGTCTAACCAGCTAAATTTGACCTGCCATTGATACCAATCAGGTCAAATTCCCTTCCATTATGGAGGAGGCTCGAGCCCAGCAGTGGGACGTGTATGTGCCTTGATGATGATGATGATATAGAATTTGTGTTATAAGATATTATGATATTTAAATCCACACGAAATAATAATTTCAATTAATTTTGCAGTACAGTTTAACTGCAGTTTAACTTATAATAGCATTGGTGTGGTAGTGGAAACATCTCAGAACCTATACCGGCAGGTAAGAAATGGTTGTCATTTCACACGATCTGCGCGGTGTAATGAAAGCAATTCCTTCAGATAGCCTTTAGAGCGTTAGTAGAAATTGAGCTCATGAATCTCGGTTACTCCTGCTTTTATAGCCGTAACAATGCTGTAAAAATTTTTATATTTATAACTATTTCTATCTCTACTGTAAGCTTTGCAATATCTTTAAGTTTGTACTTGTATTTCTATAGCTATCTTTCGCCAGAACGAATCGCGTCTAGCTGGTATTCCATTTTTTAAAATAATTCATTAAACAACCTCACAGCTCTACAAATAGATACGCAATTAATAGGAAGGGGAAAGTCTTTTCGCATATAGTTTGTATAAAGTTTTAATAAAATCCCTTAAGTTGTACTAGTTGTATCTAGCTGGTTTTGATACTATTAAAAAGATTACAAAAAAACTTTAAAAATGTTGTTGCCCGCCGTTTTTTTCTTTCTGTCATAATGAGTGAATCTAATGAAGAAATTCTAAACATTTTAAAATGTTATTAGAAAAAAGGAAAAAATGCAACGCAAACCGGGCAACATTTTTTTTTGTAGTGCAGTGTGTGTGTAAGTGACGAATAAATATTATAACTTGACACTGGCACCAATAGCTCATAATTGTAGCTTATAAGTGATATAATTAGACAAACTGCAAATTCAATAAGTTCTCGGTAACTATATTTTCTTAGAAAATGATTGCGTCATTGGAATAATTATGTTATTTATAGCCGCTACGTTTAATCATTCCATATTTTACCTACTAAACAGCAAATTAGTCTACTTCATCATACTGGCCAGGCAGGCTAGCATGGTAGGTTTTATTTTGAGGTTTCTTGGTCTTAGGTGACGTTTGATGCTTGGGAATACTTGGGATGTTTGTGCACTGCCCAAATAATAATTTGGACTGTAAGTGTTTTGTGCATCAGGATTTATTTATTGTTTTTTTAAATAATCGATTTTTAGAATCTCCACGGGTGGGAAAGGGACCACTCCTTTCTATGTAGGTATTACAATATCATACAGAAAAAATCTAAAAAATGTAATAAAGTAAATTTAAAATAATGTCTCTTTTTATGCACAAATATAGATAAAGGAAATGTAATAGTATAAGTATACATAGTGACTAGCTGCAAGTGTATCTAGTTCAATTTATAATATTGGTAGTAGTTTTTTTTTTTTTTTTTTTTTGTGGGTGGGCTGCGGTCTGCGCGCCTCCGCACCACTCCGTCCGGGGCGACAGAGGGGCTTAAGCACGCAACTCTCGCATCCCACCCAAAAACCACCTCGCCTTCGTCATTGGGCCGACCACCGGAGCAGGTTTACTTGTCGTCAGTGGTCGGCCCGACGGAACACCCCCTACGCGGGGTACCCTCCCATCGACCGACGTCCCCCCCTCGGGGAGGACGTCGGTCTTTCCTCACGCGGTCGGCCTCTCGGCGGGTGACGGACTAATCCCCGGTCACGTCACCCGCGGCCTCGGCTAGGGCGGCATGAGGCGCAGGTAGTTGCGCCTACGCCGCCCCAGTCGCCGGCGGCGGATCTCCTCATCGAGGCTGCGCTCCACGCGCAGACGATCCGCCGCCTCCTTCTGCGAGATCACTGTCTCGCAGAAGGCTGCGACCGCGTCCCAATTCCCGACGCTGTCGACCATCGCCCTAGCGATGGCCGGCAGCGTCAGGTCGGCACCGATGATTGCGACGAGTTCACGGCGCTGCACTGCCCAAGCCGCGCAGGCCTCGAGCGTGTGGCGCGCCGTGTCCTCGTCGCAATCGCAGTGGTGGCAGGACGGTGTACTCTCCCTCCTTACGACCTTGTGCAGGTATTTGGCGAAGCTCCCGTGCCCCGGCAACACCTGCACTAGTCGGAAGGAGAGCACCCCGTGCCGCCTTTCCAACCACTGCATTAGCACCGGCCGGAAGGCCTCCACGGTTCGCACCCCGAACCGAGGCCTCTCCAGCCGGACTGCCCAACGGGCAATGACGTCTCGGCGGGCGTCGACGCGCCAGGCGGTGAGCTCCCTTAACGAGATCTCACCGCCCTCCTTTCGCACCTCCGTCACCCGCCGATACAATCCGGCGAGCATCTCCGCCTCCAGGTCCCACGGGGGAGTCCCGGCCAATAGGCACGCTGCCTCCGTCGCCACCGTGCGGTATCCGCGGATGGCCCTGACCGCCATGACCCTCTGTGGTCGCCACAGAAGGGCCCTAAGTCGGACGGTCAAGGACCCCGCCCACACCGGTGCGCCGTACAGGGCCATCGACCGGATGACCCCCGTGTACAGCCGTCGGCACGTAGCGCTCGGTCCGCCCACGTTCGGCATAAGCCACGATAGGGCGGACGCCGCGCCGACGAGCCGCGGAGCGAGCCTGCGGAAATGCTCCCGGAACCACCATCGCCCGTCGAGCACCAGGCCCAAGTACCTCATATGGGCCCGGATGCTGATGTCAACCGATCGGACGATGATCGAGACGCCGATGGGAGGGCTCATAAGGCGCCCATGGAACAAGAGGGCCTCCGTCTTGTCCAGGGCGACCCTCAACCCCAGCGACTCGATCCGCCTGACGACCTCTTCGGTGCCATAGGTCGCCAGGTTTACCGCCTCTTCTAGCGTCCCACCGCGGGCTGTGACGAGCGTGTCGTCGGCGTAACAAATCACGCCCAGCCCAGGCGGGAGGCTCCCCCGCAACGCCCAGTCGTAGCCGATGTTCCACAGGGTGGGTCCGAGGACCGACCCCTGCGGGACACCGCACGTCATGGGCGTTCGCACAACGTCCCCTGCTCGGTTGGTACAGAGGACGCTGCGCCCCACCAAATAGTCTGCCACTAGCCGCCTCAGGTAAGCTGGCACTCCGTGATACCGGAGCACCTCCCTGATGCAGCTGAATGGCAGACTATTGAATGCGTTGGCGATGTCTAGGGACACCGCCAACAGCACTCCCCCACCGGTGACGGCCTCAGTCGCCACGGCCCTCAGGCGCAACAGAGCCGCGATCGTCGAACGACCCCTCCTAAACCCAAACTGGGCGTCCGACAGATCGGGCCCCGTGCCGACGAGGTGCCGCTCGATGCGGGCAGCTACCACCCTCTCCAGTAGCTTGCCCGTGTCATCGAGCAGCACGATAGGCCTGTAGGCCGAAGGTGACCCCGGAGACCGTCCCGGCTTCGGCAGGAGCACCAGCCTTCCCTCCTTCCAGCACCCAGGGAACCGTCCGGACGCTAAACACGCGTCGAACAGCTCCCTGAGGCGAGGACCCAGGTGGTCGAGGACCAGGCCTAACACGGGTTAGGAACACCGTCGGGCCCGGGGGCGGTGGACTTTGCGCACATGCGCGCCACCGCCACTCCCATCTCGGGTTCCGTGATGGGCGGAACACTGTCGTCGTCGGCCTCCCGGTCAGTGTCTGGCGGAGCCATGACCGGGGGCGTGTGTTCCACCCGCCGCGGGAACAGGTCCTCGACGACCCGGGTGAGAAGGCTGGGCTGGAGAGTCTCTGGTGAGGGGAAGGCCCCGCGCGCGGAGCTTATTCAGCACCGCGCGATAGGGGCGTCCCCAGGGGTCACGGTCGAGACCGTCCAGCATCTCCTGCCGACTGACGTCCTTAGCGGAGCGGACGGCCAGCCTGAAGGCCGACCGCGCATTGCGGTAGCCCTCATACAGCAAGGCCTCCCGCTCCGCGTCGCGTTGGCGCCGCCGGCTGCGGGTGTAGGCCCTCCGGGCGCGAATACACACGGCCCGGAGATCCGCCAGCTCCCGGGACCACCAGTGGACCGCCCTCCTCGGGGGCGGACGCCGTACCCGGGGCATGGCCGCATCGCAGATCTGCGTCAACGCACTGCGGATGCGGCCAGCCTCGGCATCCACCCCGTCCGACTGGTTGGCAGAGGACAGCCACGAGTAAACGATGGCTGACTCCGCCAGCTGGTCCCGGTCTAAGCGACCCACAGCCCATCGCGGGAACGCAGGACGTCCATCCGCCCCGTGACCCCTGCTGGGCGTCGGGATTGCCGGGGAGACCTCCATCCGGATATACCGGTGGTCCGACAAGGTCTCCACCTCCTCCACGACGCGCCAGCTCCCCACGCGTGCGGCGACCTCGGGGCTAGCGAACGAAAGGTCCACTATCGACCCGCCCCGTTGTCGCACGCACGTATGCACCGAGCCCCTGTTCAGCAAACAGAGGCCCAGTGCCGCCGCCCACTCCTCGATCGCCCGTCCTCGGTCGTTCGTCCGGGGAGACCCCCACGCCACGGACTTGGCGTTGAAGTCCCCCAAGACGAAGACCTGGCGCGATGCCATTCGCCGTAACGAGGCCTCCATGACGGTGAGGGAGGCCTCGAAATCGGTCACACTCCAGTTAGGGGAGAGATAGACTCCGAGGAGCGTAATCTCCCCCCAGTCCGCCGCGACGTATCCGACGCCCCTGTCCCTAAGGGTCAGAGACGACGAAGGCCACGACGTGGAGGCGACGATTGCCACGGTGCCATCGGTGCTACCCAACCAGTTAGGCCGGTCGGGCACCACGTACGGCTCCGCGGCTACGGCTACTCCTATCAACCACTCCGCCATGGCTTGCAGGAACACGTCCTGCGCACCGGCGGTGTGGTTGAGGTTGGCCTGGAGGAGACGAATGGATACGGGGTCCATTAACGGTCCGTATCCATCGTCACCTCTTCCGCGCTGACGGGCGATCGGGCCGCGCTCGGAGCGGGGACTGGCCCGGTCGATGGGCCGTCCCGCCCCTTCGGGGCCGATGCCGGGGGTCTGCAGTCCCCAGAGCCCATGCGGTGTTTGGCAGGCCTATTGCCTGCCGCACACGCGGGGCAGTGGGGCACCGCAGAGCACGATGCCGCCTGGTGTCCGGTCTGACCGCAACGGAAACATAGCCCGCTGCAGTCAAAGCAGTTTTTGCATGTCGGTCGGGTATGCCCGACCGCCATGCATTTGTGCCGCGCCGAGCTCCAGCCCACGAGGAGCCTGCCTGAGTCGGCCAATTGCTTGACCGACTCCACCGGACACTGCACCCAGGCAGCACCGACGCCGCCCGGACCAGTGCGGATGGTGCCAATCCGGACGGTGTCCGAGGCACATCCGGTACACGCCATAATGGCCTCCCGGACGTCCTCCACCGTCACGGAATCGTCCAAGCCCGTCAGACGCATCTCTGCGCACTTGACAGGCCTGGCGATTCGGACACCATCCTCCGGCCCGAACAGCCCCCTCAGCATCGTGGCCAAACTATCGGCCGTCTTCGCGCCCTCGGCCCCAGGGAACTCGAGTATTCGAGCCCCTGTCCGGGCCTTGCGGGTCCTCGCCTCGACGCCCCCGATGTCGGAGACGTCCAGCTCCCGTCGGGCGCGTTTTAGGACGGCCTCATAGTTGAGGCCCCTCTCAGCCGCCTCAGGCAGCACGGTGATGACCACCGCGGCCGTCTTCGGCGACTTGAGGCCCCTGCGCGACCTTTTCCCCTTTCTGCCGGCTCCCGCCTGGGGAAAGGCGGCTACGGCGGCACTCTTGGCCGCCGCTCTCCGCTTCTGGCCGCGTGCCTTCCTGCTCCGCTCAGCCACCTGCCAGCCCTGTTCGAGCCTGGCAGCAGCGCTGAGCGCAGCAGGAGCGGTCGCGGGTGCGCTGGCCGGCGCCTGCGGTGCAGCCGCTGGCGCCGGCCGCGGCCCGGCCTTGGCGGGAGCCGGCACCTTGCCGGCCTTCTTGGCCCCCTTGGGCCCAGCCGCAGCCGCAGCGTAGCTCACCACGCGGCCACCCTGACAGGGCAGCGGGGTGGGAGCTGGCGCTTGCGGCTGCCTCGCCCCGTCCGCGGCGAGCGGCGGTCGGAGGGGCGGCTCAGGCGGGAGCCTGGCCGCTACGGCGGCGATACGCGCATCCACCATCACCCCCACTCGGGCTAAGATGACGCGTACCGCCGACTCCGACACGCCGTGCACCTCGTCGGGCGGCGGCCCCTCCCCCTTCCGCGGTCTCCCACGGCCACGAGGCGGCGGAGGGACCACGACGAGGGGAGGAAGCGCCGAGGCCGCGACGGGCGCAGCCGGCGCAGCAGCCGCGACGGGCGCAGCCGGCGCAGCAGCCGTGACGGGCGCCGCCGGCGCAGCAGCCGCGGCGGGCGCAGCCGGTGCCACGGACGTAGACGACGGGCCCGCCCTCCCCGGCGCAGCCCGCTTCGGTGGCGAGGCCGGCACCGGCGGCGTGGCCGGCGCCAGGCGCGCGAACTGGGCCCGCAGGTCGGCCATGTCCTTAGCCAACCCGCGGTTCTCCCGTCGCACCGCCGATAGCTCCGTCTCCAGCTTGCGGTTGCGTTCCCGCAAGCCGGAGACCTCCTCACTAAGGCGGGCGTTCGCGGCCTGTAGGGCCGCCACCTCGCCACCGTGGCCGGCCGGACCGGGGGTCCCTGGCCTCGCCACCACCGCCGATCCTCGACCTCTGCGCCCACGGGGCATGGTCGGGACCTTGGGAGGAGGCATGGTGGTACTCCCCTCCGAGTCGGTGTTCGAGCTGCCCCCGTTGAGGGGGCGCTTCCGGACGCTCGGGGTGAGGGCCTCCTCCCTCTCCCTCCTAACTTTTAGGGCCGCCGCCGCGGCGGCCCCCCTAACCTCTACCTCCCTATCCTCTTCTTCTTCTGCCCTACCATCCGCCATCCCGGACGACCCACCAACCATCATCCCGGACAGCCACGTAGCATGCTCGCCACCTTCCTTCCCTCTTCGACCGACCCACGGCTCCTCGTCCTCAGACGATCCTGCGGCACTTCCGCCCACGTCCGTCAACGCCATCTCCGAGCCCGTGTCAGTCTCCAATTCTTCAGATGGCTCTGCGGCACTGCCGCCCTCATCCTGCGACGGTTCTGCAGCAGTGCCGCCCTCATCGCTCGACAGCCTCGCTTCGGAGCTGTCGTCTGGCATTTTTGCGCACGGCTCTGCGTTAACGCCGCCCTCGTGCTCAGACTCTCTGCTTCTACTGCTCTCTTCCCGCGACGGCCCTGCAGCAGCAGTGCTGCCACCCTCGTCGCGTGCAGCAATAGCAGCCGCCTTAATCCGCTCCCGCCGCGCCTTTGAAGCTACGGCCTCCATACGAGCCTTCGCCGCGGCGGAGCGCTTCGGTTTCTTCCGGGCCTTCTTCTTTCTCTCCTCTTTCTCCTCTTTTCCCTCCCCCCGGTGAGCCTCTTGTTGTTGCGCCGGGCTCTCGGCGGACACAGCAGTCGTTGTCTCCCTCCCATACGTATGGAGACTGACTGTGTCGGTGATTGTGCGCCTCTCGCGCTCAGAAACCGGCACAGTGAGGGACTCCCCGGCCTGGCCGGGACCCTCTGGAGTATATACGTTGTTTTTAACTCCTATGGCAGGAGTTATTGTTGGACGTTTTTAAGTCTTGCCTTGACTACCACTCTAACGGCTGGACGCTCGCGCGCTTTTTAACCCACCAACCATTCATCCCCTCGCCGAGTGGCCAAACTTAGGATTAGGGGTAATTTTTTATAGGGGTTTTCTTCCCCGCGGTCCAAAGACCCCCGGTCCTGACCCACCTACTCAGGATTACGGTTTGGGCCTTCCGGGTCTGGACGCTCGCGAGCGACCGACCCGTCACGCCCCCGGGCCGTGACGCAACCGTCCCTGGCGACGGAGTGCCATGAGGCACATCCGCCCCATTGGCCCCGGGTCAGATCCGCCGTGCGCTCTGCCACCAGAGCCGCACGCGGAGACCCCCACCTGCCGGAATCTTGGCCGTCCAAATGGACGCATGACGTCCAAATGGACGTTACCAGGGAGCACCACGAGGAGGTGCTCCGGCCGCGCCCCCCATATTGATAGTAGTAGTGATAGTGATTAGTATTATTATTTTTTGTTATAATAATTGAGTGTTTGACTGGTATATAATTATTTTTCATTACTTTAAATCTATACCAATAAATAAAATTGGAGTGTCTGTTTGTAATGTCAAAATAATAGGCTTTTTTCATGCTCACACGGTTATTTGCATGACACCTATGCCTAAAATAGCAATTAAAAATTTTTTGTCTGTCTGTCTGTCTGTCTGTTTGTCTGTCTGTCTGTCTGTCTGTTTGTTCCGGGTAATCTTCAAAACGGCTGGACCGATTTCAAAAATTCTTTCACCAATGGAAAGCTATAATATCAGGGCGTAAACTAGGCTATATTTTATCCCGGTATTCCCACGGGAACGGGAACGGGAACTACGCGGGTAAAACGACTATAACCTATAACCGAAGCGAAGCGAGGGCGGGTTGCTAGTACATAATATAAGTAAATGTGTATCTATACCAATAAATAAAATTGGAGTGTCTGTTTGTAATGTAAAAATAATAGGCTTTTTTCATGCTCACACGGTTATTTGCACGACACCTATGCCTAAAATAGCAATTAAAAAAATTTTGTCTGTCTGTCTGTCTGTCTGTTTGTTCCGGGTAGTCTTCAAAACGGCTGGACCGATTTTAAAAATTCTTTCATCAATGGAAAGCTATAATATCAGGGCGTAAACTAGGCTATATTTTATCCAATATTCCCACGGGAACGGGAACTACGCGGGTAAAACGACTATAACCTATAACCGAAGCGAAGCGAGGGCGGGTTGCTAGTTAATAATAATATAGTTCAGATTAATTAATACTTTAATGATAATTCAAAAACTACTCATCAGATTTTGATCAAATTTATATAGGACCGTCTCAGAAGTAAAATAAAAAAAAAAATCATAGTTGTCGGAATGATCACGTAATGTACATACAAATAAAAACATGGAGTCGAATTGAGTACCTCCTCCTTTTTTTTTAAATATACCCCTCTCTCTTTTAATACACGCAATTAAAAAAAATACACGCTTTTGAAGTTAATAACCGGGGCATATTTTATACTTTTTTTTTTGGGTTACGGTCGGCACGCTCCTCACCCAACTCCGTCTGGGGCGACAGAGGGTCGTAAGCACGCACACCCGTAACCCACCCGTATAGTACGTCGCCTTCGTCGTTGGGTCGACCACCGGTGCAGAGTTCCTTGACTTCAGTGGTCATTTTATACTTATTTGACAAAACGATGATCAAATCTGGATTAATACGGAGATTGTGAAGTTGACGTCATCTTATTCTAGTGCTTTCTCTGTCTATTTATTAAAATTAGTGGTCGCCGAGTGGTTGAAATTCGGCCATAATTCTTTTAAATTAATTTTTCTGCTACACAATTTTATTTTAAACTAGCAACCCGCCCTCGCTTCGCTTCGATTTCAGTCTTTCCTGCGTAGTTCCCGTTCCCGTGGGAATACCGGGATAAAATATAGCCTAGTTTACGCCCTGATATTATAGCTTTCCATTGGTGAAAGAATTTTTGAAATCGGTCCAGCCGTTTTGAAGATTACCCGGAACAAACAGACAGACAGACAAAAATTTTTTAATTGCTATTTTAGGCATAGGTGTCGTGCAAACCGTGCGAGCATGAAAAAAGCCTATTATTTTGACATTACAAACAGACACTCCAATTTTATTTATTGGTATAGATAACCGTGTGAGCATGAAAAAAGCCTATTATTTTGACATTACAAACAGACACTTCAATTTTATTTATTGGTATAGATTTATTTATATACTAGCAACCTGCCCTCGCTTCGCTTCGGTTTTAGTCGTTTTACCCGCGTAATTCCTGTTCCCGTGGGAATACCGGGATAAAATATAGCCTAGTTTACGCTCTGATATTATATCTTTCCATTGGTGAAAGAATTTTTGAAATCGGTCCAGCCATTTTGAAGATTACCCGGAACAAACAGACAGACAGACAGACAAATTTTTTTTAATCTGTACTTTAGGCATAGGTGTCGTGCAAATAACCGTGTGAGCATGAAAAAAGCCTATTATTTTGACATTACAAGCAGACACTCCAATTTTATTTAATGGTATAGATAATTGTATATTGAGCACACTGTATTTCACTATAGTCCATAAAATATAGCTTGATCTCTGTGATAGATGTCAACGAAACCGAAGAAGTAAGTTTGAACGAGCGACATGCTCACAATTTTATTTTGTATCACATAAATTTTCATTCTTTTCGTGCCACTTTTTTTGCAACTGGAGTGCAATATATTATAAATATAAAAATATTAATATTCATGCCTAAAATGTATCTCGTAAGTACTGCAATACCTAGTAAATATTTTATAGAAAAATGACGCTTACGCACGTGCAAGGTTATACTAGACTGAAAATAAAAAAGAGATGGGACAGTTGATAGACGTAATACGATAACCGATTTTTATTAAATTTTTCATAAAAGAAATACACCCTAAATAAATCTTTCAACATTTTTTACTATTACAACAGACAGTTACATTATAAAATACATATATTTAATTAATTAAACATTAAAAACAACTTTTTGTGTCAGAGTAAACGATAATACTATGTACGCATTGTTGTCAATAAACTAAACATGTTCATTCATAAAACAGTCACAATTGATCAATTGATCTAACGACTGTCCCTATTATGGGAAAAAATTATAAATGTTCTAGCAGTGATGATAACAACAGTGATGTTGACCTTGATTGTACTTCTTTCCAATAATTAAAAAAGTCAAAAACAGTTTTTGTTTCATTTAAATTCAAAACGATTTTCATTGATTGTATTTCAATAATAATAGAATATCACAATTATAAAAATAGAGAGTTTTATCGATAAAAAACTACGGACTACATCGGAAGCGTGACAGCACTAGTGACAACTGTCACAGAGATCAACCTATATTTTATGGACTATAATAACTAATATATAAAGTACTAAGTACAAATGCCTATTAGACATTGTCATCATAATTATGATTATTTGACATTCGGTTTGACCAGAGATTTTAACCGTAAACAAAAGCGTATAAGCGCGCGCATGTTTGCGTGTGTGTATAGCGATTGCGTTGTATTGTGCGTAAAGCCTTTTTTAATAAATTTAATGTATTTCTAATCCATTATTGTATGAATTTTCAGTTTTATGCACTTCTCCTCATTATATACTTCAACTGTGCCAAATTTCATACTTGTCCATCCACGTAATTTTCGTAAAAAGGGTACAAAGTTTTTGCTTCACGTATTAATATATAGATAGAAATGCTCGTATATAACTTAATAGGAAGATTTTTTATTGACATCTATATAACTTTAAGCGTATATTACGTATAAGTATATGACAAAAATTATGCCATTTCATACTCTTTTAATACACATATAGCATGCGCATAAGCTTTAAAGGTTTTTAAATAGCTATTTATGCTTATCTGCATAACTAAAACATCAACTTTTCACAATTAATTATTATTTTTTTATCTCGGAAACAATAAAATTTTATGTTTGGTGTAATTTGAAGTAAAGTCTTAGTAGAAATATTAAATCATCGTTAAAACTATGCAAAATGGACCTATTTGTCTTCAAGACTTTGCGTCACAGAGTTTATTTACGTCACAGACTTTATGTTGAGTAATGCCGCACTACATTTTATGAAAATTTATTTTAGAAAAATTATTATCTTTATATTTTAGGTAGTTAGCTATAAAATTAAAAACATTTTTTTCAGTTTTGTATTCAAATATGCAATAACAATGAAGAAAGTTTCTTATAATAAGAAAACACGTTTTTATTTTTGGTCAGACTAGTTTTATTTCTAATTTTCCTTCGGCTATTAGTCGCTGCTATCATACCCATGAAGGAAAGGGAGGGACCGTGACTCACTGCATTCATCTATTGTCATCATATAAACAATTTAATCAATTTCAAAAGCAAAAAGTTACCCTATAGCTTTTCAAAATTAATGTATGTGACGCGTAGTCGTCGAGGTTTTCCTAAGATAAATAAATGTGTGTTAACCTAGGATAAACAGTCCAGTTAGGTAGATCAAATTTCGAGAAAGAGATCAGCCGACGAATCCAACTCGGTTGGGCAGCGTTCGAAAAACTTAAGAGGATCTTCTCGTCCAACATACCTCAGTGTCTGAAAACACAGGTCTACGACCAGTGTGTGTTACCAGTGATGACTTACGGCACAAAAACGTGGTCCTTAAATATAGGCCTCATAACAAGGCTCAAAGTCACTCAGCGTGCTATGGAACGAGCTATGCTCGGGATTTCTCTGCGAAATAGAATCCGAAATACGGAAATCCGCAGAAGAACGGGTGTAACCGATATAGCACGAAGAATTAGCACGCTGAAGTGGCAATAGGCAGGCCAGATCGCTCAAAGAACTGACAACCGCTGGGTAAGAAAGGTCCTCGAGTGGTGACCACGTATCGGACGACGCAGTGTAGGACGCCCCACACTAGTGGACCGACGACCTGGTGAAAGTTGCTGGGCGTCGTTGGATGCAGGCGGCACAGAACCGCACTTTGTGGCGTAACATGAGGGAGACCTACGTCCAGCAGTGGTATCTTAGGTTAACATCATCATCAAATGATGATGATGATGTTAACCTAAGATAAAAAAAAATGTATGTTTTAATTTTTGTCCTTTTATAAAGAGACACTCTAAACCTACGGAATAAATCCAAGTGTCGCGGTGGGTTTCACAAGCATACAATACATCATCATCTCGGCTTATATACGGTCCCACTGACCTCAAGCTTACTGCATAATATGAGGTAAATTGACGTGAAGATATACGGTTGAATTTCGAATTTTCCGTTTCCAGCACACATGTTATCACGTTATTCCTGTCATCTTTTACGACAGCCACAAGCAGGAAAGGAGGTGGTAAATTGTTTATTTACTCCATCACCACACGGAAAAACAATGAATATAAATTACACCCGGACTCAAAGGAAACATTTGCAAATCGTACAAAGAAATACTTCGGAATCGAATCCACGGAACTCGGCACTAGAGGATATTATGTAAACCACTCGGTCATCTATGTAGACAATTTAGAGATAATGTCATCGAAAATATGTAATGAATATATAGTCTGATTAATTGTCAACCTTCTGATTTTAATATAAGCTTAAAATGGAGATTAATAAAACCTATAATTTCTTGAAACTGATTATCAAAAATAGTTATTTCTGTGTTATAAATATACTAGCTGACCCAACAGATGTTGTTCTGTTCAAATATAATAAAAGGAATTCTCCTTGAAATCGACAGCAGCCCCACCTACTGAGTCCAAATGTGAATCTAAACCATTATCGAATCCCCTTGAAAACACAAAAAAAAATTCATCAACATCGATCCTGCCGTTTAAGAGTTCAGGACATACACACAGTAAGGTAAAGCATGACATCGATAGGTATGAAATAATAACAGATGTTGACGATGCTGATATTTTATTTTTAAATTAAATTTTTATTCAAGAGCTGTTTAAGTCTGTCTCCAGTAAGAGTCTGGGGACGAAACTACTTCTGTCCACCTTTATTATATATTTGCTCATTATGTATTTTGTACGAGCATTGTTTTTGTTACTTCATTGTGGGGAAACAGCAGGTATATACATCATCATCATCATCATTTCAGCCACTACATAGCTTTATTACGCTACAGAGTGCGGTTTTGTGCCGTCTGTATCCAACGACGCCCAGCAACTTTCACCGGATCGTCAGTTCAGCTAGTGGGGGGCGTCCTACACTGCGCTGTCCGATACGTGGTCGCCACTCGAGAACCTGTCTTCCCCAGCGGTTGTCAGTTCGTCGAGCGATGTGGCCTGCTCATTGCCACTTCAGCGTGCTAATTCTTCGTGCTATGTCAGTTACACCCGTTCTTATTTATGTAAATATATACATGAAATATAAATACTAGATTTTTTTTCTCATCCCGTCATGGTTAAACCACGCAACCTCAAATATTCCGCAATGCGACTCATAAATTTGAGTGAATGTCCTCTAACACCACCGCTAGAGTTGTACGTTTGCGCATTACGCAGTTTATGTATACGTATATTTAACTTAAGATTTCACTACTAACGCATTAAATAAATAGTCTTTTCATTTCTTCTACAAGCACATTCAAGCTGTGCCAACACTTTTAATATTCATAATAATTTCCTCTATGTGCGAGGCAAAATAGGTAAGTTTCTCATATCTCGCGTTTCAATAAAATGTTCTGATATAAACTTATACATAAGTAAATCTTTCATATAACTTTATTAGTACATATATACGAGCAAAATTACTGGGGACTATATTCCTCACGGACACAGATGAAACGAGTTGGAAATAATTCCGACGCTTCTATGGAATTGAATTCTTTAACGGAACGAATATTTCCTTCCATTGACATAAGTTGTCTATCACTTTCATATTATTAGATATAGTGGGACGTATTCGAGATGTAAGTAAGAGTATATTAAACAAGTTCAAGAAAGTTACTGGTAAAGAGTAGAATAATATTATGTGACTATTGCTTAGTGGTAATATCGAGGACTGTGGATACTGGTGGAGTTTAATCGTATTTTATAGTTTATTGATATAATATAATCTTTATTGAATAAATGAATAATATTCTTCCGTGTGATGAGGAGGTGTAAGAATACAATTCACCACCCCTATTTTAGCCGTAGGTTTTACAACAAAAGACCACTCAAGGGTATAACATACCTATAATATTTGTGCAAGAGACGGTTAACTCGAAATGAGACCCTATGCCAACACGTCTGACCAGCGTGATATATTAAAAGGGAGCCTCCCACCCGGGCTAGCCTAGTCGAGGCCGCGGGTGACTGGACTGGGGAATAGTCCGTCACCCGCTGAGAGGCTGACCGCGCGAGAGCGACTGACGTCCCCAGAGGAGCGTTGGAGATAGGGAGGGTACCCGAAAGAGTATCCCATCGGGCCGGCCGCGTACGATAAGGAACTTGGTACCGGTGGTCGGCTCAATGGCGAAGGAGAGGAAACATGGTGGGTTATGGAGCCGCGCGCTGTCGTTTCGTCACCCCGGTCGGAATGGACGGCGTGTGCGCTGACTAGGGCTTCCAATCCCGCAGCCTGAATTCAATCTCGGTATTTGCGGGATTACGAATTTTCAATCCCGCGGGATCTCGGTATTTGCGGGGGATCCCGCAAAAATATCGAAAATATTCACATTTGTATAACGCAAAGAAACCAATGAATTACTCAACTGCACATTTATTTACGTACATACATGTTACTATTAATATGAGATCAATCAAATTACGTCGTTTATTTATAACAAAAAGAAAGAATTAATCGACTAACTACACATTTATTAAAGTATTACTATTAGTATGCGATCAATGAAATTACTTCGTTTATTTATCACAAAAACCTTATGAATTATCAAATAACTCCATATTTATTGATGTTTTTCTTTTTTTTTTTTTTATTTATTTATTTATTACTTCATGTATTGAGTACAATGGCGGACTTAATGCCAAAGGCATTCTCTACCAGTCAACCATAGGTAGTGCAGAGATAATAATTGGTAGGCACATGTGTCGAGAAAGAAAGTCATATGATTAAAAAAGACAAGGGAATACATAAGAATATACAAGAATACATAATACATACCAAATATACATAGATAAAAAACACATAAATACGATATATATATATATATATAAATATATATAAATATATACATACATAGTATATATACATAATTATACGAATATTATATTATATAAGTTGCGATGATTCTGCTAATCCATTTAGGAGATGTAAACGAACTCTTTTCTTGAATGTGTGACGGCTAGTAGACATTCTGATGTCCAGAGGTAGCGAGTTCCAGAGGAGAACCGCCTGGACAAGAAAGGAAGAATGAACACGATCGGTATGGTGAGATGGACAAAGTAGCAGCAGATTGTTGGCGGAACGCAGGTTTCTGTTGTGATTAGTGGAGAGGTATTGAAATAAACAAGATAGGTAGCTAGGAGAATTAGGAGAATTAAGAATAGAGTATAGCAGAGTAAGGGCGCGCATACTACGGCGTTGGCGAATATCAAGAAAATTTAGTTGAGAACGATAGGAGGAAATATGGTCATACTTGCGAAGATTAAATATGAATCGAATGCAGTTATTGAGAAGACGGTCTAGTTTATTAAGAAGATCTGCATTCAGGTCAAAATAACACACATCAGCATAGTCGATTAGGGGAAAAATTAAGGTTTGAACAAGCGTTGTTTTAGTTCTTACCAGTAAAAAGTGTCTCAACCGATTAAGAGCACGCAAGCTACTGATGACTCGCTGACTTGTTCTGGCGACGTGAGTTCTCCAGCTGAGAGTAGAGTCTATGTACAAGCCAAGGTCTTTGACAAAAGGGGATAGTGGTACAATAGAACCGTTGTACGATATAGAAGGGAGAGGTATGACGTCTACTCGGCCTATTATACGCTGACTACCCACAATTATCGCTTGGCACTTAGTAGGGTTTACCGTCAGCCCGAACCGGTCACACCAGCTTTTTATGTAATCTAAATCCCTATTTATCTTGGCGATTGCTAATGGGATATCTTCCACGCTCACTTGACAGTACAGTTGCAAGTCATCGGCATAAAGATGATACGAACACTGAAGATTATAAGTAATGAAGTTAATAAATACAGAGAATAACAAAGGAGAGAGTATACCGCCTTGAGGGACGCCAGCGTGGAGGTCGCACCAATTCGAGTAGCTATCTTCAATGCGAACACATTGCTGACGCCCCTGAAGATAAGAAGAGAACCATTCTAGTGCGTTAGGTGAGATCAGGAAGTGAGATAGGATAGCTAGAAGGATATCGTTTTTTTGTGGGTGGGCTGCGGTCGGCGCGCCTCCGCACCACTCCGTCCGGGGTGACAGAGGGGCTTAAGCACGCAACTCCCGCAACCCACCCGAAAACCACCTCGCCTTCGTCGTTGGGCCGACCACCGGAGCAGGTTTACTTGTCGTCAGTGGTCGGCCCGACGGAATACCCCCTACGCGGGGTACCCTCCCATCGACCGACGTCCCCCCCCTCGGGGAGGACGTCGGTCTTTCCTCACGCGGTCGGCCTCTCGGTGGGTGACGGACTAATCTCCGGTCACGTTACCCGCGGCCTCGTTTAGGGCGGCATGAGGCGCAGATAGTTGCGCCTACGCCGCCCCAGTCGCTGGCGGCGGATCTCCTCATCGAGGCTGCGCTCCACGCGCAGACGATCCGCCGCCTCCTTCTGCGAGATCACTGTCTCGCAGAAGGCTGCGACCGCGTCCCAATTCCCGATGCTGTCGACCATCGCCCTAGCGATGGCCAGCAGCGTCAGGTCGGCACCGATGATTGCGACGAGTTCACGGCGCTGCACTGCCCAAGCCGCGCAGGCCTCGAGCGTGTGGCGCGCCGTGTCCTCGTCGCAATCGCAGTGGTGGCAGGACGGTGTACTCTCCCTCCTTACGACCCTGTGCAGGTATTTGGCGAAGCTCCCGTGCCCCGTCAACACCTGCACTAGTCGGAAGGAGAGCACTCCGTGCCGCCTTTCCAACCACTGCATCAGCACCGGCCGGAAGGCCTCCACGGTTCGCACCCCGAACCGAGGCCTCTCCAGCCGGACTGCCCAACGGGCAATGACGTCTCAGCGGGCGTTGACGCGCCAGGCGGTGAGCTCCCTTAACGAGATCTCACCGCCCTCCGCTCGCACCCCCGTCACCCGCCGATACAATCCGGCGAGCATCTCCGCCTCCAGGTCCCACGGGGGAGTCCCGGCCAATAGGCACGCTGCCTCCGTCGCCACCGTGCGGTATCCGCGGATGGCCCTGACCGCCATGACCCTCTGTGGTCGCCACAGAAGGGCCCTAAGTCGGACGGTCAAGGACATCGACCGGATGATCCCCGTGTACAGCCGTCGGCACGTAGCGCTCGGTCCGCCCACGTTCGGCATAAGCCACGATAGGGCGGACGCCGTGCCGACGAGCCGCGGAGCGAGCCTGCGGAAATGCTCCCGGAACCACCATTGCCCGTCGAGCACCAGGCCCAAGTACCTCATATGGGCCCGGATGCTGATGTCAACCGATCGGACGGTGATCGAGACATTTATTGAAGTATTACCACTAATATGAGATCAATCAAATTACATCGTTTTTTTTCACAAATAACATTAACATGTACTGAATTAAAAAAAAATCAAAACAAAACAAATTTTCTTCAAAAAATACACATTAAAATAAAAAAATCAACAAATAAAACATACATTTAAAAAAACATACATGTAAATTTATATAGGATATGTTAGTGTTTGAGTTTGAGAGTTTATTAAGTTTGAGGTTGCATGCACGCTTTCTTTCAGTCCCGCAAATCCCGCGGATCCCGCGCCCGTAATCCCGCATCGTGCGGGATTGGAAAATGGCGCGGGAAATGGTATTGCGGGATTGGAAGCCCTAGCGCTGACCATATCCCATCCAAAAAATCGTGGTACATTAGGTCAAGTTTCCTTCTATTCTGGATTCTATTCAACAGTGGGACGTATGTGGGCTGCGATGATGATGATGATATAAAATTTGTTTATTATGTAGTTAAGTCAGATAATGAATATTTCTTAAGTAAAAAGAAAACCACTATCAATAACACTAAACTATCACAAAGCAAAAAATAATACGATTCCCTACCTAAACCACATCGTTGCTGTACGGTTCCACGTACATGTTTTGCTTACTATGTAGTTTACTTGTAATTGATATGTAACTGACCAGTGCAAAGCTATACGGCAACCGCAACACACGTTGCGTAATACTTACTTTACTTTACTTAACTTAAATATAACTTCACTTGAAGCTGTGTAGTTTTTGTGCTCAACATCGGTGTACGGGATCAACTAGAACCATACATACTTTTTGGTCCTTCGAGCTATTCTTGGTGAATTTGTGGCTTTAAGTTACGAAAGCGAATCGGTAGTTCGGCTTCCCAGAAGCGGGTCTCACCGGGCTTGTTGAGAAGACGCATAATTTCGTAATTACGAGTCACTATTGCACCGAGTATTAAGGATATTCGAGGGTTGACGAAATTCATCGTAAACTACGGGAATACTCGGACAACGCTTGGAGAAGATTACTAAGGTACTGCCCTGTCTTCGCATCCAGAACCACGACTTAGAAAAACACTACTTACAACCACTACTTTAACTACTTAATTGAAAATGGAAGAACTTGCACAACAAGTAAGTTGCTTTAACAATTGAGACAAAACAGTTGAGTACCTAAATAGCCGACTTCAGAGTCTGGAAGAGCTGTGGATATCATTCCACGAGCGAAATGAAATAATTGTCACTAAAATTGAGGACAAATCACAACACAATTATTTCACAGGCAACGTTTACGGGAGAACGAAGGAACTTTACGAAAATATCAAAGCTGACATGATGACGTTACTCATAGCTCATCAACAGCAAGAAAAAAATGAGACACATGACTCTAGTGTTCATTTTGACTTATCTGACATCACGGGAGAAGTGCTGACTGGTATGGAAACTAGGGCTTTAAAGAAAAAAAAAGTTCTACAACAGCAAGAATGTAATTTCAAGGCCATGACACGAGCCATGTCGAAAATTGACCTTGAACTTATAAACGAAAAATGGGAACTTGAAGAACATTTATCAACTCTAAAAGTGAAATGGGAAGCGATTGATAAACAACACTGGCAACTAGAGCATGTCCTTCAGGGTACGGATATGAGTGAAACCTACTCAGCAAAATTGGAAGATATTGAGCAAAAATATGATGAGCTCAGGAGGCAACTCAACAACAAAATATGGTCCAACAAACACTACGAACAATCAGCTCACAGTAATACAAGACTTTCACGGTGATTATATTCGTTGGATCTCATTCAAGGACCTCTTTCTGGAGACTATCCATAAAAATCCTTCTATTTCCAAATCACAAAAAATGCAACACCTGAAAACTAAATTAAAAGGTGAAGCTGAACGATTGGTACAACATCTTACAGTCTGTGCTGAAAACTATGACTCGTGTTGGGAGATACTGACACATCGCTACGACAATCGCCGACTCAGTTCACTTCGTTCATGAATGTGATGCAGCAGCTTCCTGTTATACAAACTCCAAACGCTTATAACATTAAGAAACTACACGACGTCATCATCGAATGTATGAATGGACTTACTAACATAGGGGTGGATTTAAAGAGCTGGGGTCCAATTCTTGTACACTACATGTCGTAGAAATTAGATGCTGGAACTTTCAATGAATATTCAAAAGAGATTCAGAACACTAGAGACTTACCCGATATAACCGAATTTCTAACATTTCTAGAACATCAATTCATGGCATTTGAATCAACAAAAAACTGACAAAGGGACTCATATAACTATCAGAAAGCAACCGGTAATACGAACTACAATAATAAGCCGACAAACAAATACAACAACAAAGCGTACTACAATGAAAAACCTAATTATATGAAGAAAACAACCTTATTTAAAGACAATAAGGACTATACGCGATCTTACCATACTACTTATGAAAAATGTCCGTTATGTGAAGGGAATCATGTTCTAATGCAATGCGCAAAATTCATGGAAATGAATATTCCATTGCGCAACACTACAGTCGCAAAATTGAAAGTTTGCAAAAATTGTTTGTACGGCCACGGCAACTCGGAATGTGCTTCGTCAAAAACTTGTAAAGAATGCAATTTAAAACATCATACATTACTACACTTTACAAAAAGAACATATGAATCACCAAAAACTGAAATAAATAATAGCCTCGAAAAACCTTCCACATCAGGGCCACAGTTGTCCTATCACTCAGCAGGAAATAATAAGGAAGTACTGTTGACAACCGTTAAAATAAGAGTCGAATCAAATGATGGTACCTACATCACACTTAAAGGACTCCTTGATCAGGAAAGCCAGGTAAACCTGATATCTGAAAACGCTGCCCAGATCTTACGTCTACCGAGACAAAAACTGAATGCGACCATATCTGGAGTAGGATCCGTATCAGGCGACTGCAAAGGAAAGGTACAACTTACCTGTAAATCTATACACAGTGATTATACTTTTAACATACAAGCGCTGGTATTGAAAAGGCTCACAAACGACTTGCCGAACTGTACATTTGAAAAGGCTGACTGGCCACATCTACGAAATTTAAAACTAGCAGATCCAGATTACAATGTGAGCGGATCTATCGACTTACTTCTTTCAGCTGATGTTTATGCCGCGATCATAATGGACGGCATCCTGAGAGGAGAACTACACTCGCCAGTGGCTCAACAAACTCATCTGGGGTGGATTCTATGTGGAAAACTGAAAACTTTTAACTGCCACGCCACCAATATCGATCTCTCCGATATATCAAAATATTGGGAGAGTGAGGACATAACTCAAACTGAGAATATAAACAAAGATGATCTGTGTGAAATTTACTATCAACAAACCACTACGAGGGCAAATGATGGCAAATATATCGTCAAAATGCCAATGAAAAAAGACTTTGAATTGGAACTTGGCGAATCAAAGGCAATCGCTACCTCCCAATTCTTACAACAGGAAAAAAGACTAACTAAAAACGAAAAACTACAAACAATGTATAGGGAGTTCATAAATGAATATTCCGAAAACGGCCACACGGTCCAGGCATCTTCGATGTCGACAAAAGTTAAAGATTCCAACGAATTGAGAACCTCCTTCCCTTAGAAGTCTATCAATGAATGGTCTTGAAAAATAAAAATCGATAAAGTTGTTCAATACGGTCGTCACATTAACGCCTTTGATAAGTTTATGAAGTGAAAGAGTTTGCGAAGTAAACAGCAATCTATAATCAGCAAGTAAAACAGCAAGTGTAAATGCATTTTATATGACCGCATCTCAAAATGGCAACATTTTCTTTTCACTCTCTTTATTATGAGTATCATATGAAAGGACTTAAAGAATAGAAAATGATAAAGTTAGCGACATCGCACTAAATTTAATATAGTCGTTGCTCATAAATTGCGGATCAAATTTTTTGACAATCCATTTAATATGTACATTAAATGACACTTTCGAATATTACGGTAGTAACGTAATATGAGGTAAAATATAAAATCTTATAAATAAAAATCTCGGCTTCATAATAATTTATTAAAGTAGTTCTTTTACTATCACTCATGCTAGAAAGCTCGGCGAGTAAATGAAAAAAAATAAAAAAAAACTTTTTTTTTTCTGATGTTTACGCGAGTATTATACATTTTAAATAAAACTACTTTACGGATTTTATCGCGTTTGTATTTGATTTTTGATTAGCCGACGTTTCGAACACTTTACAGCGTTCATGGTCACGGGTGGACTAAGATGTCTCACGTCCAACAAGTCATCGTTACTGCAGAAAATTTATAATTATCTACCCGATACAGAAATTAGTTATTAAATATTGACCCACATTTTGATACAAAATTTATTGCCAGTGTAAGAAGAAAATGATTCTATATGAAAAAATTATATTGTTTATGGTTAGTAATAATTAAACATTAAAATTAATAGTAATTATATTTAAAAACTAACTAATAATCTAGTATACTACCACCGGATCGGAACACGGTCACACTGAGAAAGATCCGGCAAGAAAACTCAGGTGACATGTTGCTAAATTAATGTTAATTTTGAAGGCGGCTTACTTTATATTACTAAAAGGTGGAGTGGTAGGACCACACTGTCGACAGTTCTCTGTCTACAGCCGCGGGCCGGTCCGTCCGGGGCAGTACCATGCTCTCGCAGAAAATCGACGTCTGAGTAGTAGCAATTTGTTACTGCGCTTCGTTCGGTGAGCGAGAGAGCCGGAAGCCCAACTTTCTGAGGGTGATTGCGTGTGGAGGGTTTTGGTGGTGCCCTTGGTATCACCGAGCCTCAATGCACGCATTCACACTCCCTTCGCTTTCTTCGCGGTAGGCAACGGCCTTGTAAAGGTCCATGAGCGGCAGCAACACTTACCATCAGGTGTACTGTTTGCTCGTATGCCAGCGTTTGCAATAAAAAAAAAAAAAAAAAGGTTTTAATTTATAAAATTATCTTTAGTTATTATTATTATGGGTCAAATCTATACAATATGAGCTCACAGTGTCTTGCAGTCTTGTGGTGGTCTTTTTGGATATGTTTTTAATAATGTTTATAACAGGATCCCAGCTTGATGGTAACACCCAGCCATCCTCTCTATTGAAATTTTTGTGTTTTTTGGTGGTGGTAGTATACTAGATTATTAGTTAGTTTTTTTTTATTAGTTACTTCGTCACCATACGGATATCTATTTGCATCAAAGACAAGCTTTGAATATGAGAAAGGTAATTGAAAAACCAACTTTCAGTTTGCAGGTTTTCCTTTTCTATCGATCACAGGTCATTATAGCGTTCGTTCGACAACTTAGTGTTATCTAACTTCCATTCGTTATGCAGCTATACTTTCCATCATTAGCTTACCGAAATCATTTAAACTAATACATCTATACGAGTACGTATATATAATATTTAAAGAATTATTCTCCAACTCTTAAATGCTAAGGAGATGTACTTGCCATCATCAGATCAACAACGTGAGATGATCATCGCCAGATGCAAATACTTAAATAGCTTCAGAAAATATATGAAACACGTATTATCTGCCTATAATATTTGAGGCTTGATCTCGATTTCCATGGATTCGCACCATCAGATCCCGACTTCAAGAGTATACTTTTTGAAATGAAAAAAAGACTTATGAAAATCAATCTACAATTGACAGAGATATCAATGAACACATAAAACATGCATATAATGGAATATAGAATTAGGTTACAGCTTTTTAGCATCGATACCTTGTTGTATGGAGTTAGATTGTTGTAGTTATTATACTGTTACTCTCAATATTTTTATTTCTTTTTGTATGGAAGGGCTTTGGTGTTCTTAAAAAAAAACAAATGTTATATAAACTCATAAATGGCTTTATGTTGCTATTAAAACATCAATGTAACTCTTTGAGCGGTCAGCTTTCCTTTAAAATGAATAAAATGAAAGATGTTGAAAGTTAAGGGCAAATACAACGTACAAAGATATATGAAATAAAAAAAGGAAAAAAAAAAATTAAATTAAACGGTTTTATTGTAAAGAAACAGTAAAAATAAAATCGTGGGACACTACAAAACAAACATTTTAATTCACGATTGTAGATATTTGACGTGCCCTACGATTTTATTTTTACTGTTTCTTTACAATAAAACCGTTTAATTTAATTTTTTTTCCTTTTTTAATTTTCAAGTTTTTAGTTTTTATATTGATTTTGTATAGAGCACTGTATTCTACTTATCAAGCCCTTTCATTTAATACCCATATTAATGGGATTGAAAAACAAATAGGTAGTCCGCCATTTTGTAGCGGCGGCCATCTTAGACTTTGAATTTGTGACGTGACCGGGGATTAGTCCGTCACCCGCCGAGAGGCTGACCGCGTGAGGAAAGACCGACGTCCTCCCCGAGGGGGGGACGTCGGTCGATGGGAGGGTACCCCGCGTAGGGGGTATTCCGTCGGGCCGACCACTGACGACAAGTAAACCTGCTCCGGTGGTCGGCCCAATGACGAAGGCGAGGTGGTTTTCGGGTGGGTTGCGGGAGTTGCGTGCTTAAGCCCCTCTGTCGCCCCGGACGGAGTGGTGCGGAGGCGCGCCGACCGCGACCCACCCAAAAAAAAAAAAAAGACTTTGAATTTGTACAGTGCATTGTATTTTACTTGTCAAGCCCTTTCACTTGATATCCATATTGGTGGGATTGAAAAAATATAGGTTATCCGCCATTTTGTAACTGCGGCCATCTTGAATTTACAAAAATATTGACTATACATAATTGTATTGTCACCAAAACCAAAGGCGTATACCAAATTTCAGATCAATCGGTTGACAGGAAGAGGGTGAAATTTCAATTACTAAATTTGACCCAACAAAGAAAAAAATAAAAAAAACAAATGGGGTAAGCTAAATAAAACCGTTTAAAATAGGCATATATATTTATCAAGGAGTAATAATGTATGTTTCTGTGTCACTTTTGAATCTTTGAAAGGTTTTCACATTTCTTTGTGACATTGTATCATCAGCATCATTTCGATTCATATACGTCCCACTGCTGGGCTCGAGCCTCCTCGGAATAGGAGGGAAATTGATCTTACTATACCATGCTGGTCAGACAGATTGGTATAGGGTTTTGTTTCGAGTTTTCTATCTCTTGCATAGATGTCATATGCGTAATATATCCCTTAGTCGTATTTTACGACACCCACGGGTAAGAGAGGGGGTGGTGAATTGTATTCTTACTCCGTCAATACACGGCAGACACTGTATTATCTATTAACTCTTATAAGTGTTCTGATGGAACATTTAAACGGCGTCGTCGCCAAGATTCTTATATCATGCCACCCAATAATGCAGTGAGGCATTTATATAAGCTGCAAATTAAGTTATCTACGCAATCTTTTTTCTGCGCTATATAGTTAGAGCTTCTAATATAAAATATAGTCTGTACCTGTATACCACCAAAAAATTCTGCAGTATATAATAAACACAATTTAGAATTTTTGATTTATAGAACAAGTCTCGCGTAATATTTTTCATTGTCCTGTCACTTGAGTCTTCGCGCAAAAGCTTTAACAATAAAGTGCTGTACTAAAGAATGCCTTTGTATAATTTTAAAATTTTAAGCCATTTTAAAATCATTTTCTACTGATAACATGTTGTATTCGATAAATTTATTATTTTCTATTAGGGAGCAAAAGATGATATTCAATTCAGATTAACATGTGTTTGGAAATTTCCTAGAGTTGAGGGATAGGAAAGAAATAGGACCTCTTTAGCGAATTTCTGTATTTCCATCGCTACAAGCAATTATCCGTAAGGTATTCTGTTTTTTTTTTTAAATCCAATTTTGTTAAATATAATATAATCACTTAAAAACTACAGACTCATAAAACATTGTTAGAGAAGCCACGCATTTATTAATAAATTCCTAAGCCGGCGTAATTCTCTGAGCAGCACGATAGATGGCGCTATTAGTCACTTTGGACACAAACTACCGGCACGACGAGGCAAATCGAAAGCTGAGCGTTCAACGTAATAACTAACGTGCTTACTGAACCAGCTACGTGTATAAGGACAGTTTATGGACTAGAATTAATTTTGTTCACCAGCTTTTTCATTATTTACTTATTAAAAGAGGAGGGAAATTCATACAACTTAAAAATGAAGTAATTTAAAGAAATAGTTCATTATTTCAATAGTCTTAATAAGTCAATTTCAATAAATAGTCTTAGTATGTGACAGTCGATATTGACGAATTGGGTCCGAATAATCCGAGGTCATAAAATGGTTAATTCAATTTAAATTTCATTAAATATTTAATCACTTTAGAGTTTGTTTTGTAGTTGGTATATAGATTAGCCAATTATTACGTTTGACTAATATTTAGATGACAAAATGTGGTTATATATCTGTTTATCCTTTCATTAGCAAAAGCATAATCAGCTATGAAAAGAATAATTGCATAGAAAACGATTCATCTCATCATTGATCTCAACCTATATATGTACCGCATGAGGAAAGACCGACGTCCTCCCCGAGGGGAGGACGTCGGTCGATGGGAGGGTACCCCGGGTAGGGGGTATTCCGTCGGGCCGACCACTGATGATAGGTAACCCTGCTCCAGTGGTCGGCCCAACGACGAAGGCGACGTGG
Source organism: Lymantria dispar (assembly GCA_032191425.1). Taxonomy (NCBI): domain Eukaryota; kingdom Metazoa; phylum Arthropoda; class Insecta; order Lepidoptera; family Erebidae; genus Lymantria; species Lymantria dispar. The sequence goes on along the minus strand of CM063452.1, from coordinate 15,575,036 downwards.
TGTTCGGGTGGGTTGCGGGTGTTGCGTGCTTAAGCCCCTCTGTCGCCTCGGACGGAATGGTGCGGAGGCGGGCCGACCACAGCCCATCCCAAAAAAAAAAAAGCCTATACTATATATGTCCCACTGTTGCGCTTAGAGCTTTTTCACAATGGGAAGGGAATTGACCTCCTATTGCACGTTGTTCACGCTATTAGAATAGGGTTATGTATCCAGTATTCCTTCTCTCGAATCGATGTTACCTGCATATATCCTTGGTTGTCTTTTACGAAACCCACGGGCAAGAGAGGGGGGTGGTTAATTGTATCCTTAATTCGTCACCACACGGATAGATAATCTCCTGCAAATATTATAAAATAATAACATACGTCTCACCGCAGGGCATCATATTTTGTCGCCGCCTGTGAGGTAATTGTCTCGAGGGAGGACATAGCGGAGCAGGTGAGGGACGAAACCATCCACGACGAACAGAACAGTCTTTAAAAATATTGGTTGGCTGTAAAGTCGGTTTACGGACGATATTTTTACGTGACTACGTCATAAGAAAACATTGAAGAAAACATGACGGAAAATAGAATAGGTACTTTTATGAATTAAATTGAATTATTATCACTGAATTATCTTATATACAAGTATATGTGCAGCCGGCGTTTATCAATTTATAAGATGACACGTCAAAAATAGTATTTATTATATTACAGTATAATACACAAACAATTCATCATCCATTTTTAACAGTAACAAGGTTCATCATGCTTATTGCAGTACAAAGCACGTTTTTTTGAAATTAGGTGAATGACCTACTTCGCTACGCCACGTCGATTTGCCATTGTATTACCAACATAATCTTCACACTCGTCCCCCTTTATGAGGTCCAATGAATGGCAATAACGTTAAAACCAATGACGTTAATTTCGGTATGAGTCATGACATCATCTACGATCGATTATCCTCATAAAAGGTTCTAACTTAAGTTCTACAATGAGAAAGAATAGCCTGTAAAAAGAGCACATGTTAAACCTTCACTATATACGCTCGATAAATCTCTTGTTGGTACTTGCATTCTCGATTTTAGGTTGCGCACAAAAAACTTGCGAGAATGCACATTATCGAGTTTAATAAAACTAAATGAATGGCTAGTCTAGGATAGATAGCCATTCGTCTGTCTCCAGACATCCACTGTTAGTTGTATCTCCTTTATTTATAACTGCAATCTTCACGCTTGGCAACCGAGTTGGCGATCACAGTTAGTACCTATTTGAAGTTTCCTAGGTGCTGCTATCCTTTCCGCCGGATGACTATTTTTTTGTCGGTATCAAACTCCCTTACCTAATGTTGTACATACAATCTTCACACAGGACAGCGCTTTGTGAAATGCATAAATGGTTAACTTGGGCCTACTTTTTATTTGTGTCCGCTAATTTATTTGTTAAGTCCCCTGAAAAAAAATCTATTCCGTAGAGCGAGGTTATTGTCTTTGTCGGGGTGGTTGTAAAAAAAGAAGCAAAATTAAATCAGTGTATGATCATTTTAAATATTTTAAATTTATATTTAATATTAATAACTTAGAATAATAACGTATAGAAGGATAGTGTCGATACTTCGAACGTTCGAAACATGAATCTAAAAATACTACATGAGCGCAGACGATTACACACGTACACACGCACACCACTGTACAAATTATGAAATCAAATTTTGTTTTTATTAATATAAATCGTCGAAATACTTTTAAAAGTAATGTTAAAAACATTTTTAAGTTTTTTAAATGTGTTATGCCACCATTTGAATGCACAATCCGTCATAATTACCTATTTATTTTTTAAGAGTTGCGTACGTACGTGCAGTACAGTGACCTTGTACATTACGGAATGGTTCCCGCGTAAGCTCCATTAGGCTCCAATTGAAATGCTTCAATTTTTGTGCGTGAACTTACCCTTCTATACGTTATTATTCTAAGATTAATAATTTAATAAAGAAGGATTTTAATGTAATATCCTTATAGTATCTACTTCGATGACATTATATTAATATTTTGTGTCATGGGTTATAATTTTAAATGCATTTCTTATAACAACATTTAACGGACTACATCATATGATTGTTGCGAATTTCCTTCGTAAAAATCATCATATTTTGAATATTTTTAAAACTACTAGTGGTCGCCGTGTGGTCGAAATTCGGCCATAATTAATTTTAATTAATTTTTCTGATACACAATTACCTTTAATTTTATTTATGTATAATTGTAAATTGAGCAAGTTGTATTTCACTAATAACTAATCTATATATATAAAAGGAGAAGCTGACTGACATATCAACGCAGGGCCTAAACTATAAGGGTTAGAAACTTGAAATTTTGCAAAGGGGTTCCTTTTACAACGTAGGAGAGCACTAAGAAAGAATTTTTGAAAATTCACTCCCTGAGGGGGTAAAACGGGGGTGCAAAATTAGTATGAAACTTTGCCGTTTTTGCAGTTATTCAAATGAAATTCAGTACGAAAGTTCTTCAATGAAAATCATGAAACACGTGTAAAATATTTTGCCGAAAATCATCCCTTAAGGGGATAAAAGGTAGGTCTAAAATTAGTATGAAAGTTCTCTGATTTTTAAAGTTATTTCAATGAAATGTTGTATTTAGGTTATAAGTTTGTAATAATGATTATTGCCAATATTCTTTTTTGTGAATTCAATCCCCAAGGGGGTAAAAGAGGAGTGCAAATTTAGTAGGTATCAAAGTTTTTCGTATTTACCTACATTATTTCAATGAAATTTTGTATGAATCAACACCTCGATACCGAGTGTGGCCAAACGTATCGCTTATTTAAATTAAGCCCTGCCCGTAGAGGGTCCAGCCTCAGCTAATGTACAATCACCCGCAAGTACGAGCTCAGCTGGAAGCAGTACAACATGTTGGTGTTAGCACAAAGTCTTCTGCTCACTTCACGTAGAGGCCACTCCGCCGCTTCAATTAGTCTAGCGTCAGTCCGCCTTAGCTATAGAAGCACCCCCTGATATACCAGATTGGCATTAAATCATCCAGAGCAACAGTGAGCCTATAGAACCATGAATGTACTACACAGTTATCTGTGATTGCTTCTGCCACACATGATTTCTACGCGGACACAGTCGCGGGCAAAAACTAGTATATTTTTAGCACAAATCTCATTTGAGACATTGTCATCATAATTATGATTGTTTGACATTCAGTTCGATCAGAGGTTTTAACCGTAAACAAAAGTGTATAAGCGTTGCTACGCAACACACACAAACCTGCGTGTGTGTGTGTGTGTGTGTGTAGCAATTGTGTTGTTGTGTGGGTAATGCCTTTTTTAATGAATTTAATGCATTTCTAATCCATTATTATATGATATTTCAGTTTTATATATACATCAACTGTGCCAAATTTCATACTTGTCCATCCACGTAATTTTCGCAAAAAGGGGTACAAAGTTTCTCTTCACGTATTAATATATATAAACTATGCATTCAAAGTGAGCATTATCAAAATTGATAAAAAAAAATACTAATAATTGCATATATGGCATAATAGTTAAGATACTGATCTACTGGGCCAATTATCTCGGTTTTGATTCACATGCAGAACAATACTTTGAGCAATTCACAAATTATTGTCCTGAATCTGAAATTGTTCTTTAAGAGACGACCAGCACGGATGTTCTTTTATAAAAAAAAAAAAACAATAATAATATAAATCGCAAATTTGGTGTATGCATAAGTATAAACCTGCATAGCGTACCTACACATACATTTTCTCCTTTAGACTATTACTAGGAGTAATGAGATGTTTTTATAATATCTTAAATAATATAACGGCTCATTATGTTCCTACTGTAAGGGACGTGTACGACGACTCGGGACCTAGTTAGTATCTAGTTTTCATCCACATCATAATCGATCATTGCATAAATATGTATAAAACATATCGGAGTATAGCAACACATATTAAATATTGTCTGGTTGTTAAACGTTATTAGAAAAAAAAATAAGCAACAAAAACAAATCCTCATCACAGTGACAATGGCGCAACACTAATTAGGTCAAGCGCGAGCTTCACAAACTGCTCTCTAAATCGGAGCACTGCCCCTTAATGAACTACTCTAATAACGAGTTCTTTTAGAACCGTTGCAGTAAAGTTACCTTATAGCTTTATTGATAGCAAGATATATACAATTTCATGCAAGAATATTTTTTGCATCAAGAAAGAATATATTTCGAAGTACATTGTCGCATAACAAGAATACTTTGCTTTTAGCTTCAAACAGCTTTACATTTATTTAGTTACTACAACAGCTACTCCAAAATTTACACAGAATTCGTTTTAATTTGTCGTTTATCTTTAACTAGGGCTCTAAATATCGGTTTCATAAAAAGCGTAACGCCATCTAGTGTGCTATGCTCGGAATACAGATATCCGTAGAAGACCGAGTGTAAGTGAACATAACATAGTCTGAATAATTAGCACATTTATGTGGTCACGTGCAGGTGAAAATGGACAGGCCACATCGCTATTACTACTACTATATTTGAGAAAGTATGGTTCTCGAGTTGCGATCACGAAACGGAGGACCTCCCATTAGGTCGACTGATGTGATCGGCCCAACGGCGGAGGAGAGGAGACGGTGGGTTATGAAGCCGTGCGCCGCCCCTTCATCGCCCCAGATGGAGCTGGACAACGTATGCGCTGACCATAGTCCACCCCAAAAAAATGATCATCATCTCAGCCCATATATGTCCCACTGTTGGGCTCGGGCCTCCTCCATAATGGAAGGATAATTGACCTACTATACTACGCTGGTCAGACGTGTTGGTATAGGGTTTTATTTCGAGATTTCCTTCTCTCGCATAGATGTTATATGCGTTTTATATCTCTTAGTCGTCTCGTATGATCACGGGTAAGATAGGGGGTAGTGAATTGTATTCTTACTCCATCACCACACAAAAAAATAATACGAAACGAATTTTTAAAAGTCGAATGGAGCCGTTGGATGTAGGTGGTACAGAATCATTCTGAATGGCATTCTCGTGAAGAGGCCTATGTCCAACAGTGGACGACTGCGGGCTAATGGATGGATATACCTTTAATGATTTCCATGATCTATAGATATCTGATGCAATCGTTTGTTATTTGTGGGGTAATGAAGTGAGAGTACAATGTGCATATTAACTTGGTAACTTCTGCTACCTTAGTTGATATACGTAGGTACCCTTGCTGGGCTCGAGCCTCTACCGCGACAGAAGATAAACTGATCTACACCATACTGATATTATATTATTTCTTTATCTAATTTATATTATTTTTATGAGAAATAATGATATAACACTAAGGATGTAGGAGGCGGCCCTATTAAGTGTCGAATTTTCAAAACATGTGCATGCGCCCACGTGTTCTGTTGATATCTTAAAACTAAGTAATATCAGTGCGGTTGTTTATAAATTAAAGTGTGGATCAAGTCTACCAATTAAACGTGTCGATTGTGAAATGTATCTTTTTGATTACCTTGGTTTCTCGCTCGACTATCCAGCTAACAAGAAAGCTTCATAATTCGAAAGATGACAAGTTGTCTAATTTGGTGTTTTTATAATGATGTATTTCACCATTAAAATTACATGATATTTTTTACTATATGCTTTATGGAACGACAACATAAATAATTCTAAACTTTTAGAAATAATGCCTATTAACTGTTGTGTAATGAAGAACCAATAAATCTTAATCTGTTTATCTTAGAATAATAACGTATAGAAGGGAAGTCCACGCACAAAAAATGAAGTATTTCAATTGGAGCCTAATGGAGCTTACACCGGAACCGTTCCGTAATGTACAAGGTCACTGTACTGCACGTACGCACGCAACTCTTAAAAAATAAATAGTTAATTATGACGATTTGTGCATTCAAATGGTGTCACAACACATTTGAAATACATAAAAAGGTTTATAACATTACTTTTAAAAGTATGTCCACGATTTATGTTAATAAAAACAAAATTTGATTTCATAAGTTGTATATTGGTGAGCGTATGTACGTGTGTAATCGTCTGCGCGCATGTAGTATTTTTAGATTCATATTTCGATCGTTCGAAGTACCAACACTATCCTTCTATACGTTATTATTTTAAGCTGTTTATATTTCTTGCCAGAAAGTTGCGATATTACTGAATGAAGATATAAGTCATGTCGGTCTGCTTTAATATTCTAAACTTAATCTAATTTGTTCAATAGATTTTGAACACCAAAATTTTCCCCAATGGGAACATTCCTTATTCAGTTGAATTTTACGGTTTCTATAATAATTGTGCTTTATTTCACCGAAACAAAAGGGTCTGAAATATTTCGAGTTTGTCAAAAGATGGTGATGATAAATTATGGGCGACCCGGTACCTACCGCAGCGAGCTTAAATAATACGCTTTTTGTTTATACTGCTACTTTACATAAATCCATTTAATCTAGAATAAAATTGTTAACATCTTTAATATATTTGTTAGTTGCGGACTTTAAATATTTTTTATCTAGAAGCAATATGCAATATATATACTTAATATGTAAATAATTGAATTATAGCAGTAAGCGTTTAGTTCCCTTACACTCTGATTTGTTTTTTTCTAATTCTGTCGACGTCTGGTGACAGTATAAGGATACAATACACCATTTCTTCCTTTTTTGCGGGTATTGTAATTACAAACACAACCATATAACATCACGGCAATAGATGGAGTGGTAGGAGTGGTAGGACCACACTGTCGACAGTTATCTGTCTACAGCCGCGGGCCGGTCCGTCTGGGGCAGTACCACACTCTCGCAGAAAATTGACGTCTGAGTAGTAGCGATTTGTTACTGCGCTTCGTTCGGTGAGCGAGAGAGCCGGAAGCCCAATTTTCTGAGGGTGTTTGCGTGTGGAGGGTTTTGGTGGTGCCCTTGGTATCACCGAGCCTCAATGCACGCATTCACACTCCCTTCAATTTCTTCGCGGTAGGCAGCGGTCTTGTAGAGGTCCATGAGCGGCAGCAACACTTACCATCAGGTGTACTGTTTGCTCGTTTGCCACCGTCTGCAATAAAAAATAAAAAGATGGCAAACTAAATACTAACCAGGCATACCAGTGTGGTGAGTAGGTAAATTTATTCCAAATATGGAGGGGCTCATATTCAACAGTAACAACAAATAAAACAAGAAGTTGAGATTATTAGCAATTGGATTATAAGGTATTTGCTTAGAATAATAACGTATAGAAGGATAGTGTCAGTATTTCGAACTTTAAAAATTTGAATCTAAAAATACTAATGGCGGGCAGACGATTACACACGTACACACGGAAACCACTATACAAATTATGAAATCAAATTTTGTTTTTATTAACATCAATCGTCGAAATACTTTTAAAAGTAATGTTAAAAACCTTTTTATGTTTTTCAAATGTGTTGTGGCACCATTTGAATGCACAAGCCGTCATAATTACCTATTTATTTTTTAAGAGTTGCGTACGTTCGTGCAGTGCAATGACTTACATTACATACATTACAGTACATTACGGGACTGTTCCGGCGTAGCCTCCATTAGGCTCCAATTGAAATGCCTTACTTTTTGTGCGTGGACTTACCTTCTATATGTTATTATTCTAAAGGTATTTGATTGAATTGGATTGTACGTATAATAAATAAATAGTGCAAACTGCATGAAAATTCGTTTTGTGATAGAATGGGATTAGCATAAAAACGTGTTTGTGTAAAATTTTAATTATATGAATTACTTTTATTATGTGTAAATTTTCTGTGAACCCGCTAAACTGAAGAACTATAAGTCTAATCCATATGATCGAAGAACACAGATGTTTTGGATATACTTTATTTTCTGAAAGATAAAACGTGGAGCGTGCAGTGCTGTTATGTATATTGAATGTCAGCATATTAGTATAGTTGATTAAATTGAGAGATAACAAGTGAAAATGGTAGCTAAATGGGACGAACTTATGCGAAATTCTCAAGCTTGATATTTATAATGTTACTTAGGGGACTATTTCAAAAATTTATTTGTTCAACAAACCGGAACAAATCAGAAGGGTCAAACATTTCCCTAGACACCAAAAACGTTCAGCCAAAAGAGGTTATTTCTTTGTGTAACAATGCCATCTCCCAAATATACTTTAACCTACGTGGTACCTAAATTAAAAATTATTATATTTTTCACCTCTAAATGTTGATTTACGACTTGGGTTTCAAGCTGGTGGAGGTATCATCAGATTGCATGTGTATAATTACTACATACAGAACCCATATTTCGTTTTTCAGAAAATAAAGTTTATCTAGCATGTTTGGGCTCTTGGTCTAATAAATATAATAAAATATTAAAATCCGCGTGTCTGTACATTTTATAAAATTATAAAAAATGCATCTGAGCGAGGGGAAAACACGAAAATTATTTTTTTTTAATTCTCTGCGTGTCTGTTTATATGTACACGTTAATCGAAAAAAGGCTATAATCTCTAGGCTACGGGCTTCTTCATGGTTTTCAGAAATAGATCGGGCTCAACTGGGGACTACATTTAAGCTTTATTTCATTGAAATAAATTTATTTTTAAATTTTTTTTATTCAATCGAAATAATAATTGTCATAATATTATAATACGGGCTTCTTCACAGTTTTCAGAAATAGATTCGGCTCAACTGAGAGCAAAATTTAAGCTTTATTTCATTGAATTTTCTGTGCAAAAATAATTCATATGAACATAAATATCAAACAGCAGTGTATAAGTTTGAAATAAATTTAATAGTTACAGTAGTTGATAAAATAATTTTAGACTTAAAAAAATCCATATTATAAATCTTCATTCTCAGCTCTTACAGTCCACTGCTGGTTGTTAACCTTCATCACAACGAGAAACTGACCAACGACTACGTTGGTTAAGTTGGTTGCTATATACATAGTTTCCTTCAAAGATTTCCTTTATTTGCAGTGGTATTATCTGCTTGACTTCTTCAAAATACATTATTACTATTTAGTCATCTCACAAGAAAATATATCTTCGATAAATTAGTTGTCACTATCCTTTTATAATTATTCCTTATTTTAATATAACATATCAGTAGTATAACATGTCTTCTGTCTCCAGTACAACGGGTAATATAAAAAAAAATAAAAAAATATATAATACTAGCTGACCCAATAGACGTTGTTCTGTTCAAATAAGTGCCACTTACCGGGTCCAATTGTGAATCTAAACCATTCTCGAACCTCCTTGAACATGTACAAAAAATTTCATCAACATCGGTCCAGCCGTTTAGGAGGAGTTCAGTGACATACACACGTACACAAGAAATTTATATATAAAGATTAGCTGACCCAACCGACGTTGTTCTGTTCTAATAAGCGCCACCTATCGGGTTCCATTATCAATCTAAACAGAATGATTGGATGTTCCGAATGGCTATTCCGATGCATATGAGAATTCATATCCATCGAAATGGCCACAAAAAAGTCATCAAAATTGGTCCAACCGTTTAGAAGGAGTTCAATTATAAACACACGAACAGAAGATTTATATATATATAAATATTTACTAACTTTTGTACAGTGTGTCTTGTACAGTGGTAGGACCACACTGTCGACAATTTTTAGGCTACAGCCACGGGCCGGGCCGTCCAACGAGCAAAAGAGCCGGCACACAGTGGGTCGAAAGCAAGATTTTAGTGGCTTAGGAACCAACTTTGGTTTATCATTTTTTTCTTTGTGCGAATGGATAGAGCTCGTTAACGTTAATAATAATTGCCCTTAGAAGATTTTTCCTAAACTTGATAGTTTGGGCAGAAAAAAATATTTAGATTTTTTTTGTATGAAGCTGATCAGATAAAGTTAAATTTCTGCTAAGTATCGTTAGATCCCGCTTTTCTGCTAAGTATCGTTAGATGTGCATAAAGTTGCAATTCTCCGAAATAATTGGATCAAAAAAATGAAAAAATATATTAATATAAAAAGCTTTATTTTTATTTTCTTAAGTTATTTTAAGTTAAATTTAATATGGATTAATAAGTGTAAGCACACAATAATACGCATAATTACTTAACAACTAATAACAATACATTTAAAAGATACCTAATTAGCTTTTAAAAATGTGTAAATATTTATCTATAAATGTCTAATTGTCCATTTAATGACTGTAATTAGATTATAAAATATTATTTTAAATTAGATTTAATACTGAATAGTAAGTACAGGTACATAATAATAATACAAATATATAATTAACAAATTAATAAAGGGAAACGTAACTTATTACTAACAAAAGTAAACTTAAAACTAACAATATACCAGTACAGTACAACACAAACTAAAATAAAAAAACTTAGAATCCTTATTCACTATCGCTATTATTATCTTGTAAATTATCTACATTAATAAAATCTATATCGGCTTCTGTGGGAAAACTCAGCAGAAGCTCTTTGACTTTTGGAGAGAAAACCATTCTATGTTGTTTTACGATTCGAAGTCTTAGATCAGTCTTTGGATCAGAAGACAAAAGAAGACTGTTTAAAATATCCTCATTTGTCGCCGTTCTACTTACCTTTCTAGAATGGCTCTCTCTATATTTCCGGAAATCTTTATTGCGAGCTTCCGCTGCCTCTGCCAACAGTTTACCTATAGGTATGGCACCAAACTCCAGATCCAACAGTCTGAAGAATCACGTGAAACCTTTCAATTAAATCTTTACTAATTTCTGTTATACGGGCTGTTGTTTCTGCATCTCTAAAAAATCTTCTGGCAGAATACTGCCATTTTGGTTGTGCCTACTCCTTTCTTAACTATATCAATAAATAAGCCGCAGTCCTTTTTAAATGCCTGCTGTATAGCGCTCTTTCTGAGCGACATTTTTTCTTTGTTATCCCTCCAACTCCAATTTTTAAACTCCAAACGATAAGCTGCAATTAAAAAAAAATGTCACTTAGAAAAATAATGTCACAGGATGCATAAAATAACAAGATAATAAAGTATGAAGTAAGAAATATTTACCGATGTGAAGTAAGAATTCCATGCATCTTATCCAGGCATGTAAAGATGAAATTCCGTACTGGAACATTTCTTCGTTCCTTTCTCTATGAGCAAGTGATTCCAGGTTATTCATCTCTGTCTTTTGATTTGCAAATATCACAGACAGCTGAGGATGTGTCTGACAAATACGAGGTTATTTTGCTGTCTATCATTGTCATGAGCAATTGATGCTTAACTTCAACTTGACTGATTCTTGATGGCTGAAGTCTTTCTATTTCTTCTGCTATGCCAGCTTTTATAGTTGCCACCGTTGACTGCGTTTCTTTGGTAAATTTAAACATAATCGGACGGCAATAGAAAGTCGATGAAGGTCGGTCGTTTTCCCAAACAATTGTTCCATCATAGTGTTGAAGCCTAATAGGCATTAGACTGGCCATAAAAATAGATGAATCATCAAACTCTGTTTCAGTCTTTTGTTTGTAATTACTTTGACCCGAGGTTCCATCAAAGCCCCATTTGCTTATAGGTAGAAAATCTATTGCCGAGTTTAAATCTAAAGCAATTACATCTAAAAGTCTTGAGACTGTCAGGTTGAGTAAAGCTTGCAGTTTAATAGCAGCTCTTTTTTCAGTTATAATTATATCTTCTTTCCCTGGATAACATCTTGACTTCCCTTGTTTAATTTTATAATAAGAAGGATATAAGTCAGACCCATTTTCATTTGCTGCCTCTCTTAGGTTTATATACTGCCACCTACTTAATTTAAGTGAAACTAATAAAGACAGGCCCTTATCGGGTTAATATGTACTACTTTTCGCTTTACTTGTACTTAAACACTCCTTAACTTTTTCCAGATCTTCTGGGTGATTTAACAAATGGTTAATTATTTTTCCTACATCCTCATTTCCGGTGTTTCTTAAACTAGCAATTGTAGCAGCTTTCACTTCATCGCGGATAACGAAAGCGATTTTTTAATTTCTTCTACGCGTCTTCGTTTTTGCCTGGAGCCCAATTCTTCGAAAGGTTTTCGAGGTGTAAATGTAGATGTCGAAGCTTCGGTTGTAGATGGTGGTAAATTTTCAACATTATCAGTATCACAAATCTCGACCCCTTCCTGTTCAGTATTCACAGCTTCAGGTATCACTCCTTCAGGCCAGATTATTGCAGTTTTAACCAATCACCATTTTTTCTTATAAACTCTGATAATGTGCGACTACTTCGTTCCCATCTTGCACTTATATTTGAACAATATCGCGTACAAAATTTTTGTAGCTCAGCACTGTTCTCTTCTGCCACAATGATTTTATGTTGTAGGAATTGGAAAAGTTTTTTACTATCCGACAATGATGAATTGTTCACTAAACTCTCCATTATAGCGTAAAAGGGACGATGACAAACACGAGATGTTCGAAATCAAAATATTTTTTTCAGCCCCAACTATCAAGTTTAGGAAAAATCTTCTAAGGACAATTATTATTGACGTTAACGAGCTCTATCCATCCGCACTAAGAAAAAAATAAAAAACCAAAGTTGTCCCTAAGTCAATAAAATCTTGCTTTCGACCCACTGTGCGGCAGCCCAACCATCTGAGGGTGTTTGTATGTGGTGGGTTTTGCTGTTGCCTTTACAATCATCGGACTTCATTGTAAGTATTCACACTCTCGTCACTTTCTTCACAGTAGCGGTCTAACAAAGATCCATGAGCTCACTTTGTCCATCACCAGTTGTGCTGTTTGCTCATATGCCATCAACAGCAATGAAAAAAGTTTTGCCAACTGCTTGTCGTATTAAAAAGTGATTATTTATAATAATTCTTACTTATGATTTTCCTTGTAAAGCGAAACAATAATAGCACTCAGAGATAGCCTTTGTCCACAGTTATTTTGTCCGCAGTAATGTCAAAAATATTCACGCATTTTGGTTTTATTATATATTGGCCACAAGCTCGAGTCGGGTCTAAGGGAGATGGCGACGCTTGCCATATATCAAGCGGTACATTTTAACCCCACAAGCTCTATTTATTCACATTTGTGCAAAAGATATTCTCCCTCCGGAATTTCCTTCTCGGAATTGGTAGCATTTCCTGCGTTTAGCTATTTTGTTACTTTTATTGTGGTTTATTTTATGGAAACAAAAATAAATATTTGGAGTATGTATGTTAAAATGATTTTCACGATCATAATTCAGAAAGCATCAGCAACAAGGGAGAATTAAATTTTATTTTTTGTATGCAACATAGCAGGTTAAGGTTTATTTTCACTATTAAAAGTCATATTGGTCTATCCTCATTACACTTTGCTACTTCAGAAAATAGATCAGTAAAACAAACAATGTAAACCAGTCATCCACTCTTATCTATTCCATTAATATAAGTATTCGAGGCAATACGAAACTTTGTCTTACATCTTTTCTAACCCAGATTCCTTTCAGACATTCTTACCGTATCTACACTATTGATTTCTACCTGTGTCATTTATCAATCCGCCTACCTTTACTACACTTTTCCATCCCATTACTCTTTTTAAAGCCAGCCAAAATAACCCATTCGTATATATATATATAATATACGAAATTTGGCTGGCCTCGCAGAAGGCTGCGACCGCGTCCCAGTTCCTGACGCTGTCGAGTATCACCCTGGTGATGGTCGGCAGCGTTAGGTCGTCACCGATGATTGCGACGAGTTAACGACGCTGCTCTGCCTAAGCGGCACAGACCTCAAGCGTATGCTGCGCCGTGTCCTCGTCACAATCGCAGTAGTGGCAGGACGGTGTACTCTCCCTCCTAACGACCTTGTGCAGGTAGGTATTTGGCGAAATATCCATGCCCCGTCAACACCGGCATCAGTCGGAAGGAGAGCACCCCGTGCCGCCGTTTCAACCACTACATCAGCACCGGCCGGAAGGCCTCCATGATCCGCACCTCGAACCGAGGCCACTCCAGCCGGACTGCCCAACGGGCAATGACGTCTCGGCGGGCGTCGACACGCCAGGCGGTGAGCTCCCTCAGAGAGACCACACCGCCCTCCGCTCGCACCCCCGACAACTAACACCCTTAAACCGCTATCATAAGAATAGAAATCTTACTTAATAATATGTAATGCACCTACTTCTTAAAGATTATAACTACATATTTTATTATCATAATTCATAAAACCAGTATGAACTTTCTAACCTAATCTTAAGATGTATGAAATGAAAAAGATTTTTTCTGCTTTGCATTAGTATATGAAAAAATTAGCTTGTTGCGCTTAGTTAAAAGCGATGAAACACAAATAAATTTATATGTTGTTCTAGATGTGTACGCGTGCCAGCGAAGGCAAGGAACGGGTACTGGTGGCTCGCCCATATGGTGATAGTGAGGTATGTGTACCGCCAGGCTATGGCGTTCCATGTCATCTCTTCAGTCACCCGGATGGATCGGACGCAGTGTGATTACACTATAGCTGATCCCATAGAAATGTGTACGCGTAGAAGTATGAACGCTTATTAGGTCGAATAAAAATACAAATTGCTCCTACTGTAATTAGGAATTAAAACGTAGTAAAATTATTATTATAGTTTTTCTGGTTCTGCCGTCATTTAATTTATCCTATAAGATCTGTACCCAGTTGAGCTACCTATAACTAAATGTGTGTATGCACTTACCTTATCGTTTAAGAGTCTGCATTAAAAGCATTGTACACACTTATAGGAACACAGTTCCACGTCAATATTGCTTAGTAGCAAATACGGGTAGGAAATGGTTTACTTTCTTCATAGATACTTTATAGGCAATTTATTTCAGGTAGTTAAATATACAGTATTATGGTAGTAGCAGTTTATTTCAATATTAATATAATAATGATTTCTGATGATGGATATACATGAAATAAAACTATTTTTACGGATTTTATTCGATACTGTGTTTGTATCAAATCTCTATTTTCACTTGCGCCTGATGCTGCCCTAGCTGAGATCGCAAGTGACAGGACCGGGGAATAGTTCGTCACCCGCAGAGAGACTGATAGCTTGTATTCCGGTGGGCTGACCATGGACGATAAGGAATTTGGTACCAGTGGTCATCCCAATGGCAAAGAGGTAGGCATACGGTGGCTTACGGGGCCGCGCCCCTTCTGCGTCTCCCCGAGCGGCTTGGACGGCGTGTGTGCTAACCATAAACCGTCAAAAAGAAAACGTTAGGCCAAAATACATAATATAAAAAAGTTCGTAACTTTATGTAGATTTTGCAAACTGAACAAATATTTTTTATGTTAAATTCCACGTAGACGAAGTTGTGGCTAACAGCTAGTAAACAATATAATAATATGTTAAGTTAAATTCAGCTTTTCATGCACAAAAATCATAACTTTTATCTAGGATATTTTAATAAATAAAAAAGAAAACAAACATGTTATTCGCATAGTGAAAACAATGTGGAGGTGTTTATTTATTTGTGAAATAAACCACGCTCGATTCAACGCGTCGTAAACTTGAATTGTAAAACTTTTTCGCACCCAACATTGTTTGCGTGTGGTTTTAGCAACTATCATTTAAAATTTTAGTTCCACACAACACTGTTATGGTTGGGTGCAATGTAAACATATAATAGGTAAAGTTTGAACAGCGTTTGTAATTAAGCGTTTGACATTGTTCATTCATGGCAAGAATAACTTGATTTTTGATGTCATTTTCATATTGTGTGTCAAATTGTTCGTAAACTATTAAGAAGTCGTTTTGCACATTGACTTGATCAATATTAGTTTATTTTTTGTACATTTTTTAGGATACATTCATCAACTGAAAATAATTGCAACCACAAGTTTCAATTATTTCCACTAACAAAAATAAAGAAAATTTCCTACTGGTATTACTGTGTTAAAATGTAAATACAGCTGGTGCGCAACTGCTTACCTTTTTTAGGCAGTCAACTTCACTTCGCCTAAGTGTTTGAGGCGATAGAAGAGTGGCATAGAGCAGCCAGCAATTCCTTTGCCTTAAAAATCTTTCCTTCGACAAAATGTACCGTAAAACTATGGGCAATTTTTATTTATTTTTATAATGTTCTATTTATGAACTTTTGAAATATCAATATTATTGTGATTATTTCTTGGAGGTAAGCCGAGGAATCGTGAAGAGTTTTTCCAAAGTTCATGACTGTAAAAAATGAGTTTTTATATAATGTGTATAATTATTATTTTTAATTAAAATATTTTATAAATTACATGCATAATTGCCGTCTCGACTCCACACGAATTGTCTACCTGAAGTAGCTTGCTGTCACCTTCATCCCGTCTTTATTAATCCGTATACTGCTACGCAAAGAAATTAGATCAGATGTCAGGCGAGGCGATGGTATTCACTTTTATCTCCTCATATCGATATCGGTGTTCATGACAGCCGGATATGCATAAGAATTTTAGCACAAGGAGAATTATTTCAAAGTAAGACCTCTGAGTGACATTCGTAAGGTTACTATGATTATTAAGTATACAATACATAAATACTATATATTTATACTATTTTAAGCATCTTGGGTCTTTTTTAATGTTAACCATTTTAGCAATTTTATTTGCCTCGCCGTTGAGATGACCACAAACAAATCACAAGGCTTATTTTTTATGAAAACACCCTGCACTAAGAAAATAATACTTGTGTGGCAGAGGACTTTACAAACATAATTAACGGACACAATTTACATCCAGACACAGAACAATAATTGGATCGCATAAAGTGTTGTCCTGCGTGGGATTGGCACCACGACTCTTAACCACTGCGCCATCTGTGCATGACTAAATATCAGGTTTTTCGACAACAACAAAACATAATATTCACAACAGCAAAACAATATTGATTATTTGACAATACACATGCAAATTGGACGAAAGTTATTGTGAAGTTTCATCCATTTTGTTTGTTCTCGTAAATTGTCCAATTAGCATCTTCGAGGCAACTGGTTATTTATTTAAAATTTTGCATGGCCACAGATAAATAAACACAAAAACTCTATTTAACTCTCGAAGTTTACTGTTCATAGTTTTATTAGATAGTAAAGTTTATTTTTACATATTTCGTGATTTTGTTCATTAATTTTTAATGCTTTAGTTGAGATATTAACAAGTTAAGAGTTCTCTGTGTGGTGAAGGAGTAGGAATACAATTCACCGCCGCCTCTCTTGCCTGTGGGTGTCGTAAAAGAGGACTAAGGGATATGAAATACAGATAATATCTAAGTAAGAAGGAAAACTGGGCATAAAACCCTTTGGCAACACGTCTGACTAGCACGATATAGTAGATCACTTTCCCTCTCACTGTAGAGGCGTTCCAAGCCCAACAGAGGGACTTATGTGGGCTGAGATGATGATGATCAAGAGTGGTAAGAGTAAAGGCTTTATAGAGTTTCCTTTATTAAAATGAAATGTTATGGAGTGGTCAGGGCCGGTTTATCCATAAGGCGGATTAGGCAATTACCTAGGGGCCCCGCACTAACTAGAGGCCCCGCACTAACTAGGGGCCCCGAGCATGCACTAAGAAATAAAAACATTACTGCTAACGATTTTTTGAAAAGTACACTTTCTCAATATTATTCCTTTTTTATTGTTGTTGATGGCAAAAGAAAAAACAGCACACTTGATGGTAAGTGATACTATTGCTCATAGACCTTGGACCACGGACCTGAGAATCGCATTGCCTAGGGGCCCTGATAGGGCTAATCCAGCCCTGTAAGTGGTTACAGTATTATCAAGAGCTCTCTTAAATTACCTTAAAGGCAATTTCTCGGTGCCCCGTATTAGGTATACATGTAGTTTTCTTTGTATATGTATCTCAAATCGAATAAAGATTTAATTACTTTCTGTTCTTCGTATTTATTTTTCTTTTATAATAGCATAAATATATTGATTGATTTTTTGTGTACTCTTTTGATATAAATTATATTGTTAAATATAATGACATCTATAGTTACGTATATGGCACAGACTAAAATAATAATTTAGAGAAAACGTCCTGTATTATCGGTCGACGTGTGTATAGCTAAATAGCAAAATAATACTATTTCACATATCCCAGAATCCCATGAGCTCACGTCTAAGCCCATTAAAAAAAGCACTGTATGGTGTAATAAAAAAGTATTACAAACTAGTGTTGAGTAGCACGTCAAAGAGGCAGTACATTTGTCACGTCAAATGTAAGAGCGGCTCGGCATTTCAAAATGTACCGCTTCAAATTTTCTGTCGCGGTAGTCGCAAGCGAGGACTACGAGACACGCTTCAAAACTCTATAGAGTGAGTGAGAGAGAACGCGTCGAGCCTCGTCGTAGTCGTATGCGTCACTTCAGTACTACGTCTACTCTTTCACCTAATTTATATGTACTAGAATGAAATAGCGCTACTAAGTTTTTGCTGAAACGTGAACATCGTGAACAACAATATTGAGCTTTAGGTAAATACAAATAGAGTTTCAAATGGCACGGAATAGTGTGATTTTATTTTGGCATCGCCTCGTTTGAAGTAGGATAGTACATTGTACTGGCTTAGTACAAGAAGAGCTTACTCTTACAAACTCTCATTCATGTCGCGTCCTAATCTAACACTCCAATCCTCATTGGCCTCGCCTCATTTGAAGTGCGACAATGTACTGGCTCACTACACAAAAGAGGCTCCTCATACAAACTCTTTTTTATGTCATGTCCTACCCAACACTATTACAAACAGTGGCGGCTGTACCTTAAGTGCGCTCGTGCGCTGAACCACCAAATCAAAATATTTAAAAACTACAAAATTTAACTTCATATTTATTTTTAAATTACCATTAATATTTATTCTTTGAACATAAAAAAACATATAACAAATAAAATTTCAAATTATTACGAAACAATATAAGAGCTTTACTAAACTATTAAAACTTATATTCCTTGTAAAAAAAATCTCGTGCGCTGAGGCGAGCGCACGGGGACTGCCCATACAACTTGTATTAAGCCCCCACTACAGGTCGGCAGACTCGTCCGCAGATGTCATCGGCGGACGCGTCCGCAGACGTGTAGAGGGGGTGATTTGCTCGTCTGTGGTAGGTATTTGACGTCCGCAGATGCATCCGGCACTCATCCGTTAGTTGTCGGTTTTTGTAGCATGGATCAAGGGGTTTTAACGCCAGCGCTGAGTGTTGCGTCCACACGTCTGACGACGCATCAGTGTTCATCGGGAAGCGGATGAGAACGCACGCGTGATTACTGCAGTATTTTTTCGTTCTTTCTTTTTTACTTGCTCGTTACAATGGCTAACACGAGCACTGACAAAACATTCAAATTCCTGGAGCTGTATCAAGCAGAAATTCGAACAAAATTATCAAATTCTCGGGATGGCTCTGCATATATGTAGTTCTATTACAATGGCTAACACGAGCACTGACAAAACATTCAAATTCCTGGAGCTGTATCAAGCAGAAATTCGAACAAAATTATCAAATTCTCGGGATGGCTCTGCATATATGTAGTTCTAAAAGCTAGTCATCCACGCTGTTCCTGCAAAAAAAAATGGGGTCCAGGAGGATGTGTTAAAAAAAATTGCAATAAATTATCATCTTCATCATCTCAGCCCATATACGTCCCACTGTTGGGCTCGGGCCTCCTCCATAATGGAAGGGTATTTGACCTACTATACCACGCTGGTCAGACGTGTCAGTATAGGTTGGTATAGGGTTTTATTTCGAGTTTTCCTTCTCTCGCATAGATGTTATATGCGTTTTATATCCCATAGTCGTCTCGTACGATCACCCACGGGTAAGAATGAATGTGTGGGGGATGGTGGTGAATTTTATTCTTACTCCGTCACCACACGGAAGGCAAAAAATACATTATGGAAATGATTTTTTTTCCACATTATTCGGTTTCTATGTATGCTGATTACAGCGTCCACCACGTTCCTCTTCTCCATTTTTTTTTAATAACTACTGCGATGGACACTTAAATAGTACTTATAGGTCCTAAATAAATAAAGCTGCAACAGCTACGGTCTCAATATCCATTTCGCGTGCGTACGTGTTGCGTCCGTCAGGAGTCAATACAGACTGATCGACCTACAGACGTGTGGACGGCGCACAGAGATCCATCCGCGTGATGCATCTCATCTGCACAGAGATGCATCTGACGACGTCTGCGGACGCATTTGCCGACGTGTAGGGGGGGCTTTAGAAATGAGTTAAAATGCCTGGCGCGTGAGACAGAAGATAGTTCATAGAAATATGCTGAAAAATGAGTCTGTCCCGTACGGCGCACGGGCGAACCGAACATTGCCGAGAGAACTCGACTTACGACGAAATTCGCTGGGGACAGCTGCCCCCCCCTGCCCCTACCTGGGTACGCCCATGTTAATTGTTTTTTTTTTATTTTGGTCTTAGTTCTATTTTATACTGCGTATACAGTGGGTGAAAATGAGCATAAATATAGACTATATTAAAGACAATAACAAAACTTTTTAAAATAAAGTTGATATAAATTGGCGGGACCACCAAGGCCCTCTTTTAGAAATATTTTTTGAAGTGTGAAAAACAAACAAAATACCTATTTTTCTTCGCAAGTAGGTACACCTACAAAATGTAATGCGTTCAAAAATAATAAAAAAAAAATTACGTAAATTGTTGTTCCATTAACTTCCATTGCAATTTCTGATCTTAATACTTAGTGAGGAAGTAAAGTGAACCACCACTTTGATGACCCACCAGCCGCCACTGATTACAAATGCAGTTTATTTGCAGTTTGTCGTTCTGTAGCATTAGGTTCTATATATGGATTAAAATATGCATATAACATCTATGCAAGAGAAGGCAAATTCGAATTGACACCCTATACTAACACGTGTGACCAACGTGGTATGGTAGGTCAATTTCCCTTCTATTTTGGAAGAGGCTCGAGCCCAACAGTGGGACGTATATGAGCCGTGAGGATGGCAATTCTGCTTATGAATTGGAAATAAAAATAGTTTTTAGTATAAGATCCTTAGAATAATAACGTATAGAAGGTAAGTTCGCGCACAAAAAGCACATTTCAATTGGAGCCTAATGGAGCTTACGCCGGAACCGTTCCGTAATGTGCAAGTCATTGTACTGCACGTACGTACTGTTATAACCATACAATGTATGCCAACCTGATGACGTAGCTCTCAGCCCCCTCTGCCGGTATGACGCTAACCATTTGTGTCACGTCAGCACTTTTAGCATGAAGCTCGATGCAGAGTGCTCAAGCGTCAGTCTAGACTTCGACTCCGCGAAGAACGGTTGCATTCAGGGTTCCCTTGCCATACTTGTCGTAGTTCGTAATTCATTTATTAATAAACATTTTAATTTCAATTATAATTCTTTTTTTAAAACGACCTCGGCAAGGGACCCTATAACATTTGGTGGCAGCGGTGGGATACGGATATCTCCAGTGCCGATTCGCGTAAAACCTCTATTAAATCACAAATTGTGAAAATTCGCCGTATCCTGCAAATCAAACGAAAAGAGTACAAACTCTTCGGTGTCTATGAATGACACATTCTGCGGTATCCTGAGCATCCTGCAATCATCCAGTGGGCAGCATCGCGCAATCCGCGCAACCTTCGAGTAGCCGGTCGTGACATACGACCATCCTGCGAGTAACCCTGCTAGCAGCATCCAGCGAGCATCCTTCAAGCATCCAGTGCATTCTACACTCCTGCGAGTATCTACGAGTATTCCTCGTCCTTTCTACGTAGTGTTATACGTCCTATCATTCTCCGACCCGCGAGTGTTCCGCGTTGTGTCAATAGTGTCCTGTGAAATCATAGTGCGGTCCGTGTGTACGTGACGCTATGCAGCTTATCAAAGGCCTGACCTTTATCGCCGTCTACGTGTTCCAGTAAGTCAACGAACATTTTTATTGTGTAATTTTACTCTTATACCTCTTATTGTTCTATATTTTATATTATGTTAATGTTTTTGTTCAAATATTATGCCTAAAGTGCCTAAAGTTGAAGATAGTAAATTACAAATTGAAATTTTTGATATCCCGGAGCAAAAGTCTCCGATCACTTCGCCTAGATTAACTAGAAAATCAGTTGCGGAAATGGAACTAAATATTTTATTAAAATTCGTTAAACCCTTTGACGGCAGTCGCGATAAATTAAATTCTTTCATTACTAATTGTAACAATGCTTATGAATTAGCATCCGATTCACAGAGACCTATTCTTTTTAAATACATTTTATGCCAGCTTACGGGAAAAGCTGAAACCGCCTGCTCTATAAAAGAGTTTTCTTCGTGGGAACAATTGAAAGAGTTCCTTAAAACACAGTTTTCTGAGAGAAAAAATTATACACATTTATTAACCGATCTACAGGAAGGCAAACAAAGTCAGACGGAAAATGTCAGCCAATTCGCACTAAGGATGGAAACTTATCTTTCTCAACTACTTACCGAAATCTCGCTCTCTAATCATAAGGTGAAAGAAATACCTGGCCGTACAGCGGCTATGGAAGACTTAACGCTCCATCATTTCCTCATGGGTCTTCACCCTCGTATATCAAACATTGTTAGGTGCAGAGCCCCTAAAACATTTAATGAAGCCGTAAATTTGGCTGTTTCTGAGGAGCGTATTCAACAAACGCTATATAAGCGAACAAATATTCCCAGCTCGCCCCTGGAAAAAGAAAATAAAATTCGGTTCAAACCAAAATTCTCTGCTCAAAATCAAATGACAAAGGTCAAATCGTCGCAATCCTCTTTTATTAAATCAAATCCAAACCTCGAATGTAGGTATTGCAAGGAAGTTGGACACGACATAAACAATTGCTTAAAGCGTCAACTCTCTCACAAACGTTTCGCTTCCTCTTATCCACAAAAGGATATCTATAATAAACCCTCGGGGTCGCAACCCCATAAATCTCCTACGGTAAACTTCGTCAGTGAAGATAACGACGAAGAGCAGGTTGAACCTGAATACGAAAGTACCGAGGAAGAAGAAATCCCAGAAGATTTAAACCTATAAACGTCCTGCAACCGTGTCGCACAGGACGTAAGGTCAAAGTCGGCACAAAGCCTAATCAGTCCCAAAATGGACATCACACACCTAAGGATATACGACAGGGTAACCAGCCCCAAAATGGAATCCTTAGACGTGTCTTCAAAGAGGTTGTACATCAGGGTAACCAGCCCCAAAACGGGAACCTCGCTCCTACTGCCAAGGTTATACGACAGGGTAACCAGCCCCAAAATGGAAACCTTAGGCGCACTCTCAAAGAGGTTGTACATCAGGGTAACCAGCCCCAAAACGGGAACCTCGCTCCTGCCGCCAAGGTTATACGACAGGGTAACCAGCCCCAAAGTGGAAACCTTAGGCACTCTCTCAATGAGGTTGTACATCAGGGTAACCAGCCCCAAAACGGGAACCTCACTCTTGCCGCTGAGGTTATACAACAGGGTAACCAGCCCCAAAGCGGAAACCTCGCAGCAACTAAGGTTATACAACCGGGTAACCAGCCCCAAAGCGGAAACCTTACAAAACACAAGGTTATACAACCGGGTAACCAGCCCCAAAGCGGAAACCTTACAAAACACAAGGTTATACAACCGGGTAACCAGCCCCAAAGCGGAAACCTTGGTATACAGGCCCCGGAGCCTAAAGAAATTTACGAGGTAAATATCGACACCTCGAAAAAACTTTTACCTCATATTTTAGTTGAAACAGACGTTTCTGACATACCACTTACGTTATTAGTCGACTCAGGAGCTGCTATCTGTTTATTGAAACAGTCCAGTATCCGACACCCATTAAAGTTAAACAAAAAACCCATAGGTATCAAAGGAATTGATCCTGGCGAAGAAGCTACTCAAACATTAGGCCATTTTAATTTAAGATTTAAAGCATCTGGAGAGAAAAACATATGTCATAAATTTCATGTCATTGCTGACATTAACTTGCCGTATGATGGTATCATAGGTAACGATCTCTTAACCGCACACGGCTGCAATATAGACTACAGTCGCGACGTCCTAAAAATAGATGATTTCGAAATTAAAATTCACTTCTTTGATCCCTGCTACATCATACCAGCACGATCAGAAACAGTGATTGAGTGTGCCGTTATAAACCCTAATCTAAACGAAGGCGCGATAATAGACCAGAATCTCTCTAAAACCCTTCTCGTGGCAAATTGTTTAGTTAAAGTGAAAGAAAATAAAAGAATTAATTTAACTGTTGCCAATATTTCCGATAAGCCGGTTATAATAAAACGAGACATAAAATTTCATCTTCACCCAATAGAGACCTATTCTATGCAACCATTTTGCACTCAAAACGCATCTAAACGAGCAAAAGAAGTACTTAGCCTATTAAGAACATCTCACCTCAACGAAGAAGAGGCAAACGCCCTCCTCGAATTATGTTCAGATTATTCAGATATATTTCACTTACAAGATGAACCCCTCTCCTTTTGCCCGGCTATCCAACATGAGATTAAAACCAACAGCAATACTCCCATAAGTACCAAATCGTACCGTTTTCCAGAATGCCACAAGAAAGAGGTGGAAACTCAAATAAACAGAATGCTAGAACAGGATATCATAACTCCTTCATCGTCACCCTGGTCTTCTCCAATCTGGATAGTTCCAAAGAAGTCTGATGCCTCTGGCCAAAAGAAATGGCGCATAGTTATCGACTATAGAAAACTCAACGATATTACAATTGGCGAAATTTACCCCATACCACAGATAACGGAAATTCTCGACCAATTCGGTAAGAGTCAGTATTTCACCACCCTCGATCTTTCATCAGGGTTTCACCAGTTATTAATTAAGCCAGAAGACGCAGCTAAAACCGCATTTTCTGTACCCCAGGGACACTTCCAATTCAACCGGATGCCTTTCGGTTTGAAAAACGCCCCTTCCACATTCCAAAGGCTCATGAATAACTGTCTCACGGGACTGCAAGGCTCCCGTTGCTATGTGTATTTAGATGACATCGTTCTATACTCATTTGACCTCCGTTCAGCTATTGAAAACCTCAGAGCTGTCTTCGACAGACTCCGCCAATATAATTTAAAATTACAACCAGAAAAATGTGAATTTCTCCGCAAAGAAGTCGCATATTTAGGCCATATCATCACTCAAAATGGTGTGAAACCAAACCCGGATAAGGTCAAAGCCGTTGCACAATATCCTACTCCGAAATCACCTAAAGATATTAAATCCTTTTTAGGACTAGTATCGTATTACAGACGTTTCATACCCAATTTCTCTAAACTTGCTAAACCTCTCACTTCGTTGCTTAAAAAAGATGTCTCCTTCATCTGGACGAATGAACAACAGATTAACTTTGAAACGCTAAAAAACAAATTAATAGAAGCACCAATACTAGCTTATCCGGATTTCAATCAACCCTTTCTACTAACATGCGACGCATCTAATTTCGCCATATCAGCCATCCTGTCACAAGGCCCCATAAGTAACGACCGGC
Source organism: Lymantria dispar (assembly GCA_032191425.1). Lineage (NCBI taxonomy): Eukaryota > Metazoa > Arthropoda > Insecta > Lepidoptera > Erebidae > Lymantria > Lymantria dispar. Next base: position 15,549,598 of record CM063452.1, on the reverse strand, counting down.
CGATCGCCTATGCGTCGCGCACCTTAAATAAAGCAGAAATAAACTATAGCGTGACAGAGAAAGAATGTTTAGCTATAGTGTTTGGAACAAAAACCTTTCGTCCTTACATATACGGCCGTCATTTTACTATTATAACCGACCATAAACCTCTCCAATGGTTATTTAACTGTAAAGATCCTGGTTCCCGACTCATCCGTTGGAGATTAAAATTAGAAGAATTTGAATACAGTATACAATATAAAAAGGGAAAAATAAACGCAAATGCAGACGCTTTGTCCAGGTACCCCGTTAATCCTGTTCAACCTTCCACAAGTGAAAGACCAACTAGTAGTACGCAAGACTCCGACAACATTACACACAACACAACCTCCGCACAACTAGAAGAATCCCTTCTAAACCCGGAAAACCTCGATAAAGACTTATTTGACTTGCTGACGTCACCTACGTCAATCTCAACAGACAACTTGGACCCTGATATTCTCGTTGACTGCACTACCCCAGATCTTCAAGACATTGGATCCCCTGATCCTAACCTACCGGTAACGCCACCACGACCGTTACCAGAAAACCGTATACCCCCAGAAACCGAAATCAACCCAGACGACAATTCTACCACTCACCCGACGCCATTAAATGACGATTACACAACCTTTTTGGAAAACATAGCAGACCAAACCAAATCTTTTAACACTAATATAATAGAACGAAACGAAAACTTACTAAAAAGCTCTAGCAAGACAATACTAATCCCCACTTCATTAGATCTTGACACATCGAATCCCTACCTAGAAGAAATACTAGGGAACCTAGAAAATAGGGACGAAATAATTAACCAAGAAAAGCAATTGCACAACTTCACTACATTCACCTTAAATAATAAAAATTATTTCCTCTTATATACAAAAGTACACCATTTCGACCAAACAACATACCAAGAAATATTTCAAACATTAAAACTAATCCGTAACGAGCTAATTAACACACCGAAAACTAGCGAAATAGCTATATCTGACTTTCGGGACCCCTTCGAAAAACACAGTTTTATTAAAATTTACAATATACTTAATTATCTCTTTGACAACACCAACATAAATATTACTATTTTTCATAATAGCATAACTTACCCTTCACCTTCAGAAGTAAAGAGAATTTTGTACGACAACCATAACATACCGGTTGCCGGCCACCTAGGTGTAAGCCGTATGTATAACAGACTTAAAGAACTCTATTACTGGAAAAACATGCGTAGTGACGTAGAATCATATGTAAGAACGTGTAAATCCTGTCAGGAGAATAAAGCTCTTCGGAAAATAAATCGAGCTCCTATGCAGATAACCAGCACTTCAACAAAACCCTGTGAACGCATCTCACTAGACATAGTAGGCCCCTTACCCGAATCCGGTACCGCTAAACTAAAATATATATTAACCTTACAGGATGATTTCACTAAATTTTCATCAGCTTACCCCTTACGTAGTACAACCGCCGAAGAAACTAGCGAGAGCCTTCTACATTTCATATCAGTATTCGGTATACCAAAAATGATATTAACCGACCAAGGATCTAATTTTACATCCGATTTATTCAAACGTATATGTGATTTCCTAAAAATAAAACAGCTGTGGTCGAGTCCATACCACCCACAGACCCAAGGATCTCTAGAAAGATCCCATTCAACCTTAAAAGAATATCTAAAATCGTTTGTAAATAACGAACAAACAAACTGGCCTCGTTATGTTTACACAGCTATGTTAACCTACAATACGACTGTCCACTCCACAACGCACTATACTCCTTATGAACTAATGTTCGGTAACAAACCCCATATACCAAATTCTATATGCAATGAATAGTTAGGCGCTACATATCCGGACTATGTACGAATGTTACAAAATCGAATTAAATACTCGCGTGATAAAGCGTTAGAATACATACAGAGGTCTAAATTAACATCTAAGAATTATTATGACTCACATACTCGCCCTACACAATACAAAATAGGCGACTATGTTTATTTAAAAAACCACCTTAGACTCAGGAAGGCCTTATCACCGATATGGAAAGGACCATACAAAGTAATCAAGGTTCATGGGAATAATACACTATCGTTACTAATAAACAGACGGCACGTGCGTCATCACTACGATGAAGTTAAACTCGCCGATACAACCAACAATCTGTAAAAGAAATATCCACGGACCTTTTTACATGATATATATATATATATATATATATATATATATATATATATATGTTGTATACATATTATACACCCCATCAATGTACCCATATACAGTACACCCTTTGTTTTACTTATATACTACATGCATATAGGTAATTAATATATATTTATACCATATAATTAGTTTTATAATTAGTTACACCCATATTCTACGATTAGCTACATATATATAAATCAGTAATAACATATTAACACAATATTAGAGAAATTACAACAACACTATATGTTTCGAGCTTAAAATAGTTTAACGCGTAAATAAGCTATGAATTCATTATAAATAAACACTACAAATAGCATATTTCAATCAAAATTATACCTAAGTATAATACTTGCAAGGTATTGTTCATACCTTATTAAATTATTGAATAATTACCATACAAATACTTATATTAGACTATATATATTACAATAATATATACATAAAATATTACAAATACACTATTGATTATTTATTCTATTTTTTTTTTATTATTTAACTGGTTCGTTAAAGACCACCCATATTTTAAGCCTTTCCGCTCATTGCTTATCACCGTAGCGAATAAATTAATCAGTTAGTATATGTACTTGCAGTGCCTCAGCGGAACTCCAAGAACCTAACGAGTGTGTCCAACCGATTACCACGAGTCCTGGGATATTTTTCGATTACATAGGTAAATTAAAATTTAACAATGGCATCCTAAACGTTGTTATGCCAATGGAAATTTCATATTTTGAACCACATATAGAAAACCTCAACCTAGCATTAGAGACAGTTTCCACCCTGTGCAAACAACCCGGCTTTATAAAAACCTCTGAATGTGAGAGTACATTCGAACCACTGATGGTACAACAACGTAATATAGTTAAATTGTTTGGTTCCATATCACATCTGATAGACAATGGATCCAGGCGAGGAGCTTGGATTGGCGGAATAGGAACCGTCCTAAAGACAGTATTTGGCACTTTAGACGAAAATGACGCATTTGAATATGACCAAGCAATCCATTCTGTACAAGAAAATCAAAAGAATTTATTGTCACTTATTAAAAATAACATTTTGGTCACTAATTCGGTCATATCCACTTTTAATAATAGTCTTTATAAAGTTAAACAGAACGAAATAAAATTAAATAATGCTATCGGCGAACTCTCTTTAAAGATGTTGAATTTAACCAATACTTTAGCGTTACGAACTCATTTTGATTTTATCCTTAACACTTTTGAAACATCCATGGTCACCCTATCATTTCAACTCGAAGACATTATAAACGCGATAATGTTTTGTAGTCAAAACATCCTACATCCAGCAGTTGTATCCCCTACTGTAATATACCGAGAGTTGGCCGATAACATGAGGCACTTTGCCAATGATTTAAATTTACCTATGCACTTAGATATAAGTTCCATTCATTTAATTGTTAAGGTCTCTACTTTATTATGCTACTATTTTAATTATAAGCTTGTATTTTTATTACGTATTCCTTTAGTTTCTAATCAAGAATACACACTGTTTAATAATATTGAACTACCAACACCGCACAATGTAAATCGACCGGATATATTTAGTCTTATAGTACCCAGTACCAGATACATTGCTATCACCAAAGATAAATCAAACTATTGTACCTTGGAATCTTTGGAAAATTGTAAAATATTAAGCCCTGCCGAATATCTGTGTGATATCCCAATAATCTACAAAGCAGACACAAAACCCAACTGTGAAAGCGAATTAATATCCAAGACATTAACCGATACTCCTCTGCAATGTAATATTAAATTTATTTTTGGTAAATTAAATATATTTAAACTGCTATCTAATAACAGGTATCTCTATGTACAATCCGAACCACTAAAATTATCTTTAGATTGTCAAAACGATAGGCAGATTCAAGAAATTAATATCGTTGAAATTGGTATACTTTCTATACCAAATAAATGTGTAGCTTATTGTAAAGGTACTTACTACCTTGTTACCCAAATACCATAACATTCTTAATTTAACGTCACCAATCAAGCTGCCCGATTTTAACTTAATAAATAGCAATTGTTGTAGTATACATAGAATTAACTACATGACAAATAATTTATCCCATACTAAATTAGAAGACATCCATTTAAAAGATATAAACCACATTCAAAGTTTAACATCCAAACTTCTATCAGAAGCCGATAAAATTAGAGACACCTCTCACATAGTGAAATATGGGATACATTATTCAATAGCCACTAGTATAACAGTGTGTATCATTATTTTGTACCTTAGTTATAAGATTATTTTATATTTTTGTAAACCTGGATGCAACCTTCGTAAATATAGGTTTTGCGAATCGCCCAAAATAGAATCGAGCAACATAGAGTTGGAAGAAGGTATTCAAGTCATTCCAGCTCCAACCCTAAGAACTTCAATTTAAAGTTAACTTCAGATGTCACCCCGAAGTTCACTCTAAGAGGGGAGGTGTTATAACCATACAATGTATGCCAACCTGATGACGTAGCTCTCAGCCCCCTCTGCCGGTATGACGCTAACCATTTGTGTCACGTCAGCACTTTTAGCATGAAGCTCGATGCAGAGTGCTCAAGCGTCAGTCTAGACTTCGACTCCGCGAAGAACGGTTGCATTCAGGGTTCCCTTGCCATACTTGTCGTAGTTCGTAATTCATTTATTAATAAACATTTTAATTTCAATTATAATTCTTTTTTTAAAACGACCTCGGCAAGGGACCCTATAACAGTACGCAACTCTTAAATAATAAATAGGTAATTATGACGGCTTGTGCATTCAAATGGTGTCATAACACATTTGAAAAACTTAAAAAGGTTTTTAACATTACTTTTAAAAGTATTTCGACGGTTTATGTTAATAAAAACAAAATTTGATTTCATAATTTGTATAGTGGTGTGCGTGTGTACGTGTGTAATCGTCTGCGCGCTATTGGTATTTTTAGATTCATATTTCGAACTTTCGAAGTATTGACACTATCCTTCTATACGTTATTATTCTAAGATAAGATCATTTAAAACATCTTGTTAAGCTATGTATATAAAACGAATTTAAAAAGTACGAAACTAGAATTGGTACGAAAACAAACTTGTTAAAAAGAAATTTAAATAATTTTTATATTTTTTTATTCGTGTTAACGTATTTCAAGGTTTCGGCATAAAATAACTATTGATACATTTCGTAATATTTTTGATACTAAATATAACCTTTTTAGTTAATGTAAGACTGTATCGGTCGCATTGCACGTTCTTTCTGTGCCTTATTATTCCTTTAACATAACATTTTCAATCAACAGTCTTATTTTTGAAACTGTATATTAACGCGTGTAACTGACATAGCTCGAAGAAATAGCTTGAAGAAATAGCACTTCGAAATGATAATGGGCAGGCCACATCGCTCATCGAACTGACAACCGTTGGGAAAGAATCGTTCTCCAATGGAATTGGACGACGCAGGGTAAGGCGACTCCCTGCTAGGTGGATTGATGTAATCTTGAAAGTCACTGGGAATCGTTAGATTCTAGTGGCATAAGACCGTTCCAAGTGGCATTCGCCTGGAGGGTGAGGCCTGTGTCCAACAGTGAACGTTTATGGGCTAATGGGTGAAACTGCCAATTATTTCAACGTTACATCATATTTACGGTAATTACATACTTTATAGTTTTACAATTAGTTTTAGTAACTGCAAACAATGTTAAGCGCTTCAAAGAATACAATTCAAGTTTACGATGCAATGAACCGAACGTGTTTTGTTTTATAGTAGAACAATAACACATAAAGAATTTTATGTCACTAATGAAATTATTTATATACGAATACTGTAAACGAATTTCTATTAAATATATAAAAATTTGGTTATCTGTAAAGTCGGTTTACGTACGATAATTTTATGTGATAACCTATTTTTTTAGGGTGGGCTATGATCAGCGCATCCGCCGTCCAGCTCTGTCCGGGGCGATGAAGGGGCGTCGTGCGGCTCCATAACCCACCGTAGCTCATCTCCTTCGTCGTTGGGCCGATCACCGTTGCCGAAGTCCTTGTCCTCCGTGGTCAGCTTAAACGTGATAACGACATAAGAAATATTGATGAAAATTGCATAGTTTTATGAGTTGAATTAAATTATTACCACTTAATTATCATTATAACTGGATCTTTTCGTCCAACATACCTTAGTGTCTGAAAACACAGGTCTACGACCAGTGTGTGTTACCAGTGATGACTTACGTCACGGAAACGTGCATCATATAAACTGTAACTATACCGAATGCTGTATTCTCTGTCAAGAACTTAACCAAATTGTTTGTAGGGATGCAAAAAATACATCGATGTTTTCAAACATCGATGTATCGTTCATAAACATCGATGTTAAAATATCGATGTTTATGAACGATATATCGACGATACATCGTTGTTAAGAACGATGTTTTATGAACGATGTTTTTCGACGATATATTGTTGTTAAGAACAATGTTTTATCATAAGCGTATTAAAATTTGCCCGGAGGATTATATTTCTTCGTCGTAACATCGATGTCATCCCGCTGTTGTTAAAAAACCGACAAACGTCCTAAAAAAAAAAGGATGATTTTATTACTTAGTAACATTGATGTTCGATGTTTATGAACATCGATGTATCGTTTATACACATCGATACTTTTCTATGAGCGATGTTGCATCCCTAATGTAACCCCGCTGTATGTTAAAACAGCCCACAAATGTCCTAAAAAAAAAGCTCATCAAAATCTGCCCGGACGATTTTGTCCATAACCAAACAAAACATCGACGATACATCGTTGTTGAAGAACGATGTTTTACGTGGTTTAAGGGGTATAATGTACCTAAGTGCCGACAAATTTTTGTAACATCGATGTGTGGTTTTCGATAAACATCGAACATCGTTCATAAACATCGATATATCGTTCATAAACATCGATGTTTTACTTTTGAAAACATCGATATCCTAACATCGATGTTGTTTATGAGCGATGTTGCATCTCTAATTGTTTGTATTCTTGCGTGTTTGATGTGTAAAATTATTGATGTGAAACATGAGAAACATCTATAGGTGGGGGTGAACCTGATCGTTGACGTGGCGTTAACACCACGCTTGGAAATATAAAATAAAGATTTTTTTTTGTGTGTGTGTGTGTGTAGCTGTTGGTCGCAGATGACCTTGACAGCTTAACGCGGGCAATGGGTGTGCGCGGATGGCTCTCAACCCGGTAAGTTATAAAATAAAGAAATAAAAACAAGAAATATGTACACATTTGTGTAACGAAACCATAACCTGTTTTAGAATTTTGTACAACGCCATCTAGTGAGCTCAAAATAAATTATATCTGCCAAGCGTCCTGAGAGACTCAATTTTTATATTATGAATCTACTATGCTATGAATATTTTGCCGCGTGGGGTCGGGATAAGAATACAATGGTCACCACCCCTTGCTTGTCTGTGGGAATCGTAGAAATCGGTTAAGGGGGCCGGGCAATGTATAACATCTCACCGCGAGCGCCAACCCGCCTGCCAAGAGTAGCAATTGCAGTATTATCCCCTCATATGACGGGCAGAGAAACATGAGAGAGGCCAACATCCAGCAGTGGACAGTGATAGGCTGAACGATAATGAATCTTATCACAATTAACAGATAGAAAGTCGAAAATGTCAAGTATTAAAAAGCAAAAATAAAAGTGCGTAGACATTGTAGGCAATCTTGGACTATTATTATGTGTATTCAACTAAATAAATGATTAAATATGATGACTAAATATTGAGTAATGAAAATGTCGACTATATTTCAGTTAAGTTCGGGGTATATTTTTCAAAAATTTACTCGCAAAAATATGTGTAAATAAAACTTGGGAGATTAAAACCGCTGCCAATCCCCTTTGGCTGATGATAAGTCGTGGGTAACTTGTTGACAAACCAAGATTGTGTTGCGTATTTGCATTGCGTATATAATTATTTTCTCATACCGACTTCATTAACAGTGATAGCTTTGTAGCATGTTGCCTTCAATTTATTTGATGGAGAAATTCTATTTGTGAAAATAAAGCCGATTGTATACGTGACGTTGTGTCGTTTAAAATCTTCACTATCTTCTAAAATATTACTACACGCGACTGCAGTCCGTGAGGCCTCGGCCGAACAATTCAATTTAGAAGACATTAGTTATAGAATCATCATCATCAAATATTTTCCTTATCTCATCATCCCTACATCCCACTGCTAGCCTTTAGCGTTCTCCCCAAAATTGGAGGAAAATTAATATACCACGCTGATTATGTATAAGGTATTATTTCGTTTTTTTCTTCTCTTGTATATTATCTCCTTGCATCCCTATTTAGGTGATCTTTTACGATCATTGTTTTTATGGTACAATAAAAGTGATGAGGATGATAATGTAAGAAATAAGGTAAGAAAGAATAAAAAAAAATGCACAATACTATAAAAAGAACTTGTAACATTAGTAGAGTAGTGCGTTACGCTGTCCTAGCAAATAGTTTGTGAAGCTCGCGCTTGACCTAATTAGTGTTGCGCCGCTGTTACTGTGATAAGGATTTGTTTTTGTAACCTCTTTTGTTTTTGGGAATGTATAACAACCAGTGTCGCGACACAAAATATGTTCATCTGAGAATATGTCACGCTAATGAACTATGCGCCATATTTATATTTTTATTTTTTATATAGATAATACTAGCTGAAAAAGGCGTTATTTTTTTTTATATTCTTATAAGATAAGCTTGATGAAGATCAAGCCTCCTCCGCAATAGGTGAGAATTTGTCCTAGCCTATCATGCTGGTCAGATGGTTTGGTATAGGGTTTTATTTCGAGGTTTCCTCCTCTTGTATCGCATCGCCTTTTCCCCACCCCGGATGGAGTAGACAGTGTGCGTCTAGAGTCTAGACCATAGTCTACCAAAAAAGAAAGAAAAAGGGTACTCTTGAAAACTACAGTGACATGTGGCAATTTTCTGCTAAAGTTCCTAAGGGAATATCCCTAAAAAAATGTTTGATGTGATATTTGTAAGAAAGGGAGACATAACTGTCATGCATTTCAGGCCCATTGACGATCGCAGTTGTTGTTATAATTTTCTGAAGAGAATCCTGCCACCCAATATCATAGTGAGCCCTCACTCAATTTTTAAAAATCCTAAGTGTGAGAAAGGGATAGTAACATATAATATTATTAACCAACCTCAACCTTCTATTGTAATAAATAAAATAATTGTATTATTATTAAGAGCTGTTTTAAATTATATATATATATATTACTGATACAATGAGCAAAACAAAACTAAATACCGTCTCGGCTTCCATAATTTATCATTATATTTTGACAAACTGGAAATATTGTAGTCCCTGTCGTAGAAACAAAGCGGCCAAAAGTAAAATAAACCATCATAACGAAATAAATGATACAAATTACATTAAACAGGATTTGTTACACTTATAAAAGGGGAGAAATCCCGTTGGGAAATATATTTAGAATAAATGTAAATAAATAGGACTAGGGAGGCTAAAAATGGTATTTGTTGTTTTATTGCTAAGGTAAATAAACCATAACCCTTAACGACAATTAATTCATTACTGTTGTTTGCCCGCCGCCATCTTGGATACCTGACACTTCTTGTTTATAAGATGTCAAAACTGTATTCACTGTGTAGGTATATGGTAACGTAACTTTTTTTTGACAGGCTATGTTTAAGTTAGAAGCAGCTCAAAAAGTCAAGGCCAATGGAAAGATGGCTCTAATAGTCCTCCCTGTTATCACTTTTCGCCTTTTAAGGGGATCATTGAAAGTAGTTTCTCAACTATAGCTTGCCTGATGAGTTACTCTTTTGAGTATCTCTTTCGTGTCTCGGTAACAAAGCTCACCATATTATATAATCTTTTCTTTACGACACCTGCGGGAAAAGAACATGTGTATTCATCTTTTATTACCACGCAGATAAATAAATGTGTATATAAAAAACTAAGCACTCACGAGGACTGTCGACAGAAGTGAACACTTAAAATTATATATAAGCAGTTGTTATTTTTGGATATTCAAATAATTATTGTGTTCATGTACTCAACATGAATTTACTCCCAAGCTTTATCATTATCCAAGCTTGCCTATAGACGCTTTCACTTGAAAAACACGACGAATTTCATCTCACAATTTTAATTGCTATGAATTGAATTACTATTATTCTTCAGCAATGATTAGAGCCTATACAGGCGAGGCAAATGAACGAGATATTTTTTTTAATTAACTGGTCATTTAATAGAGTGAAGTTTGTGTTGTAAGCTTTTATTATGAAAACCATTGGTGGGTTATTAATATTTGTTATACTTTGTTTAATTTACAGATCTGCATTAATCAAGGCGCTTTATCCCCGAGTTTATCACAGTTAGTCTCTCTTCTTTATTGGTTCTCCAGTTACTTTTGTATTCTATAACCGACGTGAAATGAGAAGAAAATGAAATATTTTTTTTGAAATTCCCTTGTTTAACTTTACTAATTTAAATTGTTTCGCAACACCACTTTATTTGCATGTATGGGATTTTTTGGGGTTAATATCTTAGTGAAATCCATTAAAATAAATAATAATTCTAACTCTGAAGTCATAATCGTGGATATGAATGGGATGCGACGGCCATATGGCATTTGTGAATAAAATTAATAATTTTTAATTAAAATTATGATGAAATGATGACGAATTAAAATTTGCGTTCAACTCATAATAGCCCTTGTTTAATGTACAACTTAAAGTTCATTATCATTAATCGACCCTTTGAAGACTATTGTGAAGCATGGCCATCCCTAAGGCAGATAATGCCCTAATCACCATGTTTGGCAAGGGGTTAGGCGATTAGCCGAGGCGGCGGGTGACGTGACCGGGGATTAGTCCGTCACCCGCCGAGAGGCCGACTGCGTGAGGAAAGACCGACGTCCTCCCCGAGGGGGGGGACGTCGGTCGATGGGAGGGTACCCCACGTAGGGGGTATTCCGTCGGGCCGATGACAAGTAACCCTGCTCCGGTGGTCGGCCCAACGACGAAGGCGACGTGGTTTTCGGGTGGGTTGCGGGTGTTGCGTGCTTACGCCCCTCTGTCCGCCCCGGACGGAGTGGTGCGAGGAGCGCGCCGACCGCAGCACACCCCTAAAAAAAAAAGGGCTAGGCGATCTTAGTTGGTGTTATGTGTTTCCCAGAAAAATGCTTCTCCCCATTTTCCTGATGATCCCTCAGCCGATCTTTGCAACTCCACTTGGATAATAAGCAACATTATATTATTTACAATATTAAATAACATTATATTCTTCACGCATTACCAAACTGACAGTTAAGTTTACATAGGTGGAATATGAATATGTGATATTTCTGTTTGCACCTCCATTGACTGTAAGACTAAGATAAAATAATAAGTTTAAATATTTTCTAAATTAATAAAAAAAATAAAATGTTACACCGCTCTCTTTACATAGGTACATCGTTAAGTTCGTTTATTATGCGGAATACTTTTTGTGAACGAAGATTGATGCAATATTATTTTAGTTTACTTTAGATAAATTACCAAAAACGATGCAGATTGTTTTGAAATTGGAGTATTATAATGAATTTATCTATAATAATTATATAATTAATGTTATATAATTATTATAGATAAATTCATTGTAAATTTTAATTTATCTCTTTCACTGTCGAAATATGTTTTCTATAATGCCTTAGTCGGACGGAATTGTATAGGGATTTAATGTCCGCCTTTCTCATTTTATTGTGATTTTAACTATTTCATTCAACACAGCCCATATACGTTCCACTACTGGTATTGGGAGAGATATTGACCTACTTACCACACTGGTCAAGCGGATTTGTATAGGGTTTTATTTCGAGTTTTCCTTCTCTTGCATTGTTGTTATATGCATAAGATATCCCTTAGTCACTTTTTACGACACCCACGGGCAAGAGAGAGGGGTGGTGAATTGTATTCTTACTCCGTTACCACACGGAACTAACTTAACTACTTACGCGCTTAACTACTTCTCGTAATTATTACATTGTTTATTACATTATATATAATACCCATGGGTAAGGTAAATATGATAACATATTTTATTTCATACGTCATCTTTAATTGGTGAGCAGGTGTGAAATTATTAGTATAGAAAGTGTTATTAATACTAAGGAATTTAATCTTCGTGTAGCTGAGTTGGACTGCTTTTTTCTTAATTGTTACCTATCCGGCTGTGTATAACTGGCATAATGAGTAATTATAATAGATTTATAATAGAAAAATCTGAGCATTGTTTCATCTGTGTCCTTGATAGAAAGAAATAACGGGTTACAATAAACATTGGTAATGATAGCAATTAAGACGGACTATCCACAAAACCTATTTTTAGGTTGTTCTTTTCCCTAAGCTTGAGTGGCAAAACTGCACAGATTACACATTTATCTAAGTAGCGACCTCCAATGAATTAGCGACCTCCACTTCCACGTGGGTCAATTATTTATGATATCCATAAATTGTTGTTCGAGTTTGGGTATAAATTGTGTTCAAATAGGTAATGCTGTATAATAAATTGAACTGCCAAATGCAGGTACCATTTGGATATCATTAATAAAGTAAACTATAAAAACGATAGACAAATGGATCACTTTAATTAGCAACAATATTACAAACTTTTGCGGTTCGTCCTAATACGTTCTGTAATCATGGCGGCCGCATACACAATGGAAGTGAGAGTTTACTGTGTAGTGTACATACATCTGCACTCACTTTAATTACAGAAAATCTACAATGATGCTTGTATTATACAGGACGTGGAAGGGTAACAGGTGAAAAATAAACACATTACACATTTTTCCTTTTTTTACGTGTGTAGTAGTAAACGTGGGAGTCATAAAAACTCGCTGTGTGATTATTTGGGAAGCTTGTTACTAACTGCGATCGCCTGCCAGGCGTGGCCATTATGGCGTTGATTATGTTAAGGAAATTGATTCAATGTGCTAATAGTTGGATGGATATTTCGCGAGTCTAAAAACCGACTGATATGATTTTTTTATTGCTTTTTAGCGGCAGATAGTTAAAAAGCCTACCTGATGGTAAATGGCAGCTGCCGCCCATGAACCTTGCAGTACCAGGGCTTAGCATTATGCTGATATTACGACTTGGTCTATGTTTATGCTGCCCGCTTGATCAATACTATCACGGGCCAAGTTACTGCCTACAGTGAGTGAAGAGCTCTTCTTAATCCTCTTCTGAAGAATTATATGATTATTTATTTAATTAAAATATTATTTAGATAAACTTAAATAAATCTTCAGGAGACCTTCTCGAAGATTATTCTAACCTCGATCACCAAGGTATATATTTTCTTAAATTAATAGCGTTTGTATGATTCGGGTAAATCTTTTCATATTATAATATGTATTGATATTTTATGTAAAGCGACGATCAATCAGTAATATTCAACGTTGAAAGGCGTCTAATAATAATAGACGTTACGTCTATTATTACCCGCTGTAACTATAACATCGCAAGTATTAAACTTTAGGCAGTTAATCCCATTGTTAGGGTTCTGCTGGACGTTAAATAATTGAGTGAAGTTTATTTTTAAATGCTAGTGTACAGAGTAATCCGGTCGATGGCCCTGTGGCTGTGTGGGCGGGATCCATGACCGCCCGACTTAGGGCCCTTCTGTGGCGTCCACAGAAAGTCATGGCGGTCAGGATCATCCGCGGGTACCGCACGGTGGCGACGGAGGCGGCGTGCCTATTGGCGAGGACTCCCCCGTGGGACCTGGAGGCGGAAATGCTCGCCAACTTGTATCGGTGGGTGTCGGGGGTGCGCGGGGAGGGCAGTGTTCTTTCCTTGAGGGAGCTCACCGCCTGGGGCGTCGACGCCCGCCGAGAAGTCATCGCCCGTTGGGCAGACCAGCTGGAGAGGCCTCGATACGGTGTTTGGACCGTGGAGGCCTTCCGGCCGGTGCTGATGCAGTGGTTGGAAAGGCGGCACGATGTGCTCTCCTTCCGACTCGTACAGGTCTTGACGGGGCATGGATGCTTCGGCAAGTACCTGTACAGGGTCGCTAGGAGGGAGAGAACACCGTCCTGCTACCACTGCGATTGCGACGAAGACACGGCGCAGCATATGCTCGAGGTCTATGCCGCTTGGGCAGAGCAGCGCCGTGAACTCGTCGCAATCATCGGTGCCGACCTGACGCTGCTGACCATCGCTAGGGAGATGCTCGGCAGCATCAGGAACTGGGACGCAGTCGCATCCTTCTGCAAGGCAGTTATCTCGCAGAAGGAGGCGGCGAGTCGCGAACGCGAGGAGCACAGCCTTGACGAAGCGACCCGCCGCCAGCGTCTGGGGCGGCGCAGGCGCGACTACCTGCGTGCCATGCCGCCCTAGCCGAGGCCGCGGATGACGTGACCGGGGAGTTAGCGTCACCCGCCGAGAGGCCAACCGCGTGAGGAACGACCGACGTCCTCCCCGAGGGGGGACGTCGGTCGATGGGAGGGTACCCCAAGTATTCCGTTGGGCCGACCACTGATGACAAGTAACCCTGCTCCGGTGGTCGGTCCAACGACGAAGGCGACGTGGTGTTCGGGTGGGTTGCGGGTGTTGCGTGCTTAAGCCCCTCTGTCGCCCCGGACAGAGTGGTACGGAGGCGCACCGACTAGTGTTGCCCAAAAAAGTCTTGGTCTTGCGGTCTTGGTCTTGGTCTTGCGAAAAATGCGAGACCGAGACCAATACCAAGACCGCTTAATTTTTGCAAGACCAAGACCAAGACTGGCCCTGCAAGACTTGAGCAAGACCAAGACTGGGCCTGCAAGAGTCTCGCGGTCTTGCATTTAATTCAAATCACCATTTCAGCTTATATATGGTTGAGCTCGTGTCTTCTACATAACAGGAGGAGAATCGGCCGTGGCCGGAGGGGAATCGCCACGGTGATCGGCCGTGTTGTTACAGGTCATACATGTCAAGTTTTCCTTCTCTTGCACCGATGTTATATATTATAGCCCTTAGTCGTGGGTTCGCAGTCACGGGTAAAATAGGGGGTGATGAATTATATTCTTACTCCGTCACTACACGGCAAGTCAAATCAATTAATCTATATAAATGTCCATGTAGGGACAGAGTACGATCACCATCAGGCAGTACATGAAGCGTTGCTCCCAGCGCTATTTTGCCTCTGCCACGACTCACCCCAATCCACTAGTGGTTGGGGCGGTAAACTACGTCCCCTCAAAAATATCCGCGGTCCGACGTCCTCGTCATCTTCTTGAAGAAGAAGATGACGAGGACGTCGGTCGACATCATAATAGATGATCGCCCAAGAAAGGACCTACACAGCTCGCGCAGCGATAACAGATAAAACTCCGCGGTATCGGCCTCGCCGTCGAGGTCGAAAACCGTGCCGCGTAAAAGTCATTAACCTAAACTTGGCCACGCCCACTTTGCTCTCAGCGACGCCCCGAGCCGAGGTCCGTTCCCCACAGGGGGGAGCCCTCGGGCGATGTTCGCTTAACTTACTTACCGGGTTGAGAGCCATCAGCGCTCACCCATTGACCGCGTTAAGCTGTCAAGGTCATCTGCGACCAACAGCTAGACACACACAAAAAAAAAGACAGAGTACGAATATAATTCACCACTCTCTTACCCGTGGATGTCGTATCAAATCGGATCGGGCAATGGTGTTAGGAACCCATGAAAAAAAATTGAAATAAAATTATCGATTCGTTAATGAATTGAGAGACATGTAAGTTCTCAATTTTGTCATCGTTTTTTCGTGTAAATTGATTAAAATGTATAAAGGAATGATACTTAATCTGCAACATATTCGTATTTTGTTAAATGTTCATTAGAATTTGAATAAATCAATGATTACGTTTGCATAAGCAAGACAAACTTCGCTTTAACATAAATCAGCTGATCGGCCTATGATCGTTGATGAGTCGCCTTTGTACCTACGTAACCATTGAAAGGTTCGCGCAAATCTAATACCTATTTATACTGTCGAAATTTTACATGCTTACATATATCCTGTCTGTACATACCTACATAATGCATAAAATTTAAGGCATAAACTCTTAGACACACATTTTTGTAATCACTATAACTTTTACGTTATATTGTTTTTGTGTAATATATATTCTAATTATGATCTATGACTGTTGAACTACAACGTACATGAACAATTGTCCCATAACCTGATACACCCTGTGTATATAACATATGTGCAAGAGAAGTGAAACTAGAAAGAAACCCTGTACCAACATGTCTGACCAGCGTGGTATAGTAGATCAATTTTCGTCTTACTGGAAGGAAGCTTAAGCCCAGCAGTGGCACTTTTATGAGCTATGACGATGACGATGAATATCATACATTTTACAAGTATTAAAACCATAAAATTTTAAATCAGTTTTATATGTTCTTGAATAAATAGTATATTAAGAGCTACATGGATCCAGCGGCCAAAGTATTTATATAGGCAATAGAGCAACAGGTTTTTTCAAGTATCCAGAGTATCAGTAACTAAACTGGAAATACAATAGATACATACCACTTAACTTGAAGGGGAATATAAACAATCGCATTAATTGTAAAATATCGCATTGATTATAAAATGACATAAAATTTATTGTATCAACTGCCTCGTGTGGTGACGTCTTAAGAAAATAGGGTCGAAAGTCCTGTCATAAGAGTAGTAACGCTGTCTAATGGAACACCAGGGGAATAGAAGAGTAATTTTCTCCAGTGGTAAGTATTGTATTCAGTGAGTGAAGGCTAGCAGATGGATAGATAGGATATTTGATTAATTTAGTTGGATTTTTCATTGCCATGATAAATTACTGTTACATTATTCTAACTGCAAAACTTTGCGAGACTCTTGCTGCAATACCAAGACTCGGGTGCGCAAGACCAAGACCAAGACCAAGACTCGGGTGTGCAAGACCAAGACCAAGACGAGACCAGGTGTGATGTTGCAAGACCAAGACCAAGACCGGTCCAAGTCTCGTCTTGGTCTTGCATTTGGGCAACACTAGCACCGACTGCAGCCCACCCAAAAAAAAAAAAAGTGTACAGAGTAAGAATACTATTCACCGCTTGCTATCTTATCGGGGATGTCGTAAATGACGACTAAGGGATATAATATACACATAACATCTGTGAAAAAGAAGGAAAACTCGAAATGAAACCCCATACTAACATCTCTGACCAGCATGGTATAGTAGGTCTAATGTCCTCCCATTGTGGAGGAGGTCCGAGCCGAACAGTGGGACATATGTGGGCTGCGATGATAATGATAATGACAGTTCATACACGTCCCACCGGAGGTCGAGTCAATTTCACGAATGAAATTAACCCCTACACCACGATTTGTATGTCGTAGTCGCCTTTTCGTAGCCTGTGGTGAACTGAATTCGTATACCCTCACCCATGGGATATTAGATAAATATTTTATTAGTTAAATTATACAATTGTAAAAACGATGAAAGAAAAATTCAAGCCAGTACTATAATTACACGACCATTGCGATTTTTTATGTTTGTCGTAATATTAAATTAACTCTTTGTAAGACTTTCAATTTTATTTTAGTTTTGTAAACATCTCTCCGCTTGAATCAAAATTAATTTTAGAAATGACTTCCTTACCGTTTCACATTGTAAACAAAGGAAAATAATATTAAGTATAATTTCTACCTAATTGTTTTTAGAGAATGAATCCGACTTTCCGGAGCAGACATTAGCATTTAAATGTTGTATGTAAAATAATAAGAAGTGATTACAGAAGTGTTATTTGCATTATTTAATATTACAAGAGACTACAATAGCAATATCGTTGAGAAAATATAAAGCTTTTAATAATTAAAAAAAAAAAAATTAAATACGAAAATATAATTTTAATAATGTATTCATTAGTTACATCTTACTGATATTATAAAGGCTAAAGTTGAAAGTGTGAGGGTTCATAGCTATATATGCCAGTGCAAGAAACTTATTTCTACAGAATTATAGTTAGAATATTAGTTAGTCATATCATGGCAAACATCTTTGTAGTAGAAGGAAAACAATAAATTGCATGCAAGGTTAATGTTGGCGTATCACAGGGTTCGTTGTTCTCTCCAACATTGTTTATCCTGTATAGCAATTTTATGTTTTCTGTAAATGATATGCCTTGTAATGCAGATGTCCCTTGGGGAGCTAGAGGACATACGAACTTAATTTGTGTCTGAATTCTGACGCCCTCCGAAGCGGGCCCCGGAGATGAACAGAATATAGTATAGTTCAATCCCACGAACACATGATGCGTGATCGTTCCAAAGAAGGACTCATTTACCATAGCGCCTCAGTTCTAAGGAGTATCTTTTCAAATTTTCAAGGTTAATGGGATTCTCAGTGTTGAAATATCCAGCAAAGTCTAGTTTGAGAGTCCTTTCGTACGCTGGAGGTCCGGAACAAAGCAAAGTAGTACTTCCGACCACTATAACGACTTGTCTTCTAAAAGGTACAATTTCGTCCACACGGAGGGGAGTACTGTTATTACTTATATTTCTGAGGGTGTACCCAAATATTAGATCGACACCCTTGACTACTTGCAAAGGCTTGCTGTTCAAATTGTCGATGATACTTATCTTACGGACAAATTGGAGTCGTTGGAGCGGCAGGCAGATTGGGTTCTCTGTGTGTTCTATCGACTGCTTACTTTACTTTATGGATACAAACCTCTTTTTTCTATCATCGTACCACTCGAAACCAAAATATGATTCACCCACGCCACTTTTTCGGTTACGGTTTTCAGCGATTATTTATGCTATGCACGCGCAGGTTTTAAAAGAACTGCTGTGGTGTTTGCCGAGCTCTAGGACATATGCATCTTTAATAGAGATTTAAAGCTCTTCTCTTACGGTAGAGAGTAGCTTGACTGTCCCCATGTTATGTTGAGGATCACAGTCGGTACATACAACTCACCCCTAGTTACCTTGTACTATAAGGTGCTCTGCTTGTTTGTCAGCTATCTAAAGGCAATAAAAATAATAGTAATTTAGCTTCTCTCGTTGGTCAAGTGTCGGATGCAAATCCTAGATGAAGATATAGTATTATAAGTTGTACTCTCAATAAATTCTCAATTTTTAGCAATTACGATATCTGGAGAGATATCTAGTAGACAATAGGCTGAAAAATATACTGCTCATATATATACAGAGAATAGACGGTAGAATTTAGCTCAAAAACATAGCAAGACTGATTAAGTTGTTAGCGGGTAGTGTGTAATTGCATTTTCGTAGCCCTAATGGTTGTAAAGTCAAAAATAAAATTGGGTTTAAGTTTCCAAAGTAGGAGTGTTATGTTTAAAAAGAAAAGTACGTAGATAAGCCAGACTGTTTAGTCAGAATCTTAGACAACATTTACTCCATTAGCAAGTATAATGTAATGTTTGCATAGTAGAAAATCCTGGCTATGTTTATAGTTGGCTTGGCTACTGTAGTATTTGTTAACTTTGCATACATTGCCTTCTAGGAACTACTCGGTCTCTTAATTTTGATGTAAAATCAAATTTATATTTGGATAGTTTTATTTTTCGCGTATAACTTTATCGGTGCAATGTACTAAAGTAACAGACAAACCCCTTGTGTGTTTGGCCGATATAGGTACTCAGTGGCGGTCGCGTTCTGATTCGCTTGTACTTTATTGGATTTAGTTTTGAGGGTGATGACTATCTGTAAGATGACTATCTGAAGTTTTGCAACAGTTTATCGAACCGTTAACAAAACTCTTATAGGTACTAAGATTTATTAATAGATGCATATGATTATATGTCAAATCAAGCCAAACCATATATTTCTTCCTAAGCCCTTGAGGGCATTTATATATCAACAAATTTACACATTGATTGAAACGATCCAATAATCTACCACTGGATTGGAATGCGACCACAAGCTGATAAGATCCGGCAAGAAGCTGAGCAAACTGTTACTTTTAAAATAATTTCTTTTAAATAAAATTGTGTGCATACCAGTGTGATGCTCTTCGATATAGGATATATATATTTTAAAATTTAGTTAATAAAATAAATATAGCTACTCCTAATCTCACAAGCGGCACCCGATCAAGAGTTAACTACTAGAGCAGCTATTACTCCCCTCAACCATATTAAAGGGAAGGGAGCGAGCTGCTCCATGTAGCTACTGAAAGCAAAACCTTTTTAGTGAGAATAATTAAACCATAAACTACGAACTATAATAAGAATGTTAAGTCATCTAGGTAATCCCAAATTTTTAAATAACTTTTTCTGCACAGTCAATTGATAGCCTTTTTAAACTTATTCATCGTCATGTCGCGGACATTTTAAGGTAGTTTATTGTAAAATCGTATACATTGCTTCATGAAAAAACTATTAATTATTTGCAGACGAGTAGTATCCATAACTAGATTTTCTTTATTACTCGAGTTTACGAGTAGTATCCATAACTAGATTTTCTTTATTACTCGAGTTTACGAGTAGTATCCATAACTAGATTTTCTTTATTACTCGAGTTTACGAGTAGTATCCATAACTAGATTTTCTTTATTACTCGAGTTTACGAGTAGTATCCATAACTAGATTTTCCTTATTCCTCGCGTTTACATAATAAATGTTACTATACTTTTACATCTAATAGGTTTTGAAATATGATACAAAAGTTAAAATGCTTATTTCCTTGTATTTTTTCCGAAGTGAAGCTCGTGGACCTAGATTATAAATAGCACGAACAACCCGTTTTTGGAAACAAATATGCCATTTAAATGCGCGGAGCATTTTCAAGGCAGTATGCCATAAGATATAAGACTGAAAATCAACGAAGTATACTTGATTGTACAGATGGCGTAGTAGTTAAAATACCGACCTGAAAGGTCAATGTCGTAGGTTCGAGTTCTATGCAGGACAATACTTTGTATGATCCACAAATTGTTGTTTTGAGTCTGGGTGTAATTTGTGTTTGTTAAACTTATGTTTGTAAAGGCCCCACAATACAAGGATTATTGACTTAGGGCAGGGGTATTGTCTATTAAAAAAAATATTTTAGCCGTTTTAATGTCGGTTAATTTTTTATTTTTTTTTTTAGATCATAAGGTTTTGAGCTAAGCCTACTTAACAATTTCTCAATATGAGGGCCCCACTGGGGGTTTTCATCTATGGTGATACCTAAAAAAGGCGTGGGCTCCACAAGGTCTACGGCCATTTGTAATATGTGTTTAATATCTCAATAGCGAATCGATCTGATTGTCATTTTCTTTTATAGCGATATTGATCTTAGTCGTCTATATTACATGTAATAAAAAAGCTCATAAACGTCCCACTGCTGGGCTCGAGTAGGAGGCCTCCTCAATAATAGGGAAATTGAGCTAGTATACCATAGTGGTCAGACATTTTAGCATATGGTTTTATTTCAAGTATTTCTTCTCTTACACAGATGTTCTATGAATATATATCCCTTAGTCATCTTTATTCTTACTCTGTCTGTATTTATACTCCGTTAGTTACTACATTAAAAAATATCCGTAATAAAGTTTAATTATATTTTTAACTGACATAGAATTAGAAACCGAGAATCATGTTCAACAGATATGGTATACTGTCATATAGACAAATAGGTCGGCCTCAATGGGAACAAAAAAAAAATACATATTTAAAACAAATGTCGAAGGAAAATGTATCATATATGGAAAAATATTTTAACGCCGTAGTTATCAATGTTCGCACGACACAACTTTTCTAACACAGACAGTAGTAATCCACGTTCGCCTCCCGCCTCAACTTTTCCAATTCTATTCGTATATTTCTCGGTCGTTGCCACAATAATCCTGAATTGGCAAGACTTTAGCCACACTTTGATGATTATACCACTATTTAAAACTTTTTAAAGTGTCAACTATATTGAAATTAATTTATGGGCATTTTATGATTAGATTATTCTATTTTTTGAATAGATTTACATATACTAGTGGTTGTCGAGTGGTCGAAATTCGATCATAATTCATCTAAATTAATTTTTCTGCTAAACAATTTTCTTTTTAATTATATATATCTATATATATATATATATAGGAGAGGCGGGTTTTGCGAGCGAAATATTGACTCATCACCATATCTCTGGAACCATAAGGCGTACAGACTTGAAATTTGGCAAGAATATTCCTTTTGTTGAGTGTAGGTCAGCTAAGAACGGATTTTACGAAATTCCACCTGCAAGGGGTGTTGCGGGGGCGTCGACAATAATACATGTCAGCGTTGCGCCAGGAATTCGGACGATGATAGTAAAATACTGAGTATGTAATCACTGTATTTATTAGGAGTTCTTGCCGGAGAAGTGAGTGAAGTAAAACTGTCCTCTATTCTAATCTTACAATGTTTTTATAACCTCCGCTTTACAATGAAACGGTCTAGTCATAGCAACTACAATTACTTTTTATAACAAACAAACAAAACAACTATTTTTAACTATCGGAATATAGCTAAATAATAATGATAAATATTCTAATGGATTTAACATAATTCCAAATAGTCTACAATTTACATTAATGTAATTAAAGGAAATATTGTTCTCATGTATTGTTCAACAGACGGCGCTCTAACTAGAAATAAATTGCAATCTTTATTGTGTAAAAACAACTAAATATGGTTACAAATAATTACATTAATTCTAATCGACTTTAATTTGATCAATTATATAAATATTTAAACAATTAAATCAAAGATTTCTAGAAATACATTCAAAAAGTGTCTTTTAAATATCATGGCATGATAAATAGCAGTGTTGTTATTACAAATAATTATTTAAATATTAGTTGCAAATATTTCAAACATGTATAACTATAATTGATAACACATACATCAACAATTTACAAATATTGCCGATAGAGGGCGATATGCGTCCATATATACAAACAAAGGAACAGGGTGAGCCGAAGCTACTGAAGCTAGAAACATGAAATTTGGACCATAGTTTCATTTCATGACGTGGGTGCTCACTAAGAAAAGATTTTTTGAAATTCCACCCCTAAGGGGGTGAAACACTAGGGTAAAGTTTGTATAGAAGGAAAAAAAAATCTTTAGCTACTGTCTTCAAATTAAGCAAAAATACTCTTTAATAAAAATAAATAAATACGTGTTTCAGCGTTTGTCCATTTTTATCCTCTAAGGGTGTAAAATAGGTGGCCCTGTTGCGTCTGAGGGCCGTGGCGACTGAGGCCGTCACCGGCGGGGGAGTGCTGTTGGTGGTGTCCCTAGACATCGCCAACGCATTCAATAGTCTGCCATTCAGCTGTGTCAGGGAGGCGCTACGTTACCACGGAGTGCCAGCTTACCTGAGGCGGCTGGTGGCAGACTATTTGGAGGGGCGCAGCGTCCTCTACGCCAACCGAGTAGGGGACGTTGTGCGAACGCCCATAACGTGCGGTGTTCCACAGGGGTCGGTCCTCGGACCCACCCTGTGGAACATCGGCTACGACTGGGCGTTGCGGGGGAGCCTCCCACCCGGGCTGGGCGTAATTTGTTACGCCGACAACACGCTCGTCACAGCCCGCAGTGGGACGCTACAAGAGGCGGTAAGCCTGGCGACCTCAGGCACCGAAGAGGTCGTCAGGCGGATCGAGGCGCTGGGGTTGAGGGTGGCCCTGGACAAGACGGAGGCCCTCTTGTTCCATGGGCCCCGTATGGACCCTCCCATCGGCGTCTCGATCACCGTCAACTCGGTTGGGATCAGCATCCAGGCCCATATGAAGTACTTGGGCCTGGTGCTCGACGGGCGATGGTGGTTTCGGGAGCATTTCCGCAGGCTCGTCCCGCGGCTCGTCGGCGTGGCGTCCGCCCTACAATGGCTGATGCCGAATGTGGGCGGACCGAGCGCGGCATGTCGACAGCTGTGCGCGGGGGTCATCCGGTCGATGGCCCTCTACGGCGCACCGGTGTGGGCGGGATCCATGACCGCCCGACTTAGGGCCCTTCTGTGGCGTCCACAGAAGGTCATGGCGGTCAGGATCATCCGCGGGTACCGCACGGTGGTGACGGAGGCGGCGTGCCTGTTGGCCGGGACTCCCCCGTGGGACCTGGAGGCGGAAATGCTCGCCGACTTGTATCGGCGGGTATCGGGGGTGCGCGGGGGGCGGTGTTGTTTCCCTGAGGGAGCTCACCGCCTGGCGCGTCGACGCCCGCCGAGACGTCATCGCCCGTTGGGCAGACCGGCTGGAGAGGCCTCGATACGGTGTTTGGACCGTGGAGGCCTTCCGGCCGGTGCTGATGCAGTGGTTGGAAAGGCGGCACGGGGTGCTTTCCTTCCGACTCGTACAGGTCTTGACGGGGCATGAATGCTTCGGCAAGTACCTGTACAGGGTCGCTAGGAGGGAGAGAACTCCGTCCTGCCACCACTGCGATTGCGACGAAGACACGGCGCAGCATACGCTCGAGGTCTGTGCCGCTTGGGCAGAGCCGCGTCGTGAACTCGTCGCAATCATCGGTGCAGACCTGACGCTGCCGACCATCGCTAGGGCGATGCTCGGTAGCATCAGGAATTGGGACGCGGTCGCAGCCTTCTGCGAGGCAGTTATCTCGCAGAAGGAGGCGGCGGGTCGCGAGCGCGAGGAGCACAGCCTCGATGATGCGACCCGCCGCCGGCGACTGGGGCGGCGCAGGCGGGATTACCTGCGCGCCATGCCGCCCTAGCCGCGGCCGCGGGTGACGAGACCGGGGATTAGTCCGTCACCCGCCGAGAGGCCGACCGCGTGAGGAAAGACCGACGTCCTCCCCGAGGGGGGGACGTCGGTCGATGGGAGGGTGCCCCGGGTAGGGGGTATTCCGTCGGGCCGACCACTGATGACAAGTAACCCTGCTCCAGTGGTTGGCCCAACGACGAAGGCGACGTGGTGTTCGGGTGGGTTGCGGGTGTTGCGTGCTTAAGGCCCTCTGTCGCCCCGGACGGAGTGGTGCGGAGGCGCGCCGACCGCAGCCCACCCCAAAAAAAAAAAAAAAAAAAAAGGGTGTAAAATAGGTAGAAAGGTGTCAGTTTACTGACTTATCGCAGAGCCGAAGCTACTGAAGCCAGAAACATGAACTTTTGACATTAGTTACTTTGCGTGACGTAGAAACCCACTAAGAAAGGATTTTTTGAAATTTAACCTTAGGGGGTAAACCGCAGTAACAAAGTTTGTTTAAGGGGAAAAAAAATCTACATCGATTTTCTTTAAATTTTCCAAAAATACTCTTTAGTAAAAATAAATAAATACGTATTTCAGCATTTTTTAATTTTCACCCTCTAAGGGTGTAAATATGAATTAATAAAAATTTGGATCTCTGATTTATCAACGCCGAGCTAAAACTACTAAAGCTGGCAACATGCAATTTGAAACAAAATTTTATTTTGTGACGTAGGGACCCACTAGGAAAATATTTTCTGGAATTCAACCCCTAAGGGGTAAACCCCAGCAAAGTTTGTAAAGGGAGAAAAAAAATCTTCATCGATTTTCATCAAATTCTCCACAAATACTATTTAATAAAAATAAACACGAGTTTCAGCATTTTTTAATTTTCACCCTCTAAGGGTGTAAATAGGTATGAAGAAGTTGGTCGACTAACTCATTAGCACCGAGCTGAAATTACTGAAGCTAGAAAAATGCAATTTTGACCGTAATTTTATTTTGTGACGTAGGGACCTATTAAGAAATGATGTTTTGAAATACAACCGCTAAGAGGTGAACCGCAGTAGCAAAATTTGTATGAGGAGACAAAATTCGTCATCGATTTTCTTCAATTTTTGCTTAAATACTCTTCATTCATCATTTGTTTCATCATTAAAACCCTTATACATCTCACTGTTCGGCTCGATCCTCCTCCATTATGAGAGCAAAAATGACCTACTATACCACGCTGGTCAGACGTGTTGCCATAGGTTTTAGTTTCGAACTTTTCTTATCTTGCATAGATGTAGTATGCATATTATAATCCTTTAGTCGTCTCCTACGTCAGCCACGGGTAGGAGAAGGGTTGGTGAATTGTATTCTTATTCCGTCATCACACGGAAAATACTCTTCAGGAAAAATGAATAAAGACCATTTGTAAATTTTTACCTTCTAAGGGAACTGGGTGGGCAAGATAACTGAAACCGAAGCGAAGCGAGGGCGGGTTGCTAGTATATAAATATTCGCGATGAAAGTGATGGCATGTAATCTTATAACATGAAGTATACTACTACCTCTCTATCGCCATTTGGGTGGGCCAGCTGAGGCCTCTTTGACTTTGGTATGCAAAATAGAAACCTTGTAGGGATTAAATTTGGATTAATAAGTTAATACGCTAATAGTAGTGTAAAAATGCCTGTGATCAATAGAAGGATGCTTCCTTCTGCATTATTATGCAGAAGGAAGCATTATTATAGTAGGACTCCACGATGTATATAATGGCATAGCCCCTTAGGCAATTATGCATTAAGAATATACTTTAAAATTACGTTTTTTAATTTAATAATTTAATTTATTATTAATATAAAATTAAACTTCTCATCTATGCAAATACCATTAATAATGCATAGGCAAAAAAAAAGAAAACTCAAAATAAAATCCTATACCAACACAAGTGATCAGCGTGGTATAGTAGGTCAACTTTCCTTCTGTTATAAAGGAGACTTGAGCCCTGCAGCGGTGATGATGAGGATAGTAAATGTACTTTACAAATATAGAATATAAAAAGTTGTATTTGTTATAAAAGTTGAATATATAAAGTTATATTGAGGCCGCGGCAAAGTAGCATTTGTTTGGCCGGAAGTCAAGCCAAGTTATTTTAATATTTCCATCATCTTTTTTCTTTTTTCAAATTATTTATTTATAATTTTGTCACACATATTATTTATATTTGAATTATTATATGATATTTATTAATGTCAGTGGTTATTTATTATTCATATCAGTAAAGTATCTTAAAAGTACATATTACAACATATATTTATGGTTAACTGATATCCGTGAGTCACAGAACAGGGTTGCCAGCGGAAGATCAGTGTTGGGTGATACCCAGCTAATGCTGAGATGGTGACCCTTTCGGCAGGACATGTATTAGGTCGCTTTAGTCTGCTACTGATCCTTCAGACTGTTGTGGTCGTACACCTTTTGTTCCGTTTATCCTAAACTATTATTACTGATGAACTGACCACTATATATATATTTTTTGTTTTTATAATTTTTATTTAGTATACCTTATTTTTTTTTTCTCATTTTAAATTAAGCATAGATTTATTTCTTCTGATGATAATTGTCTTTAGCATGTCCTACGCCGAATAAATGCATTTTTCTTTCTTTCTTTCTTTCTATTTCATTTTATTAATCTCGACTTTATGAAATTTTCGCTTCTGTCGTATGGCAGTAGAAATTGATGCTTATAGACCTACATATTATATTAGCTACATTCCCCGTAGTTCATAATTACTTTCTAATACACCGACAGAAGAATATTAAATTGTATCACTATACCTTCCTTTTTATCTCGGGTGGCGCAGACGCGAGTACTGAGACTGCGCTTGTTTGATGCCGCCCTAGCGGAGGCTGCGGGTGACCGGACCGGGGAGTTTAGTCCGTCACCCGCGAAGAGGCTGAACTCGCGACGGCAATCGACGTCCCGGAAAGGGGACGTCGATCGTCAGGGAATTTCGTGGGGCCGACCGCTGAAGACAAGGAACTCTGCGCCAGTGAGCGACGTGCTATCGGGTGGGTTACGGGACCGCGCGCCGTCCCTCTGTCGCCCCGGACGGAGCCGGGCGGCGGGAGCGCTGACCGTAGCCCACCCTAAAAAAATATCTTTTTTTATTCTTTCCTCCTTTCTATAATAATAATTTCGTCCCTTATTTCCTCCAGCGAGGTAATAATGTATATAAATTTGGAGGACATGCAGTGACAGTGCTTCCTGTACATGTTATTATTGGACTTTATGAGCTCGGCCCGATTGATTAGTTTCGTTTTTTTAACTTCTATGCTGGTTCTGTTATTAACCAATTGACCATTATCCAAGCATTAATTGCAGGTAGTTGTCATACAACGTGGTTCAATTAACAATGATTATTGAGGTTTCCGTATTTTTTTTTTGTAGAATTCATAAATAGCAAGATCTGGAACCGTGCCTGGTATTCAGTAATAGACTCACCTCTATTACAGACTATGGTGAAATACATACTACACCTAAGTAGAGTGTTTCAATTTTTGCTTTTTTGGATCAACTTTCATTTCGGTCAAAGGCGAGGACCTCTAAATCTGGGGGCACGGCAGTGCCCCTGCCAAGTCGAACAAAAAAAAAAAAAGTCGGGCAAAACGCAACACTGCCGTAACATACGTTGATGAGGAGATCCGCCGCCGGCGAATGGGGCGGAGCAGGCGCAACTACCTGCGCCTCATGCCGCCCTAGCCGAGGCCGCGGGTGACGTGACCGGGGACGTCGGTCGATGGGAGGATACCCCACGTATGGGGTATTCCGTCGGGCCGACCACTGACGACAAGTAAACCTGCTCCGGTGGTCGGCCCAACGACGAAGGCGAGGTGGTTTTCGGGTGGGTTGCGGGAGTTGCGTGCTTAAGCCCCTCTGTCGCCCCGGCCGGAGTGGTGCGGAGGCGCGCCGACCGCAGCCCACCCACACAAAAAAAAAAAAAAACATTTTTCTCGAAGCAATTCAGGCCATTTTTGACCCCCTATAACTTCGTTGTCAATAAAACTAGAAGCCTGAATTTTTAGTAACCCAGCAGGCCTTGTATACACATTGTGTATTTCAAATTTCATTCAATTTGAACTAATAGTTTAAGAATTATAACTAGTCAAAATTTCGTAATTTTGTCACTCACTGACTGACTGACCGATCATCAATATTAAAGAGGCACTTCTAGCAGACATAGAGACTTCAAATTTAGAACACAATTAGTATTTAGGATATAAATGAAGGAAAAATTATGAAACATTGTAATTTTCATCCAGTTTCCGAGATACACTAACTGCATAAATAATTTTGTAAACTCGTATAAATATATAAGATTACAAAGTTACATTTGCAGTTAAAGAAATGTAACTTTTTAAAAAATAAGAATACATTTGTCGCCATCATTGCTTCCCTATGGGAATCGTAAAAACCAGCTAAAGACTGCGCAGATGGCGTAGTGAAGACAACACCTTGTACGATCCACAAATTGTTGTTCTGTGTCTGAATGTAATTTGTGTCGGTTAATTATATGTTGTTTCAGTGTGGTGACGAAATAAGTATACAATTAACCACTCTCTATCTTGCCCGTGGATGTTGTATAAGACGACTATGGGATATAATATGCACATAACATCTGTGCAAGAGAAGGAAAACTCGAAATGAAACCTTATATCAACATGTCTGACCAGCATGGTATAGTGGGACAAATTGCCTCCCATTGTGGAGGAGGCTAGAGCCCAACGGTGGGACGTATGAGGGCTGCGATGATGATGCGATGATGAATTATATTTTTAAAGTCCCCCACTATTTAAGGATTATTATTCCCTTAGTGCAAGGTGTTGTCATTTAAAAGAAACAGATAAAACAGGAGAATGGGCAGCAGCTCTTGCCGGGGAAATACATGATATCGCACTGCGATATGGTAAATAGTGCGGAAATAAGGTAAATAGTGCTTTGCGCACATTTATGGCCAGTCAGAGTCTGTCTTGGAAGGCTCGCCTGGCTGTGCATAGGGGCGTGCTGGTACTGACCCTAATGTATGGAATTGAGAGCTGGGTGTGGCAGTTGAAGCACGAAAGTAGAGCAAATGCTGTGAAAATGAAAGCGCTGAGGAGCA
Source organism: Lymantria dispar (assembly GCA_032191425.1). NCBI lineage: Eukaryota > Metazoa > Arthropoda > Insecta > Lepidoptera > Erebidae > Lymantria > Lymantria dispar. The sequence continues at coordinate 15,519,561 of CM063452.1, read as the reverse complement.
TGATTAATGTGCAACTGAGTGACAGAATTAGGAACAGAGTGATTAGGGAACGCAGTGGTATGAAAGTAGATGTAGTGACAAGGATTGAAAAAGGTATGTTAAGTTGGTTTGGTCATGTAGAGAGAATGAATGAAAGGAGATTGACAAGGAGAATCACCAAATCAACCCGCCTACCAAACGTGGCGATTACAGCATTATTCCTCATATGGAAAAGAAAATTGAGCCCTAGTCACGGCAACTCTGTTACCCTTGAGCGTCGTTGGATGCAGGTGCGACAATACCGCACTTTATGGTGAAACATGATGGGGTCTATGTTCTGCAGTGGACGGCGATAGGCTGAATGATGATTGGCATAATAGGTGTAGACAGATACCTAGATATAGGTAATTATGTTCAAAGATAACTTGTAAAATGGTCAATTAACGGAATGAAAAAGCAAGAGTGGGACATGTCTTATGAATTTGTACCGAAATTTCCCAAATTATTAAACAAACTAAATTGCATGAAATTTACCTGAAAGAAAGAACGCCATCATGATGTGTTTCAAAAAACCAATCAAATTTCTTTATTTCCACATCTCTCCGCTTAGTTTAGGTAGAAATTACTTAAGCGGAAAGGAGAGATGTCTTATTTTTCAGAGAGTGGGCTCTAAGAAAATCCGTTGTTGGTATTCAAGAAGTAGAAGGTACCAGAAAGGAAAATAAGTAGCTCTATCTACAAAAAGAAATGAGATACCATCAAAAAAAAAAAACTTGTAAAAAAAAGCCAAGCCTCGCAACTGAGTTCTTCTACCATAAAAAGTTGTGAGATCCATGTTATACCAAGCCGGTTAACTTATTCAGTTCCTGCTTAAGGGACCTTTCTTCTTAAGTTATTACGTAAATAGCTAACCTATCAACTTCTTATAGTGACTTTATCAATATTAAAGATCTTGTATGTTTTAAATAAATAGATTGACTTGGCAATCGCACTATGTTTAGTACAATTTAATATAATATGTAAATATTACTTGTAAGGTACATTGTGTTTTCACGCGATTGCCAAGTCATTCTGTTTATTTAAGACATAAAAGATCTTGAATATTGATAAAGTCACTATAAGAAGTTGATAGGTTAGCTATTTACGTAATAACTTAAGAAGAAAGGTCCCTTAAGCAGGGACTGAATAAGTTAACCGGCTTGGTATAACATGGATCTCACAACTTTTTATGGTAGAAGAACTCACACTCACTTGGCTTTTTTTACAAGTTTTGTTTTTGATGGTATAAAATATTCTAATAATAGGTATCAAAAATGGTGTTCTTTATACACATTTCAAATGTAAGTCTATACTGCATTCCATAGTACGTAGACTAATAAGCACACAAGACGTCAATCGGGGCGCGTTGCTTCATCAATCTTCTGTAATTAGCTAGTGACGTTCTCAGCTAACACTAATGACGACTAGGGCGTTTGCTCACGGCCACACCTTACTACATAAATTACAACATCTACCCTACAGATTGAAGGCTCTCACCACAAGTATTTAATATTACTGGGAGCTAATGTTCAAGTAATTACGTTGGTGTTATTATGAACGCGTAGGGTCAGTGGAAATAGTTTCTATATAGATATATAATTTATGTATTGACTGTACAGATGGCCTAGTGTTTAAGATGGTGACTTACTGTGCCAGTGTCGCGGGTTAAAATCCGCGCTCAGTACAACACTTTGTCTTTTCCACAAATTATTTTTATGAGTCTGGATGTAATTTATGCCCGATAATTATATTAGTCCGGGAGGTAGCGTTGCAAAAGGGAAAGTCACAGTATACTGGTTGATATTGACACCAGTCGTTGATCTTATATGACTCATGAGTGATCCGACCGTCAGCTGCTCAAGTAGCGGCGGCGGGTGTGGGTCTCACGAAAGTCGGAAAAAAAATTAAGTAATAGTATTTCGACTAAAATTTTTTCAGGGATTGTTTTGATCGTACCCAGCTGAAAAAACATCGTCAGCTGCATCGGGGAGGGGGGAATATGCGTCAGTTGCTCGCATGCACTTGTAAAAAAACATCTTAAAGTGCATTTCATCCGGTGTACTATACGCCGGATGAAATTTAACTGGGTGATTATTTAAATAATTCAAAGTATAAAAACGATAAACAACTGCGTGGGTAGCGGTGGAAAGACCGCAGTACAAGGATTATTTCCTTAGTGCAGGGATTTTCTCTCGTAGAAGGAGGCGGCGGTTCGGGTTTGGGAAGAATTCTTTTACCATGAGACGCTACGGAGCGGGGATTAGTCCACCACCGCAAAGAGGTCGACTGCGTGAGGGTGACGCTCCGGCAATACTGTTTTATTTTCGGGACTTCGATGAGGACGGTATTCGAAAGGATAAGCCGCTGGGCCGGCCACGGATGTTAAGGAGTCAGTACCAGTGGTCAGGCCAGTAACAATGGGAAGGAAACACGGTAGGTAGGGATTGGGTGGGGTTTGTCTAAGGCTTAGAGTGGCTTAGACTCTAAGCCATAGCTTAAACAAAATTTGATCTTTAAAAAAGAATATATGTATAGACGAACAGGATTTTTATCAAAGGTAGAATAACAAATACGAATCATAAAGAATTATTTTAATTTTATTTTCATTATGTTAACTACGAATATGACATGGTATTTATTTGCGATTATACGGGCTATTATCAATGCTTTTATACGAATTTATATGGCGAGAGTAAAATATGTTGGTAACTTAGAAGAAGAGCAGAACTTGCTGCTTGGGATTTTCGGTGTGACTGGACCTTAAATACTCCCCTGCCAAAAGAAATGGTTCGTAGTCAATTAAATTAATGGGCTGATAATCTGATAGGATAAATATTCTTGGGTACTGGGTTTTCGGAAAAAACCGTAATTGTGTGCAGAGTACTCTGCCCAGTAACAAGTATGGCTCTTTTTTGATGATATGTATATTACGAAATATGATTGTTTTATAATTAGGTGTACCTTTTTTAGAGGAAGGAAATCAGATATTTTTGTCCATCTGAACTAGTATTTATATGTTGAAATGCCATTTATAAAGATAAAGGCAGTGTTAGTATTGAAATTATCGTGAGACTGATTCATATTATAATATCTAAAACGGCAAAAACACTCACGTGCTGAGATCGATTACGTTGACCCGGGTTTCGAGCATGTCCGATGCTCATCATCAGGGCGAGTGCGCAGCGGCGTCTGCGAGGCCCCGGCGTGCACTGCGCGATGCATATCGAGCAGCGCGCCTCGACAGCCATGAGGGGTGCGGGGGAGGTGTTCGCCTCTTGATCGTCCTCGGCAGAAAGGTCGGACGAAACTTCACACCCGGAGTTAAGCGGCATTGTTGGTATGTCACTCCGTGTGTCGTCACCATCACATACCACGCTGGTCACGTCACTCTCCACGCACACCATCACCTTACAACTCACGGCGGAAGAACGTTCTAATGTCGTATTTCCGCCCACCGGGCCAAATACGGCAATTGCTTCGTTCACCGAAAGACAAAAACCACCTGGTCGTACCAGGCGTCTATCAAGTACCATGTGATATATATAGTTATAGAGTCTGTGTTATTTGAATAAACAATAAATCAATTTATTGATTAATAATCCTCCTCCTCTCGCCTCATATACGTCCCACTGCTGGCCTCGAGCCTCCTTCACAATAGGAGGGAAATAGACCTTACTCTATCTGCTGGTCAGATAGGTTGATATAGGATTTTGTTTCGAATTTTCCTTCTCTTGCATAGATGTTTTGTGCCTATTATATCCCTCAGTCGTTTTTTAAAACATCCACGGCCAAGATAGAGAGTGGCGAATTGTATTCTTAGTCCGTCATCACACGGACAGATTAATAATAATTTATTATTTATCATACTATAATGGGCCAATGAGGCTTATGTTGCTACGGCTATAGTTCGCCAAAGAAAGTTGGATAAGTAATAATTACTTCTTCTACTTTTCCTTCTCAACCCGTATATGACGTATTGTCGGTTTTATATCACATTATTCTTTTTTTCCTGTGATGCGCTCTTCTCACATCATTTAATTGATTTTTACGATACCCATGGGAAAGAAAAGGCCCGTGACGGTTGTACTGTTATACGTTCTACTGTTGGGTTGGAGCCTTCTCCACAATGGGAGCGGAATTGACCTATTATACCGCGCTTGTTAGACGGTTTGGTATAAGGTTTATTTCAAGTTTTTCTTATCTAGCTTAAATGCTATCTGCATTTTACAACCCCTTAGCCGTATTTTACGACCAACAGGTAAGAAAGGGGGTGGTGAATTGTATTCTTACTCCGTTATCGCATGGAGAAGAATACGATTCAACTTTTAAAAAGATTTATTATCTAAGTAATTACTTATTCGTACTATAAGTTAACCGACACTGACTATTTATCGTTTAATGTTATGAAATTTCAATATAATGCTTTTCCTTTTTACGTTGTATTTGAAATGTTTCACGCTAGTTATATCCGCAATTTAAATGTTCTATTTCAAATGAATAATAGCCAATCTAATATTCGTACGCGAAATATGATTATGGCTTTGATGATGATCAATTTCCGTAATGAACAAGTCGCTATTTATTATTCAATACCCTAACTGGAATACAAATGATTAACCTAATTTGTACTTGTATACCAAAATTCGAAAACAAATTATGAGAGTACTGTAAATTTAGATGTTAATTATTATAATTGTTATTAACTGCATGTGCGCCTTTCAATCTAGGAGAAAAGAAGAAAATAAATTACTACATTTACAAAGAAATAAATTCGTATCGGATAAGTTTACGTTCAGACTTGATTAAAGTTAGTAATTACATTAATGTCTACTACTTTTCTTTGTGGATCTTGCAACTTAATCCATTTAGAAATCAGAAGGACTGGCATATAGTGAAAAAGGCGCTGTCATCGAAAATGGCTGTTACCATGAGTATCGTAGCATATAAAGCGAGAGCGGCTGTCAGTACAAGTATCAGCTAATATTGACTCCTTTTTATTTTTTTTTAGGATTGGGTTGCGGTCAGTGCGCTCCTCGCACCACTCCGTCCGGGGCGACAGAGGGGCGTAAGCACGCACTTCTGCAACCCATCCGCGATGCACGTCGCCTTCGTCGTTGGGCCGACCATCGGAGCAGGGTGACTTGACGTCAGTGGTCGGCCACAATATTGACTCCTACCCGCGCTGTCACATTACGTGATACGCTTGGCGTTTTGTACTACCTGTTATGGCTAGCTTTGCAGGTGTTAGCATAAGGCTTGTAGCTCATTTACACGACTCCGCTCCAATACTGCTCCCGCACCTTAAACAGAGATGACTATTCGCTGTCTATGCGCCGATAGCTAGCAGGCCACTAGCTCTACACACAAAACTATCAGGCAACTAGCTGTCGCCGCGCTTACAGCTAGCAGTCAACTCCCCTACCCGGGCACCGAGCACTTTTCTTTGCGACAGACATAGTTTGTGATCGGTTTCCATTGAAATAACTCGCGGGTGGCGATGGACGCGCGGCAGGCGACAAGTCGCCCCCTTCCGCACGGCTACAAGCTTGCAATAAGCTTCAAGCGAGCTTACAACGCGTGGGCTGCTCGCTTAAAGCACGCGGTAAGCGAGCCGTCAACTATCGAATGGTGCTAATGCAGTAAGCTCGCTTACAGCGGGCCGTAGGCTAATTTGTACTGTTAATGTAAAATATGTCTAAGCTGAACAACTTAAAGTTCACAATTAAATGAACATAATTTTGCCATGTGGGAGTGGTGTTGCATAAGTGCGGCCGCAGACTATATGTAAGTTGGCCGATTAAATCGCAAGTAGGTCTATTAGGATTATTACCCGCATTTTCACGCACACGCACCGCGCTGGCAATACTGGCACCGGCTAAATCGGTTAAGTCTGTGGCGTGTAACCAATTAAATAAAGTTGGCCAACTAAATTGTAAATGTACGCAATTTAGTCGTACGATAGTCGTCCAACTTGCAATTGTATGTCTGCGGGCACCCTAAGTAACAATGCAACTTTTTTAACTGTATTAATTAGAATTCCTCATCATTACCATCACCCATATAGGATTTATTATTCGGCTTGAATCATTTTGAAGCCAGATATTTCCGCATAGATTTTTGCTTAATGTTTCTTTCTCCGTGAGTGATGTTATTTGCTTTTTCATTTGCTTTTTAAGCTACATTTGACTGTAATATGGCGTAATAGTTAAGATACCAACCCACCATGATAGTGTTATAGGTTCGATTAATACGTAGTACAATACTTTGTGCGATCCACAAGTTATTATATTCAGTCTGCACATAATTTGTGTTTGTTAAATTATATGTTTATAAAGTCCTCCGCAATACAAGGTACACCGCACTCGCGGGTGAGAATAAGTAAGTTTTATTCTTACTTTGACACCACATGGAGAGACTGCAAAAGTGCTATAAAAGCGACGCGTCAAAGACGACTACATGTAACATTTGCATTTACAAATGTTGAGATGTATATGCGGCTTGACACAAATAGATAATAATAATAATAATCTCTTAACACTTACCCTAGAAATAGTAAATGTCTTGTAATTTGTACCACAATCTGCAAATATAATGAGCGATATTTAGATTGAAAACAGCGCTGTCTAAATCTTACGTTAATTTATGAGCTTTATGGATTCAATAGCATTCATTCAAGATACTAAACTATGTTTATTATAGTATTTTTAAGTAAATACTGTAAACGCCTGAATAATATAACAATTTGTCAATTTAAATGATTATTATAAGGGAATACAAATTCCTAAAGCGTCTCCTTGGCATATTTTCTCTATTCTATCCTTTAGAAATTAACATAACCTGATTGATATTTAACAATAATAATAAATTTAATAATAATTGCCTCTTTATTTCCATAATGAATGATGTTACACAATGGTATTTTTATATTATTTTAAGCATGCATTAATAAAATTAAATAAGTTATTAAATTTTGAACCACATTTTGGTACAAATTTATCACCAGTACAAGAAGAAAATGATTCTATATGAAAATAATATATTGTTTATGGTTAGTAATTATTAAACATCAGTAATATATTGTTTATGGTTAGGAGTTTCGGCGCGAATTTGGAGATGTCATGTTAAGCTCTTGTATTATATTCATTTCTTTAGTGTTTTATAGTGTTATATTGAATAATTTTGCTGATATTTTATGTAATATAATATAATTAAGGTGCTGAAGTGTGGTGAATGTGATATAAGAGTGATTTATGTGTATTTTCATATTCAACCAGAATTCCCAGAGAAATAATCTAATTAGGTTTTCAGCGCCTAATTAATGATAACGACTTGACTTACTGACGGACAATGACTATAAATAAGTTATACAATATGAAGAAGTAAATAATATCTAAAGAAAAATTGTATCAGACTTGGCTATATGGGCTTTGATCCCTTTGCCTGTCCGTATGGACAAACAGAACCAAAAAAAAAATGTTTATGGTTAGTAATTATTAAACGTAGTAACTATTATGACAATTTATTAATTTAAAACCTAACAAATCTAGTATACTACCAGCGGATCGGAACGCGGCCACACTGAGAAAGATCCGGCAAGGCAACTCAGGGAACATGATGCTAAATTAATATTAATTTTTAAATGCGGGTTACTTTGTCTTACTGAAAGGTTTTTGAAATATAAAATTATCTTTAACTATTATTATTGTGGGTAAACTATACAATAAGTGCTCACGGTGTCTTGCAGTTTTGTGGTGATCTTTTTGAATGTATTTTTAATTATGTTTATAACAGGATCCCAGCTTGATGGTAACACCAAGCCATCATCTTTTCAATTGATTTTTTTGTGTTTTTGATCTCAATAGCCTCGTCTACCATTCTAGGCAGGTATCAGTGTTGGTACCTGGTAACATACAGCTTGTTTGACCGTAGAACCTACTTGACATGCTGCAGCTCCCCAGCCAGGTGTTCATTGTCACAGATTCCTCGTGCTCTCTGCAAAAAAGATTTAGACACGGTAGCGAACTGTGAAGGGGGATGATGAGAATCTCCGTTCAGATATGTTTGTATGTATTGCTTTACGATACACCCTATGACTCAAGGTGTTGGCTCATTGGGTTTACGAATAGCCAAAATATCTAAGAAAGCTAGAGAGTTATTTAACTCCAGCCCATATTTAATTGAATTTTTGGATTGATGGAGTTAAGATGGTTTAGGAATATGGTTATTTTGTCTTTTGGTAATATTGTGAAAGTATCATCTACGTACCGCTAATAGAACCTGGGTGTGATAAGTAAGCTTGATAAGGCCGTCTCCTCAAAATCCTCCATGAGTATATCAGCAACAACAGGGGAGACAGGCAAACCCATAGCCACTCCATCTACTTGCTTGTAGAAGTCATCATTCCGTTTTATACTAGTTTATACCGGATTTTCTTAAAATGACATTTAGGTATACATTTTTCGCTAGGTTTACCTCTATTCTTTTTGTTTATTGATCCTTGCCAGATGGTTACTCATTGTGTACATTTTTCTTTATCCTGATTGATATTTATGAGTAATTAAATATGTATGCAAATCTCAAAAGGAAATAAAAACCTAAAAATTTACTAAAATAACGTAACTACCTATGTATAGCTCACACTAGGCATATTTCTATTACAAACAAACAACAGCAAATAATTATCACAAATTTATAGAAAAAGAAATATTCTAATAATGTAATACTGAATAACGGTTTATAATGTTCAAAATGGTAAACGTTAATCCACGGCGGTAGCTCCGGCTTTCTCAACTTTTTCAATTCCATCCGCACGTTTCTGCCGTTGCCATACTAATCCCGATTGCAAATACAAACTTTTAGTCACAGCATTAAATTTTTAAAATCGCTATACCAAACTATAGCGTCAATGCCTCGTGGCTTAATAGTCTCTCAGTTTGTATGCCTTTTATGTAATTGCTACCTGCATTGGGCCTGAAATATTTGTTTTTTTATATTGTTGGCATAAGACTTATTTTTACTAGCTTAGTACTTTAAATTTTATTTATTATAAAAAAAAAATATAAATAGTAATAAAATGTAATCGTGTTGTGACGGAGTAAGAATACAATTCACCTCCCCTGCACATTTCATATCTTGCTCGTGGGTGTTGTAAAAGACGACTATGGGATACAATAGCGGCGCAGCACAAGCTCGAGGTATGTGCCGCAGAGCAGTCCCGTGAACTCGTCGCAATCATCGGTGCTGACCTGACGCTGCCGACCATCGCTAGGGAGATGCTCGGCAGCGTCAGGAACTGGGACGTGGTCGCCGCCTTCTGTAAGGCTGTCATCTCATGGAAGGAGGCGGCAGATCGTGCGCGAGAGGAACTCCTGTTCGGCGACACGGTCCGCCGCCGCAGACTCGGGCAGCGCAGGTGCGAGTACCTGCGCCAAATGCCGCCCTAGCCGAGGCCGCGGGTGACCGGACCGGGGACTATAGTTCGTCACTAGCAGAGAGGTTGACCGCGCGACGACGAACGACGTCCTGGGACAGGGACGTTGAGAGGTGAGGGTACCCGAAAAGGTATTCCGTCGAGCCGACCACTGAGGACAAGGAACTCGGCACTGGTGGACGGCCCAACGACGAAGGCGACGTGGGTACGGGTAGGTTATGGGCCCGCGCGCCTGATGTCGCTCCGGATGTCGCCCCGGACGGAATGGACGGTGTGTGCGCTGACCGTAGCCTAGCCATAAAAAACAACGGGATACAATATGCATATAACATTTATGCATAACTACGAAAAGTTCAAAATAAATCCCTATATCAACACGTCTCATTAGGGTATAGTAGGTCAATTTCCCCCTATTGCAGAGGAGGTTCAGACCTAATAGTAGGACGTATATAAATCGATATGAATAAAAAAATTAAACTATTAACGACTTCTATGGACAATATTCTCAAAATACAATCGGCATTGCCGGTTTGGATGTTAACTTATTACGAAGGTGTGTTTAGTAATTATTTATTATTTGGTACATGGTTGTATCCATTGATGGTACATTTATAAATTACCTCGCGACACAGAGATTTATTACAAATGACAATGTTACAATAGCGTGACTCAAATCAATTTACCTATTATTAATCATTTTGTTGCTTTTGTGATTGAACTAATGTTATAATGGCTCGGATAATATACAGTTTACTTTAATTATCAGTATTTCGAAATGAAATTAGGTGTAATAAATTCCTTAAATTTACTGTAGACACACCTAACATTTAGGTACTTAACGGTGTTGAAAAATATTAAGGGTATAAATTTGCTAAATATTACTTACAATCACGTTAAAAATTCAGTACATTTATTACGCCGAAACCCCGCGGGGCACTTCCAAATTGTCATTTATTTTCGTTTTTCTTTAAACTACTACCGGATTGGAACATGACAGCACTTAGAAAATCCGGTAAGAAACTCAGCATGATTATCTATTTTATATTTATTTACTAACTAGCTTTTGCCCGCGACTTCGTCCACGTGGAAGTCATAAATTGTGGCAGGGGCAATCACAGATAACTGTGTAGTGTATTCAGGCTTCTACCGGCCCAACGTGTTGCTCTTGATGGCAAGCTAGTGTAGAGAATCTTAATTGCTCGCACCTTAGTGAGGTTGTCTCGATCAGACCAACTTTTTCTGGCAGACGACCGCAGCCTTTCTATGCTTATTGTCCGATGTCATTAAGGCGCTCACTGGCGGAGAGGTGCTGTTGGCGGTGTATTTAGATGTCGTCAACTCATTTGATAGTTTACCAATCTGGTATATTAGGCAGGAGCAGTTATCAAGGGGCGCTTCTATACTTAAGCGGCTCATTCTAGATTATTTGAAGAGGCACAGTGGTCGCGGCGTGAAGCGCGCAGAGGACTTTCTGCTAACGCCTATTTTGTTCTGCTCCCAGCTGTGGTAGTTTGTGCGGGTGATTGTATGGTATATTAGCTGAGACTGGACTTACTCCAGTTTGGGTTTAATTTAAATAAGCGTTACATTTGCCCATACTTGGTATCGAGGTGGTGATTTAATGAGTCACGCTGCTGCTTAGATTAGGTCTATATAAAACAAACGATTTGCTGTTTCATAGACCTCGTAACTATACACTCGTTAGCACAGCAATTACTGTTAATTCGGTTCCACTCGATCGAGGACCAGATAAAATATTTGAGCTTAGTACTCGACGGGCGATGGTGTTTTCAGGAGTATTTTTATTAAATTACACCCGGCTCGTTGGCGCGGTGTTACATGTTGACGGATGTACGCGAGACTGGTTCGATCAATGGCCCTGTACGGTGCACCTGTGTAGGTGAGCTCTGACCACTTGTCTTAGAACTTTTTACTGGCATTCGCAGAAAGTCATGGTGCTTAGGGCTATACGCAGATACCGTACCTTGTCGACCGAGGCAGCGTGCGCTTTGGCCGGCACCATCCCGTGGGACTTAAATGTGGAAATACACGGAGCCCTCCCACAATTGTTATTCCAGCTAAGATACAGCAGACATACTTTTGATATATGTTGTTTTTATTTAATAGTTATAGGACCACACTGTTGACAGTTGTCTGTCTACAGCCGCGGGCCGGTCCGTCCGGGGTAGTAATACAATCTGGCAGAAAATCTACGTCTGAGTAGTAGCAATTTGTTACTGTGCTTCGTTCGGTGTGAGAGAGAACTGGCAGCCCAATTTTCTAAGGGTATTTGCGTCTGGCGGATTTTAGTAATGTTTTTAGTATCACTGAACTTTATTGAGGGCATTCACACTCCCTTAACTTTCTTCACGGTAGGCAGCGGCATAGCAAAGGTCCATTAGCGACAGCAACACTTACCATCAGGTGTACTGTTCGCTCGTTTGCCACCGTTTGCAATAAAAAAAAAAATTCACACTCTCTTTACTTTCTTCGTGATTGGCAGCGGCTTAGCCACAGCTAAGCCGCTGCCAACCTTTGCAACCGCACCTTTGCAATACCAGGGCCACAGCCCTGGTATTGCAAAGGTCCTTGAGCGGCAGGAACACTTACCATCATGTGTACTGTTTGCTCGTTGTCCACCATTTGCAAAGAGATCTGTGTGGCCGAGGTAGAGCAACGCCGTGAATTCATCGCAAGTATCACTACCAAAACAGCCGACCATCACTTAGATCATAGTCGATAGATCAAAAACTGCCGTATAAGGTCGCCATTTTCTGCTTGGCAGTTATCTCGCGTAAAAACTCGGCAGAGTGAGTCAGGAAGAAAACTTCCAAGCTGACCCGTTCCACTGCTGTCGTGTCGGGTGGTGTCTAGCCCGAGTGCTTGCACTTTATTATCTTTACGTGATAGAATCACACTCTCGACAGTCGTCCATCTACTGTCGCGGGTGTTTGCATGTGGTGGGTTTTGGTGATACCTTTAGTATTACCAAAACTCATTGCACTACCTTCACTTTCTTCACGGTAGGCAGCGACCTGGCAAAAGTTCATAAGCAGTATCATTTACCATTAGGTGTGCTGCTTGCTCGTTTGCCAACAATGACCGCGCGCGGGCGATACCACGATAACATCATTTGCTGCCTGGGGTCAGAAAAGGGTATTCGAGTGACCCTGCACAGCCTTCCTTTTTTGAGTTCCGTACCAAAAGGATAAAAATAGGACCTTATTACTAAGACTTCGCTATCTGTCCGTCCGTCTGTATCTCACCAGGCTGTATATCAAGACCCGCAATAGCTAGACAGTTAAAATTTTTACAAATTATGTATTTCTGTTGCCGCTATAACAACAAACGCGATTTTATTGCCCTTTTTTGCTCGATATTGATAATGGCAGCAGGTAGGCACTTGAAATATTTAAAAAAATACTCAGTTGTATTTTTAATAATAATATATAATAAAATTAAAATAATAATAAATAATGAACATAAAATAAATATTTAACGGGGGCTCTCATACAATCGTCATTTTTGCTTAATTTTGCTCGATATCAGTAAATCAGTAACAGGTGAAGGTTAAAATATAAAATTTCTGTGTACCAACTGTTGTTTACCTAGTCAATGGTAGGAAACCCTTCGTGCGCGAGTCGGACTCACACTTGGTCGATTTTTATTAATTATTCTACAAACTATGAATTTCGCGTTACACCCTCCACTGAGAAACCTCACAAACATATAAGTGACCGACACAAATTAGACTCAGTTTACTACTACCTAGTCTACCCAGCAACAATTTGTCGATCACACAAAAAATTGTCCGGCGTTGGAATTGAACCCGTGAAACTGGCTTGGTAAGTTGCTATCTTAACCACTATGCTATCAGTGCAGTTAATTAATCATTGAGGTGGTATGAATTTATTACTTGTGTATTAGAGTGAAAATATCAAAGCATAATTCATCCCCTATTTTACACCATTAAAAAAGGATATATCCTTTGCGGAGTGGATTTTCAGAATAAATTTCGTTTATAATGAATCTTTTTATATCGATTTTCAATGAAGTAGGTTATGTACTAAGCTGTATAAGCTACTGCAGTTTTTACCTATCCTACGGAAACTCTTTAATTTTCCGGGATTAAAAATATCCTAAATGTTGACCGGGGATGTAAGGTACCACCATGCAAAATTTCATTTAAATCGGACCAATAACTTTGGAGATTAGCCCGTACAAACAGATAAACAGACAAACAGACAGAGAAACAAAAAATTTTAAAACTATCTGGATATGTTCTATCTCACTTCCAAGATCCCCCCCGACTCGGTTTTTAGCGTTTATTTTCAATGTACAGAATTTCGACCTCTTTTTTTTTTTTTTTTTGTGTGGGCTGCGATCGGCGCGCCTCCGTACCACTCCGTCCGGGGCGACAGAGGGGCTTAAGCACGCAACTCCCGCAACCCACCCGAAAACCACCTCGCCTTCGTCGTTGGGACGACCACCGGAGCAGGTTTACTTGTCGTCAGTGGTCGGCCCGACGGAATACCCCCTACGCGGGGTACCCTCCCATCGACCGACGTCCCCCCCTCGGGGAGGACGTCGGTCTTTCCTCACGTGGTCGGCCTCTCGGCGGGTGACGGACTAATCCCCGGTCACGTCACCCGCGGCCTCGGCTCGGGCGGCATGAGGCGCAGATAGTTGCGCCTACGCCGCCCCAGTCGCCGGCGGCGGATCTCCTCATCGAGGCTGCGCTCCACGCGCAGACGATCCGCCGCCTCCTTCTGCGAGATCACTGTCTCGCAGAAGGCTGCGACCGCGTCCCAATTCCCGACGCTGTCGATCATCGCCCTAGCGATGGCCGGCAGCGTCAGGTCGGCACCGATGATTGCGACGAGTTCACGGCGCTGCACTGCCCAAGCCGCGCAGGCCTCGAGCGTGTGGCGCGCCGTGTCCTCGTCGCAATCGCAGTGGTGGCAGGACGGTGTACTCTCCCTCCTTACGACCCTATGCAGGTATTTGGCGAAGCTCCCGTGCCCCGTCAATACCTGCACTAGTCGGAAGGAGAGCACCCCGTGCCGCCTTTCCAACCACTGCATCAGCACCGGCCGGAAGGCCTCCACGGTTCGCACCCCGAACCGAGGCCTCTCCAGCCGGACTGCCCAACGGGCAATGACGTCTCGGCGGGCGTCGACGCGCCAGGCGGTGAGCTCCCTTAACGAGATCTCACCGCCCTCTGCTCGCACCCCCGTCACCCGCCGATACAATCCGGCGAGCATCTCCGCCTCCAGGTCCCACGGGGGAGTCCCGGCCAGTAGGCACGCTGCCTCCGTCGAGAATTTCGACCTCTACAGTTTTATTAAATGTGTAGATTTATTTTAAATAAAATTACATACAAACATGTCTATTAATAACTCCAGTGTGATGTCCTTCAAACAATGATATACATATACAGGATGTATCAGGTTATGGAGCAACTGTTCGAGTATGTTGTAGTGTACCGGCCATAGATCGTAATTAAAATGTATATTACACAAAAAACAATATAACATAAAAGTTATAGTAATTTCAAAAATGTGTGTCAAACAGCCTTAAATGTTACGTATTATGTAGGCATGGATAGACAGGATACATGTAGGCATGTAAAGCTTCAACAGTATAATTTCATTCATACATACCTAGAATTGCGCAAAAGCTCAATGGGACCATAGGTACAAACGTGACTCGGCAACGATAATCGGCCGATCAGCTGATTTAAAGCGAAGTTCGTTTTGCTTATGCGAACGTAATCATTGATTTTTTCAATTTCTATTGAACATTTAACAAAGTACGAATATGTTGCAGATTAAGTATCACTGACTTTATACATTTCAATCAGATTTAAACGAAAAAATAATGACAAAATTGAAAACTTTACATGTCTCTAATTCATTAACGAATCGATATATTTCCTTCAAATTTTTTTATGGGTTCTTACCACCATGGCCTACCCCCCGTTTGACTAGTTGTCCCATAACCTGATACATCCTGTATATATATTTAAGAATTATATTTCTATACATATAATAAAACTGTAGAGGTCGAAATTCTGTATATTAAAAAAAACGCTAAAAACCGAGTCAGGGGTGTGTTAGAAGTGAAATAGCACACATTCAAATTGTTTTCAATTTTTTTGTTTCTCTGTCTGTTTATCTGTTTGTAGGGGCTAATCTCGGAAGTTATTGGACCGATTTAAATGAAATTTTGCATGGTGGTACCTTACATCCCCGGTCAACATTTAGGATATTTTTAATCCCGGAAAATTAGAGAGTTCCCGTGGGATAGGTAAAAAACTATAGTAACTTATATAGCTCAGTACACAACCTACTTAATTGGAAATCGATATAAAAAGATTAATTATAAATGGAAACTATTCTGAAAATCCACCCTTCCGAGGATATATTCTTTTTTAAAGGTGTAAAATAGGGAAGGAATTGCTTTGATATTATTCACTCTCATACACAAGTAACAAATTCATACAACCTCAATCTTATATCTTTAAACAAGCAATTCTTGTATATATATATATATATATATATATATATATATATATATATATATATATATATATATATATATATATATATATATATACCTATATATATATTCAGGATCTCTGAAACGGCTCCAACGATTTTGTTGAAACTTGGCATACTAGAGGATTCGGGCCCAAAAAATCGATCTAGCTAGATTTTATGTATAGAAAATGTTGTTTTGTCAGTGTTTTAGGCAGACAATATAATGACATTAAATTTTAAAAGAATATGAATTCAAATTTTGCCTTCAATGTCATGAGTTACGATAGCTCAGTGGCGAAGTAGTCAGGTTTCATTTTATTTTTGACATCGGCGACAAACGGCGTCGGATCGAATCTCGGTGTTATTATTATTCTCTTTTTGTAATTTTTTTATATAATTTTCATTATTTATTTTTTATTTTTTATTAATATATATCTGAATAAATGCTACAAAAATACTCCGAGCGAAGCTCGGTCAACCTGATATTGATTAATTAACTGCACTGATAGCATAGTGATTAAGATAGCAACTTACCATGTCAGTGTCACTGGTTCGATTTCAACGCCGGACAATTATTTGTGTGATCACCAAATTGTTGCTGGGTAGAGTAGACTAGATAGTAGTAAACTGAGTCTAATTTGTGTCTGTCACTTATATTTTTATGAGGTTCCTTAGTAGAGGGTGTAGCGGGCGAAATTCATAGTTTATAGAATAACCAATAAAAATCGGCCAAGTGCGAGTCGGACTCGCGCACGAAGGGTTCCGTACCATTAACTAGGTAAACAACAGTGGGTACACAAATTTCATATTGTAACCTTCACCTGTTACCGTTTACTGATATCAAGCAAAAATAGGCAAAAAGTGGCGCGATCGCGTTTGTTGTTATAGCGGTAACAGAAATACATAATATGTAAAAAATTCAACAGTATAGTTATCGTGGTACCTGAGACAGCCTGGTGATAGATAGACGGACGGACAGACACCGAAGTCTTAGTAATAAGGTTCTGTTTTCATTCCTTGGGTACAAAACCCTAAAAAGAGGGCTGTGCAGGGTCACTAGGGTGGTCCTTAATAAGGTTATTTTCAAATTTCTTTGCTCCCAGGGGCTCAAATGCTTCCGAATTGATAAAAAAAAAAATCCCTGAAAATTTTGAGCTCTTAATATTAACTCTAAGATAGTGCGCATTCCAATCTAAGTTTCCTATGGAAATAACATAGGAAAAATTACTTTTGTTGTTTATAATTTTATAACTTGGGAACGAATGAATTAAAAATTATAAATCATACATATTTTTTATAGAGAATTTAACGCTCTACAAAAAAGGTCTGTTATAATTTTTCAATTAGTCTATTGGTTTAAAAGTTATTCAACGTCAAAGTTTAATTTTCATATTATTATTATCACCAAAACCCACCACATGCAAACACGGTCAGAAAGTTTGGGTTACGGCTCTCTCGCTCTGGACGGACCGGCTCGCGACGTTAGATGGACGACTGTCGAGAGTGTGATTCTATCACGTAAAGATACTAAAGCGCAAGTAGGTACTTGGGCTAGCCCTCCACCCGACACGACAGCTTGGAAGTTTTTCTTCCTGACTCGCTCCGCCGAGTTCTTACGCGAGATAATTGCCAAGCAGAAGATGGCGACCTCATATGGTCTATGGACTATGGTCTAAATAGTTAGTGGTCGGTAGATTTGGCAGTGATGCTTGCGATGAATTCACGACGCTGCTCTACTCCGGCTACACAGATCTTTTCTTTTTTCATTGCAAACGGTTGCAAACGAACAAAGAGTACACATGATGGTAAGTGTTGCTGCCGCTTATGAACCTTTGCAATACCAGGTGCACAGCTAGACCGCTGCCAACCATGAAGAAAGTAAAGGGACTGTGAATATTTTTTATTGCAAACGGTGGCAAACGAGCAAACAGTACACCTGATGGTAAGTGTTGCTGCCGCTTATGGACGTTTGCTAAGCCGTTGCCTGCAGTGAAGAAAGATAAGGCAGTGTGAATGCATGGCACACGCAAACGCCCTCAGAAAGTTGGGCTGCCGCCTCTTTCACTCACCAAACGAAGCGCTGTAACAAATTGCTACTACTCGGACGTAGATTTTTTGCGAGAGTATGGATTACCTCTCTATTATACTCTCGCAAAAAATCTACGTCCATAGGTCCGTCCGGGGTATCGCATTAACCCCGGACGGACCTACCCGCGGCTGTAGACACACAACTGTCAACAGTGTGGTCCTACCACTATTTAATAAAAAAAAAGATCTTAAAAGTATGCCTGCTGTATCTTAGCTGGAACCAAAATTGTGGGAGCGCTCCGTGTATTTCCACATATAAGTCTGACGGGAGGGTTCCGCCCAAAGCGCACGCTGCCTCGGTCGACATGGTACGGTATCTGCGTGTAGCATAAGCCCCATGCCTTTCTGCGAATGCCAGAAGAAAGTTTTAAGACAAGTGCTCAGAACTCATCCACACAGATGGCACCGTACAGGGCCATTGATCAAACCAGCCTCGCGTACAGCCGTCAACATGTAACACCGCACAACGAGCCGGGGAGTAATTTGATAAATATGCTCCTGAAAGCACCGTCGCCCGTCGAGTACTAAGCCCAAATATTTTATCTGATCCTCGATTGAGTGCAACCGAATTAACAGTGATTGCTGTGCTGATGGGTGTATAGTTACAAGGTCTATGAAACAGCAAATAATTCGTTTTATATAGAGCTCCTCATTGAATCATCATCTAGATACTAATTATGGCCAAATGTATCGCTTATTTAAATTAAGCTCAGCCCGAAGTGAGTCTAATCTCAGCTAATAAACCATACTGTTACCCGCACGAACTACCTCAGCTGGGAGCAGAACAAAATAGGCGTTAGCTCAAATTCCTCTGCGCGCTTTACGCAGAGACCACTTTGCCACTTCAAATAATCTGGAATCAGCCGCTTAAGTATAGAAACATCCCCTGAAACTATTAAATGACTTGACGACATCTAAATACACCGCCAACAGCACCTCTCCACCAGTGAGCGCCTTAATGACAACGAGCCACAAACATAGAAAGGCTGCAATCGTCTGCCAGAAAGAGTTGGTCTGATCGAGACAACCTCGCTAACGTGCTGGCTGATGCGGGCAAGCAAGATTCTCTACACAAGCTTGCCATCCAGAGCAACACGGTGGGCGTGTAGAACCCTGAACACATTACATAGTTATCTGTGATTGCCCCTGCCACATATGATTTCTACGCGGACGAAGTCGCGGGCAAAAGCTAGTCTTAAATATAATGAAAAAGATTAGGGCTGGACCAGATCCCGCAAGCGCCAACCGATCAAGAGTTAATCACTAGAGCAGCCATCACTCTCCTTAACCTCAATGGAGGTAAGGAAGTGACCCGCTCCTCGTAGCTACCACATTTCGTTTGGTAAAATACACTACGCTTTACAAACACAGTAGCAACAAAAAAATAAATATGTGCGTAATACGTTTCATTGAAATCATGAGGTAATTCTTCTTATAATCAGTCTGTATTATCAACAGGATAATCCGAGATTTTATGAGAACCTTTTTACAAAATCTACTCTTGTTTGCTTCTTTGAATTTATTCACTGTCATATTTCGGATAATATTAAATAATTTGTTTTAGAAGCGTAGGTAGGTATACATTGCCTCATGAAAGACCTGTTAACTCGTTGAAGAGGAGTACTATTTACAACTAATTTGTCCTTATCCTGAGTATTTACATGATGGATGTCACTATATTTTTCAAAGTTATCGATATTTATTACATATAATATATTCATATATTTTTTTTTATTTATCTGCTTTTCATATATTTTTGTATACCTGTATATAGTGATATAACAGAATATTCATTTCTTTAAGTTTCTCTCGTAGTGATACTCATGGGCCTAAATTGTAAATGATGCAGACAGCCCTTTTTTGTAAAACAAAGATTCTATTCAATTCCGCGGAGCAAGTCTACAGTAATATGCTGTATGAAATAAGACTATGAAAGTAAGTGAAGTAAACTAGTCTGGCTGTTTCAATATTGGTTACGATTTTTGAAGAATATTTACGATCTTATGTGATATATAGTAATTACGGTATCGTTTTGCCCCGCCAGGTCTACTCTTCGTTTTGTATCGCGGTGGCGATACTACCATTGTTGTTAAATCATGCCGCTACCCTTTGATATTTATATCCTCCAATATTAAATTTTGTCTTATCACTGGCCCCTGACATGTAGATTATTAGTTAGTAATCTATAGGTCTCTCTACGCAGGTAACTCTTTTCTTCAATTTTTCTGAAAGTTTTTTATTTTTTTGTTATTATAATAAGTTTATAGGTAGGGATATAATATGCACATAACATCTGTGCAAGAAAAGGAAAACTCGAAATGAAACCCTATACTAACATGTTTGACCACCATGCTATATTGAAATTCCTTTCGATTGTGGAAGAGGCCCGAGTTCAACAGTGAGAGATATGTGGGCTGCGATGCGATGTTTTATATCGAGTTTAGTCCCTTAGTCTTCTTTTGCGATACTCACGGATAAGAAGAAAAGAAGAAAAAGTGGTGAATTGTATCCGTACTCTGGACAATTCATCATCATCATCATCATCTTGCTCTTATTCCAATTACTTGGGGTCGACGCAATATGTCTGCTTCTTCCATACTGTCCTATCAGAAGTCATCTCTGCAGTCACTCCCAGACTATCCATGTCATGCTTCACGCAGTCCATCTATCTTTTCCTCGGTCTTCCTTTACCCCTAAAGCCATTCATACCCAAAACTTTTCACATAACATTACGATCATCCCACCTCACCACATGTCCAGACCATGTCAGCCGTTCCGTACTCTGCACATAATATCATTTTTTTTTTCAAAAATTTAGAGCAAGATAGGAATAAAAGAATTGCATGTCTAACTAAAAATCTCTATAGATGTTTGCTCTCTCGTAGCGTTTTAAGAGTGAAAAGGTAAACAGAGCACTTAGGTTAATGCATACATTGATCTCGTGCAGATAATTTTGGTTAATATAATATTTTATTCGCTTTCTCAGACCATTTGCATTCCACTGATAGGCATGGCCATGGTCTTTCAGATAAGATAAAAAATTTACATATTAAACCACACTTGCAAGATTGGGTTGGAATAGTTATTCTTTGATAATGTAGGAAAGCTGATATTACTAGATATCAATACTATCGATAATTTTTGATTGGAGCTGTTCCAGGAATTTGATTAACTCGGCAACTCTTTGTATTTGAACACGATGAACTTCAAATTTAATAAAAGTTTCAATGACATACTGAATCTTTTTCAAACGTTTCCATAAAAAGTCAATCTTCAAAGTATGGGAATTTCCCCAAGCTTCGTATGACATTGCCCAAAAATAACTTTGTCTTACAAAGTCCAATATCATCGCATCGCAAAGCCCAATATCAACGCATCATATTTAACAGTAGAGTGAATTGAGATTTCTCTTTGGTGCAGAAACGGAATAAAATGCGGGGACAATTTATATTTTGGTATTCATTCAAACTCTATCGCTTCTTCGATAACTTTTGCAATCTTCTGAAAAGCTTTGTCGTACCTGTTCTCATATTGTTTGTAAACATTTTCATTATCAAACCGTAAATCAAAACATCTTTGTACAAAATACAGAGGAGATATGTTTAATTGATATTTATTATCGTTGAAATCCGTGGATTTCACAAAGCTTTTTAAACCATTGTATGGGCTATTGATATGAAGGAATGGTTACGTTCGTTAATCCAATTGGTGGTGAGGAGGTAATACTGCCGTATTCTTCGGTCGTTTCGGATGGTTAGGTTGAGTTGTGCCCTCACCATTGTTTGTCAAAATAAAAATACAAAGAATCGCCCTTTTTATTTTACGAATTGATTATTTATAAAGCGTAATAAAATAATTATTGGTTACGGACTTCGGGCATAAAATTGAAATTAGTTTATTAAGTATATTATACTAGCAATCCGCCCTCGCTTCGCTTCGGTTTCAGTCGCCTTATCCGCGTAGTACCCGTTCCCGTGGGAATACCGGGATAAAATATAGCCTATATTACTCCCTGATATAGCTGAGCTTTCCATTGGTGAAAGAATTTTTGAATTCCGTTCGGTGGTTTAAGCGTGAAAGCGCAATAAACAAACAAAAAACTTAATTTCGCATTTATAATATTAGGATTAAAATGGATGAAATATCTAGGATTTCATATCGAAACTAGTGTGCCCAGCAGATTTCGTCTTACCAGGGATAGCAATGTAATGCTAAATATGATATTTTAAATTGAAATATTTACATTTTTTATTTTCTTGTGGTGATGGAGTAAGAATACAATTATCTTGCTCGTGGATGCCGTAAAAGACGACTAAGGTATATAATGTGTACAAAACATCTATGCAAGAAAAGGAAAACTTGAAATAACATCTAACAACCAACTAACTTGACCAGTGTGGTATGGTAGGCCAATT
Source organism: Lymantria dispar (assembly GCA_032191425.1). Lineage (NCBI taxonomy): Eukaryota > Metazoa > Arthropoda > Insecta > Lepidoptera > Erebidae > Lymantria > Lymantria dispar. The sequence goes on along the minus strand of CM063452.1, from coordinate 15,497,068 downwards.
TCCCTGCTGAGCTGAAATGATGATAATTAATTTGGAGATCAAATAAAAAGTTTTAACAAGTTATAATGGTTTGATATCTCCATCCATCCATCCATCAGCCCGTAGACGTCCACTGTAACCGCGCGACGGCGACCAACGTCTCTTTCCCGGAGGAGAGGAGAGGATACCCCCTCAGGGTGTTCTGTCGGGCCGACCACTGAGGACAAGGAACTCGGCACCGGTGGTCGGCCCAACGACGAAGGCAAAGTGCTACGGGTGGGTTATAGAGCCGTGCCGCCCCTCTTTCGCCTCGGACGGAGCCGGGCGGCGGGTGCGGTGATCATAGCCCACCTGGACAAAGACTTATGAGAATGCCACTCGGAACGGTCCTGTGCCACTTGCATCCAATGGTTCCCTGCGATCTTCAAGATGTCGTCAATCCACCTAATAGAGGATCGTCCTTCGCGGCGTCGTCTGATTCCTAGTCGCCACTCGGGCACCTTTCTTCTCCAACGGTCATCGGTTCGACGAGTGAGTGTGGCCTGCCATTTCAACGTGCTACTTCTGCAGCCTATGTAGGTTACACACGTCCTTCTACGGATTTCCGTATTCCAGATTCTATCACATAAAAAAATACCGAACAGAGCCTTTTCCATAGCACGTTGTGCGATTTTGAGTCTTTTTATGAGACGGACATTTATAGACCACGTTTCAATGCCGTATGTTATCGCTGGTGACACACACTGGTTATAAACCTTTCCTAAAATTCCGCAGTGGAATATTGGACGAGAAGATCCTTTCAAGTTCCCCTCTCTTCTCTTTCATGTTTCAGCTGACGGTTTACTATTTACTGCAGGAAAAATCAAAAATCTTAAAAAATATGTATATTATAATTATCTATTCTTTCGCGCTAGGCAATAAAAATACTGCTAAAATTATGTTGTCAATTGTTCAAGAAATCAAATTTAGAGACAAACCGATAGTAACACCTACCGGGTCCAATTGTATGTTGAGACTATCCAGTTTTCTTTTTTTTTTTGGATATCTGTACGCGAACTCTTAGTGAGCGCAGAGGGCTTTCAGTACAAAACCTTTAAGCAACTAGGCCCAAGGGCACCCCCTAGGGGGTATCTCGATTTGAGGCGTTACTAAGGGCAATGTGGGACATGAAGATGGGAGAGAAAAGTTAGATTCATTGATTATAACGAGGCGCGGTATCGCACCTCGACAGCGATGACAGAACTTTGGTTTTATTGTTATGGCCTCGCGGTCCGTATAACTTGTTATCTGAGCTTTAGTGATCTCGTCAACAAGTATTGGCCGAGGGACCAATAAGATCCGGATGGGGTGTAACTTTTCGGGGACTTAATAAGGGCTTGCGGTGTATTGTGGTAGAATCAAAGTATCTATGGACAACTCTTTCATGTACTGACTGATGGGCGGCAAGTGCAAGTAGATCTGTAAAGCGGCGTTGCGTATAAATTACGGTCCGCTTGTAGCTTTATGGATTCCATAGTATTTGTAGCCTATGGATAGATGAGCGAATTTTACACTGGCATACATCATAAGAGCATGCGCATGCGTGTCAAGACACGCGCGACTTTATATTTTAATGGTACTGTGTACGTATGTACACTGTGACTTTATATTTTAATAGCAGTTTACTCTTGCGGTTAAGTAAGCTATGTAATCGTCTCATAACGAACGCTGCATGCGAATGCACACTGGATATGTGTCGCGCGAAGTTGAGGCGATTGTCAAGGGTGACGCCTATTGATATTAGGCTGTTGAGTCCCAATGGATGGGTTTGTCAAAGATTCGGATATGAGTGAAGCTCGTGGGAGGGTGTAGGTTGGTTTGCCTGCTATGAAACATAACTGCCTGACTCTTTTTGGGCTTGATATCTATTCACCACTACCGAAACCACTTGTCGAGGATAGTAATTGCGAATTGGAGCGGTAGAGACAGGAGATCTTCCAAGTTATGTCTGGACGCCAATATACTGTCGCGTCATCAGTATTAGAGCCTAACTGCACGTACTTGGTTTTGGGGATATCGTGAATAGAAGGGGGGAGGGAACCGAGACTTGTAGTACGCCGGCTAGTATTGCGTGCTGGAAGGATAATATTCTTTCTACCTTGTAGCAGAAATTATGGTCCCTTAAAAAGTCTCATACGATCAGTACCAGCTAGATTTCCATCTCTTGGATGTATGTTACCTCTTGGAAAAATGATTTATTTTCTTCGGACTTCTGTATCACGCCGATAATATATTTTATTTCTACCGCGTCATCACACTGTTATGATAAATATTAACTCTTATGTATGTATAATAAATATTTTATAATCTCACGTTATTATCTTTGAGACGTTTGGTAGATGTATCCACAATTTTAGTTCACTATGTACCTGTCTGTCTTTTCAAAACCATGGGATCACACTTGTATCGCTACTTCACCAATATACCATAAGTGCAATCATCACTATAAGATAAAAACAAGTGGAAATGAAATGGTATGCCAAGTTTTCTGATCTCTCTATATCGGAGACCCGCGAACAACGATGGACTGCAAAGAATAAAGAATTTATTTTGAAAATCTGTAAGAAGTTGCTGATATCTTCTATCATGGAATCGATCCATTGAAGTGTGCAGAAATGACTGCAAAATTGGCGACATGTTCTAATACCAGTAGAACAAGGAGATTGATAATAATAAACAAATAACAAAAGAAATGGTGATTCAACGTTGGAAGTTGTTATTAAGTATAATGTAGGCCGAATATTTTACCACGAACAGTTATGCACTATTGCCTAACTTTAAGAAGAAAGGGTAAAACGTTTTCGTGTGGTAATTTGTCGCTAAAATCCTTATTTATTGCAATAGAAAAGTTGGAACGACCCCGAGGGCGAATACGGAAACTTTACTCCTTAAACTTCGCTTTAGTGAGCATTGAAACCTTGAACACATATTGAAGTTGAATCCTCCTTATCTTGTCGCAATAAAATTATAGGCTTATACTTTGACTACCATCTGCCTTTGACTTCGTTACGATCTGAGAATTGTAGCCTTCTAGTTTTCTTTCTATTTTCATAGAGGAAGTTGAGCATTTATGGTCAGTGAAATATTACCTCGCATTGCATAACTTACTGGCAAGACTACTTTGTGTGGACATGACAAACATTCTGTGGCTGAAGTGGCTAGAAATTGTGAAAATGCAGGAATTAAATGATCGATTCTCTTAATCACCTTGCTCGATAGTCAGAAAGAAAAGGAGTAATAATAAACATCAATACTTTACAATAGATAGCATTGTAATCATAGGTAGTAAAATATGTTGTCGCAACATCCTACAGGCATCCGAACGAATAAGCTACTCGACAGGCCATCGAAGGTAATGCTTAAAATGGAAAATATGCAATAAATTTCAGGTTCCATGAAGCCTTTTCTATTATTCGAACTGAGCAGATCGTAGCTTGACGGTAACAACGATAGTAAAACACACTAGGTTCATATAAGGTTTTCGCTGCTACCAAATTCTTTTGTGCCAAATCCACTGCTCCCTGGTCAGACGGTGTACCCGACCGGATGCTAGTCCACCAATACCTGCGTCCACGTTTCAGGGCAGATGCTAATCTGGGCAGTGTCCTGTGTGTTTGAAGGAAGGGACACTGGTGCTCCTGTTGAATCTAGGACGCCAACGATGCACTTGTCACAGCGCGGGAGACTTGGGTAAAGCAGGCGTGAGTGCTTGTGTCTCATGCCTCCCTGGCTGATGCTATGGGAATCTGGGACAGGGAATAATCCGTTATCCTCTGAGCTTAATACTTTGCGAATAAAGTCGTGAGTCTCGTAGTAGTCGACTCTCGAAGTATTACAATCAAATTCATTGCTAAAGTCAGAGTTAATTAACGAATGTGATTATTTGTAGCAATGATACTTTCGCAATGTGGTAAGGCCTATTTTACACTTACAGGTATCCACAGACCGCTCATTCGTATCGTAATTGTGTTAACGATAATGGCATTGCTGCGACCAAAATGTGATAATTAAAACTCTTTAATTGTATTAATTTGTAAATGTAAAAAGCTTAACAAAAAATATAACCGACTATTTTATATTAACTACGAATAAATTTATTTTGTTAGTCGTTTACATGAAATTTGTTCAATATGTAACGTGTAATAAAGCTGTAGATAGATTAAATTTGTACATTGAAAGTATTAAATAAAAGATGTTTTAAGAGTATAAGAAAGATGAATTGAACACATATCGACGCTTTTTGAAATTTATGTTCAATGTGATAATTTTTCTTGATCATAATTTGAGCTCGTATACCTAAATCCCATTATTGGGCTCGAGCCTCGTCCACAATAGGAGTGAAATTGACATTCTATACTATTTTGGGTTGTCATAGGGATTTATTTCAAGGTTTCCTTCTCTTTTATAGACCTTATATGCGTATTTAATCCCTTAGTCATTTTTACGATACCCACGAGCAAGAACGGGGATGAATTTTATTCTTTCTATCTCGGAAAGTTAAAGTTAAGTTGGAAAATCTTGAAAACTGCGCTGCCCAATTCATAAAAATTATAGATTGGGCTTGGACCCACCTATTAAAAACTATTAACATCTTAAAAAGGGGACTTAAAATATTGGTAACGCTGGTCTCTGCAATCAGAGGCAAAAAAATATTTGCGGGCACAGAATCTCACAATGCGGGTTATCTTATGTTTTAGGCCCACTGAATATTTGCTGGTGATCTACTAGTGAATCGCGACCCATACTTAGGAATCTCCAGTTTATAGTAACATGCAGGATCATTTTAACAATGAAAAATTGCACCGAAAAAAGGACTATATTTGGCGTGGATCGATTCGAGGGCATAACTGATATATCATTAGCCGAGCCGACTGGACCGGGGAGTTAGTCTGTCACCCGCCGAGAGGCCGACTGCACGAGAAAAGACCGACGTCGGTCTCCCGTCGACGTCCCTCTCTCACCCTGGGCGGAACCGAGCGACGAGTGCGGCGACCGTAACCTACCCCCAAAAAAAAATAAATGATATATCATACTGATATTATCAACCCTCTTATTTTTCCGCGGGAGTCTTAAAAACCGGTTCTAGGTATTGGGGGAAATGGGCATAAGCGCTCTTCTGGGTAACTCATAATAACAATTATTATACCGTTGTCACTGTAGATAATTGTAGCGAACATTCTAGATAACCTGCAATAACGGGATGGCACCATGCAATAACCAGGAACTATATGTAATTAGTTCCTAGTCATTGTATGTTGCATTAGTTATAGTCAACTACAACAATTTTCATGGTAACTCGATTATAAAATGTTCCATGTAGTGCGTGTGCTGACTGTATGAATATGAGTACAATTCACTAACACGATCTTGCCTATAGGTATCTCAAGAGACGACTGAGAGATATGTATACAATATCTATCCAAGAGAAGGAAAATTCGAAATGAATTTCCTTTTTCTATTTTCCCTCCTTTTGTGGAGGAGTCTTAAGCCAAATAGTGGAAAGTATATGGGCCGAGATGAAATGCTCAATTCAGTATTGACAAGCAAGTGCGATTATGTTACGACTGAAGAGTCGTAATATAATATCAATGTAAAACTTTAGCAACATAGAAAACACATCCAAGATATACTTCTATAAAGACTATATGAAAACAACGGGTAAACGGACAAAATGGTACCTTACATATCGTTGGAACTTTGTAAATATAGTAATATGCCGAATACGGCTTCTTATTTGAGGTTTAAAGTGGTTTAGTAGATTGTAAAAACAGTACAATTATTGTGAGACCCCTTTAGTATATAATCTCGCTTGGGTGCTCTATATCCGCGTAAAAAAAACAATTTATATAGTTATAGATTTCTTAAATAACACGAGTACCATTAACTAAGGAAATGTCTATATGTATGTGAAGATCGCTTCTGGTAGAAATAAATAATGAGAAGGCACATAAATATAATCTCTTGAATTATTTTAATTTACAAAAAATAATTATATGAATACTAGCTGACCCAACAAACGTTGTTCTGTTCAAATAATATAAAAGGAATTCTTCTTGAAATCGGCAGCAGCGCTACCAATGGTGAATCTAAACCATTCTTGAATCCCCTTGAACATGCACAAAAATTTCATCAACATCGGTCCAGCCGTTTAGTAGAAGTTCAGTGACATACATACAGCAACGCCACCTACCAGGTCCAATTGTGAATCTAAACCATTCTCGAATCCCCTTGAACATGCACAAAAATTTCATCAACATCGGTCCAGCCGTTTAGGAGTTGAATGACACACACGTACACAAGAAATCTATTTATAAAGATATAAATAAACTGTGACCATGTACTATTACAATATCTGATATCGCTAATATAATTCCCATAATTCAATGTCAAATCCGTGAATATATTTTGCAATGTGAATATAACAGTGTTTGTAAGAGGAAGTAGGTGTTTGAAGACGTTTAAAGAATTTGTATCGCTTACAATTCTCTTGTGAACATCCGACGGGGTGTGAGAGAAATGGGCCGTTTCCACGCAATACACCACCATTAATTAGAAGGCGCGCGTGCTGGCCTCGGCGATTGCTATCTGTCAGCGAACACGCGAGTGCTTGTTCTCTACACCAGCTACTAACGGACAGAACAGTTTGTTTGGTGCAACTCATGTTAGTGTTGACCGGTAACACCGATGTGTTGGTAGATAGGGGACCTTATCGCCTTAATTTCAAATAGTAGGTACAAATAAATACGTATCTTTTTTAACGACTGCACTAAGGAAATAATCCTTGCATTACGGGGATTTTAAAACCTTGCAATTTTACATACGCAAATGAATGACATTCATCATCTCAGGCTATACACGTCCCACTCCTGGGCTCGGGCCTTCTCCATTATGGGAGGTAAATTGTCCTATTATACCAAGCTGGTCAAAAGTGTTGGTATTATTTTGATTTTTCCTTTTCTTGTATAGATATTATATGCATTATATCCCTTCGTCGTCTTTTACGACACCCCCAAGTAAGGGGTGGTGAATTGTATTCTTACTCCGTCACTATACGGACTTACATTCAAACTCAGGATCGCACACAATATTTGTCCTGCATGAAAATCGAACACGTAAAATTAGTACAGTAGGTCTGTATCTTGATTACTACACCATCTTTACAGTCTTATAAACGTAATTTATTATGAGATGCATAGTAGGTCTAAGTTGCGATCTATTGCTGTCGAGAATTCTGGGTGCGACTCTCACGCAAAGCAAATATTTCTACGATCCATAAAAAAATTCTTCACAGTTCGGGCTTAATTTAATTCAATATGTGAAATATAAATACAAACGCGAGAAAATTTGTGAAAACAGTTTTATTTACAATGTGTGAAATACCTACTGTTTAAATATGTAAAGTCTTGAAGAGATAAACCTAGCAGGCAAGAAGATTTAAACCTAGCAGGTAAGAAGACTTAAATCTAGCAAAAATAAAATATACTACCACTTTTATTCGGAGGGGCATTTACGACTTTTCTTTTTGTACTGTTAATAAATTTATATCAGAATATGGGTCAAAATAGAAGTACTAATTCTGTAGGGGGTATATAAAAATCACTGTAATAACGATGACTAACAAGTCAACAACGGGCAGATTAAGATGTCACGTCCAACAGGATGTAAGACACCTTAGTCCGCCCATGACCATGAATGCTGAAAAGTGTTCGAAACGTCGAGCAATCAAAAATCAATTACATTTCCATAATAGAAGGCAAATTGACCTTACTATACCATGCTGGTCAGACAGGTCGGTATAGGGTTTTGTTTCGAGTGTTCCATCTCTTTGATGTCATATGCGTAATATATCCCTTAGTCATCTTTTACGACACCCACGGGTATGAGAGAGGGTGGTGACTTGTATTCTTAATCCGTCATCACACGGAAGTAAAAAAAAAAGTCTAAAAAAAAGTAAAAAAAATACAAATACGATAAAAATAACTTTAATTTATAACCAGCAACCCGCCCTCGCTTCGCTTCGGTTTCAGTGGCCTCACCCACATGGTTCCCAATCCCGTGGGAATACCGGGACAAAATATAGCCTATATTACTCCCTGATATTATAGCTTTCCCTTAGTGAAAGAATTTTTGAAATCTGTGCAGCCGTTTTGAAGATTACCCGGCATAGACAGACAGACAGACAAAAAAAGTTAAAGTGATTTTTAGGTATAGTGCAAATAACCGCGTGAGCATGAAAAAAGCCTACTATCTTGACATTACAAACAGACACTCCAATTTTATTTATTGGTATAGATAGATGTAACTCGCAATCATTTCATAGTTATTCACTCATTACTATATCAAACGACATAGTTATATAATTATTGAGATTACACTTTATTCCACGTACTGTGCACTTTATGTATATTAAGTAAAAGCGAGTGCTCGCCACATGCATGCCTTTGATGATTAAGTTGAAATTGATGATACTTAAGTAATATGTATCTATCAATATCGGAAGTTTCTAATGAAACTTTGAGTGTGTTGCATATACTCGTAACATTTCCTCTTTAGATAATTAATTAGCTAAATATATAACTGCATGGTTTGAATACAATTGAATACAATTTGAATATCTCTTCCAATATCAGTTCTTTGACATCCACTGTTCGATTTTGCGCCTGATGCCGCCTTAATAGAGCCTGCAGGTGACTATACAGGGGAATAATCCGTCACTCGCGGAAGATGGCCACAAACGTCTAACTACTACTACTAACGAGAAAATAATGATAGGGACCACGGGCCCATTCGTTCATCCGAACGGAACAGCGTGCGTCCAGATCATAGCCTAACCAAGGGATAATGTAATAAACATCACATTTAGGAGATGGATTTACTGATTGTGATCGTCATGCGTATTTACGAATGAATTAATTGCTGCAGTATTTCTTCAGTGCTATGACATGATCATCTTTACACAAGGTTTAAGAAGATATCTTCTCTCACGGTTAATCACTTCTCAATGACTCGGCAATTGCCTGATGGTATTGCATGGCAATATTATCAGGATTATTGCCTGGTAATGCTGCAATCCTTGAGTAATAGTTACCATTTGTTATCAGGTGGGCTGCTTACTTTTTTGCCACCAATAAGGAAATCAGAAAACTGGCTACTCTTGGGATGAAAAAATTAACAGAAATATTCTTTCCTCTCGAAAAAAAGTAATAGTAATACATTATGTATTTAGCCCGTCATCGCATAGTGATTATCTATCCTTTCTAAGTTTTCATGGAATAAACAGATGCGAAAGCACCTTGAAATCTTAGAGCAAGCTTAAAAGCAAGTTTACAAAAGTTCTGATTTTATGAATAAACTTGTGAAGTTGTTGAGATACTGTAGGTGATAATAGAATTGATTTCAATTATGTACGAAAGTCATTAAAAACCTCATAAGTACTTTAATTACAAATGCTTTCATATTAAACGCTTTAATTATTAAAAAAAAAACATATCTATATTGCAATGATACAATTTTAAAATCCAAATCATAACCTAAGAGTATTGTACGGAAGATTATCGATATTGATCCCGTGATCGAGTGTATGAAATGAACCCCTCATATTTGAATTTAAATGTATTATCACACTAACATATAGAGAGACTAATTTTAAGCTTTTCATCTCTTCCATAAATGTTATATGTATATTCAATCCCTTAGTCGTCTTTTGGGATACTCACAGGCAAGAGAGGGGGCGTTGAATTGAAATTTTACTCCGTCACCACACCAAATCAAATCGAATCGAATCAAACCAAATCAAATCATTTATCTTGCATAAGTCTCTTCAGAGCATTTACATATTATCAAATTTATATATCATCAAAAACAAACCAAAATCTATCACCGTATCGGAACGCGGCCACAACCTGCGAAGTTCCAGCAAGAAACTCCGCAGGCTATTTTCTTTTTAAGTTATACTAAAATAAAAAAAAAATGTTATGGTTACATATTATAGGTTATACAAAAAAAAATAAATAAAAACTTATGTTATATTTATACGAAAATAAAGAATATGTAAGTATCTATTAATTAACATAGCTAAAGTTACCGTCACTTTTCAGTTTATTGTCATTAAAAGTCTTAAGTATCTATCCAAAGACTTGCCTAATTACAAGTCGTTAAAAGTGAATGCCGATGTTTCTGATTAATGAAGATTGATTGCTTTGATCTGATAAAATCCTGAATTTTGCGTTCATAGGCACGTAAGCTGGTTCCACGATCGAATATTTACTTCTAATTAGAATTATATAACGGAGCAATACCAGTTACGAAATAATTATAATAATTAGCTTGAAAACCGACAAAGAATGTTTAAATATATACTTAATAAGTATATTTCAATAATAGATAGTATCGATGTTCATTTTGCCGTAGGTTGATGTAAAAATACAATTCGCCACCTCCTTTCTATCTTGCCTGTGGGAGTGCTAAAAGACGACTGAGGGATATACATACATGCAAGACATCTATGCAAGAGAAGGAAAACTCGAAATAAAACCCTGTACCAACCTGTCTGACCAGCGTGGTATAGTAGGTCTATTTCTTTTCTATTGTGGAAGAGGCTCAAGCCCAGCAGTATATACGTGTCGTATATAAGCTGTGATGATATATATCTTTTTCATAGGTATATTTCTAGTGTACCTGTGTATGCCACTGAAGTCCTCCTAAGCGGCTAGACCAATGTTGATTAATTTTTTTGCGTGTTCAAGCAGATTAGCGAATGGTTTAGATTCACTATTGGACCAGGTAGGTGGCGCTACTGTCGATTTCAAGGAAAATTCCTTTTATTTTATTTGAACAGAACAACGTCTGTTGGGTCAGGTGTGTCCTATAATCTCTAAAAATCTCTCTCTCTCTCTATTATATTCTTTTTAAATAAATATTTAAGATTTAATTAGTATTAACCAAAGAGTGCTTGACTTATAAATGGCGTATGGCGAGTAGTTCAAATCAGCTTCCACCTAGAAAAGCAATAACACAATCAGTAATCTTCATGCAAAATGTAGTAATTACGTCATCGTTCCTGTCTTGTGGTGAGGCCTACGTCTAATAAGAAATAGAGAGAAGGAAAACTCGAAATAAAACGCTATACTAACCCGGCTGACAAATTCCTGTCCATTAAAACAGATCTTTGAGATGATGACGATAAAAATAGTTTCAAATCAAGCAGTTGGCTTAATTAATAATATTACCCAAATAGTACTGAAAAATTGTATGGATAAACAAAACCTTTAGTTTCGATTCAAAATTCATGAAAATATCTGTTATGAAAACTATTAAAAAAACTTGTATTGAGTTATTTTTTTCTTCTAGAAATTTAATAAAAATAATAGCGTCATATTAAACGATTTATTTTTATAGTATTACTAGCAACCCACCCTCGCTTCGCTTCGGTTTCAATCGCCTTACCCGCGGCATAGTTCCCGTTCCCGTGGGAATAACGAGCTAAAATATAGCCTATGTTACTCCCTGAAATTATAGCTTTCCATTGGTGAAAGAATTTTTGAAATCGGTTCGGTGGTTTAAGTATGAAAGCGTAACAAACAAACAAACATCCTTACTTTCGCATTTATAATAATATCTGGTTTACCGCTTCGCTCAGTATATTTTTGTTGTATATTTATTTAGATATATATTTATAAAAAATAAAAATAAAATAATGGAAAAATATCAAAAATTACAAAAAGAGAATAATAATAACACTGAGATTCGATTCCACGCTGTTTGAATGCCAAAACAAATCAAAAGAAAACTGGACAACTGCCCACCTGAGCTATTATAACTCTTGACGTTGACGGCGAAATTTAAATTCATATTCTTTTAAAATTTAATGTCATTGTTTTGTTTTGCTAAAAACACCGACAAAACAACATTTTCTATAAATAAAACCGGTCCGCGACATTAGACGACTGTCAAGAGTGTGATTCTATCACGTAAAGATAATAAAGCGCAAGGACGCGGACTAGACTCTACCCGACAAGACAGCAGTGGAACGAGTCAGCTTAGAAGTTTTTCTTCCTGATTCACTCCGCCGAGTTCTTACGCGAGATAACTCCCAAGCAGATGGCGATCTCATACCAGTTTCTGACCTGTCGACTATGGTCTAAGTGATAGTCAACAGCTTAGGCAGTGATGCTTGCGATGAATTCACGGCTCTGCTCTACCCAGGCTACACAGATCTCAAAAATATGTCTGCTGTATCCTAGCTGGAACCACAATTGTAGAAGGGCTCCGTGTATTGCCACATTTAAGTCCCACGAGAGGGTTTCGGCCAAAGTGCACGCTCCCTCGGTCGACATGGCACGGTAACTGCGTATAACGCTAAGCACCATGGCTTACTGCGACTGCCAGAAAAAAGTTCTAATACAGGTGATCAGAACTCGCCCACACGGGTGCACCGTCCAGGGTCATTAACTAAACCAGTCTCGGGTACAGCCGCCAACATGCAACACTGCGTCTATAAGCCGGGGAGTAATTTGATAAAAATGCTTCTGAATGCACCATCGCCCGTCACGTGCTAAGCAGAGAGACTAAGACTAAGACCGAGAGGAGCTGAATTAACGGTGATTGCTGTGCCGACGGGTGTATAGTTACGGGGTCTATGAAACAGTAAATCATTCGTATAGAGCTACTCTAAGTGGCAGCGTGACTCATTGAATCATCACCTCGATACCAAGTATGGCCAAACGTATCGCACAAGCACAGAAAGGCTGCGATCGTCTGCCAGAAAGAATTGGTCTGATCGAGACAACCTCGCTAAGGTGCTGGCTGATGCGGGTAATCAGGATGCTCTACACTAGCTTCCCTGCATCATCCAGAGCAACACGGTGGGCCCATAGATATTCCCCCGAGAACGGGAATTACGCGGGTAAGGCGACTGAAATCGAAGTGAAGCGAGGGCGGGTTGCTAGTTTTTAATAGTAGTAAGAATGTAGTTTAGATAGACAAAAGTAATTGCATAAAAGTGCATCGACCTCAAGTAATTATATAAACTTGATGTTGATGAAGCTTTTCAATACACTCATACATTTTACAGTAAGTACCTAATAAAATATTTCTCAACACTAAAAATACATATAAACATAATTAAATAAATTCCTAATGAGCACGCTACGTTCTTTAATTACAATATTATGAATTCATTATTACGACGTTGATATACCGCAAGGAAATCTGCTTTTGTTTTATTTCATATTTTTCCAAGATGTATATTGAAATTTACAAATTTTTCAGGTAAGCATATTTTAAGTACGGTATGATCTCGTAGAGAAAGGATTTTTGATTTGAACTTTGCTGTCTAATGCTCTGAAGTGCCTAACGTTGTAATAAAGTTTTGTCAGATTGTTAGTCGTTTGGTATACGAAACGTAATTAAAAAGTAACTAGTTTTCTTGTCTTTAATTTTCAATAGATCTTCTGAATGAATATATATATTAATTATTGATAAGGATTATATCCTTAATGACAAGAAAAATATTATTATTGAAAAGGAATATATTGTTAAAGGAAGACTAATACTATTCTAGTGGTTGTTAAATTTACAAGCCACCAAGGTTTACAATTCTGTACATGTGTTCCTATGTTAAGGAACTAAGAATTCCATATGCACCATCCGTTACTGCTTTTCCAGCGCGTATCATAACAGACGCTTAAGTGAGTTAAACATCTGTTTAACTCTGTTTAAATCTGATACGTAAACGGAACAAATATAGACATCGTTAGAAGAAATATTCTAAATAGAACTCTATGCCAAATCGTTTTGTAGGAAGTTAGAACTTAATAGCACGTAAACATATATGGGTTAAGAAGAATGGCCCGAGTCTTTATTCTTTAGTTTATTGAGATTGATAACATGTTATATTAAAATTTACCTAATTATGTTTTATACATTTTGTTGCCGATGCACTCCTATGAATTACATATAGTTAAAATGCTGGGATTAATTATATATATATATATATATATATTTTGTTTTGTGGGTGGGCTGCGGTCGGCGCGCCTCCGCACCACTCCGTCCGGGGCGACAGAGGGGCTTAAGCACGCAACTCCCGCAACCCACCCGAAAACCACGTCGCCTTCGTCGTTGGGCTGATCACCGGAGCAGGGTTAACTTGTCATCAGTGGTCGGCACTAATTATATATATACAGAATTTTTATATAAATTGTTGCAACTTCTACCCTAACCTTAATTTATCTAGAGTCTTGTTACTGTTATGGAGTGTATAAAATCCGTTTTGTGATTTCCCATTGTTACACTCTCAACGTAGGCGACTTCAATGGAGGGGTTCTGTTGTATCTTGTGATTTGTTCCTGGACATTGGTCAGCTACTGGATTGGTACTTCAAATAGAAATATTACTTTTTTTATATTTGTATACGAGTACACCTGGAACAAAAGTCTTAGTTTAAAGATTATGACATAAATAAAAAATAAACTAATACAGTTAGTACAATAATAAGCTGAAAACATTGAAAAAGTTTTAGTATCCCTGAGCGTATCTAAGGGGCTATTCTTTATTCGGAAAAGTGCTATTAAATTACGAGGACAGTGGACCGAATCTTGGGCTAATTAAGTATAATGAAAGTTGTATTTAAGGTCTTTTTTAATATATTGCATTCACATTGAAGTAATTTAATGAAATTTTGCCTCCATATCTTTAATCTAAAGACAATATGAATTTGTGTAAGTGTCAGCAATAGTCGTACCTAACCGCAATCAGAAATGTGTTCACAAAATGTAATTGTACTGGTGCCTTAACAGGTCATTCAGTTTAATGGTCTGGGTTCACTCTATACAGTAGTAACAATAAAGATAATAGCATTCAAATACACTGTTTACCTCAAGTAATGTAATGTTGTGTAACCCCCTAACAATGTTTTTATAATATTACTTTTACGTGTTATACAGAAGTTGCTTTACCTATATAGAATAATAAAATATAAATTTAATACAAGTGAGGCATAGTCCAGGACCGGAACTCTTTCGTCTTCTGTGAAATACGCTACGAGCATTGCTAAAGGGTTTTCTACCAATACGTCATATGACGTCAAGCCCGATGACCTGCCGTATAAATAACATTTTATTATTTTGAAGATGATTACCAGTTTTGGTAACATAATGTATAGTTTTGTTGAGTATGACACAAGTTTTCTGATATTGACGTGATTCCTAGAAAAATGTAATTTAATTCGGTTGTGACAATTCAAATGGTTTTGGCTATACTATGGTTTGGCGACACGAATAAAAGATATATTGATCTAAGTATTAAGACGTCACATGCCGCGAATCATCTGTTGAATATTTCTAGGCAGAACAATTTTTCATATGACCCACAAGTAGGTACTTATTTTGAATAGGGGCACTATTTGTGTATTAATTGTATGTTTGTGGTATCCCGAGTGCAGTGTTTAAAGAAACAAATTCGCGACATATCTTTATATAAATTACAGGTCACGTTGGTTTGTCCGCGACGGACTCCTAAATACTTAACCGATTTTAATCAAATTTGCACACCATGTGCAGTTTGATCCAACTTGAAAGATAGGATAGCTTACATCTTAATTTATAATCGCAATATTATTTTATTGCAAATTATTTGTCTATTATTTGACATTCACAATTATCTGTTAACTCCATACGATTTTAACAGATGGCGATATCTGTTGACTGGATTGAGTAAGTAATTAATAGATGGCGTTGCTATGTCAAACCTACAAACGTGTCGTATAAGCTACAATTCAATAGCATTAATAGTTTACTAAAATGTAATATAACAAAAACCTTAGCCACAGCAACGCGTGGCCGGGTCTGCTAGTTTATCATATTTTTTACTTATAATGTTTGTGGTTGTAAGGCCAGTACAACTTATTAACAGACTTGAATGAAAAAATGGCGAAAGTTACCAATTCAACTATATGTTTATTTTTGTATGTATGTTACGCGATCATTCTGATAATTATAATTCGATTTTAATTATTCTTTTTTATTTGCAAGCTTGTGCTTCCGATGTGGTACCATTTAAATTTTAATAGGATCGGACGATAGTTATTAGTTAAAACGCACTAGAATGAACGGTTCTGTGCCACCTGCATCTAACATGTCCCTGTAATTTTTAAAATATCCTCAGTCTACTTTGGTTTCCTAGTACTCCCTGCCCCTTTCATCAACAGGTCAGCTACCAAGATGAGTTCATTTCATGATGGAACTGTAGGGCCTTTTCTTTTAGTTGAATATATCATGTTTTTGGGAGAAAATAATAATGTCGTAATCGCCACGCTTGGCAGGTGGGTTAGCGACCGCAGTGGATGTTATAAGTTTGCGCAGAATTTGTCCATTCTCCTTGTGATACCTTCAGCCGATTCTTGCAATTCCTAGGGCAAGTGTTGTGACAACATTTATATTTTTAATCCGTCGCCACAAGGGAAATACATACATATATTAATTTCAAGTGGTTTTTTATATAAACAAAAAAGTTAATAATAATGTTGATCTTCTGTGTACTTCATCCAAAATTAGATAAAGATATAAATTATGAAAATGAAATAATAATAAAAAATATAATTTGTTTTTGAATAAGATAGTATGCGCCCGCTCTCCATAATAAGCTTGTAAAACTTAACTTCATTGTTTTTATTTACAAGCCAAGAAATATTGAACCAACTTTTAACTTTTAAGTACTTGAATCGGGTGTAATAACATCTTCATATAGCATGTAGCTTAAGTTGTATAAGCAATCTTCGGAATCTTTACATTTGTATAACTTTATAGAGCAAACTTATCTCTCATTTAATACGTTACACGATCTGAATAAACTATGTTAATAAAATATGCCGAGTTGTTTAAGACTTGCCAAGATTTCAAGAACGTGGAACTTGAAGTTCATCCTTTGTTAAAATATCATTACGTTATCAGTGACGTAATTCACCGAATTCATTTGTTATTTTTATATACGTGCTAGTGTCGCGGGTTCGCTTCGCACGTAGGACAATACTTTGTGCGATTCACAAAATGTTGTGCCAAGTCTGGATATTTTTTGTGTCCGTTAATTACATATGTACGTATTTGTAAAGTCCCCCGTTATACAAGGATTATTGCCTTAGTGTAGGGAATTATTTAAAAAAAATGTTACTGAAATCAGTAATAAACTAATGGTCTATTGTATATCTTTATTGTATTTCTCTGTCTCTTTCTCTCAACTTGAAATAGAAACAATAAAATTACAAATCTAGACAACTGTTCTTACATAAAGTGATAAAAGAAATCAAACACAGAAAAATAAAACTAATTTAGAGGAATGTTTACTATTAATCTGGCAGATTCAGCACTTGGAATGAACTCGAATGGAATGAAGCCCGAGGAACGTAATTTGCTGCTACTTGTCACTCGAAACAACTTTTAGTTAGGATGCTTTTTATTTAGCTTTATAAAACAACCCTAGTTCTTAACTTTCTCTCAACTTTGATTATACGAATGTATCCAGTAATAAAACTTTTCAGAAAAATAGGGAACTGAGATATTTTTGTTATAGTACCAGTAAAAGGAAATCGAAGAAATATGTTAGTATAATAGAATATTCTCTTCGTAATTAAAAATACATACACCACACATGAATTACTAGTGTGGTAAAAATCAGCTGAGGGTTGACTATAAGAATTGACAGCACTCTTCTAGGAAACTTATAAAATAAAACAGCAATCACCAATCCGCTTCCCAAACGAGGCGATTACGACAATATTCCACTTGAGAAAACACTTTATATGTCTAATAGACAGATAGGTATAGCATTAACCTAGATATTAATACACTAGAACTACAATATGGTAGTAACCATATTCTTGTATGTGTGTTTCAAATGAGACAATTAAAGGACGAAAGTAATTCGGCGCGAGAGAATGATATTTTAAAATAAAACCTAAATAATCTACACGATAAAAGTGGCGTATTAGACTTGTTACCCATTATGAAGGCGATCCGCACCTAATGAAATTTTATAAAATGAAAAATAAAGAAATCAATTCGTCTATAGGTGAACTCCCAACAAAATTAATTAGGAAAGTTAAAACATTGAAATTGAAGTAAATAGATTACAATTTCCTCTTATATATACGCGTGATGCAAAAGCAATCTGACTGGCCACATAGTAAATAACGAAAAAGAGTCTTTTTTTTGAGATATTACAAGATCAGTAGAGTAAATACTCCAGACGTGACTTGCAAACTATCTGACAAAATGTGACACTCTTTACACCAGGGACAGTACACGGAGAATGTGATGTGCTGATTGTTCCTACTTGAGGTCAAATATCGAACATTGACGTAACAGTAATACAAGTTAAAAAAAATGTTAATGTTGCTGAAAATTGGACCATACAATGACTGCAGACACATGGAAAATAAATAGAGATGATCAGAAACATCGTGACTAAATTATTGTTATTATTTAAAAACCCTTTTTTTGGGTGAGCTATCTCCCATAACTCTGCGAGGCAGTTATCTCGCAGAAGGAGGCGGCGGGTCGCGAATGCGAGGAGCACAGCCTCGACGAAGCGACCCGCCGCCAGCGACTGGGGCGACGCAGGCGGGATTACCTGCGTGCAATGCCGCCCTAGCCGAGGCCGAGGCCGCGGCTGACGTGACCGGGGACTAGTCCGTCACCCGCCGAGAGGCCGACCGCGTGAGGAAAGACCGACGTCCTCCCCGAGAGGGGGACGTCGGTCGATGGGAGGGTACCCCGGGTAGGGGGTATTCCGTTGGGCCGGCCACTGATGACAAGTAACCCTGCTCCAGTGGTTGGCCCAACGACGAAGGTGACGTGGTGTTTGGGTGGGTTGCGGGAGTTGCGTGCCCCTCTGTCGCCCCGGACGGAGTGGTGCGGAGGTACGCCGACCGCAGCCCACCCCAAAAAAAAAAAAAGATATGCTATTTTTAATTATTTGAAATTTGGTCATCATTTATACTTAGTGTATATTTGATGACCAAATTTGTATAGTGTGTGGTGCGTGGGGATAGAGTAAGAATACAATTCACCACTCCCTATCTTGCCCGTGGGTGTCGTAAAAGACGACTAAGGGATATAATATGCACATAACATCTGTGCAAGAGAAGGAAATCTCGAAATGAAACCCCTTACCAACATGTTTGACCAGCATGGTATAGTAGGTCAAATTCGCTCCCATTGTGGAGGAATCCCGAGCCCAACAGTGGGCCGTATGTGCGCTGCGATGATGATGATTATATATCATCAGTATAATGAATCAAAATAATAATGTATCGGAAAATAAGCTAACTTCTTCCGTCTCATGTAATTTTTGAGCGGATCGAATTCAAAAGCGTTTAGAGAAATAGAACTTAAAAATTTCTGTGATACTTAAATTTTCTTCAGAGAATAGTAAATAGCGGCAATACAATCAGGATTTTCAGCAATAACAATGTCAATCTTTGCTGTAATTTAATCTTCCAAATCTTTATCTAATTAAGAATTGAGAAACAAATTAAACATGAAAACATTAAATTGGAGGGAAATAATGAAAATAACAACAAGATTTTGTTAATTCATTTACATAATTATTTATTTACCAGCAACCCGCCTTCACTTCGCTTCGGTTTCAATCGTCTTACCCGCGTAGTTCCCGTTCCCGTGGGAATACTAAGATAAAATATAGCCTTTTTTTTTTTTTTTTTTGTGGGTGAGCCGCGGTCGGCGCGCCTTCGCACCACTCCGTCCGGGGCGACAGAGGGGCACGCAACTCCCGCAACCCACCCAAACACCACGTCACCTTCGTCGTTGGGCCAACCACTGGAGCAGGGTTACTTGTCATCAGTGGCCGGCCCAACGGAATACCCCCTACCCGGGGTACCCTCCCATCGACCGACGTCCCCCTCTCGGGGAGGACGTCGGTCTTTCCTCACGCGGTCGGCCTCTCAGCGGGTGACGGACTAGTCCCCGGTCACGTCAGCCGCGGCCTCGGCTAGGGCGGCATTGCACGCAGGTAATCCCGCCTGCGTCGCCCCAGTCGCTGGCGGCGGGTCGCTTATAGCCTATGTTACTCCCTGATATTATAGCTTTCAATTAGTGAAAGAAGTTTTGAAATATGTTCAGTGGTTTAAGCGTGAAAGCGTAATAAACAAACAAACTTACCCTCGCATTTATAATATTAGTAAGGATTTAATTTAGTAGAAAACATAAAAGGAATAATAGTTAATATACATATTCTTATAACTTAAGTTAGTATAATTAATCACTGCTTAGCTTTAAAAAGCTTCTAAAACTCTCACTTCTTTTAAATCAAACCAAAAAAGAATCCCTAATTATTATGAACATGTATATTTACGATTACATACGTAGCAAAACTTATGACCTACTATTGGGTACTACTATCTCAGGAATAGAATTTAGCTATCATACCAAGCTAGTTAGACGTGTTAGTCTAAGGCCTATTTTTTTCATTTTGATTCTCTTACAATGAAGTAATCTGATTTTGTACTAGCAACCTGCCCTCACTTTGCTTCGAGTCGTCTTACCCGCGTAATTTCCGTTCCCGTGGGAATACCGGGAATATTATTTGTGAAAGAATTTTTGAAATCCGCTCAGTAGTTTCGGAGGCTATTCAATACAAACAAACAAACAAATGTTTTCTCTTTATAATATTTGTGCAGATTTTTACTAGAACACACACATCACCACAGACTCGGCATAATTACTTTTAATTAAATTTATTAAACTATTTTCATATAATTTATAAAATATCTAGTTGACCGAACTACGCTCGGTATATTTTTTTTTTGTATTTTTGCCGATCTTATTTAGAAATGAAGAAATAATAAAAAAATATCAAAAATTACAAAAAGAGAATAATAATAACACCGAGATTCGATCCCACGCTGTGTGAATACCAAAACAAAAAAAAACTGGACAACTTCCCAACTGAGCTATTGTCACTCTTGACAGTGACAGTGAAATTGGAATTCCTGTTCAATAACATTATATGTTACTGTATTGGTTAGCTAAAAACACCGACAAAACAACATTTTCTATAAATAAAACCTACCTTTTTTTTGTAGTGGGTTGCGGTCGACACACTCCTCGCACTACTCCGTCCGGGGCGACAGAGGGGCGTAAGTACGCACAAAAGCAACCCACCCGAACACCACGTCACTTTGGTCGTTGGACCGACCACCGGCGCAGGGTTACTTGTCATCAGTGGTCGGCCCGACGGAATAACCCCTAGTGGGGTATCCTCCCATCCACCAACGTCCCCCCCTCGGGGAGGACGTCGGTCTTTCCTCACGCGGTCGGCTTCTCGGCGGGTGATGGGCTAATTCCCCGGTCACGACACCCGCGACCTCGGCTAGGCGCAGATAGTCGCGACTCGCCGCCTCCTTCTGCGAGATTACTGCCTCGCTGAAGGCTGCGACCGCGTCGCAGTTCCTGACGCTGTTGAGCATCGCCCTAGCGATGGATGTACAGGTACTTGGAAAGCACCCCGTGCCGCCGTTTTAGCCACTGCATTAGCACCGGCCTGAAGGCCTCCACGGTCCAGACACCGCATCGAGGCCTCTCTAGCCGGCCTGCCCAACGGGCAATGACGTCTCGGCGGGCGCCGATGCGCCAGGCGATGAGCTCCCTCAAAGAGAGCACACCGCCCTTCGCTCGCACCCCAGACAACTGCCGATACAAATCGGCGAGCATTTCCGCCTCCAGGTCTCACGGGGGAGTCCCGGCCAACAGGCACACCGCCTCCGTCGCCACCATGCGGTATCCGCGGATGGCCCTGATCGCTATGGCCCTCTGTGGTCGCCACAGAGTAGCCTTGAGTCGGGCGGTCAGGGACTTCGCCCACACAGGTGCGCCGTACAGGGCCATCGACCAGATGACCCTCGCGTACAGTCGTGGACATGCAGCGCTCGGTTCGCTCACATTCGGCATAAGCCAGGATAGTGCGGTGCCTATGGAAATGCTCCGGAAACCACCAATGCCCGTGGAGCACCAGGCCTAAATACTTCATATGGGCCCGGATGCTCATTTCAATCGAATGGACGGTGATTGAGACGCCGATGGGAGGGCTCATGTGGGGCCCATGGAACAAGAGGGCCTCCATCTTGTCCAGGGCCACCCTCAACCCCAAGGCCTCGATCCGCCTGACAATCTCTTCGGTGCCTAGAGTCACCAGGCTTGCCGCTTCCTCTAGCGTCCCAAAAACCCTAGCTAGATCGATTTTTTGGCCCCGAAACCACTAGTATGCCAAATTTCATGAAAATTGTTGGAGCCGTTTCCGAGATCCTGAATATATCTATAAATATACAAGAATTGCTCGTTTAAAGATATAAGATATATATATATCGTCGAATAGTTCTGTAATAAAAATACGATGCAACTGGCCGTCACAATAAATAATACAAAGAAATACCATAGGACTGTTACGGGTACGCGGGTGTTTGTACCGAGAGTGCAGCGTAATCCCTTCTCTCGCTGGAATTTCTTCAAAGAAAGAATATATTTTATTTTAAAATAAGCAATATTTTATAGCAGTTATGCGTTCAATCTTATAGACAAATTTTCTTGTTTGTATATGTTGTTTAATAGTTGTCAGTCTGGTGTAATTATATGTCACACTTAAGGACCAAAGTCTTACACTATCTTCATCATCTCAGCCCGTGTGCGTCTTACTTTTTACTATAGATCTTTAGATAAGGAAAACTAACCTACTACCTCGGGCTGACGACAATCTGATTAGGCATAGAGTTATTTTTTTTGGAATTTGCCACCCTTACAATAAGGTTTTGACCTTGGAACCTTATTAATTGTATTATTACATACAAACGGTAAATCAAGATAAATCAAGGTAAATCTTCATTTATTTTCTAACACAAATTCGGTTGCAAAAAGTGTTAATTATGATAAAGTTGTAATTTGAATCGGTGCTATTTTGAATAATATAATTAGGCATAATCGTGACGGTAATAATAAAAGTATTTAAACACTCACTGCGTTCTTGTTTATAATGCTACGTCTTAGTTTCAAAATGAAAGAAAAAGGCTCTACTACCTAATTTGATAGAAAATGTTTATAATCGAACGGT
The DNA here is from genome assembly GCA_032191425.1 of Lymantria dispar. NCBI lineage: Eukaryota > Metazoa > Arthropoda > Insecta > Lepidoptera > Erebidae > Lymantria > Lymantria dispar. The sequence continues at coordinate 15,473,938 of CM063452.1, read as the reverse complement.
TTACAATAGTAAAATAATTCGCACCACCCCCTCTCTTGCCCATGTGTATCGTAAAAACCGATTAGGAATTAAATATACAAATAACAACTATGCAACAGAAGTAAAACTGGAAACAAAACCCTATGCCACAACACGTCTGACCCGCGTGGGCAATTTCCCTCCTACTATGGAGGAGGCTCGAACCCAACAGTGGGACGTATATGAGCTGAAATGAAAACGATTTTTATTTTATATTTAAATTTTTAAATTCATATGAGCTGAAATGAAAACAATTTTTTTATTATATTAAAAATTAATTGAAATTTTAAATTTATAATAATTTTCTTGTATGGTGGAGGCTGCCAATATTAGCAACCCTTACATTGCTCCATACGTTAAAGACTGCTAAGAGCTTTCTACAGACCGTTCGGTCAACATTTGGCTACACAGACGGCGGAGTGGTTATGATACTGATATACCGTGGCAGTTTCGCGGGTTGGAATCCCACGTAGTTTAACCCTGTGTGATCGAGAAATTATTGTTCTGAGTCTGCAAGGCGTTGTCCTTTAAAACCAAATACATTCTCATGGTAACGTCCGGCAAACGAGTGGTCTTAAATCTATTGCCAATAACTTCATTAGTATATACGATGGAAAAGGAGTAAAGGTACGGCCAAACCTGCGCGTCCAACACGTGGGACACGGGATGCGAATCGCGAGCGTCATCGACGCGAAACTAGATGTGCACACTTGCGCGACCACGACGGGCACCGCTAATTTCCCATATTTTTTCTTAAGTTCTTATATCCTGGATGATTAAATAGTATAAAATAGTATGTTCTCTTACTTTTTCTATAAACATCTCTGTATCTTCAGTTGTAGACACTGTGGTCATCGTTCATTATACTAAAAGAATAATAAACAAGATATACTCGTAGAGGTAAACACGTCTAACTACTAGACGCATGCGTCCCGCTCTGCCGACGCGGTCGTTCCGCGCCGTGGTCACTTACGGCCTGGTCACGACTTTGGTCTTAGCGGCGAGCGGCGCGGTGTGCCGAGCGGCGCACGCTGGTAAAGCCCCATACAAAGCCGTCTCAAAACCGTTTCATGTGAAAGAAGTTATATTTTTTTTATATAATTCATGTAGTTTTAATTTAATTTTTTTAATTAATTTATAAACAGATTTTTTAAAATCAAAGTTGTTTCATTTAAACTTTAAACATTCAAGTATGTGTGCAAAATTACAGCTCATTTAGTTTTGAAACAACTGAGATACGGAGTTTTGAGACGAAACATACGCGATTTTCCCACTGTGCGCCTCTCCGCGCTTAGCTGCTGCTCACAGCGTCAAGGTCGTGAACGGGCCGTTAGGTGTGCATGGCGCCATAATATATTACGCGTCTGTCACAGGGCTGACGCTACCGCTGCGCAGTCGCTTTGGTAGCGCAGGTTTGGGCGTACCTTAAATATTGCATTTGACCCCAAGTAATTGAGATAAAAGCAAGATAATAATTATGATAGTATGCAAAATTCCCTTTTTCTTCTTTACTCTTTACCCTTTTCTTTTTAATCAGCAACTACGCAACTCCATGCTCTTGATAGAAAGATGGTGATCATCATGTAGTAGTGGTATCGGCGGTGGCAAATGCCAAAAGAACGAAAGAAGAGTACCTACATATCGCGTTGCTCCTAAATAGGTAATTGAGAGCAAGGTGATGATGATAAATTAAGAAGAAAATATAAATAAAGATTTACAAAAGAGGTTATTATTATACAATTATTAAAAAAAAAGTAATGACTCTTCTACAGCCACATGTTTGTAACTCAACGTAACTGACAGCAATTACTAGGCATGCCTTTTAAGTTCTGTCGTTTCCGTATTTCCCGGCAATTTTGAATTTTGAACTGTTCTATATTCGAATGTGTTTAAATTTTGAATCTCAAAACAGTTGAAAATATTAGAATTAATGCTATTGTTTAGTCACAGCGTCGATTGGTATCTGTCAGGTTACGTACGAAAATGAATCTTGCTAAGGAAAATGTTCGTGCAATAATTTTCTACAACTTTAGAAGAGGCCTGACACGGCTTCAGTGTTTTGAAGTCAGTGATGAAGCCCCATGGCTGCGGATTGTCGAACGCTGGTATTTAGAATTCCATACAGTGTTAGTGACAAATCTCGCGAAGGACGCCCAAAATCCGCCTTCACTGAAGATAACATCATTGCTGTGAGACAACTAACTCTCGAAGATCGTCATGTGATATATCGAGAGATAGAGGCTCTATTAGGCATCTCAGGGACAACCATTCAGAAGATCTTGCATGAAGCGCTTGGTGTGAGAAAGCTAGTTGACGTTGGATACCGCATCTGCTTTCCGACGATCACAAGGCGGTCCGCGTCAGATGGTGTAAGAAAACTCTGCAAAGGTTCAACCGAGGAGAGTCAACTCACGTCTACGACATCATCAATGGTGACGAATCTTGGATCTATGTCTACGATCTTGATTCCAAACAACAATCTACAATTTAGGTCTTTCAAGACGAGCCAAAGCCGACTAAAGTTGTTGGTTCTCGAAGCACTTCAAAGAAGATGGTGGCCACGTTCGTTGGAAAAACCGGCCATATTGCGATTATTGCACTTGAAGATCGTAGAACGGTTAACGCAGAGTGGTATACCACAGTTTGTTTACCACAAGTCATCGCCGAACTTCGAAAATCTAACTCAAAGCGACGCATCATCCTGCACCACGACAACGCAAGCTCACACAGCGCTCGTCAAACGATTGAGTATTTGAAGCAGGAAAAAGTAGAAATTCTTGACCATGCTCTATGCAGAACTGTTTCTGACCTAAGCCCTAACGATTTCTTTACATTTCCTAAAATTAAGAAAAGTCTTCGCGGTCAAAGGTTCCAGTCCGGCGAAGAAGCAGTCGACGCTTTCAAGTCAGCTATTTTGAACACCCCCACTTTAGAGTGGAATAAATGTTATAATAACTGGTTTGAGCGAATGGAAAAGTGTATTAAGCTACTTGGTGAATACTTTGAAAAAAAAATGGGTGCGTGTACTTATGTACGCGCGTGAGAAGTTATACTTCTTTGGCATCATTAAAAAATAGTTTTTAATTGCATGCAAATAATTAATTACAATAAAATAATAGAAGGATTGGAAAAGGATAATCAACAAAGTTCAGTTTAATAGTCATCAAATTTAAACTAAAAGAATCTTAGATTGATCTTAGATATCAATAATTAATATTAAAAATTGAAAATTAATATATTTATATAATAATATATTTAATATATATATTTCAAATATATATATTTAATATAAATTTATATAATATATAATTAATATATATATATAATTATTAAAAACAAAATTTAGAGAATAATAAATATATAAGACATAATTTGTACTAAATATTATAAGATTCTTAATTTTAAATGTTTATTATTGATTATTTAATATTTTAAAAATAAATTTAATAATAAATTCAAAAATTGAATTTAAGGTTGGTCATTTTTTAAATATTTTTATTGATTTCTTAATTTAATATTCACTTTTCATTTTTATCAAAAAGTTTTCATTAAATTTATTTAGTTATTTTTATAAATATTTATTATTTATTCAATTTAATAGCAAATATTAAAAATTAATATTATAATTTGATGTTCAATTTTAATTTTTATCACAAACTTTTTATTAAATGTTTTATTAAATTTATTTCTTTATTTTGTAAATATTAAATAACCAATAAGAAGTATTTAACATTAATAATTTAATAATATTTAGTGTTAATTATATTAAATAAAAGTATTTTAATTTATATCAATAAATAATACATACGGATAGTTAACCTCAATTATAATGGAGCACTTGAAAAAGTATATAAGCACAATTTTTTTCACTAATATTCACAAATAGTAAGTAATATCAATCAAAATATTCAATTTAAATCACTACTGAATATAATTTATTAGCACATATATAATTCGCACTTGTATGAAACTAAAACACGTGTTGTGAATGTATAAACTAGAAACATGTTGATAAATATTATAAATATGAAAACAGTGATCAGAGGTGACGAGCGTACCAACATGCGCGACTAATATCGAGGTTCAATTTCTATTTTGTTGGTAGCTTTTTTTTCGAGACTTAATGAGCGGTTAAGCAGACAACTTCATACTGTTAATTTTGTGTCATAGATGCGCGCGCATCTTAAAATTTCACTCTCATCATTTTTTCATAACGCGCCTAAAGAAGTATAACTTCAATAATAAAAAGTACTATAAGATTCTAGTTGTTTTTTTTTTTCAAACGACAAAACTTAAAAGGCGTGCCTCGTAGTCGTCAATCGAATACAGATTTAATGTTCAAGCTTGCTACTGAAATTTTTATGTCCTAAAACTATCACTAATTGTGCAACCGAGGATTCAATCGATAGAATATGTTATTATAGATATAAAGTTCACACAGAACTAGCATCAATGGAAATCAATTTTATTTATTACTAGCAATCCGCCCTCGCTTCGCTTCGGTTATAGGTTATAGTCGTTTTACCCGCGTAGTTCCCGTTCCCGTGGGAATACCGGGATAAAATATAGCCTAGTTTACGCCCTGATATTATAGTTTTCCATTGGTGAAAGAATTTTTGAAATCGGTCCAGCCGTTTTGAAGATTACCCGGAACAAACAGACAGACAGACAGACAGACAAAATTTTTTTAATTGCTGTTTTAGGCATAGGTGTCGTGCTAATAACCGTGTGAGCATGAAAAATGCCTATTATTTTGACATTACAAACAGACACTCCAATTGTATTTATTGGTATAGATTTTAATAGCCATTATCCACATACATCCTACAGTTGGGCTCGGACCTCCTCCACAATGGGAGGGAATTTGACCTACTATACCACGCTGGTCAGGCATATTGGTATAAGGTTTCATTTTGAGTTTTCCTCCTCTTGCACATACCATCACGCCTGGGTCCCTAACCGTCCGTTTGAGGGTTCTCTTGCAGCGACCACAGAGGGCTATGGTGCTCAGGGCTATAGGAGTATACCGCATAGTTGCGACGGAGGCAGAGTGCCCGTTGGCCGCAACTCTTCCGTAGGACCTGTAGGCGCAGAAGCTCGTCGGACTCTTTCGGTGCTTGTCGGAGACATTAACGGGAGTCGGCACAGTCTCGCTAAGCAACATTGCCGCCTTGTGGTGCGACGTCTGCCGTAACGTCATGGCCCCTTAGGTAGTCCGGGTGAAGAGGTCTCAGTATAGTATTCGGACCGTCGAGAACTTCTGGCTAGTGCTGATGGTGTGGTTGGGTCGGTAGCACGGGGCCTTTTTTCAGACTGGTGCAGATATTGGCAGGGTTGTTTCGCCAAATACCTGCCCAAAGTCGTGAGGAGCTCGCGCGCGCTCACCGTCCTGCCACCACTACGATTGCTAAGAGGACATGGTGCTTGAGGGCTGCTGCATGGGCAGAGCAAGGTCGTGAGCTTGTCGCTATCATTGGTGCCGACTTGACGCTGCCAACCATCGCTAAGAAGATACTCGAGAGCGTCAGGAACTGGGCCAGGGTTCTTCGAGACAGTCGTCTCACGGCAGGAGGTGACGGATCATACGCGGGAGGAACTCTGTGAGTAATCAGCCACATGAAAGCGTCAGCAAGGGATGGTATCCTAAAAGGTAACCTGCCGGACTGGCCATGGACGTTAAGGAATCAGTAACAGTAGTCCGCCCAATGACGAAAGAGAAGGAATGCGGTGGATATGGGACCACGCGTCACCGCTTCGTCACACCAGACAGAACAGACGCCGTGTGTGCCATAGTCCGCACAAAAATAAAAAATTACTCGTTTGACTAGTGTGAGTTGTGAAAAAGGTTCGAACCCAGCAGTGCCAAATATATGAACTGATATAATAATTATTAAAACATTATGATAATGAAGAGAAAATTTGTATATAGAATGACCACGAAGGTATTATAAAATGTTTTTCTTATTTCATCATCACAACTTATATACGTCCCACAGTTGGGCTCGAGCCTCCTCCACAATGGAAGGGAATTTGGTTTACTATACCATGCTGGTCAGACATGTTGATCAGGCATGTTGGTATAGAGTTTCATTTCGATTTTCCCTCTCTTATACAGATGTTATGTGCATACCAAATCCCATAGTCGTCTCTTATGATATCCACGGGAAAGACAGGGAGTGATGAATCGTATTCTTACTCCGTTACCACACGGATAGTTCATTGTGTAGACGTAAAATTAAATACTTCTAACACGACTTAGTAATTTCCTATTTTATTACGTGGATTCGATTCCCAAAGCAATTCTATATACCTAGGCTTTTCCAAAAAAGAGTAATGTCATAATCACTTGTGAGCCGGTTTGGAGATAGTAGTTTGTGTTGATAAATTTACCAGAAGGGTGCTGCTACCCATTCTGATAGTGAACCCTCAATCGAATTTAAAAACTAGGTAAGGGCCTAGGTAAGGGCTAAGACAATAGGGGTGACTGCACAGATGGTGTAGTGGTTAAGATACCGTCCCACCATGCCAGTCGGGGAATCTCATGCACACCAACCCTAATGTATGCCCGTTAATTATATGTTCGTTAAGTCACTCGCAATACAAGGAATATTTCCTTCGTGTAGAAATAAAATATCTTAATCCTTCGCAATAAGATACTATTATTTAGAAAATCTACTTACGTAGATATTTTTTATGTTTTATATTAGTGAAAAGCTGTGGTTTTAATTTAAAAGGCTTTTAAAACTTGCAATTTGTGTTTTTGAGCGACAAATTGATGTCAATTTAAAAGTTAGTAATGTTTATTTGTGTGAATAATTATTGCATAACATAGCATTTACGTTAGTCTATTTCGTGACTGAAACAATTTACGCCGCTTTACATCAGTGTCTTATATTTTTTCTGTCTGGCATTTAAAAAGAACTTTTGTGTAGATTATTCTCTATAACAAGCATAAAAATTACTCAAAATATTCTAGAATTTCATGGGTAAGCCTTTATTTCGTTTACATTTTCGAGACATGAGCTCCATGATCAAAGTGAATCATAATAAATAAAGAATGAAAATAATGTTGGCTTCAAATATATTTTTAAAAGCATCGTTATTGTATTTGTCATTGTCTCGCGCCTTTTTGATTGAAGCGTTACCCTTTATAATAGAAATATATGTTTATATAATATATTCATTCATACGTGTGATGTGACTGAACTTCCAATCGGCTGTACCGATTTTGATGAAATATTTGGTGTGTGTTCCAGAGTTTTCAAAAATGATTTAGAGTTACAATTAGACTTGGTTGGTGATTTTGCGATCGATTTTAAGGATATCTATTTTTTATGGTAGAGTACAACGTCTATAAAATTGGTTCAGTTAATATAGAATTATTTGTATTCTGTCGAAGTTAACTATTAGAAGTAGGCATGACCAAAACCGGGAATATACTCACTAATCTGGTGGTTCCTTAGCCAATATTTATTAATTCCATGGGAATTTAAGGGCTGATGTCATCTTGTCATCTTACATCGCAGAAAACGTCGTTACATACCATAATTAAATAATATAACTTAACAAATTTAAATAATAAAGTCAGTGGTTGCATGGTATTTACACAAGTCTCTAAGTGAGATCTTAGATTTGAATAATAGTACGGTCAAAATATATAAGTCATGCTATAAGATTTTTGGCTTAAATCCTTAATAACATGTATAAAGTTCAAATCCGTAAGATAGATGATATAATGATAAACGGCAAGCTATCGAAAGGCTTGTCTCTTTTGTAAGTGAAAGTTACTTGCCGAAATAATATATATTTAATGCATCTCTAACTCTTTGGAAACAAACTTAAGAAAAATCGATAGCAAATATTGAAACATAAATCAAAATGAATAAAGTTAATTAATAAATAGCTTATAATTATAATGTCTATTTGTAGCATGTTGAAATACAAACGCTATTACGGCTCTATTGTGTTTCAAAATAATTGAATAATTAATTTAGTTTCCAATACAAAACTACGGCTAATATAAGACTGTGTGATCTATTAATAAATTTGAATTGTTTATCTCTCAATAGGTTTCAAATATAGGGTAACTTATTCCATTACAGGGTGAGTGGTAAGGAATGCTTCATTCAGAGCCTTGGGCGACCCTTTTATCTGGAAATAAGCTTATCATGTTTATGGTTGCGAACACTAAATATATAGCGAGGTATGTTGTGGAAAGGTGCTTACACGATAACACACTTCCATTATAAGATCGTAAGGAGAAAGGTAGGATCGGCTTTTCACCCCATAACGATTTATGTTAGGTATTTATTTAGAGTTATCCGACCGCAAATAGCAATAATAGAGATCGAATTTTCAGGTAATATCATTTACTGTGTCGTATTTGTTTTACCATATGTCTCTATCATAAGTTTTTTTCAGATCTTTTTGGTCATAAGAAATATCTCGTATAGATTTTCATATTTGATATTTTGAATATTATTTACTCTATATAACTCTTATAACTCTATATTTTTACTCTATAATGACAAAATATCGACAAATATTTTTTGTTTGACTGGGCTTTTTTAGGATAGGTTATGATCTAGCCATATCTCACCCAAAGCGTATGGCTACATAAGCTGCCCTATTAACCCTCTTTTAATACGCTCTTGTTTTCGGTATGTTTCAAAAGCCAGCTAAAACAATACGCTTAGAGATATCAACTTAATTTTGAACAACCACATGCCAAACGCTGTACGCAAATTTTATTAGCCTAGGTCTGTGTAATACTTAGACGGCTTTTACAATATCCGAGAGCATTACAACGGCTGATAGTATTTTTAGCCGTTACTATAACTCAAATTTAATGTGGTACTTAGGCCTTTGTTTTTATTGGACTTTATGGGACAAATTTTCATCATATTTTAATGATCTTAGCTTCGTAATGGACAATCAAATCAAATAATTTAATACATGTAATATACTTAAGTCAAACCAACAGTATTACGTATATGAATATGATCCTATAAATGTACATTCACATAATTTCCTCTTTTGTGAGTAAAAAGTAACGGCCACACGTGGGCAACGTCTCTCGTAAAAACAGCAATACGACTAATAATTTGGTTGCCATGTGTAGGCCCGCTCTTGTCTAATTGGTAAGATGATAGAAACAGGTTTCCAATAGATAGGTATGTGTTCATAACCCACGTGTAGTAATAATTTATCGCTTGTAAAATAAATTTATAAATAACCTAACATTATAAATGCTAAATATCAGTCATTTATCCTCATAATTACTCGCCATGTTTGTCAAGATTTACTACTACATTACTTACTATAGTCGATCGAATTATTGCGAATAATACTATTGCTTTACTGAATAGTATTGGTCTTAGTATATATTTATCACGGACACTATTACAAATGTCTCACTCAAGACTTATAACTCACTGCCTCCTTTTTCATGTCCTCGTTCCTTGAATAGATTGCAGACATTATTACCTAAGTTACTACTACCGTATCTCATAGAGTTACTATAAGTATTTTCACTCTTTATCAAACCGTATTAGTACGGTATTGTTAGAAATGTTCTTTATCCTTATCCTGTTTACTTCATTTTGTTATAAACAATACACTAGACAATATGACTAATCTTTATACACTCATTTGCAAAAAAAACGGGCACCTAAGCAATGAACCATTTCAAATGTTAATATTTCTTTGTTTGATAATTATAGGTAGTTTTATCCACACAATTTGCTAAATTAATAAGAAAATAATCGTTTTCATCAGTATTTCATAAAATTTAGATACAATTTATGGGAAATAATGCTAAACCTCGCTAGTAGTGTATATTCGCTAGTAGTGCATATGCTCATGAAGTAAAAATAAAAAAGTTTTTTTGTTTGTTTTTCTTTAATAAAGTAAAAGCAGATAAATGTTTAGTATCGAGTGTGACCCCCTCTAGCTAAAATCACAGCTTGAATTCGTCTGGGCATGCTAGCGAGTATATCCCGGATACTTGCTTGCGGAATACGTTCCCACTCCGCAGTAATCACATTCTTCAGCTCTCTGATGGTCTGCGGAGCCGGGTGTACTGATCTCACACGCCGTTTCAGAACGTCCCAGACATGCTCTATGGGATTGAGGTCGGGACTTCGAGCTGGCCAATCCAAACGACGAATGCCGACCTCTTGCACATACGCATTAACATCGCGGGATCGGTGGGCGCGAGCATTGTCGTCCATAAAAATCGAGTCTTCACCTAGAGCGGCCAATGCGGGTTGTGCATGAGAAATTAGAACTTCCGTTATGTATCGATGCCCAGTCAGTGAGCCGTTTTCAATGAAGACTAACTCTGTACGATCCATTGAATTTATTCCTGCCCAAAACATAACAGAGCCCCCACCATAAGGTGTGATTTCTTCGAAACATGCCTCTGCAAAGCGTTCTCCTTGTCTTCTTAGCACTCGCCGACGTCGATCTTCACCGAACAGAGATATCCTGGCTTCATCAGAGAACAAAACCCTATTCCAATCGTCTTGAGTCCATGATTCACAATTTCTAGCGAACCTAAGCCTGTGAACTCTGTGCTCACGGAGTAATTTGAGGCCGCGGGCCGGGCGGTGACTGCGTATATTGGCAGCGAGAAGCCTCCTCCTGACCGTCCATAGACTAATATGCACATTTCTTGCTTCTTGGAGGTTGTTCTTAAGATCCACATACGAAGATTTGCGATTTCTCAATGCGCGACTCACAAGAAAACGATCATCCCGTGGTTGGGTACATGGTTTTCTTCCAGAACCAGGCCTTCTCTCGACGGAACCAGTCTCCTGATATCGCTGCCAGGTCCTTTGGACTGTCGAGCGACTAACATTTAGCCTCCTAGCCACGAAACATTGGCTGCAACCCTCTTCAAGCAGCGCGATAATTTTGGTAGCTTTTACCACTTTATCTACCATTTTTGATACAGCCAAACAGCATTAAATAAAGCTTTGACAGTCAAGGATATGAAATTAATCGATAAAAATTGAATAAAAGTTATGAAAGTCGATGTTAACTTCTGGAACTTCGCGCCAAAAATGTAGGATAAAAAGGGGTTTTCTGTAAAAATGAACATCAAATGAAAAATTGAATTTAGAACGTACTTTTTTAAATACCACAGCATTTTTAAAACCGGCCAGTAACGTGTACAAACGATTGAAACCTTTTTGGTATTGTATCTTTTTAAATATGAATGAAAATCAAAACCGCCCGTTTTTTTTGCAAATGAGTTTATATAAATTTTTTGACGTATTTCATGATTTTAATGAAGAACCTTCGTATTGAATTTCATTTCAATAACTTCAAAAACGACAAAGTTTCACTTTAATTTTGCACCCCCGTTTGACCCCCTTAGGAGGTGAATTTTCAAAAATTCTTTCTTAGTGCTCCCCTACGTTATAAAAGGAACCTCTGTGCAAAATTTTAAGTTTCTAACCTTAGTTTAGGCCCTGCGTTGATATGTCAGTGAGCTTCTCCTTTTATATACATATATAGATATGGGTGGACTATGGTAAGCGCACGCGCGGTCCTGTCCGTCCGGGGTGATGAAAGGACGGCGCGCGGGCCCATAACCCACCCGTACCCACGTCACCTCGTTGTTGGGCCGACCACCGGAGCAGATGTGACTTGACATCAATGGTCGGCCCGACGGAATTCCCTTTCGGGTAACCTCTCACCTCTCGACGTACTGGGACGTCGGTCGCCATCGCGCGGTCAGCCTCTCTGCGGGTGACGGACAATTCCCCGGTCCGATCACCCGCGGCCTCAGCTAGGGCGGCATTAGGCGCAGATACTCGCACCTGCGCCGCCCGAGTCGCCGGTGGCGGAACGTGTCGCCGAATAGGAGCTCTACTCGCACACGATCCGCCGCCTCCTTCCGTGAGATAACGGCCTCACAGAAGGCGGCGACCGCGACCCAGTTCTTGACGCTGACGAGCATCTCCCTGGCGGTGGTCGGCAGCGCCAGGTCGGCACCGATAATTGCGACGAGTTCACGGCGATCCCCCTCCCATGCAGCACACTCCTCGAGCGTGTGCTGCGCCGTGTCCTCGTCGCAACTGCAGTGGTGGCAGGACGGTGTGCTCTCCCTCCTGACAATCTTGTGCAGGTACTTCCCGAAGCAACCGTGCCCCGTCAGCACCTGCACCAGTCGGAAGGAAAGCACCCCGTGCGTCCGCTCCAACCACTCCATCAGCACCGGCCGGAGAGCCTCGACGGTCCTGACACCGTGCCGAGGACTCTCCAGCCGGACTGCCCAACGGGCATTCTTAACAGGTTAGGAGTTATTTGATTTAATAGGTCTATCGAACTTCTAACCCATAAATTATCTTAACTGTTATGGGATCGGCATTTGTAACTATTTATTACTTGATAGATAAGATACCGACTTGAACGACCAGTATCGTGGGTTCAAATTCCACGCAGGACAACATTTTATGCGATCAACAAATTGTTGTTCCGATTTTGGATGTAATTTTTGTCCGTTAAATTAAAATGTCTGGTTGACCGTATATTTTTGTTGTATTTTTGTCGAATTTATTTGGATATATATTAATAAAAACAAAAATTAAATAATGAAAAAAATATCAAAAATTACAAAAAGAGAATAATAATAACACCGAGATTCGATCCCACGCTGTTTGAATGCCAAAAAAAAACAAAAAATTGGACGACTTCGCAACTGAGCTATCGTCACTCGCGATGTCAACAGCGAAATTTGAATCCATATTCTATTGACATTTTATATCATTGTATTGATTAGCTAAAAACACCGACAAAACAACATTTTCTATAAATAAAACATAGCTAGATCGATTTTTTGGCCCCGAAACCTCTAGTATGCCAAATTTCATCAAAATCATTGGAGCCGTTTCCGAGATCCTGAATATATATATATACTAGATGATCCGGCGAACTTCGTAACGCCATAATTTTTTTCGTAAATATATATTCTAAATTTCCGTAAATATAGTCTCTAATGGAAGAACCATTACAGCTTTGAAAGATTCGTTAGTTTTGGTCGCTGCATTGTTAATGATGATTCAAAGAGAATACAAATTACTCATTATTGATTTCTGACAAAATTATAATTATCAAATTTTCAACCATACTTAACTATAGACAAAATTTCGTTTAGCTGTCATTTGCATTTTGTTATTACATATCAAATGCGTTTTTTTATACTACTTTTCATATTAACTTGTATTCTATTTGACATTTTGTCACGTCACACGGGAACGCGATCGAACGGGATAAAAGAGTTATTGGCGAAATCTTGTAAACACCATATCCTATGTCCGTCTTCTGGTTCTAAGCTACCTCCCACCAATTTTCAACCAAATCGGTACAGCTGTTCTTGAGTTACTTAGCGCAGGAGGCTGTCTATTTGTCGGCGCGGCATCCGCCCTTTGGTGGCTCATGACGAATGTGGACTGACCCAGCGCTACATACCGGCGGCTGTAGGCGGGGATGATTCGATTCATGGCCCCGTACAGCGCACCTGTGTGGGTGGAGTTCCTGACCGTCTAAGTCAGGAGCCTCCTGTGGCGACTACAGAAGGCCATGGCGGTCAGAGCCATACGCGGATACCGCGCGGTGATGACGGAGGCAGCGTACGTGCTGGCTCGAATTGCGTGGGAGTTGGAGGCGGAGATACTCGCTGGTCTCTACTGGCGGGTATCGGCGACGCTAACGGGGGCTAGTCGCGAAGAGGGAGAGGACGCCGTCCTGCCATCGCGCAATCCTGCGCAATCATCGGTGCTGACCTAACGCTGCCGACCATCGCTAGAACGATGCTTGACAGCATTAGGAACTAGGACCCGGTCACGGCTTCTCACAGAAGGAGGCGGCGAAGCGGGTCCGGGAGAAATACCTCTACCATGACACGCTCCGCTGCCGGCGCGTTGGGCGGACAGGTGGGGGTACCTGCACCTGATGCCACCTTAAATAAGGTCAAGGGCGGACTAATGCCGCAAAGAGGCCGACCGCGGAGGGTGACGCTCGGGCAACACTGTCTTGTTGCCGAGGTGTCGATTGTTGCCGAGGTGTCGAAGGGGACGGTACCCGAAAAGGTAATCCACCGAGCCGCCCACGGATGTCAAAGAATCGGTACCAGATGGTTAAGAATCGGTCGGGAACCCCTACCTACGGTGGGCCGCACGCTACTCATCCGTCGCCTAGAGATAGATTGGGCGAGGCATGTCCAAAACTTTATTTTTTGGGCGGGTTATAGTAAGCGCACCGGCCGTCCATTCCGTCTGGGGCGACGAAAGGACGGCGCGTGGGCCCATAACCCTCCCGTACCCACGTCGCCTTCGCAGTTGGGCCGACCATCAGTTCCGAGTTCCTTGTCCTCAGTGGTTGGCTCGACGGAATACCTTTTCGGGTACCCTCAGCTCTCGATCCGTCCCGGGACGTCAGTTACCGTCGCGCGGTCAGCCTCTCTGCGGGTGACGGACTAAAGTCCCCGGTCCGATCACCTGCGGCCTCGGCTAGGGTGGCATCAGGCGCAGGTACTCGCGCCTGCACCACCCGAGTCACTGGCGGCGGAACGTGTCACCGAAGAGTAGTTCCTCTCGCGCAAGATCCGCCGCCTCCTTCCGTGAGATGACGGCCTCACAGAAGGCGGCAACCGCGTTCCAGTTACTGACGCTGCCGAGCATCTCCCTAGCGATGGTCAGCAACGTCAGGTCGGCACCGATGATTGCGACGAGTTCATGGCGCTGCTCTGCCCACGCGGCACATACCTCGAGCGTGTGCCGTACCCTCGTCGCAATTGCAGTGGTGGCAGGACGATTTGCTCTCCCTCCTAACGACCCTGTGCAGGTACTTGGCGAAGCTACCCGTCGATACCTGTCATATTTGCATGTCCAAACTATTGCCTACCACAAAAAGCTAAAAGGGGGCTGTTGTTTTTAAAAAAATATTAGCTGTTTTCCGTAGCAAAATTCTAGTATTGGTCGTCAGGATATTGGAGCGTCAGAACCCAATGATGATTGTCATAGGTATTCATCATAACCGCAATGCCAGATAAGCGTGCTCTTCAAAATACAATATTTTACATGCCTTCAAGAACATGCGTAACTCTTTACTATACCATTCTAGACCATCCATCCATCAGCCTATAGATGTCCACTATTGGACATAGGCCTCTCCACGAGAATGCCACTAAAAACGATCCTGTCACTTGGATCCATCGGGGTCCCTGCGACTTTCAAGATGTCGTCATTCCATCTAATAGGGGATCGTCTTACGCTACGTCGTCGCCATATGATTGCCACTCGAGAACCTTTATTCTCCAACGGTTGTCGGTTCGACGAGTGTTCTGGCCTGCCTATTGCCATTTCAACGTGCTAATTCTGCGGGCTATTACGCTTACACTCGTTCTTCTACGGATTTTCGTCTTTTATCACGTATAGAAATACCGAGCATAGCCCTCTCCATGGTACGTTGAGCGAGTTTGAGCCTTTTTATGAGGCTGATATTTAGGGAAGATGTTTCAGTGCCGAATGTCATCACTGGTAACACACACTGGTTATAAACCTTTGTTTTCAGACACTGCCGACCATCCAAATAAGCAATGTTAATTATTTAGATATAGAATTATTTAGAGATATGTGTGTTTAACATATATAACTTAGCAAAATTCATGGCATAGATCTACTTATATGTACATAGACCCGCAACCAGTGTGCGGTAGTCTATTTAATCTACCCACTATCGCTCCTATTTGGATTTAATAGCATAAATAAATGAAATCTCCTATACACCACACAAATAATAAACTTTTCACAATATCAAATCGCAATAGGTCCATAAAACAATGTTTTTATAGATAGAGAGATATGCTTTCATTACACAATCGTGATTAATAAAGATGAACTTTTATATTTCCCCTTACCTTTTCTATGTAACGGGACTATCAGAAGAATATGAGTGAAATGGCTGAAACGACGTAATTTGCAACTTGAATGAGTCAGCCTTTCACTAGTAATTTGGACACCATTCATTCCCCATTCAAATCGAAAACCACATAGAACTTACATACTCCTCTGACTATTCAGAGTAATCGTACCGCACTTATAACGCCATTCATAAGTCTTTATACTATTCCAGTTGAAAAAGAAATGTAATATTGTATTCTTCTTAAGCCACATTTTATCGTTACATTAATATTAAAGATATACTGTTTTGTACTATGTTAACCTGATCGATTGGCACAGGCTTTTATTTTTTCATATGCCTCTTCATCCGTAATGATGTTGTTATTGCATTCGCAGCTTATCTCCTTATAAAACCTATGTAAGTGTAGGAAAGGCTGGTTTGCTGTATATTTTATTCTTATACCCCACTACTAAACACCAAAGAAATATACTATGATAATCTAATCAACAAGTTAAAAATCATGTTAATTCTTGATACTGCGAATTAAAATACGTACGATAGCTTTTTCGACTCATTACGACGTCTAGAAAAATGTGCGAAAATTGTAAAACCGCACATAGGCAATTTCAAAAGTCACAAACAAATAGAGATACCAAAAAGGTGGTCTATGTTTTTGGAAATAACTCAAAAAGTACGGGGTTGGAGGAATTTAAAAATATTTTAACCAGGAAAAAACTACTTTAATTGGACATAATTAAAATGGACCACCACACAGGAAACACTCGTTCTCAAATAAAAAAAGAATCACTAAAATCGGATCACCCCGTCCAAAGTTCTGAGGTAACAAGTTAAAAAAATACAGTCGAATTGAGAATCTCCTCCTTTTTTGAAGTCGATCTAAAAGTTCTTAAAGAAGAACAGTTTCAAAAAAAATATCAACTCCCAACTACAAGTTGTAAGTTCCCGTGGTAGTCATTAAAAACAATTGTGAGATCACCAGAAGAATTTATTAGCAGCATTATTCAGGAAATATTATAATAACAACTGCAATCTTCAACCTGCCTACTAAGTATGATGATTGAGGCAATTCAACAATACCTGGTTAACAATACCTTCGGGAAGTCCTGTAACAAACCTGGGTTGTTGTAACTGCAGTCATATTTGAATATATGGAATGTTGTTAGGATAATAATAATATTCATGATATTTCTCTGTAATATTCATGATATTCAAGTAGCTAGCGAGAAAATATTCCAGAGAGGTTACTTGAGGACATAATGTCATTTACCTAGGTATGTTTGTGAATTATTAAACAACAATTTAGTGAATATTCATAGCTTCTTTGACAGCTCAAAGTGAATTGTACAATTTATTTATAATTTCATTATTTTAACATGATCATTTCTGTTTTTATACTCTCTAAGTATTAGGGTAATTTTTATTTCTTCAGGCTTTTTCTTCTTTTAGATTAGATTATAATATATTCCATAAATACTGTACAATGGTTACCACTTTCTTTCGATATAAATTGTCAAACTCGTCTGGCACGCGAGATATGTCTAGAACATTTCCTTTATTTGGAGGAGCTCCGAGCGAATAGGAGGTATGAATGACTGAGAAAAAGATAATTCATTCAATCATTTCAGCCTATCGCCGTCCACTGCTGGACGTAAGCCTCTCTCATGTTACGCCGCAAGATTATTCATTATTACATCAAAAATTTTGGTCGAAGAATGGCTGCACAATGGACGCTCTTATTTAAAAAATATATTCAACAATCATATTTTAAATGAAATTGATATTAGGATGCGTATATATACATTAAGCGATGTGAATAATTTACTTTAATAAATAAACCTTTATTCATTTTTTTTTTGACAGACATGGCGAAGGGCGACGTTTGGTTTCATTAATATTTTCTTGGAACGTCCACATCGTACCATGTCATTCATAATATATCAATATCTTATATCTTTAAACGAGCAATTTTTGTATATATATATATATATACTAGTGATGTAACGAATGTGTGTACCGGGTTGAGAGATACACACAAAAAAAAAAAAAAAAAAAATGTAACGAATGTTAGGATTGAGACATTCGCGAATGCGACTGTGAGTGCAAATATTTATCTCCAACATTCGCGAATGCGAATATGCGAATATAATATATACTAGCAACCCGCCATCGCTTCGCTTTGGTTATAGGTTATAGTCCCGGTTATAGTTCCCGTTCCCGTGGGAATACCGGGATAAAATATAGCCTAGTTTACGCCCTGATATTATAGCTTTCCATTGGTGAAAGAATTTTTGAAATCGGTCCAGTCGTTTTGAAGATTACCCGGAACAAACAGACAGACATACAGACAGACAAAATTTTTTTAATTGCTATTTTAGGCATAGGTGTCGTGCAAATAACCGTGTGAGCATGAAAAAAGCCTATTATTTTGACATTACAAACAGACACTCCAATTTTATTTATTGGTATAGATGAATGTTGACTTTCAAATAAAGCGCGTGCAAAATATCATACGGGCTTAACATTTCGTACCAGCAATGTTTAAGCCAAATATAGCAAAGGTTAACCGTTACAAGTTGAACGAATGAAACTAATAAGATTCGTTCGAAAATATTCGTTGTAATTTGAGATTAGTTTATTATTATTATTGTATTTGTCAATTTTACAAACATGAGTAAAGCACATGTTACTGAAGTGTGGAGTTATTTCACAATTTGTGACGCTGAGAGTGTTAAATGCATGGTATGTCAAAAAGTTTAACGATTACTTAAAAAAAATAATGTAATTTTTTCATAAAGAATCATGTTCTTTTTTTATTGGCAAAATTCATTATTCATTCACACAAAAAATCGGTTGTCTGTAAAGTCGGTTTACTGACGATAGTTGAACGTGACAACGTCATAAGAAAATACTGATGGAATGGTTTCATTTTTCAAAAGAAAGTTTTAATTTTATTTGTTTGATAGATATTTTGTATGGCAAGCCTTAAATGGAACTGGAGGCGAAAGTACTCGCCGAAATGTATCGGCGGGTGTCGGGGGTGCGAGGGGAGGGCGGTATTGTTTCCTTAAGGCCAATTATGTATTGCCGACCGAACCGATAATTTATAACTCAAGAACGGCTGTACAGATTTGGCTGAAAATTGGTGGGGAGGTAGCTTAGAACCAGGAGACGGACATATGATACTTTTTATCCGTTCTTTTTCTTCTTCTTAATGACAATGAGCTACTTTTTATCCCGTTCGATCGCGTTCCCGTGTGACGTGACATAAAATGTCAAAATGATTTTTTTTTTGTTTCTGTTCGTCTATTCGGACAGGCAAAGGGATACAGCCAATTGTGATATAATTTTCTTCATATTATTTAACATTTCTTTATATAGAATAGCTTATTTATAATCATTTCCGTCAATAAGTCAAGTCTTTACCATTAATTAGGCGCTGAAAACCTAATTAAATTATTTCTCAGGGAATTTCAGTAGAATATGAAAATACATTAGGTGTATTTTCCACCACTCTTATATCACATTCACCACACCTCAGTACCTTAACTGTATTATATTACATAAAATATCAGCAAAATTATTCAATATAACACTATAAAATACTAAAATAATGAATATAATACAAGAGCTTAACATGACATTTCCATATTCGCGCCGAAACTCACGTCAAAGAGAATACAAGTCACTATGAAACGTAGGATAAAAAACGCATTTGATATGTAATAACAAAATGTCAATTAGCTAAACGTAATTTTGTCTATAGTTAAGTATGGTTGAAATTTTGATAATTATAATTTTTTCAGAAATCAATAATCAGTAATTAGTGTTCCCTTTGAATCATCATTAACAATGCCGCGACCAAGACGATTGAATCTTTCCTGACAAAGCTGTAATGGTTCTTCCGTTAGAGATTATATGTATATTTGGAAATTTAGAAAATATATTTATGAAAAAAATTATGGTGGTACAAAGTTCGCCGGGTCAGCTAGTATTTGATATTTTTTTCATTATTATATTAAGATAAGTATCTAAATAAATTGCGCAAAAATAAAACAAAAATTTCCCGAGCAAAGCTCGGTCAACTAGATATTTAATAATATTCATCAACTACCATTTCTGTTATATAAATAAGTTAGTTACAAATGCTGTTGTAATGGCAACTATTGTTAAATAACTATAGTTGCCATGACAACAGTATTTGTGCAGCGTTCTTGATGAACAATGTCCGGTTCTTATGATATTCTGTCCGATTTATTAACATTCATAGTCAAATTTGTTACATACTTCGGTTTGTTACATTCAGCGATAGCCACCATACATATATATATATATATATATATATAGTAAAAGTATACTCTAGTGATAATACTTAGATGTGTTGAAAAAAAAACGTAGGCAGACAGTATTTTTGTTCTGGATAATTTATAAGATCAATTTTAATTCCTAACCCGCCTGCCAAACATAGCGATTATGTCATAATCCATTTTGAAAAGACCTATATAAAGCAATGGAAAATTAGTTAAGCTATTGAAGGGATTAATTAAATAAAAATCAGCCAAGTGCGAGTCGTACTCGCGCACGAAGGGTTCCGTATCATTGACTAAGTACCTAAACAAGTGCCAATCTGTTGCCATTATCGATATCGAGCAGAAAAGGGCAAAAAAAATCGCGTTTGTTGTATAAGAGGCCCCCTTAAATAATTATTTTATTTTGTTTTTAGTATTTGTTATTATAGTGGCAACAAAAATACATAATTTGTAAAAATTTCTACTGCCTAGCTATCGCGGTTCTTGAGATACAACCTGGTGACAGACAGACGGACGGACAGACAGCAGAGTCTTAGTAATAGCGTCCCGTTTTTACCCTTTGGGTACGGAAGACTAAAAAGAATATGAAATATATATATATATATATATATATATTTAACTATATATTTAACATAATTTATATATATTTAACTACTACACCAGTCAAATTTAATTTTACTAAAGGAATAATTCTGTAAGTGCACGACCGAATCACTTCATTTTGTACATTACATTCTAACCATCATCATCATTTCAGCTCATATACGTCACTGTTGGGCTCGAGCCTCCTCCACAATTGGAGGGAAATTGACCTTACTGTACCATGTTGGTCAGATAGGTTGGTATAGGATTAGTAAGTTGTATTCTAATATTTGGTGATAATTTCTAAATAAATAAGGAGGAAAAAATTGAAAATAATACCCTATACCAACTTGTCTGATCACTGTGATATATGTAGGTCAATCTCTCTCCCATTGTGGAGGAGGCTTGGGCTCAGCAGTGGGACACAATGATATGAGAAAAGAAAATAAATATAAACTGTTAGATTTCTTTTATAAAGATTTAACACCGCCCTCTAAGAAATATATCTTTGTGTAGCGGGGCATTTTATAAATCGAACACGATTTTTCCTTGGATTGAGGACAAACCTTTATGGATCCTGAGTTTTTATCATGCAGCATAATACTCGACCAGTACAGAGGAATAGATATTTCGAGCACTATACCATTTCCACAGGCATATTTATCTTGATGTTAAATGTTATGTAGTACTTCATGTTTATATATAAAATGAAATAATTCCATACATAAAATGAATTATTAATAAAAATATTTTTAATAAAAATATTTATATCATTTTAAGTAGATTTACTGTATAAGCTACTTGAGCAATCAGAATCAAGATGTTTCTAACAAAATAATCTGAAAAAATAATTCACTCAAGCGAGGTAAGGAGAAAAAATTCATTGTATTAAGTAATGCGGTCGTGAAAGTAGGGCAGAAAGATGAAGACAAAATTGAGGACAGGGGATAAAGGGCCGAAAGTAACCGAATCTAAATGAAAAGAAACGGAAAAGTGGTATGTTTTTGTCCCGTTTGCCTATCGTTTTGTATGTTTGGTTAAAGCCCTTATCTTGCAAAGGTTGTTGTACCTTTCTTTCACCGCATTAGTCACTCTTGTTGTCAGAATACTTTGATAATTTAACACGCGTTTTTTAATAGGATTTTTATTGCTTTTTTTTAAGTTTTTTTTTTAATTGTTAGGAACTGCGGGTCATTAGAATAAGGAATATTTTTATCGTGAACGGTATTACATCGATATTTATTTCTATTAATTATAATGCTTATCTTTTAAATAATATGAGTATATTATTATTTAAATTCGTTTTATTATATAACTAATTATATATTAATTTATAAGAGTAAATAATTACATATTTTAAAATTATGTATTGCCCATTTCTCAACCAGTTAATGACAAAAAATACTGCATCCTATTGATGCCATCCTGTGCCAGTACGATAACAGATGAAAATTTAATATGCATTGTATTCTTAACTTGTTACACTAGGATATGAACCTATATATTAACACTTTACATAAATTAGGTGTCCCATAATACCTCCAAGATATAGATAAGAAAAGGAATTCCACTGGTGCGCTCGCGCCTCCTCCACAATGAGAGGGAATTTGACCAACTACACCATACTGGTAAGACATGTTGGTATAGGGTTTCATTTTGAGTATTCCTTCTCTTGCACAGATGTTATGTGCATATTATATCCCTTAGTCGTCTTTTACGACATCCACGGGCAAGATAGGGAGTGGTGAATTGTATTTTTGCTCCGTCACAACATGGAAAAAAAAAGAATATAATAGAATAATAGAAAAAATATTAATGTACTATAATTTTGTTCGGTAATGGTAGATACAATTATAATTAATTTATTTTTGTAATGAAATGATATAAGCTTGCTTTTTTTACGACTAGTGTGTGTTACCACTGATGACTTACGGCATTGAAAGGTGATCCCTAAATGTTGGCCTCATAACCAAACTCAAACTCGCTTAGCATCCTTACTCGGGCTTTCTCTGCGAGATAGAATTCGAAATGTGAAAATCCGTAGAAATACGGATGTACCAGACGTAATACGAGGAATTAGGACGCTGAAGTGGCAATGGGCAGGTATGTGGCCGGTTCGACGAACCGTCAACCGCTGGCGAACAAAGGTTCTTAACTGGCGACCACGTATCAAACGAGGCAGTGTAGGACGGCTCCCCACTAGGTGGAACTGGGCGTCCTTCGATGCAGGTGGCACATAACCGCGCTTAGGTCCAACATTGGATGGCGATAGGCTGATTGATGATTTTTTTTCGAATATTGTAGAAAATATTTGTAGACTACAATTGTAGGCCATGGAAAAAATAACCTGTGAAAAGAACCAACATGAATAATGCTTAGAAGGCTGTTACTATATCATAAAATAACTCTGAGCGCTATGCCGTCATTTTTGAGCGGTACAGGTGAGTACGTGAGTAAATGGATTTTTTCTCAGGTACAAGTGAGGAATTACGACTAATTATTAATGTACGGCTTTTTATAGCTTATAGATGATTAAAAATAAATGTCGAAAAACCTAGTGGCATACTAGTCTAATCTTCTAATTTAAACTAATTATACCTTAACAAAATATCATTAAAATCGGTTGAATATTTGCCGAGTATATCGTGAACAAATTTCACTTTGGTAATACACTATTACACTTCCTGTATGACTATTATACACTAGCAACTCGCCCTCGCTTCGGTTTCAGTCGCCTTACCCGCGTAGTTCCCGTTTCCCTGGGAATACCGGGATAAAATAAAGCCTATATTACTCCCTGATATTATAGCTATCCATTGGTGAAAGAATTTTTGAAATCGGTCCAGTAGTTTCGGAGCCTATTCGTTACAAACATACATACAAATTTTTCCTCTTTATAGTATTAGTATAGATTAAGACTAGATTTCCAGCTTGGCTTTGTACGGAACCTTCTGAAAATAAATCCTTTAAAATTAGATCATCAAGGCCGATACATTTACAAAAGGTTATTAAAATCGGCTAAGTGCTTTTAAAGAGACTGATACTGTTGCTCATGGACCTTTATTAGGCCGCTGCCTACTATGAAAGAACTCGAGAGAGTGTAAATGCAATGAGGTTCAGTGATAATAAAGGCATTACCAAATCCCGCTACCGCTCACCGAACGAAGTGGGGTAACAGATCGCTATTATTCAGACGTCGATTTTCTGCGAAAATGTGGTACTGTTCTAGACAGAGCGGCCCGCGGCTGTAGACAGAAGACCGTTGACAGTATGGTCCTACCACAGCAACCTTAGAGTCAAGATACATCAGGGTCGGATATGGATGTCAAGAAATCGGTATCAGTAGTCGAGGCAATGGAGATGGCGAGATAGCATGATGTATTAGGAAGCCGCACGCCACCCTTTTCCATTAGTTCCAGACCATAGCCTACCCAAAATATGATGTAAAAAGAGTCACTGAGACCTTTATATAAAATGTTTATTTTTAAATAGAGCAATAAAACAATGTAAATAAAAGATTAAAAGATATATTTATGTCATACGTGCTATGTTTATATCATATAACACTACATAACACAATATAATAAATTTTACCTAAAGGCCCGCATCCGGGGGCTGCGGGTAATTTCTTATCTTAGTAACTTGTAAAGTACCCTCGGGATAAGAAGGTATTCGCTAACATAACTTTGTATCAATAACCTAAATTCAGGTGGTATATTTGAATATGGAGATTTTCGTACTATTAAGATTTTCTTATCATAGTGAGGGATATTTACTGTAATACATTTTAATCAAAACCGCGATAGTTAATTGTAATGAATTACTATTGAGAAAGCAAACGAATATATTTTGGTAGTTTATATGAAATAATTAGCAACCCGCCCTCGCTTCGCTTCAGTTTCAGTCGCCTTAGCCGCATAGTACCCGTTCCCGGGGGAATATAGAGATAAAATATAGCCTAAGTTACTCCTTATATAGACAGCTACTTGGTAGTAAAATATTATTAAATTCCGTTTATCCGTTTTGAAGATTACCTCAAACAAACAGACAGACAAACGGACAAAAAAACTTCAAACAGACAGACAAACAGACACTTCAATTTTGATGATTCAATTGAGATGTTGAATTAATCTAAATATTAAAGTTAATTCAACATCTATTAGTCTCAGTTCTTAATTAGAATTCTCGTTAGTTAAGTAACTAGCAGGGTTCATCCATTTCACCTGGAAACGATATGGTCTTCAACTGTACGTTTCCAGCGATCATTTCGCTCACGTACGTGCAGGCTCTGGAACGAACTACCTGCTGCTGTGTCTCCCGAGCGCTATGACATGTCCTTCTTTAAACGAGGTTTAAGAAGAGTATTTCCTTCACGGTAGGCAGCGGCCTGGCTGTGCCCCTGGTATTGCAAAGGTCCATGTGCAGCAGTTTCACTTACCATGAGGTGTGCTGCCTGCTCGTTTGCCACCATCGGCAATAAAAAAAAACTTCCCACATAAGTTAAGTAGTAAGTTTTTAAAAAGTTCGACCATGAGAATCATAGATTTCATTCAATAATTAAATAACAGTATTATTACGCGACAGAGTATTTTACATTTTTCAGGGCCCCTGTGATTGCTCAAGTGTTTGAAACGCTAGTAAAGTAAAAATCAAGTACAAACCCGACAAAGTACGACATGCTAGTTTTATTTTATATGTACAGTACTAGCGTAAACATCAGAGATTTTCTATTCAATAATGTTGAGATATTATACTCTGATCTGTGATTTGACGAAGTGTAACAATGAGCAAAATAAATAATCCTTTACCCTAGAATTGTTATTTACGTAATTTTTTTTTTAATAGAAGATGATACTGCTAGGTATAATAGAGATAGCTACATATACTTTGTATGTAAATATACAAATTTACGTACAAAGTGTGTGTGGACTTAAACCTATTTCTAAAAGGGGTAGGCACACAAGCACAATCCTAGCATATCTTCCTCGCATCATTCATACTCATTACATTCAACTCTACAGTTACCTACGATGTGGTTATGCTCTTGTAATCATCTCATTCATATTTATTTTGTATATTTATTGCGTAAATCATTTTCCACTTCTTCTTCAATTCACAGCGTTCTCTTATAATACTATTCCTAATTTTCGCTTTCAAATTTACACCATTCATACTCGTACTTCGACATACGTTCATCTCTGCAACATTTATTTTACTGACATGTCTTTGCTGCCAAATGAAGTTTTTACTGCCATACATTAGGATGATAACTGTAATGGGTATTTACTTTCACATATTTGAATTTGTATATAATTTGCTGCGGAACATTAATGATAATTTGTTCACGTTTCGTTAGAGTTATAACATTTTCAAACAGTTCATTTCTTAATTTTTGTAAGTATTTACGACGATTATTAAAAAAAAACAGAGATAGTTAAAAAAAATTTTTTTTGAATATTTCCCGATACAAACTAAAATAATAAAAAAAAAGCATTATGTTCTCCTCAACAGGAATGATCAATTAATTGTCATTTAACGGTTATAATGGCATGCGTAAAGTACTTAATCAAGTAATCATACACCATTAAGTACATCATTTTATGGGAAAGGGTACTCCCTCGGGGTATTCCGTCGGGTCAAGCACTGAAGTCAAGGAACTCTGCACCGGTGGTCGGCTCAACGACAGGCGAAGTGCTATATAGGTGGGTTACGGGGCCGCGCGCCAAACCTCTGTCGCCCAGGTTGGAGCCGGGCGGCGGGTGCACTGACCGTACAACAAAAAAGGCACATCATTTTAGGAAAGAGCTGATATTCTTACGCTGCTGGACCGATATTACCCAAACATCTTAGCTGAGAACCACTGCAAGGAAAGTTTTCAAATGAAAAAAAAACTGCATCGAAATCGGTTTATCCGTTTGCGAGCGACGGTGCCACAGACAGACACACACAACGACAGACACACACAACGACAGACAGACATAGATGTTAAATTTATAACACCCCTCTTTTTGCGTCAGGGGTTAAAAATATGTTTTTTTTTCCGAGCATCCAAATATTTGTTTGATAAAAATCATATTTGCCTGTCTTGTGCCCGGGGAGAGCATGAAAAGTTACGGTCACGTACAGGGAATGTATTCTTTTTACTCGCTTTGTGACCTTTCCAGCACTTAAGCTTTTTCGCTAAATTGGAAAAATCTTCCGGGTTTCTATTCACAAAAAAACTTTTGTGTGAACACTTTCATATTGAGATGCTCTCAAATAAATGAAACCTTTTACTTATTACCCTTTTATCATTTTCAAAAGTTAGCTGTAAAATGATTGTATGGCTACTTGCCGCTGAATTGAAACGCATTACGTACTTTGAATATAGCTCTAATGGATAACAGAATCCTTCTTTTACAGTTTACGTATTATTCTTAAAAGAGTTAGTAAAGGTGTAATTTATGAGCCTACTAGCAACGCGCCCCCGCTTCGTTTCGGTTTCAGTCGCTTTACCCGCGGCGTAGTTCCCATTCCTGTGGGAATACCGGGATAAAATATAGCCTATGTTACTCCTTGATATTATAGCTTTCCATTGGTGAAAGAATTTTTGAAACCGGTTCGGTGGTTTAAGCGTGAAAGCGTTACAAACAAACAAACATCCTTACTTTCGCATTTATAATATTAGTATGGATGTATGACGTTCTCTGTCAAACACAGGATTGGAAAAGCCCAAGTGAGGTTCTCTTTTTCTACGTGCTCTAATGAGAAGTGTTCCAAGGAGCTGTTTGATTTAGTAAAACGTCTTCTATCTAACGTATCAACCTGTACTATACTGCAGCATGATTCACCAATATAGCCTATATATAGCCTTCCTCGATAAATGGGCTATCTGACACGAAAAGAATTTCTTCAAAGATGTTTTTAACATCAGATGTTTTACCACCAGAACGAACAACCGTCATACTGAAGCTCATTTTCATAGTTTCGTTTATACAGTGCTCATAACGATTGTATTGCTTGTAATACATATTTGCCGCAACACATAATTATTAAATGAATTATTTTTATGACGGTTTTCTTCATGATATACCTATTCATGATCACATTTCAGATACGATAATGTATGTCAATAAAGACCAGCCAACATTTTATAATTAATGTGTACGCAGGCACACACGTCCTCTATATTTTTTGATTCTATTAATCTGGTCATCATCGTCATCATCTCAGCCCATATACCCTCTTCACTTATGGGAGGCAAACTAACCTACTATACTACTCTGATCAGATGTGTTATCATAGAGCTTTGTTTTTGAGTTTTCCTTCTCTTGCATAGGTGTTATATGCATATTATAATCTCTTAGTCGACTTTCAAGACACTCAAGGTTAAGAAAGGGGGTGGCGAATTGTATTGTTACTCCATCACCACACGGAATTAATCTAGTATGGTAAGGCAATTCGACACACAAGATAGTTAGAAATAACGACTTCACATTATCGCCGAAACACAATATTTAAGTGGTAATTTGAGAATAATTACGCTGGGTTTTTTTGAAAATTATTGCCGAAATTTGATTTAATGGTCATTGAATTCGATAACTAAAGACAAGACTAGCTGCTATTCATCATTCCTTTGATGTTCACTATTGTACATACCTACACCTTCTCGTAGAGGGGATAACGACATCATTAATAAACTTGGCTGGCGGGTAGATGATCATAGATGATATCTTAAGTAATTCGAAAAGAGTGCTGGTGCCCATGCTCATAATCATACTGCTAGTTTTAATGACACGCACGAGTTGGGAGTGCTGAAATATTATTTCCTTATTGCGCTACAACCCAGAGAATCTAACACGACTTACATTTTATTCATACTAACAATAAGTTATTGTCTCATTTTGAAAATTATGTGTTTAATGAAACGAAACGTATTTGCGTAACACACATTTTAGGTAAATAAACTCCATTTATGAATACAATTAGTCTCATAAAAAGTTGTTCATATAAATTTCAAATATGTAGCAAACAAATAAAAAGAGCAATACTACTTTAATACTTTTATGCACATTAAAATTTAATCCCAAATGTACTTAATTCATCGCGTGATGATAGATTAATAATATAAATTATTGTTAGCCCACGCTAGTCGTAGGAGACGGCTAAAAGAGTACGAGTACGTTTCATGCTACTGTTGACACTATGTTCAGTAGCATGAAAATTAAAAAAAAAACAGATATATAGGCTTGTCCAATAATGAACGTCTATAAAATGATGGATTTAAATACTGTTTTACTTTCGAAATAAACTTAATAAAAATTCAGTTGAACACATGTCAAAACTCTATTTGTTGATGCTTTTAAATAGAAAGAACCTCTTTTTTATGAACTTTGTTGTATAACTTGTAAATAAATTGACTATAGTCCATAAAATATAGCTTGATCTCTGTGACAGATGTCAACGAAACCAACGAAGTAAGTTTGAACGAGCGACATGTTTACAATTTCATTTTGTCTCAAATATATTTTCATTCTTCTCGTGCCAGTTTTATTGCAACTAAATTGCAACATATTATAAATATAAAAATATCAATATTTATTCCTAAAATGTACCTCATAAGTACTGAAATACCTAGTAATCATTTTATACATAAATGACGCTTACACATGTACAAGGTTTTACTGGACTGAAAATAAAAAAGAGATGGGACAGTCGATATACGTAAATCGATAACGGATCTGTATTAATTATACGTAAAAAAAAAAGTAAACCCAATACAGTACCTATATAAAACTTTCAACATATTTTTTACAATTAAAACAGACAGTTACATTATAAAATACATAAATTGAATTAATTAAACTTTAAAAAACTACTTTTCGTCTCAGAGTAGATGATAATATTATGTGCGCATTATTATCATATATAGTTTATTGATAATAAACTAGACATATTCATTTATAAAACAGTCGTAATTGATTGATTGATCTAACGACTGTCCCCATTTGGCAAAAATGATAAATATTCTAGCAGAAACGGTCTAGTGATGACAATAATAGTGACTTGGATCTTGATTGTACTCCTTTTTAATAATTAAAACAGTCAAAAAACACTTTTTGTTTGAAATAAATTCAATAAGATTTTCATTGATTGTATTTTAATTATAATAGAAAATCACAATTATAAAAATAAAGAGTTTTATCGATAAAAAACTACGGACTTTATCGTAAGCGCGACAGAATTAGGGACAACTGTCACAGAGATCAAGCTATATTTTATGGACTATAAATCCAAACACTCATATTAAAAATAATGTTGACGTGACCATTTTAGCCTTTATTTTCAGGTTAGAATATTTTCGAGATGGGGGTGGCGGTGACGCGCATGCGCGCAAAGTCTACCGCCCCCGGGCCCGACGGTGTTCCTAACCGCGTGCTGGCCCTGGTCCTCGAACACCTGGGACCCCGCCTCAGGGGGCTGTTCGACGCGTGTTTAGCGTCCGGACGGTTCCCTGGGTGCTGGAAGGAGGGAAGGCTGGTGCTCCTGCCGAAGCCGGGACGGTCTCCGGAGTCGCCTTCGGCCTACAGGCCTATCGTGCTGCTCGATGACACGGGCAAGCTACTGGAGAGGGTGGTAGCTGCCGGCATCGAGCGGCACCTCGTCGGCACGGGGCCCGATCTGTCGGACGCCCAGTTTGGGTTTAGGAGGGGTCGTTCGACGATCGCGGCTCTGTTGCGCCTGAGGGCCGTGGCGACTGAGGCCGTCACCGGCGGGGGAGTGCTGTTGGTGGTGTCCCTAGACATCGCCAACGCATTCAATAGTCTGCCATTCAGCTGCATCAGGGAGGCGCTCTGGTATCACGGGGTGCCAGTTTACCTGAGGCGGCTAGTGGCAGACTATTTGGAGGGGCGCAGCGTCCTCTGCACTGACCGAGCAGGCGACGTCGTGCGAACGCCCATGACGAGCGGTGTCCCACAGGGGTCGGTCCTCGGACCCACCCTGTGGAACATCGGCTACGACTGGGCGTTGAGGGGGAGCCTCCCGCCCGGGCTGGGCGTGATTTGTTACGCCGACGACACGCTCGTTACAGCCCGCGGTGGGACGCTAGAAGAGGCGGTAAGCCTGGCGACCTCTGGTACCGAGGAGGTCGTTAGGCGGATCGAGGCGCTGGGGTTGAGGGTCGCCCTGGACAAGACGGAGGCCTTCTTGTTCCATGGGCGCACTATGAGCCCTCCCATCGGCGCGTCTCGATCACCGTCCACTCGGTCGACATCAGCATCCGGGCCCATATGAGGTACTTGGGCCTGGTGCTCAACGGGCGATGGTGGTTCCGGGAGCATTTCCGCAGGCTCGCTCCACGGCTCGTCAGAGCGGCGTCCGCCCTATCGTGGCTTATGCCGAACGTGGGTGGACCGAGCGCTGCGTGCCGACGGCTGTACGCGGGGGTCATCCGGTCGATGGCCCTGTACGGCGCACCGGTGTGGGCGGGGTCCATGACCGCCCGACTTAGGGCCCTTCTGTGGCGACTACAGAGGGTCATGGGTCATGGCGGTCAGGGCCATCCGCGGATACCGCACGGAGGCGAAGGAGGCAGCGTGCCTATTGGCCGGGACTTCCCCGTGGGACCTGGAGGCGGAGATGCTCGCCGGACTATATCGGCGGGTGACGGGGGTGCGAGCGGGGGGCGGTGTGGTCTCGTTAAGGGATCTCACCGCCTGGCGCGTCGACGCCCGCCGAGACGTCATTGCCCGTTGGGCAGTCCGGCTGGAGAGGCCTCGGTTCGGGGTGCGAACCGTGGAGGCCTTCCGGCCGGTGCTGATGCAGTGGTTGGAAAGGCGGCACGGGGTGCTTTCCTTCCGACTGGTGCAGATTTTGACGGGGCATGGGTGCTTCGCCAAATACCTGCACAAGGTCGTTAGGAGGGAGAGTACACCGTCCTGCCACCACTGCGATTGCGACGAGGACACGGCGCGCCATACGCTCGAGGCCTGCGGGGCTTGGGCAGTGTAGTGCTGTGAACTCGTCGCAATCATCGGTACGGACCTGACGCTGCCGGCTATCGCTAGGGCGATGGTCGACAGCGTCGGGAATTGGGACGCGGTCGCAGCCTTCTGCGAGACAGTGATCTCGCGGAAGGAGGCGGCGGATCGCCTGCGTGAGGAGCGCAGCCTCGATGAGGAGATCCGCCGCCGGCGACTGGGGCGGCGCAGGCGTAACTATCTGGATAGGGGTTAGCACTCGTGCAGTTCGGACGTGTGCGCTGGATGGATTGTTCATTGGGTCGGTCTTTGTCATCGTTGTCTTGTCGTTTTGTTGTCTTGTCGGGTCGGGTCGGGTCGGGTAGTGTCGTTTCGTTTGTCTTATCGGGTCATCGTAGGGTCAGGGAGGGGAGGGGTCGCTTGGGCACCGGGACTGCAACCATACTGTGGAGGCATTCGACCGGTGTTCAAAAAATCGCGACCAGTGTGCTGGTCGTGGTCGGGTTGTATCTATAACATTACTGAAAAACTTTAATATCGCGATTCAGACGCGTTAATATCAATAGTAAACTGTTATATCGCGATTCAGCCCCTTTATTAAATTGTTGAGATAAATTTAATATTTGGCGTAAGCCTCGTCTCACAAAATGGACGGCGATTCTGAAGGAGAAACAGACGCGGCCTCTGCTGTCGAATGTGACACAGGGGAAACGGACATCACCCCCACGGGGAGGAAGCGCCAATACATGAAAACTAGTCATTCTGGAAGGAAGGATTTGGGTTCTGACACTGAGATCGAACCTATATCCAAAGTGAATACCTCGCGACGGGGTAAGGCAGTGCAAAGGGGCCACAATGTGGGACTCACACGTGCCAAGGTAGACCTCAAAAAGAGAGACACCGAGGCCGATGAAATTGAATTTGAACGTGTGCTTCGAAGTCGTGCCTTCCGCAAGGATGTTGCAGCGTCAGCATTGGACTCGGCGGACACCTCGGCTTCGGAATGCCCTCTCATGGAGAATCTCTCTAGCATAGGGCCAGAGGAGATGCGTGCTCGTGGGGGCCACAACGCGGCCATCATCCTGGAAGTTACAAGAAAATCCGGGCACCTTCAGGGTCCTTTTATTAAAAAGCTCAGAGACTCAGCAGCAGAAATGCAAGGTATAATTGAAGCCTTGTGTTCAAAATCGGAAGCGGAAGATACCCGTCGTTTGAGAGCGGAAAATAGCAGGCAGCGCAAGGAGATAGAAGCCCTCAAGGCGGAACTTAAGGCACACCGCCGTGAGTTTTCTGAAATGGGGGCCTCTTCGTCTTCAATGGGAGTGGACACAATAGAGGAACTGAGATCATCTATTGTGAAGTCAGTGGGAGAAATGGTAAATGCTCGGTTTGCGGGATTAGAAGACCGTCTTCTGCCTGCTAAGGTGAACCGTCCGCCCTTAGCTGCCGACAAAAGGAAGACCACAGCGTCTGCTATAGCCGCAGCAACGGTTAGTACGGGCACGTCGGTACCTCTGGTTCAGCCAACACCTAATACTTCGGCAGTCATCCCTCCTGTTCAGCCCGTAACTACAGAGAGCTGGGCAACCGTCGTGAGGAAAGGAAAGAAAAAGTCTGCCTCTCCGACGGCCCCCGCAGCTGTTACACCTTCCACGACCATTTTGGCGCAAAAGAGATTGCAGTCGGCGCTTGCTGTCCCGCGCTCCCCGGCTGTAATCCTGAAATTGCAGCCGGAGGCTGAAAAAAAGGGGGTCACGTACGCCGACGCGATGATTCGCGCCGAGCAGGCAGTCAATCTCCAAGAGATAGGAATTAAAGAGGGCCTTAAAGTTAGACGCTCTGTTACTGGGGCTAGGGTCCTGCAATTGCCCAAGTCCCAGACAATGGAGGTAGCTGATCAGCTGGCGGCTAATTTGCGCACGGCGCTGGCGGGTATGGCTGATGTTGTTCGCCCGGTCAAACGTGCTGACATTCGGGTAACTGGGATGGATGACTCCGCCACTGAGGAGAAGGTGCGTGCGGCAGTAGTTCGCACATGTGGCTGCGATGCCGCAGAGGTCCAAGTTGGACAAATCCAGCGTGGCCCTCGCGGTATGGGTATGGTGAAGGTACGTTGCCCCGTCGCCGCCGCTAAAGCACTTGCTGATGCAGGAAGGCTCCTGGTCGGCTGGAGCTCGGCTGGGGTTCAGGTACTGGAGAACCTCCCATTGAGGTGCTTCCGGTGCCTGGAACTGGGGCATACGGCTCCGCTGTGTCCGTCCATTATTGACCGCTCTGAACTTTGCTTCCGGTGCGGCGACAGTGGACATAAGTCGGCTGCATGTGTGGCTACGCCGCGCTGTGCGGTATGCACCACCGCTGGTCGCCCAGCAGAACACACGATGGGGGGGAGGCTTTGCAAAGCCCCCTCATCCAAAGGCAAGGTGGCCCAAGGACCTCAGGCCATAGCATCAGCCAGTAGTCACATAGCCCAGGAAGAAGCCGAAATGTCCAACTGATGGGAGACAGAGTACGCTTCCTCCAGGCGAATTTGAACCACTCCGCCGGGGCTCAGGACCTGCTACTGCAGTCCATGGCGGAGTGGGATATGGATTTTTCTGTGGCCAGCGAGCCATACTATGTCCCCCACTCACCGAATTGGGTGGGGGACCTTAGAGAAGATGTAGCTGTCCTGTCCAGAGGATGTGCCGGCCCCCCCCTCTCTACTCTTGAGAGGGGCAATGGTTATGTTGTGGTGGGGTGGCGAGATTACGCCATTATTGGCGTCTATTTCTCCCCCAACCGCGAGCTGGCAGAGTTTAAGTTATTCTTGGACTCTGTCAGTGCCGCGGTCCGTCGTCAGTCGCCGAGGAGAATTGTTGTCCTCGGCGACTTCAACGCGAAGTCACGCACATGGGGGAACCCCACCACAAACGCCAAGGGCGCAGCCGTCGAGCAGTGGTCCCTACTCTCTGGTCTGTCCCTCCTTAATAGAGGGACCGTCCATACCTGCGTGCGGCATCGGGGTGGGTCTGTGGTGGACCTATCGTTTGCTACCCCCGGTGTTGCTCGCGAGGTGAGCAACTGGAGAGTAGAAGAAGGGGTGGAGACTCTCTCAGATCACCGTTACATACGGTTCGAGATCTCCGCCCCTCGGGGACCACCAGGGCCCCGGCGCGGAACAAGGGGTAGATTCCCTAAATGGGCCATTGGCCAATTAAATCTGGAAATGGCCCGGGAGTCTGCTATAGTACAGCGCTGGGGCGCGGCAGGACAGCTGGCCACAAGTGTGGAGAGGCTCGCAGGCCAAATAAGAAGTGCCCTTGAGGCAGTGTGCGATGCGGCGATGCCGAGAGCTCGACGAAGGCCGCCGCGTCGTCAGGTATATTGGTGGTCACTCGAGATTGCTAATCTGCGGGTGGCCTCTAACCGGGCGCGGCGTGCCTACATCCGATATCGTCAAAGAGGTAACCGGGATGACGTCCTTGAGGGTCAGCTGCGGACTGAGTATAAAACAAAGAAGAAGACTTTGCAGCTGGCCATCAGCCAGGCGAAGGAGAGGGCTCGCGAGGAGCTGCTTGCAGGCCTCGACAGGGATCCGTGGGGGCGCACATACCAGCGAGCGCGGAACAAGGTCCGCACCTGTGGCGCCCCCATCATCGAATCGATGGAACCGGGCTTCTTGTCGAGGCTAATGGGGGAACTGTTCCCGCGTTCAATGGGACACGTTCCTCCTAGAATGGCTCCTCGGTCGGTGGTGGAAGTGGATACTCCAATTCCACCCATCACCGACTCTGAAATGAAAGCGGCTCTCCCCCGTCTTCGCGGGAAGAGGAAGGCGCCTGGTCCAGACGGCGTCCCGGGACTCATCCTCGGTGTCGCCGCAGAGTATCTTGAGGGTCAGCTCCGGGAGCTGCTCAACGCGTGTTTGAGGTCCGGGCAGTTCCCGGAGCAATGGAAGTGCGGCAAATTATGTCTGCTACCGAAGGAGGGTCGTCCAGTCGATTCTCCTTCCGCATACAGGCCACTGGTGCTGCTGGATGAGACGGCTAAATTGTTAGAAAAAGTGTTGGCGGATCGTCTCGTCCAGCACCTCGAGGAAGTCGGGCCGGGACTGTCAGAGAGACAATACGGATTCAGAGGCGGCCGTTCAACAATTGACGCGCTGGCCGCCCTGAAGTCCTTGGCCACCGAAGCAGTGGCCAAAAAGGAGGTCCTCCTGGCAGTTTCACTCGACATAAAGAACGCCTTCAACAGTCTCCCACACGAGACGTTGAGGGAGGCGCTCCGGTATCATGGAGTGCCTCCGTACCTCCGGAGGCTGTTGGCGGCATACCTCGAGGGAAGGCACGTGCTCTGGGAGGGGGGTGACGGGTGCATACATCGCCATCGGGTGGAATGCGGCGTTCCACAGGGCTCGGTCCTTGGTCCGGTCCTGTGGAACGTTGGGTTCGACTGGCTCCTGCGGGGTCGGCTCCTTCCCGGGATGGGGGTTATTTGCTACGCAGATGACACCCTCATCACGGTGAAGAGGGCTGACTTTCAGGGGGCTGCCCGGTTGGCACAGGAAGGAGTAGCACTCGTCGTAGACCGGATTGGCATGCTGGGTCTGAGGGTCTCGTTAGATAAAACTGAGGCCCTCCTATTTCATGGCCCACGTCGAGGTCCCCCCCGAGGAGCACATATCAGTGTGTCTGGGGTTGCCGTGCCGGTGCGGGCCCAGATGAAATATCTAGGCCTGCACCTTGATAGTAAATGGAATTTCGGGCCACACTTTGCCCAGCTCGTCCCTAGGCTCACCAAGTCAGCCGCGGCGCTGGGAAGGCTTCTGCCAAACACTGGCGGTCCTGGGTCGTCCTGTCGGCGTCTCTACGCTGGAATCCTGCGGTCCATGGCATGGTATGGTGCCCCTATCTGGTCGGAGTCCCTCACCGCCCGCAACAAGGCCCTCCTGCGCCGAGCGCAGAGAATCATGGCGGTGAGGACTATCAGGGGTTACCGTACGGTGTCTTGGACTGCAGCGACGCTATTGGCAGGCGACCCGCCTTGGCCGCTTGTGGCTGAGGCGTTGGCGGAAGTTTACCAGCTCCGTGCCACAGCGCGGGCCAACGGCGAGCAAGTCTCTGCAAGGAGACTGGGCAGAGCGCAAGAAGTGGCCCGGAGGGAGGTTATCCGGCGGTGGAGGGCAGACCTTGAGTCCCCCGTAGCAGGGCGGGGGACTGTGGAGGCGGTTGCGCCGCATCTCCACCGCTGGCTCACAAGGAAGCACGGCAACCTAACATTTAGGATGGCGCAGGTGCTTACCGGACACGGGGTCTTCGGTAAGTACCTGCATATGATTAGAAGAGAAGAGGCCCCCGGATGTCATGAGTGTGGCGCGCCAACTGATGATGCGCGTCACACATTGGAAGTATGCCCCGCCTGGGGGCCTCAGCGCCACGACCTGTCGGCGGTTCTCGGAGCGGACCTGTCGCTGCCGACCGTTATCACAAAGATGCTCGGCAGCGACAGGTGCTGGTCGTCGATGGCCTCATTTTGCGAGGCCGTCATATCCAGGAAGGAAGCGGCGGAGCGAGAACGCGAGGCAAGCGCCTCTGCTGTCTCGCTCCGTCGCCGGCGACCCGGGAGGAGGAGGCGACAATATGCGCACCTACTCCCACCGCCCTAAATAATGACGACAGGACGTGGCCAAACGGCCATGCGTTGGGGTGCCGGGGATTGAATGTCATCAGACGATCTCTCCGGCACCCCGTAAAAGCGCGGAAGGGGCCGCTGTGGTTTTAGTGGGTATTCCGGCTGCGGACGTGGTCGGTGAGTCCCACACAACCCCCGCCCACTGGCGGGGGACTGTGCGTAAATGCATTCCCACAGCGTGAACAAAAAAAAAAAAAAAAAAAAAAAAAAAAAAAAAAAAAAAAAAAAAAAAGGCGTAACTATCTGCGCCTCATGCCGCCCTAGCCGAGGCCGCGGGTGACGTGACCGGGGATTAGTCCGTCACCCGCCGAGAGGCCGACCGCGTGAGGAAAGACGAGACGACGAGACGAGGTCGATGGAAGGGTACCCCAATAGGGGGTATTCCGTCGGGCCGACCACTGACGACAAGTTAACGCTGCTCCGGTGGTCGGCCCAACGACGAAGGCGACGTGGTTTTTGGGTGGGTCGCGGGAGTTGCGTGCTTAAGCCCCTCTGTCGCCCCGGACGGAGTGGTACGGAGGCGCGCCGACCGTGACCCAAACACAAAAAAAAAAAAAAATGTTAAAATATTTTAGACCTTATTACATATTTAATGGTGTTTGTTGACTAATCATTTTAATATTATATGTACAAGTTTAGATTCTAAAACATTATCTTAGTTAATGAACCGAATGAATTTAGAAACGATATATTTGATGCTTTTATTTTACTAATTTTAGGTACTTATATCTTTACTTTTGCTTGCCGATAACGATGAATTCAATTTATATAAAAAGAAAATAAAATGCAATTGAAATTTATTTTGTCGTTCATTTTATGAAAGACTAGCAACCTGCCTTCGCTTCGCTTCGGTTATAGGTTATAGTCGTTTTACCCGCGTAGTTCCCGTTCCCGTGGGAATACCGGGATAAAATATAGCCTAGTTTACGCCCTGATAATTATAGCTTTCCATTGGTGAAAGAATTTTTGAAATCGGTCCAGCCGTTTTGAAGATTACCCGGAACAAACAGACAGACAGACAAAAATTTTTTAATTGCTATTTTAGGCATAGGTGTCGTGCAAATAACAGTGTGAGCATGAAAAAAGCCTATTATTTTAACATTACAAACAGACACTCCAATTTTATTTATTGGTATAGATACAGCTATTTTTATTATTTTGAAGTAATAACGTCTTATAAATCGATGAAAGCTGGCCGCACCGACGAAAAGGCATAAGTCATTGTCACGTTCCGCCTGAGCCGAGCGTGCAAGCGGGGACGCAAAACAAGTGATAAAGAGGCGCCTCTCTATCATTTGTCGGCCTAAGCATTCGGCTTGTAATATAGTTACTTTTAATTAATCTGTACAATTTAAGTAAAAAATATTTGAATTCACGAGTGCAAATAAATAAATATTCCTCGAACAAAAAAAAATTACAATTAATTTATTAATTAATAATTAAATCCTTTTTGTATTATACAAAACTAGCTGACCCAACAGACGTTGTTCTGTTCAAATCTAAAAAAATGGCAAACTGAATTCTCCTTGAACTCGATCGCAGCGCCTCCTACCGAGTCCAATTGTGAATCTAAACTATTCTCAAATCCCCCTGAATACACACAAAAAAATTCATCAACAAGCCGTCATTTAGGAGGAATTCAGCGACATACACACGTACACAAGAAATTTATATATATATATACTAGCAATCCGCCCTCGCTTCGCTTCGGATTCAGTCGCCCTACGCGCTTAGTTCATAAAATTATGCTATACTATAAATTTATATAAGACTAGCAACCCATCCTCGCTTCGCTTCGGTTTCAGTCACCTTACCCGCATAGCTTCCGCTCCCATGGGGATACCGGGATAAAATATAGCCTAAGTTACTTCTTATATATACAGCTACCTAGAAGTAAAACGTTATTAAAATCGCTCTAGCTGTTTTGAAGATTACCTCAAACAAACAAACAGACAGATAGGTGAACTGACAGACAAAAAAAAATTAAGTTGTATTTTAGGCATAGGTGTTGTGCAAATAACCGTGTGAGCGTGAAAAAAGCCCAGTATTTTGACATTACAAACAGACACTTTAATTTTATTTATTTGTATAGATATCAAATATTAAATATTACTACATTACGAAAACGATTCTGTCTACTTTAATTTAAACTTTTTAAACTCAATTAAAAATCACTCTGCAACCCTTGTCAAAATTATCCTGCTTATTTCAGCTTATGTACAGAGATTACGTGATACATGTGTGTACTTGATACGAGCAAATTGAGGCTAAAAGTATACAATTTACAAGCGACCTCGTTTTCAAATGAGCCACCTATCTAATTAACAAAGGTTTTAAGGGTACTCTTTCCTGAAAATTTAAAGAAAACATTAGCTATGAAGAGTATATACGTATTATTAATCTATGTAAACTAAGTTTTAATAATATTTGAGGTTGAAAATATTCTTTGATATATTTCCGTCTCAAAAATTTTGTTGTTTCACTATTAGGTATCCATCTAGATCATTCCATCCCATCCACCCATCATATCCAGATATCCATCCATCCATTAGCCTACAGACGCCTACTGCTGGACATAGGCCTCCCCACGAGAATGCCACTCGGAACGGTCTTGCGCCACTTGTATCCAACGGTTCCCTGCGACTTTGAGAATGTCGTTAGTCCACCTAAAAGGGGAGGTCATCCTACGCTGCGTCGTCCGATTCATGTTCGCTACTCAAGAACCTTTCTTCCCCAACGGTTGTCGGTTCCACGAGCGATGTGGCCAGCCATTTCAAAGAGCTAATTCTGCGGGCTATGTCGGTTACACCCGTTCTTCTACGGATTGCCGTGTTCAGGATATATATCCAATATATTTTATGTGCCGGTGTGGTAACGGAGTAAGGGTATAATTCATCACCCCAATTCAATAATAAATATTTTAGTTAAAATAACTCTTGATATATAAACAAACTATTATCGTTATCGTCATCATCTTACCCCGAATACGTCCCACTGTTGGACTGGGTCCTGCTCTATTATGGAAGCTAAATTGGCTAACTATATCACACTGGATAAACGTGATGGCATAGAGTTTTATTTCGTGTTTTCCTTCTCTTACATAGATGTTATATGCATATTGTAAACCCTTAGTCGTGTTTTGTGGCGTTCACGGGTAAGATACGAGTGGATAATTGTATTCTCATTCCGTCAACATACGGATTAATTATGTACTAAACTAGCTGACCCAACAGACGTTGTTCTGTTCAAATAAGCGCTACCTACTGGGTCCAATTGTGAACCTAAACCATTCTCGAATATGTGTGTGTTGAACACACAAAAAAAATTTCGTCAACATTCGTATAGTCGTTTAGGAGGAGTTCAGTGACATACACACGCAAGCAAGAAATTTATATATAAGGAAGGATATATGGGATGATGATGATATATTAAATAAATGGGATGGGATGATGGATAAATTATTTATATGGGTATTACCCCACGGATAATTATTTCTGTATGATAGACTTTTAAAGGGTAGTAATTCTTGTAGTGGTGTACTAACATGTATCAAGAAAGGGCTGGTTTTTCTATCCATCGGATGTCTTATGAACGTCTAAGAGGTAAAAGCTGGTAACATCACTGAAAGAGAATGAAAACTTGCAATTAAACCCTATAACGTGGTAAATAAAACTATAGATTTTCCTTTACAGACTAAGATGTCTGACTTCCAACAAGTCATTGTTATTACAGATATTTATAACTATCTACCCGCTACAGAAAATTAGTTATTAAATTTAGATCAACCTTTTTGGGCACAATTTTATTGCCACTACAAGAAAATAATGTTTCTATATGAAAAAAATATATTGTTTATGATTAGTAATTAATACAAACGTGATAAAATCCGTAGTTTTATTTACAATGTGTAATACCCGCGTAAAAATCAGAAATCATTATCCTATAACATGCTACAAAAATCATGTGGGGAAGATTAAAATGTTTGTATTCAATAGAAAATATCAAAAAAGAAATTGACAAATAAATGAAAAATATCATTTGATACTAAATTTGTAAGAGAGGAGTAGGCATTGTACCCGTGAATACATAAATTTAGTGTATTTGTCATTGAAATATCAATTCAAACTTTACGGTTGAGGCAGGTTCAAAGCTTGGCATTGTTATTTAAAACAAGTTCGATTTTTCTAGTTCTATCTATAAAATACGGGATAGTGATAGTGTTTTACGAGAGTCTGAAATTGTGTGCAGTAAATACAAATAGATTTTCATCCATCTGTCAGTCAAAAAAGTGGCATAATTTTCACTAAATATTTCTTCCGAATGAGTTTCCTCGGACGGACAGTTTACGTCCGGGGCGACAAAAGGGCGGTGCGCGACTTCGTAATCCACCGTATTCCCTTCCCTTCGCCACTAGTCAGTGTAGTTCTAACCTAATAAGTGAAGTCAATGGCTAGTCCGGCGGAATACCTTTTCGGGCACCGTCGTTCCCCGACGCCCTCCAGAGCATCACTCTCACACGGTTAGATTCTCTTCGGATGCAGCTAGAGCGGCATCCAGCGCAGGTACTCGCACCTGCACCACCCCAGGTGCCGGCAGTAGAGCATGTCAGCGTGGCCTGACTCGGCCCTGAACCATTCTGCCAATTCCTTTCCCGAGGCTACTGCCTTGCAGAAGTGACGAGTGCGACCCAGTTCCTGACCCTGACGAGCACCGTCCTAAGAAGTGGAACGAAGAAGTGATCGGCAGCGTCACATTGGCAGCGACAAGTCAACATCGTTGATTGTGACAAGTTCACGGCATTGCTCTGTCTACGCGGCATTAAATTCGGGCATATGCCGTACCGTGTCCTCGTCGCAATCGCAGTGGTGGCAGAACGGTGTAATCTTTCTCCCTTCTAACCTTTTCCCTTCTAATAACGGTGAGCAGATCCGTGCCGTCAAGAACTGCACCAGTAATAAGGTAAGTACCCCGTGATGGTGATGGTGATCGGCCTCGGTATGTCCTTCCGAACACTGTATTGAGGCTTCTCCAGCCGGATTGCCCAAAGGGCAATGACAGCATGGCGAGTGTCACTCCGTTAGGCGGCTACTTTGCTGAGCGAGCCTAAGCCGTTCCCACCCCCGTCACCGACACCCACCGATATAGTCCGGCGAGCTCTTCGCCTTCAGACCCCAAGGGAGCTCTGGTCAATAAGCACACTGCCTTCGTCGCCACCGTGCGGTATCCGCGTAAATGTGTAGTAATCCTACAATGATTTTCAAACTGTATTTTACTTAACTAATAGTGAAATACCATTAATATTTAGCGTTTAAATAAAAATCAAAGATCGGCGCTGTGGGCTCAACCTCAACACCTTTGAGGGACATATATTAGACTTTATATTAAGCTACATCTGTTTTACTATATACACATATAAAGATATTTATACCCTTTTAATATTAACGGTAATAGTCCTTCCATTGCGTAGGAATAAATATTGCGTCGCGATATGTGTAAACTGCTGAATTAAATCTCATGAACTTTCTCTTATCTAAAATTTAAGCTATAGTACAAGTCTAATAGGGTACCTTTTAAGTTGTGTCGTTTGAAGAAAAAAACACAACTAGAACCTTAAAGTACTTTTTATTGTTTTTCAAAGTATTCAACACATAGCTTAATACACTTTTCCATTCGCTCAAACCAGTTATTATAACATTTATTCCACTCTAAAGTGGGGTGTTCAAAATGGCTGACTTGAAAGTTTCGACTGCTTCTTCACCGGACTGGAACCTTTGACCACGAAGACTTTCTTAATTTTAGGAAATGTAAAGAAATCGTTAGGGCTTAGGTCAGGACTGTATGATTAACGGATACAAATTACATTTTGACGCAGACAATCATTTGTACATTAGTCAAAAATGTACCGTCTCCTAGCTAAACAAATAAATAACTGCATAGAAATAAATGTAAACGATTTAAATTCCATCGAGGAAACATTGAAAATCGCGCTTTAACAAGATCGTTAAAAATCTGAAGACACTTGAACTTCTTTAATCATTGTTTATATATCTTTTGTTTCCACGATGAGTAATATTTTATATTCTGGCATATTTGTTGCTCAATTACGCTAGAATATCTGAAAGATCTGTACGAAATTTGCGTCAGAGTAGATAATAGTCTGAAATGAATGTTATGAAAAAGCACATATACTACTCGTTATCACCGTAAATGTGCGGTTGCCCCGAAATAAATTTTACTGACAAAATTTACATTAACTCAAACGCAGCGGCGTCCATAGTTATTCCTAACATTATAAATGTGAATATAAATTTATTTGTTATGTTTAATTACTGGACGAAATTGCTTACTCGTTTACAGAAAAGGCCACCATAGCATTCATCCTGGAAACTGATTGACAACATCTATGTGATTGGAGCCACAGGTATGGGTACCTATACCTATGGGTAGTCCGTAAAAAATCTATATGGTTTAAACAAATAGTAATCAAGATAGAATATACGGTAATATGATAATAGATTTGTTGAAATAACTATAATAGAATAATTTGGCAGGGTGATATACTGTCCTTTATCTTATTATAGTGATCTTGTAAACTGACGAGACGCTTTTCGAATCATTGGCTTCATGCCTCCATCCAACCAAATTCAGCTTTCAGTAACATTTCTTCAAAATGTTAACTACACCAAACTAAAACGAGTTATAAATAAAAGCACTAAAGTCTTTTTTCGTCTGTCTTATTTGGAAGGGCGTATAAGCGAATTTTTCGTCGACGCTGAATGTGATGGTTACAACGGAAGAAATGAAGCATCTTGATTGAAAGGCCTGTTACAAGCAAATATACTTTTTAAGTGACAGAATATAAACTTGAAAATGAATCACAAATGGTTGTAATTAATGTAATAAATGTTTAAAACGGTGTTATGAATAAATAATTAATTATGAATAATTAGGCAGATGTTATAAAGCGGCAAGTCGCTGTATATTATTTTACAACTATATGTTTTGATTGTGTGAATTATTTAAATACTAGCTTTTAGCTACGGCTTCGCCCGCTTTCCCAAAGTGTAACTATAACTGAAAGGGCAAATATTACCGAGGTGAAAATTATTCTCTTTGATGATCTATATGCCATTATTCTTTT
The DNA here is from genome assembly GCA_032191425.1 of Lymantria dispar. NCBI lineage: Eukaryota > Metazoa > Arthropoda > Insecta > Lepidoptera > Erebidae > Lymantria > Lymantria dispar. The sequence goes on along the minus strand of CM063452.1, from coordinate 15,429,323 downwards.
TGAGCTAGCATAGGCTTATAGGCCACTATATACCAATTTTCATCCATATCTGGTCAACAGTTTACGCACGATTGAATAATAAATATCCAAAAATCTTCATGAACTTTCACTTTTATAATATTACTTCCACCCACGTAGTACATATTCCCGTGGAAACATGGTCCTATATATATAGCTTTTCTTAGTGGCTGATAATGCAGTTCCATTGGTAAAGAAGAGCATAATCGTACTGGTGAAAGAATTTCTAAAATTGGCCATGTGTTCAAGGTTACACGCGCGGCCCCATAACCCACCCCTAGTCACGTCGCCTTCACCGTTGGGCTGACCACCGGTGCCGAGTTCCTTGTCTTCAGTGGTCGACCCGACGGAATACCCTCTTTTATCCACGTCCCTTGCCCGGGACGTCGATCGCCGTCTGGTTAACAGTCTACGCACGATTCAGTAATAAACATTCAAACATCTTCACAAACTTTCAGATTTATAATATTATTTACACCCACGTTGTTCAGATTCCTGTGGAAATATGGAGAATAATATAGCTTTTCTTAGACTTTCTTAGTCGCTGATAATGTAGTTCTATTGATGAAGAGGAGCATAATCCTATTGCTGGAAGAATTTTTGAAATTGATCAAACGCCCGCTGTTTCACCTGCGTAGGTTCTGTTTCCATGGGGATACAGGAGACATGGGGATACACACTCTATATTACTCGCTGATAATTTGGCTTATCCCTAGTGAATTTTTTTGTTGAAATTCGTCAATTTCCATTGCTTTTACTTTGTTTGAATAACCACGTTCTCTTCGAAATAGACCTATATTACCTTAAAAACCACTGCGTAAAAAAATCTCAATACTAATAACATTCGTGATTAAGGAAAAAATAATCATCCAAATATTTTAACTCCGTAGCCGTTATAACTACTACGGTGACGTAGAGAATTGGTTGAACCCAATTCTCTACGTCACCGTACTACTAATGTTTAAGGCCATTATTCTGCTCTGTTTATATTGCAGCATTATTTATTATCTCCATTACTTCATAATAATAATATTTGAAATTTAAGAACGTTAATAATGGCTTGGGTCATACAAATAAGGTTCAGAGATTTGGGACATTCAAATAAATAAAAAAGTCTTCAGTTTTATTATTGTAATATAAATAGACAGTAATTAATACTTTCGTATAATTTAATTCGTACAATTTAATTTCGTATTAAATTTCGTATAATTTAATTTCGTACAATGTTGCTATATTGTAAAATATAGGTAGGATGAGAAAATTAACGAATAAATCTTCTACCATGCAACGAGCAACTCTAAAATTCAATGACTGCAAAATAAAAATTAAATTTATTCAGATATCCTCGAGATGGTTAAATTGATTAGAAATTAGGCTATGTTTGTGAGGGTGATGTTACTGCACTTTCCCCCAAAAGTGAGTTACGTCATGGGACTGCCGCCACCTCCCTCATCCAGAGTGTTGGAGGATGAGAAAATGCCAGAAAATAGTAGACCGAAAAAAGAAAAGATATGACAAATACTAGAAATTTACCCCATATATAGGCATATAACATCTCCACAAAGCAAGAATAACTCGAGAAAAATTATATCGATGTACATATATAGCCAACATCTTATTGTAAATCAATTTTTCTCTCATTATGTACGAGGCTCGTTGATAACAATGAGTAACCTCACTGACAACCTTATGACTTGAGAAGAAGATAAATTAATCCATTATACTACAGTATCAGATTTTCTTGAAAAATAAAAGTATAATAAAATTAAAAAAAAAAATAAAAGATGAAGTTTTCTCAATTTATCTATATGCAAATTTATTACAAAAATTTAATAGATTACGTATGTTATTGTCCTTTTTAATAGATATCCATAACCAATACTGAGTAAAAGTATTCAAGTTTATTTGGAAATGAACTAGAAATAAAATACTTACCATGTTGTAAAATAAATATTTTATTACTTCACGAATGGAGAGTGCTATCATGCGGATGTAAATAGACTTTTATAACCTTTGTACACTGCTTTATGATGTTGTTAGGCAATTGCACATCTATATTTTGTACAGAATCTGGTTTCAACTAAAAACGCCTAGTTAGAGGTGGTAGGTAAAGAAGTGGTAGAGTGCGAAAAGGATGGGTATGTTGCGTCAGACGTCGAAGAGTGTTGAAAGACCGCTTGTCTTTATGAGTGCTTGGCTATCAGCAGAAGTAGGCCCGAAACAGCGACTTGAGTTTATTCGGCGCGCGTCTCTCTCATGGTTTTATTTCAGATAGGTAGGTTTTTTTCTCTATTTCTAGTAGAAAATCGTAAAAACTTGTATCTAGTAGTAGAGTAGAGCAAAAAATATGATGAACGTAATACTCGTTCCCAACAAGAGTTAGACGTAAAGAACATCACAAGTTTTAGCAAGCGTATGCAGGTTTAAATCGAGATTTCATACACTTTTGACAATTACACCGCAAGAGTTTAGGATGTTTAAGTAATTATACAAGAAAATGAACAAAAATTTACGTTCTGCTAAAACTTAGATTTACGAGTCTAGGGACTTAGGTTAGGTTCTGCTAATAAATCGCCACGCGAATGGATAACTTCACTAGGAGACTTATACTAATCGTTATTATTAACAGGGACCAATCTTGATGATTATCGCATTATGCCTTTTTTATAGACCTATCTCCAATAGTAGACATCGATAGGTTGACAAATAAGACTTATGTTTAAATTATATACAACTTATTTCCATCATTTCAGTCTTTATTAATCCCGTTAATATCTGCTATCTAGCTTCGTCAATTGTTTTCTTTATTTAGTTTCAGCTTTTGATTGACTATATCTCACTTGAAATAAAGCAGCAATCTTGAATTAAATAGTTATTTAAATGCTATTCACTCTTCCTTTGGAGACTGTCAAATTATTATCGCATGGAACCCGGATATTAGCTATATTATTCCAGTCCTTCATTGTAGGTTTAAGAGATGTAATGAACATGTAGTGATGAAGGCAAATTAGAAATTACCACTCCCAGTTTTGCTCTTGAGTACAAGTAATTGTAAAAGACGACTAAGGGAAATATTTATACAACATATATGAAAGAGAAGGAAAACTCGAATTAAAATACTATACCAAACTGTCTGACTAGTGTGGTGCAGTAGGTCAATGTCCCTCCTATAGTGGAGGAGACCCGAGCCCAGTAGTGGGATGTATATGAGTTGTTGAAAATGTTAGGATGATGTAAACTGTTGAGTTTGAATTGTAAACACACACTCTAAGGTACAATGATAAAAACCCGTCGCTCATCTTATGGAAGATTATTTTCTGTAGTTACAACTTACCAATATACATATTTATATTCTAAGTATAGAAAGTTTTCAAGTTTAAAAATTGTAAATAAAACTACTTTTACGGATTATATCGCGTTTGTATTTGATTTATGATTGCCCGACGTTTCGAACACTTTGCAGCATTCATGGTCACGAGCGGACTAAGGTGTCTCACGTCCAACAAGTAATCGTTATTACAGACATTTATAATTATCTACCCGATACAGAAAATTTGTTATAAATTTATTAAATTGTGACCCACATTTTAGTACAAATTTATTGCCAGTGTAAGAAGAAAATGATTCTATATAGAAAATGATTATATATATATATATGTATATATATATATATATATATATATATATAGGTATATATACAGAATCTCGGAAACGGCACCAACGATTTTGATTTTTATTGTTTTGGAATTCAAACAGCGTCGGATCGAATCTCAGTGTTATTATTATTCTCTTTTTGTAATTTTTCTATTTTTTCATTATTTATTATTATTTTTATTAATATACCTATATCTAAATAAATTGGACAAAAATATTCCGAGCGAAGCTCGGTCAACCAGATATTACATACATAATTGTAGTAACTCTAATGAGAAACTTTATGCAGTAACGGACTAATAATACAGTATATCTCGGTCTCTTTCTTATTTATATTTTTCATAAGAGATGACAACATATAAACCGTGGAAGAGTAGAAAATCTTGAAATATAATTTTTGTGTGAGAATGTTCATGCCGTAGAGCGGGACGTTTGTGGGCTGATGAAGATGAAAAATGGAATGGAATAAATTTGAATAGATTACGATATACAAAATATTCTTATATTGTTCCATTTATCTGTTTTGGTGACGGGAACCACACCTTTCTATTCTCATGGATATTTAAAAAATTAAATAAGGAATGCAACAAAAGGGGACAATTTCTAATTAAATAAATAGAATAATCCAGAAGTCAATCCGTCTAGCGAGCGTAGCGTGGTGTTCCATATATTACTTGAATTGTCTATTACCGTACTTTCTTCTAAAAAAATTCTCCAGTAACTTACCTAATCTGAAGGAGGGTCTGACCTAGTGAGATGAATAAGGCTTATAATGTTATACGCGTCACGCCTAACAAATAAATACTTTATAACAATATTTCGTAGCATTTTAGTAACTTAGCGCGTATTGTTTGCAAGTGCTTAAAGACGCTAAGGTATTTGTATCGCTTCCGTGAACATCCGACGAGGAGTGAGACAAATGGGCCATTTCCACGCGATACGCCACCATTAATTAGAAGGTACGCCTGCCGTCTCGTCGATTGCTATCTGTTAGTAAACACACGTATCACTGTTGGATATACAACCTTTGGTTATCAAAAAACATCAATTTCGTGCAAACTAATAAGTACCAAAGAATATAATATAAAATATCTGGTTGACCGAGTTTTGCTCGGAATATTTTTGTTGTATTTCTGTCGAATTTATTTAGATATATATTAATAAAAAATAAAAATAAAATAATGAAAAAAATATAAAAAATACAAAAAGAGAATAATAATAACACCGAGATTCGATCCGACGCTGTTTGAATTCCAAAACAATACTAAAATAAAACTTGACAACTTTCCAACTGAGCTATCGTAGCTCATGACGTTGACGCCGAAATTTGAATTCATATTCTTTTAAAATCTAATGTCATTGTATTGTTTCGCTAAAAACACCGACAAAACAACATTTTATATAACTAAAACCTAGCTAGATCGATTTTTTGGCCTCGAAACCTCTAGTATGCCACGTCTCATCAACATCGTTGGTGCCGTTTCCGAGATCCTGAATATAATATATATTATATATATATATATAATATCTGGTTGACCGAGCTTCGCTCGGCATATTTTTATCGAATTTATTTAGATATATATTACTAAAAAATAAATAATGAAAAATATATAAAAAATTACAAAAAGAGAATAATAATAACACCGAGATTCGAACCGAAGCTGTTTGATTGAAAAAATATCAAAATTAAAACCTGTCACCTTCCCATCTGAGCTATCGTAACTCATGACGTTGCCATCGAAATTTGAATTCATATTCTTTTAAAATTTAATGTCATTGTTTATTTTGCTAAAAACACGGACAAAACAACATTTTCTATAAATAAAACCTAGCTAGATCAATTTTTTGGACCCGAATCCTCTAGTATGCCAAGTTTCAACAAAATCGTTGGAGCCGTTTCCGAGATCCTGAATATATATATATATATATATATATATATATATATATATATATATGAATATATATATATATATATATATTTATTTATTTATTTACAATCATACCTTTACAGGACATTTAACCTAATGCGATATTATAAGAGAAAAATATAAAATTAATAACAGTTATATATAATAAGACAATAATATTACACAAATAATAAAATATAATTTTGTTACGTTGGTATATCCTATTTATCCACTGGGAAGATTTCTTGTATTATAACTCTATCAGACTTTTTTACTACATATTTCTATAAATATTATTATCCTTTAGTTAAAAATAATCTGCAGGCAAGAATATAGTTATCTGCGCCTCATGCCGCCCTAGCCGAGGCCGCGGGTGGCGTGACCGGGGATTAGTCCATCACCCGCCGAGAAGCCGACCGCGTGAGGAAAGACCGACGTCCTCCCCGAGGGGGGGACGTCGGTCGATGGGAGGGTACCCCAATAGGGGGTATTCCGTCGGGCCGACCACTGACGACAAGTTAACGCTGCTCCAGTGGTCGGCCCAACGACGAAGGCGACGTGGTTTTCGGGTGGGTCGCGGGAGTTGCGTGCTTAAGCCCCTCTGTTGCCCCGGACGGAGTGGTGCGGAGGCGCGCCGACCGCGGCCCACCCACAAAAAAAAAAAAAAAAAGGCAAGAATATAGTGATGGGGTAGCCTTTTTAATATTTTGCTGTCTATTGTGCCAGACGTATTTCTTAGTTTACTTTTTAGTATTAATAGTTCTAAAGTACGTTATGAATATTCACTTATTTTGTCGTTTAGATTTGTCCGTGTCCGTGATAAATATTTCTTCTATTTACATGTCATCACTGCTGGGCATAAGCCTCCTCCACAACGGGAAGGAAATGGACCTACTATACCAGGCTGGTCAGACGGATTGGTGTAGGGTTTTATGACGCGTTTGCCTTCTCTTACAATGCTGTTTTCTGCATTTACTCTCATCATTCTATAGAAATATGTATGTTACTGCATACTATACTAGCAGGTCAATTTCCATCCCGTTATAGAGGAGGCTTGGAACCAACAGTGGGACTTTTATGGGCTGTGATGACATGATGAATTGTTGTTTGTAGATAAACGTTTGAGAATCCGTAGGTACTAGTTACTTTCTTAAAATTCCCGTATATTTTGAAAAAAACGGGCGACTAATATTTGAACAGGCATATTTATAGTCTCTGTACCTTAGAATAATAACGTGTAGAAGATAAGTCCGCCCACAAAAATGAAGCATTTTAATTGGAGCCTAATGGGGCTTACGCCGGAACCGTTCTGTAATGTACAAAGTCACTGTACTGCACGTACGTACGCAAATTTAAAAAATAAATTGATAAATACGACGGTTTGTGCATTCAAATAGTGTCACAACACATTTGAAAAACATAAAAAGGTTTTTAACATTACTTTTAAAAGTATTTCGACGATTTATGTTAATAAAAACAAAATTTGATTTCATAATTTGTATAGTGGTGTGCATGTGTACGTATGTAACCGCCTGCTTGCATGTAGCATTTTTGGCTTCATATTTTTGATCGCTCGAAGTACCAACCCTATCCTTCTATACTTTATTATTCTGAGCTCCGTACATATATTAGTAATTTTTGTACAGAAAATTTAAACAGCACGTTAAAATGAGACATATATCACTAACTAAATATTGCATCTTCATGTCTTCATGCCATTAGACAACGAAACAGTATATAACTTACAGTTTACAAAGTAGTTAATGCAGTTACAAAGATTGCTCTAGTTTCGTTTAGTGAGCACTTTACAAACTTGAGTGCTTGCACTTATATGTATAGTGGCATATACGCGTAGGGTTCCTGCAGCTAAACTTTTAAGTGCAGATGGTTGGCAAGTAGAAGTGTTGAGTTAACACTTTATTTCAATACCATGTTTTTGAAAAGCAAGGACAGCTCAATTTGAGATCAATTTATACTCCTACATAATCGTCTGGTGACGAAATAAGAATAGAATTCACTACTCTCTTTCCCGTGGATGTCATAAAAGACAACTAAGGGATATAATACGCATATAACAACTATGCAAGAGAAGACAAACTCGAAATAAAACCCTATATCAACCTGTTTGACCAGCATGGTATAGTAAGGTCAGTTTTCCTCCTATTGTGGACGTATAGGAGCTCAAATGATGATGTGATGATGATGATGATTATGATAATCCTAAATAAAGATATTGTGATTGAAACTCAAGACATACACCTCAGACTATTCAGAAATGCATTTTTATGAAATCGTAAAAAGAATAATATTTGCTTGCTTTAGTTATGAGAAAAAATATGTCTGAAGTAAGTTTAGCCTTTAAATTTTCGTGTTAATTAAGACAATTTAAAATGGCGCATAATCTTATATCTTTAAAGATATAAGATTATGCGCCATTTTAAATTATAATATATATTAAGAGATATATATATATATACTGCACAGATGACGTAGTGGTTAAGATAGCGACCTACATTGCCAGTGTCGGGGGTTCGAATCCCACGCGGGACGACACTTTTTGCGATCCACAAATTGTTGTTCTGAGTCTGGATGTAATTTGTGTGTGTAAAATAAAAAATAATATATATATATATATATATATATCTAATATCTTTAAACGAGCAATTCTTGTATATATATATTCAGGATCTCGGAAACGGCTCCAACGATTTTGTTGAAACTTAGCATACTAGAGGATTCGGGCCCAAAAAATCGATCTAGCTAGGTTTTATGTATAGAAAATGTTGTTTTGTCAGTGTTTTTGGCAGACAATATAATGACATTCAATTTTAAAAGAATATTTATTCAAATTTTGCCAACAATGTCATGAGTTACGATAGCTCAATGGCGAAGTAGTCAGGTTTCATTTTATTTTTGACATCGGCTACAAACGGCGTCGGATCGAATCTTGGTGTTATTATTATTCTCTTTTTGTATTTTTTTATATAATTTTCATTATTTATTTTTTATTTTTTATTAATATATATCTGAATAAATGCTACAAAAATACTCCGAGCGTAGCTCGGTCAACCTGATATTATATATATATATATATATATATATATATATATATATTCAGGATCTCGGAAACGGCTCCAACGATTTTGTTGAAACTTGGCATACTAGAGGTTTCGGGTCCAAAAAATCGATCTAGTTAGGTTTTATTTATATATATATATCTAAATAAATTCGTCAAAAATATTCTGAGCGAAGCTCGGTCAACCAGATATTGTTGATGTTAATTAGAGTTAATTAAAATTTAAGTTTTCGGTAACGTTTGTTTCATTTAGTGCCGGCGTAAGAATACAAATCACCACTCCCTATCTTGCCCGTGGATGTAGCAAAAGACGTCTAAGGGATATAATATATATATATATATATATATATATATATATATATATATATATAACATCTATGCAAGTGAAGGAAAACTCGAAATAATACCCTATACCAACCTGTCTGACCAGCATGGTCAGGTTAATTCCTCTCCTATCGTAGTGGAGGCTTGAGCCCAAGGGTGGGACGTATATGTGCTGAAATGATGATGATGATGAACGCTTGTTTTGTTTATTTTGACAGCTATAATCTGAACACACCCCGTCCATTTCATTCCAGGCGATGCAAGGACGGTTTGCAGTCCCATAAACACGGTGATCCCTTTCTATCGCTGTAGGACCGATTTCTGGTACCAATTCCTTGACCCCGTTGCCAAACTGGAGAGTTACCTTTTCGGGTACCATCCTTTCGATACCCCGACGACCCCCGACAAATAACGGTATTGCCTATTTTATATTACAAATAACGATACAAGAAAAGGAAAAGGCCATCGTCCTTACGTGGTCGGCATCTACGTGGGTGGTGGACTAAATCCCGGTTCTTCCACCCACAAGTTCTCGGTAACGCCTATGGTGACATACATGATAGATAATATTAATTTTATGTGACATCCGATAAGGCGTCGGAACACGAAGACAGGCGATATCACAAATGAGTCCTTAAAGTTCTGATAACTGATCTAATATTAGAACATAGTTATTGATTAGCGTTATAGAGGACAGATCAAACTATCTTATAACTTATACATTAATTCTACCATTATCATTTGTAACTATAGGAATTTACTTCTCATTGCGTCGTTTTATTGTATTTTTAAGTAACTCCTATTTTTTTTTTTTTTTTTTTTTTATTTATTTATTTTAGGTCGCTTTTTAACATCTAAGGTCATTAACGACCACAATAGGTATATTACATAAACAGAGGTAATTAAACTAATTTTTTATAAATTAGTCTTTTTCATTAATCTTTTTCAAAAACATTAAGGTTTGAACATACCCGTTCTTATTCAAACATTCCTTAAGATTATTAGGTACTTTACATAACCTTTTTTCTTCATCAAAAATTGAACATTCAACTAATAAATGGTTTACAGTCATTTTTAGTCCACATTTGCATTTATTATGATCATTTTTAGTAATAAGATGGATGTGTGTCATATTTGTGTGTCCAATGCGAAGCCTGGTGATAGTAACTGCATCTTTTCTACAGTCGAAAGACGTAGGAGATTCGTCAAAAATGGATTTTCTAATATTAAATAAGGTTGTTGTATTTCCCAACTTCCAATGAGAATCCCAATAGGTTTTAATCTTAGATTTAAAGTATTTTTGTAACTCACATGGGGTTGATTTAAAGTAATTGTAATTTTCATTTTCCTTTACTGCTTGTTTTGCTTCTCTATCTGCTTTTTCATTGCCTTTAATACCTTGATGGCTAGGGATCCATATGATTTCAAATTTGTAGCCATTATTAATGAGATTTATAATTTTTTGTTTGATTTCTATAATAAGAGTATTTTTACTGTTTTTATTTTGCAGAGCTGTTAAACATGATTTGGAATCTGAATATATTATGTAATTATTGATATGTGTTTCATTGTGTATTAATTCTAGTGTTTTAAGAATAGCTATTGCTTCACAACTGAAGATGGTGTTGAAATCTCCTAGCCTATAACGATAACAAATATTACTAGACACTATTGCACATCCTGATTTACCATTTACGACTGAGCCATCCGTATATAAGGTCTTACAATCAGGGTATCTACTATTTATCTCATTGAAGAGGTTTTTATAAATGTATGAGGGAGTATCAGCTTTTAGATTTTTAGCTATCTCAAGATTTATAGGTAAGTTAGGAACTTCCCAAGGGCCAGAGGAGAGTAGTTTCTTTGGGAACATTTCTGGTATTTTAGTATTTAGTTCCTTTAGATATGTTTTTGCTCTGATTCGTAATGGTTGGGATAAATTAGGTTGAAATTCATATTCTGTGTCTACCGCTGTTGTTTTAGTATAATTGTAGTAAGTGGGATTTACAGGTTGAGATAAAATATTTAAAGCATATGTAATAACAAGCTCTTTTCTCCTAAATTCCAGGGGCATTTCATTAGCTTCAGCTAAGATACTTTTGATTGGGCTTGTTTTGAACGCACCTATACTAAGACGAAGAGCTGTATTTTGTATACTTTCTAATGCATGAAGAGTACGTTGCTTGGCTGAATCATAAATTACAGAGCCATAATCTATTTTTTGTCTTATAAGAGCACGATATGTGTTCATCAGACATCTTCTATCAGCCCCCCATGTTGTTGATGACAAAATTTTTATTATATTTAACCTTTTGTAGCACTCAGATTTTAGATTATTTATATGTGAATGCCAAGACATTTTCTTATCAAATACTAGTCCCAAAATTTTTAAATTATTTACCTCTTTTATATTATGACCATTTAATGTTAATTTAATGTTTTTATTTTTATTTTTTTTATTGGATAAAATCATGAATTCTGTTTTAGTTTTTGAAAACTTAAACCCAGTTTTATTAGACCACTCCTGAAGACTAAATAGCGTATTTTGAATTAGTTTTAATGTCGGTTTTAAAGTTCTACCACTACAAATAATAGTTAGATCATCGGCAAACAGAAACCCTTTCACTGGTTTTTCAATATACGCAAAAACGTCGTTTATAACTATTAAAAATAGAATTACACTAAGTACTGATCCTTGAGGTAGGCCATTCTCAATAGGAGTAGCTTTTGATAGTGTGTCATTAACTCTAACCCTTATTTTTCTATGGGATAAAAAAATTTTAATAAATGCGAGAGTATTTCCTTTAATATTAATATTTTGTAGTAATTTTAAAACTCTGTGCTGCCAAACCATTTCATAAGCTTTTTCTATGTCTAATGCTACAATTACAATGAAATTATTGTTAGCAAAACTGTCAAGTACTTCGCTTTCAATATTCATTAAATGGTCTAATGTTGATCGAAATTGGCGGAATCCGTATTGGAATGGTGATAGATAATTATTAGTTTCTGCATACCACCTGATCCTTTTACTTATTATTTTTTCAACTATTTTACATAAATTACATGTTAGTGATATTGGCCTATAGCTAGTTGGTAAATTTGAAATTTTTCCTGGTTTTAAAATCGGTACAACTAGGGCTTCTTTCCAGCTGTTTGGAAATACCTGTTTTTTGAAAATATAATTGTATATTTGGAGTAAATACTCAAGCACATTAGGGGGCAAGTATTTAATTATAATGTTAGGTATATTGTCTGGTCCTGGACTAGAGTTATTAATTTGAGAAAGTACTAATAGTAATTCATGCATTGTTATTTCGTTATTAATTTGATTGCAATTGTCGAATATATCAAAATTAGTTATATTCTCTTGACTATTTTTATATTCTTTAAAATGGTTATCGTAGTTATCTGAGCTAGAGTTAGATGCAAAAGTATCGCCTAATATATTTGAGATTTCTTCAGGATTAGATGTATATGTTCTGTCAAGTTTTTCGAGTACAATATTGTTAAATCTAGACTTGCAATGGTTTAGTTTTTGTATTTTTTTCCACATATCACTAACTGGTGTTTTATTACTAATAGATGATACCCAATTCTCCCAATATTTCTTTCTATTTTCTTTGATAAGTCTTCTGTAAAACGCTCTTTTCTTCTTATATTCAATTTTATATATCGAGTTAGGGTCATTTCTAGCATAATGCTTAAAAAGTTTTAAAGCCTTTTTTGCTTCTTTAATCGCTTTTCTACAGTCATTATTCCACCACGGTAAGATATATTTTCTAAATTTTCCCGATGTTTTAGGTATTGCCTTTTCAGCTGCTTTAAGAATGGTCTCTGTAAATTTATTGACAATATCGTTGATATCATAATTAGAGATATTACTAATGGGCGTTAGTTCATTAACATTTAATTCCACTTCTTCAACGAACATATCCCAATTTGCTGTGTCGAATTTCCATTTCTTTGGTAACCTAATGTTGTTCGATGAATTATTATTAGTAAATTGAGATCTAATTGATATTGGGAAGTGGTCACTGTCATATAGTTCATCTAAAGCATTCCATTCAAAATATGATCTTATATTTTGTGAAGCTAAAGTTAGGTCTATATTACTTGTGCGACCAGTGTTGCTATCAAAATGAGTAGGTTGTCCATTATTTAGTAAAATAACACTGTCATGTTCGTCGAGCCATTCTACTATGGTTTTGCCTCTGGTATCGCATTTATTTGAGCCCCAATAAAAGTGATGACTATTAAAATCGCCTAAGATAATAAAAGGAGTTGGAAGCTGATTAATGAGATCATTAAAATCATGTTTGTTGAGAGGATTACTATTTGGTAGATAAATGTTGCATATTGTAATGGCTAACGGAAATTTAATCTTTATTGCTACTACTTCTAAATTGGTGTTTAACGTAATCTCCTCCGGAATTGTACTTGATTTAATAAAAGTTGCCACTCCACCACTAGCCCTAATACTCTGTGATCGATTTTTAAAGAAATGTTCGTAGCCTACTATAGAAGCGCAATTGTTAGAAGTGAAATTCGTTTCCTGTAAACAAATGCAAGTTGGACATATACGACTTATTAATAATTTGATATTTTCTAATCTTTTGTAGTAACCATTTACATTCCATTGCAATATATCCATACTAACAATAATATAATTACAATATTAATTAATAATGAAAAATAAAAGTAAGTGGTATAAAAAAAAATAATTGTAAATATATATGTATTACAGTGATTGAATATAATTTGTACTACAATTATGTATATGTTTATATGAAACTGATTATATGTATGTATACTTATGTTTCTCTGTTACAATTTGGATCAGGGACTATCATTTCATGTAATTTTCTGGATAAACGTGAGCATCTATTTTTCAAACTTTTATTCATTTTGCAATGTAATTTGTTACACATTTTAATTAGATCTTTAATATTGTGTGTATATGAGTATACTAATTCTTTTATATTTTGTTTTCCTCGTGAGTTATCTAATAAACTAATAAATTGGTCTAAGTTAATAGGGAATACATTATCATTATTTAATTCTACAATATCTTCTTGAATATTTTTCCATATTTCTTCTTCAGTTCTAGGATCGATCTTCTTTAATTTTTTCTTTGTTTTTGTATTTATTTCTTCTTCCAGTGAAATAATGCTGCCCGTGTCATCAGTTTCATACTCCATTTTATCAGAGTCTTCTTCTTGTAAATGCTGTTTATTAATTTCTAAGTTTGACGATTCTGTGGTAGTGGGCGAATGAGTTCGTTTTATTCCTTTTATGTTTGTCTGTGTTGGTCTTGAAAATTCGTGTGAATTTAATATGGTGTTACTGACGTTTAAGTCGTCATTTTTATCAAATATTTCATTTATTTCTTTACTTGTTTGCATATCTATTTGTTGAGGGTATTCTTGATTTTCAATATTATTTTGAGGGCAATTTTTTGCTAGATGACCTAACGTATTGCAAGTAAAACATTTGAGTGCATCTGTGGAGGTATAGATCCAGTAGTTTGTACCTTCAAATGTTATTTGGAATGATTCTGGTAGACGTAAGTTATCTTCCGGGCTAATATATAGCTGTCTTCGAAAACTTAATATGTGTGAAAAAGCAGGATCTATGACTCCTATTTTCATAAATGTCATTGGAGACATTATTTTTATATTTAATTCTTCAAATTTTTGTTCTATAATGTAATTTGGTATGACAGGGCAGACATTTGATAATACAATTCTTTTATTTCTTGTTATTAGTGGTTTAATTTCTAGAACATTGTTTTTTATAGTTATAGTTTTTTTATCTTCAATCAAGTTGTCTGCTGTTTTTTTTGAGTCCATATAAATACATATTCGTGCGTTCGATATTCGAGAAATGAATCGAATAGATGCTGCTGGTGTTATAGATGATAGAGAAACAAGGTACTCCCTGAGTGTTATTCCGTCAATAGAATCCAGTATGATGGCTTGATCTTTCTTGGGGAAATATGTAGACGAAGTAACATTGGCATAACTTGAAGCGTTGGGTGCTGGTTGAGACATTTTCAATGGTTGTGACACTTGGGGATTATGAGACGTTAAGGTGTGGTACATTATTAATTGAGGGCCTCCTGTTACCAGGAGATACCCTATTTATATTTCTATACCGCAATAATATGTGGGTAATCACTCGTCACGTAAATAACGCGATAGCGGATCGGACGGGGTGAGACACGCGCGTCCGCTGTGACCACTCGCGCGAAACTGGTAACTCCTATTGTAATCTAGCGGCGACAATAAAATATTTAATTAACGTACTTTTAAGGAAATATATCTCGCAAATTTTCACGCAATAAATGTATTCAAATTATGACTCAACAGCAAAAAAATAAGTGAAAAGATATTTGATTATTAAGTAAATTAATAAGTATGAAAAGCAAATTGGTGGATGTTATAGAAATGCTGAATTATGTTGTGCAATTGAATGAAAACATGGAAATCGGCTTTTCAGCTGTTGAAAACCTGTTATTATTGACTACGAATAAATAATGTATTTATTTTTATTTTCTTTTTCACACTCCAATAGTTAAAAGATTAAATAAAGGTGCAACACATTCATTTATCTTTATATATATCAATTTCTTGTGTACATGTGTATGTCACTGAACTCCCCTTAAACGGCTGGACCAATGTTGATGCAATTTTTTGGGCATGTTCAAGGGGATTCGAGAATGGTTTAGATTCACATTTGGACCCGGTAGGTGGTGCTTATTTGAACATAACAACGTCTGTTGGGTCAGCTAGTATTAAATATAAGTAATCGCAATGTCGACTCGCGTTCGTATCTCATAGGTATCTTATAACACCAACGGCGATGGTCAAAACGCCTGATCAAGCAGGGCGGTTATGAAAGAAAGAAAAAAAAAATTACAATACAAAAAAAAAGAAAGAAAAATAAATAAGACTTAAAATTATTATAAACTAGAAATAAAAATTAAGTAGGCTCAGTTCATGGCCGGAAATGCAGTTGCAACCCATCAGTTGCTTTTCTGCCTAAGCCAAGCTTATATAGACACTATAGTCCATAAGATATAGGATGATCTCTGTGACAGTTGTCCCTAGTGCTGTCAAGCTTACGATGAAGTCTGTAGTTATTTTTTCGATAAAACTGTTTATTTTTATAATTGTGATTTTCTATTATAATTAAAATACCTACAATCAATGAAAATCTTTCTGAGGGTGTTTGTGTGTGGAGGGTTTTGGTGGTGCCCTTGATATCACCGAGCCTCAATGCACGCATTCACACTCCCTTCACTTTCTTCGCGGTAGACAGCGACCCTGTAAAGGTCCATGAGCGGCAGCAACACTTACCATCATGTGTACTGTTTGCTCGTTTGCCACCGTTTGCAATAAAAAAAAAAAAAAAAAAAAGAAATCTTTTTGAACTTATTTCAAACAAAAACTATTTTTTGACTGTTTTAATTATTCAAAAGGAGTACAATCAAGGTCTAGGTTATTATCGTCATCACTGGAGCGTTCCTGCTAGAACATTTATAATTTTTTGCCAAATAGGGACAGTCGTTAGATCAATCGATCAATTACGACTGTTTTATAAATAAATATGTCTAGTTTATTGACAATAATGCGTACATGATATTATCATTTACTCTGAGACGAAAAGTAGTTTTTTAATGCTTAATTAATTCAATTTATGTATTTTACAATGTAACTGTCTGTTTTAATTGTAAAAAATATGTTGAAAGTTTTATATAGTTACTGGATTGGGTTTATTTCTTTTATGAATAATTTAATAATGTGTAAATACGTATATCGACTGTCCCATCTCGTTTTTATTTTCAGTCCAGTATGATCTTGTACGTGCGTAAGCGTCATTTATGTATAGAATGTTTACTAGATATTTCAGTACTTACGAGGTACATTTTAGGCATGAATATTAATATTTTTATATTTATAATATATTGCAATTTAGTTGCAATAAAACTGGCATGAAAAGAATGAAAATATATTTGATACAAAATGAAATTGTAAACATGTCGCTCGTTCAAACTTACTTCGTTGGTTTCGTTGACATCTGTCACAGAGGTCAAGCTATATTTTATGGACTATAGTCATACTACCTTTCTAAACACAAACAAGTTTAAATTTAAATTTTTATAATCTCCCTACTTACTTACCATAAAATACCTTAGAATTAACCATCGATAATACTATTCTTTGAAAATCCGTTGAGAGACGGAATACGTTGGTAGTAATAATACATTCCAACATTTAGAAGTGGCAATTCTGAAACGGAATGTGGTCCTCACTAGAGAGTGCTGGAGTATGACTAGCCGGTGATTACCTGGTCTAGTCACGAAGTGTAAGCTTCTTACGACCATCCTAGATTTCGAGATGGTGATATTACCTTTCGTAAAGAGGTCTATGACCAGTATAGACCAGAGTACGTTTCTACAATAGATTACCTAAAGATATCCGAGACCTGCCAACAAAAAAGTTTAAAAAAGCTATCAAGAATAGACTTTGTAAGAAAGCTTATTATAAAATCTTGGATTATGTAGATGATAATACTGATTGGTTGTGAGCAGCTCCTCATTATGCAATTTCCTTGTTATTTTAAATAAACTCTTTTTTAATAACTCTAATATTGTAAAGCGTAGCGTGTTTTGCCTTACGAAATTTTACATTTTCGTCGTTTGTAACATATGGTCTTGGTCATGCTCACTGAAGGATCTACTTGCGGTAGCTGCGTGGAGCGGGTCTCTCCCTTCCCTCCATAGTGGTTGAGGGCAGTGATGGCTGCTCTAGTAGTTAACTCGTGATCGGGTGCCGCTTGTGGGATCTGGTCCAGCCATAGTCATTTGAATTATATTAAGTATCTTGCAGTTTGAAGGGCATCACACTGGAGCTAGGTCTTACGAAACATGTACACAAATTTATATCTAGTAAGAAGAAAAAAAAAATTAAAATAATAGACAAGCCCGCTGAGTTTCTTGCCGGATCTTCTCAGTAGCGGTCGCGTTCCGATCCGGTGGTAGTTTATTTTTATTGGATAATTTAATTTTATTTTGTAAAATTGACAATATGTAAGTGCCCTCTCGGGGTCTATGCATAATAAATGATTTGAATTTGAGTAGACATGGATAGGCAAATAAATGGGCTCCATAACCAATCTTGATATTCTCATTAAAGTATATCATAGTACAGTACAGTACTTTCCGTATGGTGACGGTTTAAAAATACAATTTACCACTCCTTATCTTGCCCGTGGATGTCGTAAAAGACGACTATGGGATATAAAATGCACATAACATCTGTGCAAGAGAAGGAAAACTCGAAATGAAATATACCAACATGTCTAATCAGAATGGTATAGTAGGTTAAATTCCCTGCCATTGTGGAGGAGGCCCGAGCCCAATTGTGGGACGTATGTGGGCTGCGATGATGATGATGATGGTGAAATCATAAAAGACTTTATACTTATTTACATATATCTTCAAATTGGCTGAATAAGTTGTAAGTAATTATTGTTCTTTTTTCGTACATTTGTAGTAACTGCTACAAACATGTAAATCTATACTAAAATAAAATTGGAGTGTCTGTTTGTAATGTCAAAATAATAGCCTTTTTTCATGCTCACACGGTTATTTGTACGACACCTATGCCTAAAATACAGATTAAAAAATTTTTGTCTGTCTGTTTGTTCCGGGTAATCTTCAAAACGGCTGGACCGATTTCAAAAATTCTTTCACCTATTCAAAGCTATAATATCAGGGAGTAACCTAGGCTATATTTTCTCCCGGTATTCCCACGGGAACGGGAACTACGCGGGTAAAACGACTAAAACCGAAGCGAAGCGAGGGCGGGTTGCTAGTGTTAAATAATAATACAGGAATTATTTTGCTTATAACGTATTATTTGTTAAAGTAATCACTCACATTAAATGCCTCCAACTATTATAGATTATGTACATATTATTTAGGTACATAGGTGTATTCTCAAGTAATTGCTCTAGTTTTTGCTAGCCCGCGAGTCTTAGTAGCTAATTATAGAAGATTGATGAAAGCTCGCTCGCCTACTGACTACTTGTGCGCTTGTTAGGCCACGGCTTGGTGCCGAGCGAAGTGGGCTCGTTTACTCAAGTGTGTGTCAAAATGTACCAGCTATTTTAAGGAGAATATTTTTACTAGCGGCTAAATTTTATTGTTTTCTTATAGTACGCTTAGGTTACCGCAAAATAAGTATATTAATAAAATAAGTAGGCAATTTCTATGTTTTCTCAGTCGCATTAAATCCTTTTGTTAAGATTATTTTTTTTATTGTATAGTGACTAAACAAAGGAAGCGTAGGAATAAGCGATAATTAATAATAACTTTGACTTTTGATTGATTGACTACAAAATTTAATGCTTGGTTTTTAATTTTGCAAAAAGTGTTATCATTTGAAACATACTAGAACAGCTCCAATAGACACAATAATAACGATATCTTCATCATGACAGCTTATATACGGTCTCTACATCTATACCAATAAATAAAATTGGAGTGTCTGTTTGTACTGTCAAAATAATAAGCTTTTTTCATGCTCACACGGATATTTGCACGACATCTATGCCTAAAATAGCAATTAAAAATTTTTTGTCTGTCTGTCTGTCTGTTTGTTCCGGGTAATCTTCAAAACGGCTGGACCGATTTCAAAAATTCTTTCACCAATGGAAAGCTATAATATCAGGGCGTAAACGAGGCTATATTTTATCCCGGTATTCCCACGGGAACGGGAACTACGCGGGTAAAACGACTATAACCAATAACCGAAGCGAAGCGAGGGCGGGTTGCTAGTATACGTGTTCTTTATATATAAATTTCTTGCGTGTGTATGTAACTGAACTCCTCCTAAACGACTGGACCGATGTTTACGAATTTTTTTGTACGTATTCAAGGGGATTCAAGAATGATTTAGATTCACAATTGGACTCGGTAGGTGGCGCTTTATTTGGACAGAACAACGTCTGTTGTGTCAGCTAGTATATATATAAAAAAAGGATGTTTAAAAGTATTTAATTTGAACTGCTATACTATCATCGCAGCCCACATACGTACCGTTGGACTCGGGCCTCCTCCACAATGGCAGAGAATTTGATCTACTATACCTTGCTGGTCAGACATGTTGGTATAGGGTTTCATTTCGAGTTTCCTTCTCTTGCACAGATGTTATGTGCATATTATATATGACATCCCTTAGTCGTCTTTTACGACCATAGCATTACTACGCCTCATTTATTGTAAAAATCATGGCAATTAACTGGTTCATTAAATTCTCAACACTATACCCAATGATTCTGGATCATTCTGGCAGAATTGTTTTATTTATATTCTTAATGTGTGGCTTGGTTCACATTTATTTTTTTTTATGTTAAAATTGGCCTGCTTTTCCTGAGACATAGTACATCAAATACTGATCAGTTTGGTGTCAATAACTATTTTTTGATAATTTGTGGGTTGGTACATTTTGGCATAACTGGGTCCAATTGTCCACAGATGGAAAACACGAGACAATCAGTACCCGTAATCGCATTGAGCAAATTTGAAAACGGGGATCGGTGTAATATCTAAGATTATTTACATCAAATCAGTATATCAGATTGATATATATCAGATGACTTAAATATTGGTAGATATTGTGCCAAGCTGCATTATGAGTTTATTATATAATTGCGAATGAAGGTCTTAGTAAGTTTTGAGAACGCGCGAAAGGAATTGAATAGTTGAGGCGAACATTGAATAAAGATTGCTGACCTTTTGGTACAGTGAGACGTGTATAAAGTTTCATTGGTACCCATGTCACCGCATTGTTTGTTTCACTGGAACATGGATGTTTTCCTTTCGGAATTCGTTCTCTTTTAAAGAAAATTGCTGATTGTTGAGTCAGCAATCCAAATGGAAGGAAAACAAATACCTTTAATAAGAATAGCGTTAGATAAGATTTTGTTAGCTTCCTTTTGTATTGATTAAATTGTTTATTTGAAGTTTAAATATGGAATGATGAAATAGAAATTCGTATTACGTTTTTTATTATTCTGACAAGCGACTGGTGTTCTACCAGTCCAGCTCATAAATCATAAATAGTAAGTACTAATGAACTTCACTAATATCAGGGTTATAGCCAAGTAATTACCTTTTTTTTGGGTACAACTTTTTACTTCATCTCAACTTATCTAAGTCCCACTGTTGGGCTCGGGCCTCCTCCACTATAGGAGGAAAAGTGACCTACTATACCTCGCTGGTCAGGCGTGTTAGCATAGGGTTTTTGTTTGCTGACTCCATCACTACATGCAAAAGTTTTCTTTTTACATATAATTAAGTTTTTCCCTATAATTAAAAAAATAACAGCATCAGTATCGAGTACCGATCGACAGCTATCCAAGTTTTAGAATAATAAAAAAACATCATTTCTACTTAAAGTTTAAATACTAATTAAAACATTTTTTTGATGTAACCTTTTTTTTTGGTGGGCCATGATCAGTGCACACGCCCTCCATTCAATCCAGGGCGACGAAAGAACGGCGCGCGGCCCTATAACACACCTCAACCTCTTTCCTTCGCAATTGGGCTGACCACATTATGGATGTAACCTGGGGAAAGTTACTGGGCATCGCTGGATGTAGGCGGCACAAAACCGCTTTGTGGCTAAACATGAGGGAGGCCCACGTCCAGCAGTGGATGGCGATGGGATGTATAATAATAACTATTGATGTAGCAATAATAACGATTCCCAGTCACGGCAGTTCTGCCGTGAAATGAGCTTATCTTGGTAGCGAGCCCGTTGATGACGGGGCAAGGGGTGTTAAGAATATCCGGCCGCGATCCGGCTACCAAAAAAATTGATAATAAAACCACTTTACGGATTTTATCTCATTTGTATGTTCATGATCACGGGCGGACTGGTGCCTCCGTGTTCGAAACATCGGACAATAATAAATCAAATACTAACGCGATAACATCCGTAAAGTAGTTTTATTTACAATGTGTAATACTCGTAAACATCAGAAATCATTTTAAAAAATTGATCCCTGGCCCCGATCCCCAAATTCGATAGGAGATTATATGATTATTAGAAGTGTAAAAAGAGGACAATAATTCTCTGATGTGTACTAAAACCTGGATGGATATGAAAAGGTTCTTGGTAAGTTTGGCGACGATAGAGTGAATGAAAATGGAAAATGTTTGCTGGAGGTTTGTTTGGGATGGAATCTTTTTGTGACAAATACCATGTTTGCTCACAAGAGGATCCACACTTTTACGAGAGAAGAATGTGGGGCAAGAAGTATGATTGACTTTGTAATTGTTGACGAAAGATTGAGGAAGAATGTCTTAGATACCCGAGCGTACCGCGGAGTCAGTATTGACACAGACCACTTCCTGGTGATATCCCGAATAAGTGGTCTCTTTAAACGCTGGCGACATCGGGTAAAGAATTTTGCGAATGATTTAGAAAGGATAAAAGTGGAAAGTTTACAAGATACGATTGTAAAGGAAGTCTTTTGCGAAAGGTTGAATGAGAGACTTAAAGATGTAGACAAGTTCAGTGAGATAGAGGAAGTGTGGAAGACATTTAAGGAAGGAGTTGTGAATGTTGCTGTTGAGGTATGTGGTGTTTCGAAAAGGAAAAAGGGAAGGAAGCAGTATAAGGTCTGTATGGATAAAGATGTACAAGTGGTTATAGGTAAGAAAAAGAAAGCATGGATGGACTGGTTAGCAACAAAAGCTAACTTAAGAATGCAAAAGGCGACAAATGAGGATGTAGACGAAGCAAAAGAGAAGTATAAATGTTTGAAAGAGATGGTAAAGAAAGCAGTAAATAAAAAGAAAGATGAGCGAAAAGATGAGCTTGACAGGAGGCTTGCTGGGGATTTCCGGTCTAACATAAAGCTATTCTGGAAATCCATAAGGATTGCTCGAGGGAGTTCTACAAACTCGGAGCTTACTAAAATCAGAAGTCAGAATGGAAGTTTTATGAAAGGACCAGATTGCGTGTTGAAAAGATGGAAGGAATATTTTGAAAGTTTATTTGATAAGGACGAGGAACTGATTCAGATGCTAGAACAGGAGCAGAGTGATTATGACTGTGATTGCGAGATAGGTACAGATGAGATCATGACTGCAATGAAGTATATGAAGTTAGGTAAAGCTGCGGGATATGATAGGGTGTCGGTCGAAATGCTGAGGGCTGGCGACGGGATAGTGGTGAGTCAGTTGCACCACCTTTTCAACTTGTGTTGGAGAAAGGGTCGAGTACCAGAAGACTGGTGCAAGGCTGTAATCGTGCCCTTATACAAGGGAAAAGGGTCGCAACAAGACTGCGCCAATTACCGCGGCATAAGCCTTCTCAGCGTCGTCGGCAAACTGTATGCTAAGGTACTGATAGGGAGAGTTATAAAAGAGACGGATGAAAGAGTCTGGGATGTGCAAGCAGGATTCAGAAAGGGAATGGGATGCACGGACCAGGTCTTTTCCTTACGTTGCATAGCCGAAAAATTCTTGGCTAAAAACCAGAAGGTCTATTGCGCTTTCGTGGATTTGGAAAAGGCCTATGATAGAGTGGTTAGGAATGAATTGTGGTCAGCATTGTCTTTGCATGGGGTGAACGACAACCTGATACGGGCACTGCAGTCTCTCTATGAGAACTCCAGTGCCTGTGTCAGAATAGAGGGAGCATACACTGAATGGTTTAGCATCCAAAAGGGTGTTAGACAAGTATGTGTAGCGTCACCATGGCTGTTCAACCTATTCATGGACAACTGCTTGACTGATTTAAAAGAGAGTGAATATGGACTGAGAATGAATGGATTACTTATCAAATGTCTTCTCTACGCTGACGATCAAGTTCTACTTGCTTCGTCGGTGAATGAGTTGCAAGAGATGGTAACAGCAGTACATGAGGCTTTTGAAAGAAAAGGAATGAAAATTAATGTAAAGAAGACGAAAGTTATGGTATTTGAAAGGGAAGAAGCTATGACGGAATGCAATATACGTATAGAAGAGGAAATATTAGAACAAGTGCAAGAGTTTGTATATCTGGGATCTACATTTGCGAGAGATGGTAAATGTGAAAGTGATATTGAAAGAAGAGTGTGTAAGGGAAATATGGTGAATGGTGCTTTGCGCACCTTTATGGGCAGCCAAAGCCTGTCTAAGAAGGCTCGCTTGGCTGTGCATAGGGGAGTGCTTGTACCAACTCTAATGTATGGAAGTGAGAGCTGGGTATGGCAGAAGAAGCACGAAAGTAGAATAAATGCTGTGGAAATGAGAGCGCTGAGGAGCATGATTGGTGTGAAATTGAGTGATAGAATTAAAAACAGAGTAATTAGGGAACGTTGTGAAATGAATGTAGATGTAGTGACAAGGATTGAGAAAGGTATGTTAAGTTGGTTCAGCCATGTAGAGAGAATGAATGAAAGGAGACTAACAAGGAGAATTTATAAGGCGAATGTGAACGGAAGTGTTGGAAGGGGAAGACCGAGGCGGACGTTCCACAATCAAATCGGGGACGTTCTTAAGAAAGGCCAGGTTAGGAGTACCCTGAACCGAAGAACATGTATGAGGAGATTAATGAATGTGGACGAGGCGAAAGTGGTATGTCAAGATCGTAGCAAGTGGAAGGAAGTGGTCTCTGCCTACCCCTATGGGAAAGAGGCGTGATTATATGTATGTATGTATGTATGTGTACTAAAACCGCTCTTCTATCGGACGGAAGAACACCTAAGGCGGTGTATAGTTTATTATTCACAAGTCTCTCGTGCACAATGTGAAGAGTGTATCGACAAAGATAGCGTACCTTATACTCAGAATTACCAAACGGTATTCGTTGATGGTTTTACAGGGTTATGCCTCCATCTGGACATACTCAGACGACGTAGTTGAGGTCTTACACGAGAACATCTCAAACCGTGCCGTCTACACATCTTAAACCCACTTCACCATGACTATGGGAGACGATTTTTTGGAGAAGGAAGGTCTTTTAAGGATGAATTTCTTCTTCAAGAGCCCTTCTTGAAGAAGAAATTCATCACGCAAAGAAAGGGGAGTATGCCTAGCCCTGATGGTTCAACAAAAAATGAAATAGACTTCATTTTATCGTTAGTTTTTTGTCTGTCTGTTTGTACCGAGCAATCTTCCAAACGGATGGACTGATTTTAATAATAGATAATTTTAATACCTGTCTATATAAGGAGTAACTTAGGCTATTTTTTTTTTCAGAAAGACCTGTAACATTTTGTACGGACCGGGCATCAAACTCGAGGCCTCATGGACTGTAGTTGCGGATCGTAATATTTTAGAAGATATTAGAGTTTTAAAGTGGGGAGCAAGGCGACTAAAACCGAATCAAAGCGAAGGCAGATTGCTAGTAACTAAATAAAAATATGAGTAGACTAAATATTCATCAAAATTACTCCGACTTAGCATTTGACATGCTATTTATACAAACTTAATTACTAGCAAAAAATTATTACCACATCTGTGATTTGAACCCGCATTTATTGGTAATTCATCCCAATTGCCTTACTAAATGGGTCAGTTTGGGTAGGAACGTATGATAAAAAATCGTGGTTTGCATTAGAGATTTTACGGCAGACGTCTACATCAATCAATCCATCAGCTTATCGACGGCCACTATTAGATAGTCTGCTTAAGAGGGAAAAATGCTATGAATTCCCCAGGAGACTGTTACCGCCCATTCTCCGGGTGATACTTTAGCTGATCTCAAGAAGTTTCGTGAGACAATATGGGATGGGGACGCACTGTATCCCCTTCACCACACGAGGTGAATGAAAATAAAAAATAAAAAAAATAGAAGTAACTAAACTAAATTATTGTAAATTTCAATTGATTTATAATTAATCTTGTTAAATTTAAATAAAAGTTATTTTTAAAACATTTTTTTTTGTCATTGCTATTGGTGGGAAACGAGCAAAGAGGTCTCTGCTAGGCCCCTGCCTATCGTGAAGAAAGGGAAGGGAGGTTCAGTGATACTAAATCATACACACACAAAATCCACCACATGCAAACATCCTCAGAAAGTTGCATCAACTTTATTGTTTTTTTTTTTCTACCATTTAGTGCATTAATTTTGTAGTACAGTGTCTTGAAAAAATTATGGCTACATCATTTCTGAACATTCTACAGTATGTTCGGTTTCACGTTCATTTCTTCATATTCCTCATAACTGCAAAAGCTTTGTATGCCCAGTTGATGAGCTGAAATAAAACAGAAATGACTATCGTTTTTACAGTTCTATATTTTATTATTTAAATTTATTTTATTAGAATTGCGTGATTAAAGGTTCTTATTTAATTTGATCTTTTCTTTTATTGCAAACGGTGGCAAACGAGCAAACAGTACACCTGATGGTAAGTGTTGCTGTCGCTCAGGGACCTTTACAACGCCACTGCCTACCGCGAAGAAAGTGAAGGGAGTGTGAATGCGTGCATTGAGGCTCGGTGATACCAAGGGCACCACCAGAACCCTCCACACGCAAACACCCTCAGAAAGTTGGGCTTCCGGCTCTCTCGCTCACCGAACGAAGCGCAGTAACAAATCGCTACTACTCAGTCGTCGATTTTCTGCGAGAGTGTGGTACTACCCCGGACGGACCGGCCCGCGGCTGTAGACTGTCGACAGTGTGGTCCTACCACTCTTCTACTACCACCACTACCACTTTCAATAAATAAAAGATCTACAATCTATTCATAGGCGTAGGTTTTTTTTTCTAAAGTTTTTACAAAGTTGTAACACGTTAACATTTTGTCACATATTTCGTCCCACTATAAGTATCTAATTATATACTACTAACTAATACCAAGTAATACTACCAACCCTTACACTGCTGTCATGAAAGACGTTTAAGAGCTTTAAATCGACTTGGGCCAACTCTATCTGATGCCCTCGTGTTAACAATGTTATTCCCAAGATCCGTTGACATCAGGCATAAAACTATTGTCAATAACAACAATACTATGGAAGAGGATTATTTATTACGTCGACCCCATGTCTAAGGGATAAGAGCAGAATAATGATATATGTAAAAATAAATAAGCTAAATAAATGTGACTTATGCAATTTAATAAAGATGTCGTGGAGCGACAAAAAAGTAAGCTAAAGTAATCTATAGACCTTAGTTTCAAATGGCCATAGGTCTCAATAATAAATTCGATGCTTATAATTGAGAATTGCTTGGATAAACCATCTATAGTAGCCTATCAGAGAACGATTGGTACACATAATTGCCACGCTTAGTAGGCGAAGTTCGCGCTTCGGTGAAATTGGAGTTATAAATTTCATAGGAGAGTGTTTTGTAATACCTATAGTGATTTTTACGACTCCAATGGAAAGTAACGCTTATAACACATTGTATTTTTAAACTGTAACTTACTATATGGGAAAAAAATCTAATTCGCATTCAATAATATTTCTTTAAAACAGTTATGGCATCTGAGTACTATATCAATTTTAACTTGAACATGAACTAGTACGTCGTTTTTTTAGTATTGAAATTATCGTGATTTTAACATTATATTACGTGCACGTCGGATGATGAATATTGAATGTTTGAAACCCGGGTCGACGTAATCGATCCTAGCGAGTGTTTTGTTGTAATGATAGATTACTTTCTTGAACTTGATCAGTACTTATTATAAGGTGGTATTTTATGTTTATTATTAGAGATATATAGAGATTATTATATATATATTAGAGATATATAGAGATAGAATAAAAAATGTAATGCATTACCCACTTCCTTTTGCATGGATAGTTAAGGTTCTTAAACAAATATTTACACGAAATGGCAAACTTGAAATAATTCTCTTTGGCTATTTATTTGGCCGAGAGCAATGCTCCTTTTATTACACAAGGGACTCAAGCCCAACAGAGGGGCATACGTAAGCTGCAAACAAAAACTTAAATTGTCTTACAATAGTATATGAGTCCAGCGATAGTGTAAATATTTTGCCAGCCGTTACACACAATGGACGTTTACACCTCTCCATGAAGATGATAAGATACATGTTCGTTTTACGGTCGGCCTTAATCCAAGGTCCTTCAAAAGCCGCCTTACGAAGATCCAAACTCTGAAATATATGCGCCCGTTATAGCTATTTCAAAAGAATGAACACGAAGGTATTATAAAATGTTTTTCTTATTTCATCATCACAACTTATATACGTCCCACTGTTGGGCTCGAGCCTCCTCCACAATGGGAGGGAGATTGATCTACTATACTACGCTGGTCAGATGTGTTGGTATAGCGTTTTATTTTAAGCTTTCCTTCTCTTGCATAGATGTTCTATGTATATTCTATCCCTATGTCGCCTACGATATCCACGAGAAAGAAAGAGGTTGCTGAATTGTATTCTTACTCCGTCACCACACGGAGAATATTGTACTTTCTGAGTTACGTTGCCATACAAGCCTTGTCCACGATGAAAAAAGTCGACTAAGGGATAATCACATCCCTTTAATACTCATTATATTACCTACCGTATAATGACAGAATAGGAATACAGTTTATCACCTTCATTTTGCATGAGGGTGTCGTAAAAGATAACTAAAGACTATTACAAAATATGCAGATAACATAGATGCAAGAGAAGGAAAACTTGAATTGAAACCCTATGGCAACACGTCTCACCAGCGTTGTTTATAGTAAGGTGAATTCCCTTTCAAAATGGAAGAGACCTAAGCCCAGCGGTGAGTCATAAATGAGTTAATATTGATATATAATTAGGGTACAATAAGCCGAGGTTGCGGGTGGACGGATCGAGGATTAGTCCGCCACTCGAATAGAAGTCGACCGCGCGAGGGCGACGCTTCGGCAACACTGTCTTCCTTGCCCGGGGTGTTGAAGGGGACGGTATTCGAAAGGGTAACCCGCTATACCGGCTACGGCAGTTAAGGAATCGGTACCGTTGTTCGGCCCAATGGTGATGGGGAGGGAATACGATAGGTTATGGAGCCGCACGCCGATCATTCGTCGCCCCGGACAGATTGGGTGGATGTATCCAGACCATGGCCTACCACAAGAAAAGGTACAACTAACCTTCAATATCAGTTCGTCTCCAAACCAACAAAGTATGAATACTTCTATCAGCATGCAAGTTAAATATATTCCCATCCATACTACCTGTATTGAGTGACTGGCTGGATTTTCAATCTATAATAGGATTTTTAAGTTTAACATGAGAATAGCTTTGTAGTTAAATTGTGATTGCGTCCCACTTGTGCGATCGTTTTTTTTTTGCCTATGCTGCCGGAATACCCACTAAAACCACAGCGGTCCCTTCCGCGCTTTTACGGGGTGCCAGAGAGCTCGTCTATTGACATTCAATCCCCGACACCCCTACGCAAGGCCATCTGGCCACGTCCTATCGTTATTCAAGGCGTTGGGAGGTGATGTGCATATCGCCGCCTCTCCCTCCCTGGCCGCCGTCTGCGGAGCGAGTTTGCGGACGCAAGTGCCTCGTGTTCCTGCTCCGCGGCCTCCTTCCTTGAGATGATCTCCTCGCAGAAAGAGACCATCGACGACCAGCACCTGTCGCTATCGAGCATCTTTGAGATGATGGTCGACAACGACAGGTCTGTTTCTATGACCGCCGATAGGTCGTGGCGCTGAGGCCCCCAGGAGGGGGACGTGCACGTGTGACGTGCATCGTCGTTTGGCGCGTCACACTCGTTACATCCGGGGGCCTCTTCTCGTCCAATTCTATGCAGGTACTTACCGAAGACCCCGTGTCCGGTAAGTACCTACGTCATCCTGAAGGTCAGGTTGCCGTGCCTTCGGTTCATCCAGCGATGGAGGTGCGGTGCAATCGCCTCGACAGTCTCCCGTCCTGCTACGGGAGACTCCAATTCCTCTCTCTACCGCCGGATTACTGCCCTTCGAGCCGTTTCCTTTGCCCTAATTAGTCCCCTCGTGGTGATTTTTTATTAATTGGCTATTTGTTATGAAGCCATTATTTTTCGAATTGGAAATTCCTTTTGCGTGCCTCTTGATGGCCAAATATGGTGATACATTGTTTACCTGTAATTACTAATACTTTATACCCATATTTCGCAAAATAAATGATTTGATTTGATTTGATGGACTCGCCAGTATTCCGCGACGTAGCGTAGACGTAGACTTCTGCGAGCGCCCTAGCCTGAAGTGGCCAGGGTGGATCGCCCGCCAGCAGTGTGGCTGCGGTCCAGAACACCGTACGGTATCCCCTTATTGTTTTCACCGCCATGGCTCTCTGCGCTTTCCGCAACAAGGCTTTATTAGAGGCGGTGAGAGACTCCGTCCAGATTGGCGCATCGTACAGTGCCATAGACCGCAGGATACCGGCATATAGACGCCGGCAAGACGATCCAGGACCTCCAGTATTGCGCAGAAGCCTACCTTAAGCCGCGACCGCTTTGGCGAGCCGGGGGACAAGCTGGGCAAAGTGCAGCCCGAAACTCCATTTACTGTCTAGTTGCCGACCCAGGTACTTCATCTGAGTCTGCACCGGCACGGCAACCCCAGACACATTTGTGCTCTGCGGCAGAGACTTCGGCTTGGGCCGTGAAAAAGGAGGGCCTCTGTCTTTTCCAGTGAGACCCTCAGGCCTAGCATACCTATCCGGTCAACGTCGAGCGCCACGCCAACCCTTGCTAGGCGGGCGGCTTTCTGGAAGTCAGCCCTCCTCACCATGATGAGGGTGTCATCTGCGTAACAAATGACCCCCATCCCGGGTAGGAGAGGAGGAGCTGACCCCGTAACAACCAGTCAAATCCCATGTTCCACAGGGTCGATATACGAAGGCACCCCATGATATCGGAGCGCCTCCTTCAACGTCTCATGTGGGAGACTGTTGAAGGCATTTTTAATATCGAGCGAGACTGCCAATATTATTTCCCTGTTGGCTACCGCTTCGGTGGCCAGGGTTTTCAGGGCGGCCAGCGCGTCAATAGTTGACCGGCCATGCCTGAACCCGTACTGTTTATCCGACAGCCCCGGCCCGATAACTTCGAGGTGCTGGACGAGATGGTCCGCAAGCACCTTTTCAAATAATTTTGCTGTCTCGTCCAGCAGCACCAGTGGCCTGTAAGCAGAAGGAAAATCGACTGGGCGACCCTCCTTCCGCAACAAACAGAGCCAGAGCTCCGGGAACTGCCCGGACCTCAGGCACTCATTGAGCAGTTCCCGGAGTGCATCCTTCCAATACTATGCGACGTTGCCGAGTACTAGCCCCGGGACACCGTCCGGACCAGGCGCTTTTCTCTTCCCTCGGAGACGGGAGAGGGCCATTTCCAGCTCATTGTCAGTGATAGGGAGAATAGGTGTCTCCACCTCCACCACCGACAGAGAAGACATTTGAGGGGGAATGTGACTCACGGAGCGTGGGAACAGTCCCCCGATTAGCCTCGACAGGAGATCCGCATCCAGAGTGTTAATAACAGAGGCGCCGCAGTCACGAAGCTTATTACGTGCTCTCTGGTACGGACGCCCCCACGGGTCCCTATCGAGGCCCGCAAGAAGCTCCTCGCGGGCCCTCTCCTTCGCCGCTTGTGAGATCTGCCCCAACTAAATATCTTTTTGTATTGTATGTTTTTATAGTATACTAGCAACCCGGCCTCGCTTCGCTTCGGTTTCAGTCGCTTTACCCGCATAGTTCCCGTTTCTGTGGGAATACCGGGATAAAATATAGCCTAAGTTACTCCTTATATACCTGATAGTAAAATATTATCAAAATCGGTCCAGCCGTTTTGAAGATTACCTCAAACAAACAGACAGATAGACAACAAATTTTTAAACTGTATTTTAGACATATGTGTCGCGCAAATAACCGTGTGAGCACAAAAAAAGAAAAAAAAAGCCCAGTATTTTGACATTACAAACAGACTCTTCAATTTTAGTGGGAATGCGTGCAGTGAAGTTCGGTGATAGTAAAGGTATCACTAAAAGCCGCCACACGCAAACAGCCTCAAAGTTGGGTATGTGGAATAAATAACTATACTTACTGATAAAAATTGTATACCGATCAAACAAAGAACCATTACACTCAACATGAACTGTAATGCCGACGCTAAGCTGAACGCGTTCTTGATCATAGATACATATCTGGAAATTCAAATCCTTATATAACAGCCATTTGTAACGGCGATAATTACTATCTCCCCTAATAATAGATCTTGGTCACGTATTTTTTTACCCCCGACGCAAAGAGGGGTGGTATAGTTTGACATCGATGTGTCTATCTGTATGTACGTGTCTGTGGCATCGTAGTTGTCAAACGGATGGAGCAGTATCGATACAGATTTTTTTCATTTGAAAGTCAGTTCACTTGCGGTGGTTCTTAGCTATGTTTGATTAATATCGGTCCAGCAGTATAAGAGTATCAGCTACTTACTTGATTAAGTGTTTCACGCATGCCAGTATAATTGTTAAATGACAATTAATTGACAATGCCTGTTGAAGAGAACGTAATACTTTTTTTATTATTTTACTTTGTGTAGGGGGTTGTTCAAAATTATTATATTTATTTATTATAAACTGTTAAACGGAAGCCTAGACAAATGATTCGAATATATTTTATAACTGAAAAATAAATATAAATGACAGTTTTATAATGTAATAGCAATTTGAGTCGAATAAATTTTTTGACCGGCTATGGCCTGGTCACGGCCAGATATGTCCAGGGCAAAGAAACGGAAGACCACTTCCTGTTATTACATCTCACCGCTAGTTCATCGGGACATCGGAAGAATATTTTCCATGAATTTACTACATAGAAAAATATACTCTTTACATATTATCCACTAGGCGCTTCATCCGTGGAGCTCTCAATTAGAAAAGGCAAGCAGACAAATTATATTGATTCATCATCATCATCATTTAATTTTCAGCTCAAATAAGTTTCACTGTAAGGTTCGAGCCTCCTCCATAACGGGAGGAAAAT
The DNA here is from genome assembly GCA_032191425.1 of Lymantria dispar. Classification (NCBI taxonomy): domain Eukaryota; kingdom Metazoa; phylum Arthropoda; class Insecta; order Lepidoptera; family Erebidae; genus Lymantria; species Lymantria dispar. Next base: position 15,396,362 of record CM063452.1, on the reverse strand, counting down.
TGACCAACTGTACCGCGCTGGTCAGACTTGTTGGCATAGGGTTTTATATCGCGTTTACCCTTTCTTGCATAGATGTTACATAATATACACCTTAGTCATATTTTACGACATTCCTGAGCAAAAGAGGAATTGGTGAATTGTATTGTTACTTCGTTATCATATAGAATCAGTTTTTATTGGCCTTCTCAAACTCATATACAATGTAGAGTTTGAGTCTCTTCTGCAATATGAAGGAAATTGGCCAATTACTTCAAGTTGATTCGACCATCCATCCATCTATCAGCCCATAGACGTCCATTGTTGGACATAGACCTTCCCACGAAAATGCCACTTGCCAGTTGATTTGACCATTTGATTTATTCCCAATTAACCTTACTTATGGATGTTACGTCCATCTAATTACGTAACTTGACGAATTTTATTCGTTGCGAAAAATTAGTAATACTGTAAGGTGTAGTATTTGGATTTAGTTAGGCCGCGGGTGACTGGACCGGGGATTTATTCGGTCACTCGCAGTATGGCCGACCGCGTGACGGCGACCGACGTCCCTCCAGGGGGAACGTTGAGAGGAGAGAGTACCCCGAGACCGGGGTATTCCGTCGGGCCGACCACTGAAGACAAGGAACTCTGCATCAGTAGTCGGCCCAACGACGAAGGCGATGTGCCACGCGTGGGTCATAGGACCGCGCGCCGCCTCTCCGTCGTCCCGGACGGAGCCGGGCGGGGCGGGTGCTCTGACTTGCTCTGATTTGGCCCAACCCTAAAATAAAAGTATTTGGATTTCGTTAACGAATGGAATAAAATAATGATTATACTACCGGATAATGGAGTTATGATGAACTATACACTCTTTTAGTACAGACCGCACATAGTATTCTTTCGTATATACTTCGTTGTATTTATTTGTCTTGATATCCCTTTGACATTCTCGCTCAGCCACCATTTCGAAGTTACGTAGATTAAATGCTAGTATATCTATTTGCCCAACTGAAATATTGATATTGGAAGCGTAGATTTAAGTTTGTAAATATATTTATCGATGAAAGTTTATCTGAATAATATATCAAAGCACCGCCTAGTTTACTGACTCATCAGTAAATTAGGTGTTGCTTTGTTAAATTAGGCTAAGAATATTTAATTCAATAAAGCCTGGAGAAATGCGGGATAAGAATATATTAAAAAAAAAAATCGATATTACTGAAGCTGCTTTAGCTTGCCTAAATTGGTATTTCATCATTTTCACCTCAGGTCATACGTTCCACTGGTGGGTTCGAGCCTCCTCCACAATAGGAGGGAAATTGACCTTACCTTATATCATGCTGCTCGTACAGTTTTCTTTCGAGTTTTTCTTCTTTTGCATAGAAGTATTATGCGTATTATATTCTTTAGTCGTCTTTTACGACAACCACGGGCAAGATAGAGAGTAGTGAATTTTATTCTTATCCCGTCACCACACGGAAAAAATGGTATCTAGTAGTCATTTATAAATAAGAGTTGATATTGATGTTAAACAAAAAGAATATGTAATAAATATTATCTATCTGTTATACATTAATTTTTATTTACTACCAACCAACTTCCGTGTGGTGACATAGTAAGAATACAATTCATCACTCCCTATCTCGCCCCTGGATGTCGTAAAAGACGACTAAGGGACATAATACGCATATAACATCTATGCAAGAGATGGAAAACTCGAAATAGAACCCTATTTCAACACGTTTGACCAGCGCGGATTAGTAGGTCAATAACCCTGCCATTATGGAGGAGGACTGAGCCCAACAGTGGGACATATATAGGCTGAGATGATGATGACTACCAATTAAAAAAAATACGGTATTCATATGCAGAATCAGTGGTAAAATATTTAGTTTTTATGTGACGCTTAAGTCGTACAAATTCACGTATTTTCCAATTTCGAGTAACCAATTAACTCGTGAATTTAGTTATTGAAGGTAGAACAAAGGCAAAGTTATTATCTTACTTGCAGAAGCAACAAAGGCGGCTAATATTGTGTCCATAACACCATCTATTATGCAAGTCGCTGGCTTGTAATAAATCTGTGAAACCAATTACTCCTTCATTATTTAGGCAACCATTCCTCTTCATTTTATAATAATATATTTTTTAAACTAAATTATCATTATATTAAAAATGGAATAGGTTAATAATGTTTAACTTATATATAAATACGCACACGCACACGCATATGCACAAACGAACACACAGGCATACAGAACTACTAGAAAATGCTTACAAATAGCCTTTAAACCTTTAAATATTTTTAATTTAAAAACAAAAAGTCCATTTTACGTATAAGTATATTAACTCACATGGTGGAGGTATATAACTCCGTATGCGGGCATTTTGTACACATCAAAGTTAGGATATTCCACGTTTGTAGGTAAAATATCGAAATTTTCTGTTAGTGGCATTATTATACCGACTGGAAATTAAAATGATTCATTATAGAAATAATTCCTTAAAGAGATCGCCATGAAGTGACTGACGCGTTAAGAATACAATATATCGTCAACGCTAGGGATAATCACAAACATTGGTAGTAACTTTCGTCTGAGAAATTTATAACAACAATTGTGATAGCCAACCGCTTACTAAGCGCGGCTATTATAGCATTATCAAAATCTATAGCCAACAAGGGATATCTATAGGCTAATAGATTGATAGATGGATTAAATGGATGACCATAAGGTGTATTTTTCAGGTTATTTCCTTTTGTCATACCCACGGGATAGGAAATGATGGTGTCACGGGCTATTTTAAATACGTTAACATAGGATTAATATTGTATTTTAGGACTAATAGCGTCAGGTGAAATATTTTGTGACACATAAAAGGTAAGGTCGTCTCACTCCATTTCAACAATATACAATATTGGATACGAGCTTCATTCATAATTAGCAACTGTTCAGAAAGCAGCATGTAATTTCAATATCTAGATTTTTCTTATATACATGGTAATGTAATCTAATTATTTCACTTAGTCGGTTTTTACGATGCCTACAGAGAAGTAATTTGTCATTACCTTTTTGATGTAAAATATAGGCGAGGGTAAACCTGATCGTTGGTGTGGCGTAAAGCTACGCGTGGCGTGAAGCTACGCGAGGCGTGAAGCTACGCGTGGCGTAAAGCTACAAGTCGCGTAAAGCTACGCGTAGCGTAAAGCTACGCATGGCTGTCATAATTTGAAATATGTTTGCATTTTTAATTCTTGTATTTAATGAATATAAATTTTCATTGAATAAAAATCGTCATTTTCTGAAAAAAAAAAAAATTATACATTATGCCATATTAGTTCCTGACGTAATCTGTTCTTTTCTGCATTTATACTTGTACAAAACAATTTCGATGTTTTACATCTGCCAGGCGTACTGAGCGACGGCTCACTTTTTTAATATAATTCACTATCTCACACGAATAGGTAAAGCTTCGATACATAAATGTTTAATTTATGATATCCAGCCTCACTTTATAAGTCATCATTCAGCTTTTTGCTGTCTCCTGTTAGGCGTGATCTCCTCATAGAATGTCACCCGGGGTGGTCATTTATTGGTAAGGGTTACCACGCTTGGTTAAAGGATAAGCGCGCGCTCTAACTTGTTTTACACGCAAAGAGACCAATACTGGATATTCGCCTTAGTCCGTTTGTACGAATTCCATAGATATTTAAAGGGTAACAACAACTGTATTATTCTCCTATCGTCAGGCGGAGATAAACTGCATCAATAGTAAAGGATTTTATTGAAGTCTTACCTGATACCGCTCCGACACACATAGTTGAATAGTATATCATAACAAACCGGGCGGTCTTAATACTTTTCTGTATAATAGTGCGATGTTCCGCTTCTCTCGGTCTAAACTCTTTGCAGTGTAAGTATTTTAAAAGCTCCATAATTTGCTCTTTTTTCATCCAAAATACAGCTACTTTGACGTACGTAAACATTTCACTTAAAAATAAATACAACCTGAAGAAAATAAATATTATAATACTGTTAATCTTGTATACAGGACGGATTCTCTATTTCATATATTTGATTGTTGATCTTGGATATAAGAAGAAAATAAATATACGTGAAAATATTTAGCCTACCCTTCGGCAACATCTCCAATATTTTCTCTCCGCCTTAGCAAATAAACAACTTCTCCGATGCCGGGTAGAATACATACAAGCCATAAGACAGTCATCGTGTAAATCATAAGGAGCCAAAACTTAATGCATTTAGGCGAGTAGTTATTGAACCACATGCCGTAAACCTTGAGCCAATAGATGTGCACGGCGTGGTACAACCGAGGATTGAGATCATCCCAAGGCTCAATAACACCATAAGGCAATATTGGCTTCAGAAACAACAACTTTTCCTTCATAGTTTTAGATATAACTAACATTCTTCCTTTTCTTTTTACGTAGAAACTAAGTGAAGCTTTTGCTAAATTATAAGAGTACTTCTTTTAGTTCATTACTTCATAAGTCTTTGCACCGTAACAGAATGAAGCGGCCATATAAGTGAGTATTATACGTAATATCGTGATATTGTTAAGTGGAGGATTTTTTAGACATTTATATTTGTAAATGTGAAAAAGAATATAATATAAATATATAACATATATTGTCTTTTAAAATAATAGTAAAAAAGAATAGTTATATACAGTAGATTAGTTCAACGTCGTTATTACCAGTCCATATAAGTTCCACTATTGTGTTCGGTCCTCCTCCACAATAGGAGAGAAATTGATCTACTATATTACGCTGGTCAGACGTATTGGCATAGGGTTTTATGTATGTCAAGTTTTCTGTCTCTTGCATAGATGTTATATACATATATCCATGCAGTAAGAGAGGCGGTAATGAATTTCATTCTTACTCCGTCACCCCACGTGTCGTAGATTAAATACGAAACGTAAAAATTAAATGCAGATATTTTTTCGTCTATAGCGACGGGATGACTATATAATTGTGGCCAATCCTTACTTCGTAATTGTAAAAATTGTTTAACAGGGCTTCCCCAGAGGGCCGTACTTTCTCCTATGAAATGTATAATACGTAACTGTGATCGCCAACCCGTCTGCCAAGCCTGGCGAAAAAAGTGCGAAGCGTGATGAGGCATATGCCTCAGTCCTCATCCAGCAGTGGACGGCAAAAAGCTGAATGATGATGATGATTTCCTTTTTTTCATTAAAGACTCATCTAATTGAGGCTAATAGTAGGTATGATTATATTGTAAATAAAACTCTTTTACGGATTTTATCGCCTTTGTATTCGCTTTTTGATTGCGTGACGTTGCAGACTTTACAGTGTTCATGGTCACTGGCGGACCATTAGTACGATTATATTTAATAAGCGTAGATAGTGTTATATGTTTTCCAAGAGATTGCTGCCACCTGTTCTTCTGGTTGATATTTCTCTATGTGATAAAAGCCGGCATACGCAAATCTGGAGAAGAACAGGTGTACCCAACATAGCCCGTAGAATTAGCATATTGCAATGGCAGAGGGCAGACCACATCACTCCCTTTCAAAATCACCGCCTTTCTTGCCCATGGATGACGGCTAAAGGATGATAATAGGTCGGGGTGAAAGATTTTTCGCGTATAGTCTGTATAAACTTTTAATAAAATCTCATTGGCTGTACTAGTTGTATCTGGCTGGTTTTGCAACGCAAGCCGCGAAAACAAATTATAAAATTAATAATGAGCGTCACTTTTGAAAAAGTGGAGCAGAATCGGCATGTTAGTAGATATGACGTAGCGGAAGATCTGGGAATTATCCACAAAATAGTTTTAATCCGTTTTAAAAGAGTTGGGTATACAAAAAAGCTCGATATTTGGCTGCTACACGACCTCACCGAAAAAAACCTAATGAAGCGTGTACTGAATTGCGATTCTTTATTTAAACGTAATGAAACTGAACCATTTTTGAAGAGATTGATAACTAGAAGATCATCGATAAAAAGTAGATCGTGTAAAAAAGGTCGTGGTCAAATGTCGGTCAGGCTTCACAGACTATCGCAAAACCCGGGATAACTCGCAATAACGTGATGCTGTGTGTATGGTGGAATTGGAAGGGTACTGTTTATTATGAGTTTTTACCGCTGAGTAGAACCATCGATTCGGATCTCTGCTGGCAACGACTGATAAGATTAAAGCAAGAAATTGAGAAATAGTTGCCGAAATTAATCAACAAAAAGGTTGTGGCCTTTCACGACGTTTATGCTAGACCACGCACATCTTTCAGACTCAGAAAACATTAGGAAGGTGTGGCTGGTAGGTATTTATGCATCCGCCATATAGCCCTGACCATGCACCTTCAGATTTTTTTCTGTTTCGATCTGTTCAGAATTCTTTAGACAGTATCAGGTTAACATCAAGAGAAGACTGCCAAACTACTTGTCACGTTTTTTTTTATTAGAAATTCCAAAATTTCTACAGCAACCAGATCATATCACTACCTTTAAGATGGCAGACAGTTATCAAACAAAATGGCATATATTTATTATTATTAAGTGTGAATAATCTTAGAAAAAAAAATGTCTTGAATTTTTATACTGTAAAGAAACTTTTCCCTGACTTTATAATTTGCCAATGATAAAAACAAATAGTAAGACTACAGAAGGAACGTTCAAAATAAAATCCTTTACCAACCCGTCTCACTGACGTGGTGTAGTAAATCAATTTATATTTCATTATGAAGGAGGCTCGGACCGATGTCCTCCCCAAGGGGGGGACGTCGGTCGATGAGAGGGTACCCCAAATAGGGGGTATTCCGTCGGGCCGACTACTGATGACAAGTAACCCTGCTCCAGTGGTCGGCCCAACGACGAAGGCGACGTGGTGTTTGGGTGGGTTGCGGGTGTACGTGCTTACGCCCCTCTGTCACCCCGGTCGGAGTGGTGCGAGGAGCGCGCCGACAGCAGCCCACCCCAAAAAAAAAACAAAAAAATGCCTAGTAGTGGGATCTATATGAGCGGTGATGATGATGATAAAAATTTGTTTATATTTGTTGTGATAAAAATTTGTTTTGATAAATATTTGAGATAAATACTTTCAAATATATATAGAAAAAATTCTAGTACACGAGTGTTGAGATTTTTGGCAAAATCTAGATGTCAGAAATCCTTGGTAAATATGGTGATGTATATATTAATTGTATTTTTTATTATGGATGGATGCGTCAAAACACATATAAAATTTAGATTTAAATTGTCTACTACGCGTATGCACCCCCTTAAAAGAGTTAATTTAATATGTCAACATAGGTAATTATAATAATTATACTGGCAATGTAATTACTGACATAGGAAAATGTATTGCTGTCTTAACTACGTATAATTGAATTTTCAAAGAATTGCTTTGAGGTATTTAGAATGTTCGAGTATACCACAAAAGGGACGTAAATTGGTATGTTAATGAGAATTTGTAAATAAAATAGTTATTTTCTCATTCAGCATAGAACGCTAGTTGCATTCGGGCGAAATTAATGTGCTCAATACTTATTGGAAATTTGTAAATTTATATGTATTGAAAACTACCACATAATTTCAGCGTCGGTTGAAGGATTCTATTCAATTCAAATCACTCTATAAATAAAATAGAAATATTAACTGAGATATCTTCATCTTTATTGAGAGCTTCATTATATTTGGACCATATTCGCTATGTCGCAGCAGATTCCATGCTAATAAAGTCTGTACAATGTTTTTTTACATAGGTAAAAAAACGTTGCCATAGCTATCATATTATAAATATTGTAAAACAAAAGAGATAATACAATCTTTAGGAAGTGTAAATGATATATCGCGCCATTCTTGAAAAAAGGACGCAAGTGGAAAACGCAAAATTTTCAAAGTCGTAAAAATCTTGGTGGAAAAATGCTAAATCATAGAGAAATTTGCTATAAAAAGATTTCATAGACAAAATAAATCTGCAGATATGGATAGACAACTTTAAAAAAAATATTGAGCTCTTTTGAAGATAAAATTAGCGCGTTACGTCTTTAATCTCCGTCATAGTTATATAACTTTCAGGAATAAATAAACACTTCGTTGCTACGGTATTCACACTGATCACAGCTCAGTAATGTTATTTACGTATTTCTTGTCGTCAAGATTTACCTAAGCAATACAATCATATGTAACTGTGTTTAGATACTTCAAAAATAAATATGAAAATATCATGGAAGAAAAAGGCGTTTGCCGTGTGGTGAAGGAGTAAGAATACAATTCCTCTATCTTGCCCATAGATATCGTAAAAGACGACTAAGGGATATAATAAGCATACAACATCTATGCAAGAGAAGGAAAACTCTAGAAAAAACCTATTCCAACATATCTGACCAGCATGGAATAGTAGGTCAATTCCCCTCCCATTACGGCGGAGGCCTGAGCCCAACAGTGGGACATACATAGACTGAGATGAGGATGATGATAAAAATTTTAGAAATGACGTAGTGCAACAAAAATAATGAAAATAATATAAACAAAAAACCTTAACAATACGCTAAATTTGCGATACCTCCATTATTTATAGAATATTTTTTTCAAACTGTCACTGTCACTTTCAAAATGCTCAATAGCATATGTATCATAACATCTAATCAAAAGCAATCTACTACGTCGGATGGGCAAGAGAGCCAAAGACTCATACTCGTCTCGCTTCCTGATCTAATCACATTTCATCGAATCCTTACTTTGTTTCTTGGCTGTGCCTTAGCTTTGATAAAGTCCATTAGGAGCAGTTATACACACAGTAGCACTAAATATGATAGAGAAACTGTCTGAAATATGGAGGATTTGCAAAAAAATGCACATAATATGAATGAATACTTTAACGTCCGTGTGGTCACGGAGTAAGCATACAATTCACCCCTCCTCTTGCTCGTGGGTGTCGTAAACGACCCACTTAGGCATTTAATATATAAAACTATTTTATTGATTTTATTGCATTTAAAACAATTTTGCGGATTTTTAGTTTGTATTTAATGTTTGATTGCCCGATGTTTCGAACACCTTTCAGCTACAATAGTTTTATTTACAATGCATAATATTCGCCTAAACATCGAAAACAATATGATTATAACATCTTTGTAAGAGAAGAAAAATTCGAAACAAACACCCTATACTTAACACATCTGACAAACTTGCTATAGTAGGTAAATTTCCCTTCCATAGTTTTTTTTATTGGGGTGGGACACGCGGTCCAATAACCCAACGTAGCTAGTCGAACAACGGTACAGAGTTCCTTGTCCTCCGCGGCCGGCCCGATCTCCTTCCCATAGTGGAGGCGACCTGAACCCAACGTATATGGTAGTACGTATATGGGTTGAGACGACGAGTTTAATCTTGCTCTATACCTATACTTGTTCTACTAGTGACCAGGAGCTTCCATTACGGTGGAAGAGATATCAATATCTTAAATCATTGTGATCATTATAGGGTTACTTTCGTCTGCTGTGATGTTATCTGCCTCTATTCCTTAGTCAACTTTAGCACGGGCAAAAGAGGGTGGTAAATTATATTCTTCAGTCAGACGGTACATCATCATCATCATCATCATCATTTCAGCCTATTGCCGTCCACTGCTGGACGTAGGCCTCCCTCATATTGCGCCACAATGTGCGGTCCTGTGCCGCCTGCATCCAACGACGCCCAGCAACTTTCACTAGGTCGTCGGTCCACCTAGTGGGGGGGCGTCCTACACTGCGTCGTCCGATGCGTGGTCGCCACTCGAGAACCTTTCTTCCCCAGCGGTTGTCGGTTCGTCGAGCGATGTGGCCTGCCCATTGCCACTTCAGCGTGCTAATTCTTCGTGCTATGTCGGTTACACCCGTTCTTCTGCGGATTTCTGTATTCCGGATTCTATCTCGCAGAGAAATCCCGAGCATAGCCCGTTCCATAGCACGCTGAGCGACTTTGAGCCTTGATATGAGGCCTACATTTAGGGACCACGTTTCCGTGCCGTAAGTCATCACTGGTAACACACACTGGTCGTAGACCTGTGTTTTCAGACACTGAGGTATGTTGGACGAGAAGATCCTCTTAAGTTTCCCGAACGACGGAAGACGGTACATATCAATACATATTTAGGATTGAATATATTGTATACCTACTTTATAATGGTTAATGTGCTTGGAGTTCTAAATAATTTCACCTTACCTGACGGGCAATTGAAGCAGGTATATATTTCAATTAATGATAGTTGAAATATCTACTATAGCTATACTCATTTATACCTATAGGTATAAATGAGTTATAAATATTATATATATAGGTATAAATATTATATTATTATAATATAAACTATAGTTTATATTATAATAATATAATATAAAATGTTATTAGTATATTGTTTGTGTTTTGATACTATAATAAAAAAATCACTTACTAAGTTTTATTGAGTATCATAAAAGATGATTAAGGATCGCTATTACAAAGATCAGATAAAGTTATTTATCATATAAGTTATAGTCGGTATAAATATAGAAGGAAGCATTTTTGCTATGTTTATATCGTACTTTATTATTTCAATCCGTAAGTTTTATAAGTTGATTTGACTGCATGGACTACCGATTTCATGTTCAGGTATTATTGATTTCCAAGTTGGATAATTATTTGGGAGAATCTAAATTGCTTGTTCTGAATATTAGTACAATTTGTAAATTTAATGAAATATATATTAGGTCCCATACAACACTAGGATTTGGTCCATATTAAATGGTGTATGCCTAGAAATAGTTAATTGAAAAATCATATACCTACTTATTAATTAAAATTTATACAAAACAATTTTTACGTTTAATACTCAATTTATGTCCATTAATTGTTTGATGTGTAATGACAGAGTAAGAATACAATTCACCACACCCTCTCTTTTCTTAACACCAATGTAAGAGAAGGAAAATCCGAAATAAAATCCATTGGTAACACGTTTGACAATCCTGGTATAGTAGGTAAAATTCCCTTCAATAATGGAAAAGGCACCTGCCTACAGTATATGGTATGGACGTATATGGGTTGAGATGATGATGATGATGAATTGTATGATAATGAAGTCCGCTGTGATACAAGGACATGAAAATCAAATTTGATTACTACTAGAGGATAAATTAAGATTTCTAAACTGCCATGTAGCCTTTTTTTGTCTGTGGGTTACGGTTGGCGCACTCCTCGCACCACTCATTCCGGGGCGACAGAGGGGCGTAAGCACGCACACCCGTAACCCACCCGTGACACGTTGCCTTCGTCTTTGGACCAACCACCGGAGCATCGCCGGCGGCGGCTCGCGTTGTCGAGGAGACGCTCCTCGCGCACGCGCTCCGCCGCCTCTTTCAGCGAGATTACTGCCTCGCTCGCAGAAGGCTGCGAGTGCTGCGACCACGTCCCAGTTCCTGACGTCTGTACCCTGCGCACCTGTTTAATTTGATACCAGAATTACCATTTTACCAACATATCACTTGATACCGTAGCAGGGTTTATCTATATTACCTGAAAAAATTATAGTCTTTAACTGTAGGTCATTTGCATTAAAAAAACAAACACACATATATAAATAAATAAATATATACTCTCAGCGATCGGACTCTTAAGTGAAAATAATAATAAATTTGTCTCTTAAATGGGTACCTCGTTATCTCGGCAAGGTGCCCTTTCAGCACCGAGGAACACTGACTGATTGTTGGCTTATACGAAATATATTATGCAAAAAGGTGATAAAATATGCGATTTATGTGTGTCACATAGGCGCGATTTACATAATGACCGTTCACACAGGCCTTACCCGGCAGTAAATATGAAATAAAAATACTAATAATTCACCTTTATGTTATAAACTGATCTGGGGGCACGGCAGTGCCCCCGCCAAGTCGAGCAAAAAAAAAAGTCGGGCAAAACGCAAAACTGCCGTAACATACTTTTCTCGAAGCCATTCAGGCCATTTTCGACCCCCTATAACTTCGTTGTTAATAAAGCTAGAAACCTGAATTTTTAGTATCCCAGTAGGCATTGTATACACATTGTGTATTTTAAATTTCATTCAATTTGAACCAATACTTTAAGAATTATAAATAGTCAAAATTTCGTAATTTTGTCACTCACTGACTGACTGACCGATCATCAATATTAAAGAGGCACTTTTAGCAGATATAGAAGCTTCAAATTTAGAATATAATTAGTGTTTAGTGTATAAATGAAGGAAAAATTATGAAACATTGTAATTTTCATCCAGGTTCCGAGATACACTAACTGCATAAATAATTTTGTAAACTCATATAAATATATAAGATTACAAAGTTACATTTGCAGTTAATGAAATGTAACTTTGTAAAAAATAAGTATACATTTGTCGCCATCATTGCTTTTCTATGGGAATCGTAACAACCGGCTAAAGACTGCACAGATGACGTAGTGATTAAGATACCAACGTACCGTGCTAGTGTCGCGGGTTCGAATCCCATGCAAGACAACAACACCTTGTACGATCCACAAGTGGTTGTTCTGAGACTGAATGTAATTTGTATCGGTTATTTAAATGGGGGGCGCGGCCGGAGCACCTCCTCGTGGTGCTCCCTGGTAACGTCCATTTGGACGTCATGCGTCCATTTGGACGGCCAAGATTCCGGCAGGGGGGGGGGGTCTCCACGTGCGGCTCTGGTGGCAGAGCGCACGGCGGATCTGACCCGGGGCCAATGGGGCGGATGTGCCTCATGGCACTCCGTCGCCAGGGACGGTTGCGTCACGGCCCGGGGGCGTGACGGGTCGGTCGCTCGCGAGCGGCCAGACCCGGAAGGCCCAAACCGTAATCTTGAGCAGGGGGGTCAGGACCGGGGGTCTTCGGACCGCGGGGAAGAAAACCCCTATAAAAAATTACCCCAATCTTAAGTTTGGCCACTCGGCGAGGAGATGTCTGACTGGTGGGTTAAGAAGCGCGTGAGCGTCCAGTCGTTAGAGTGGTAGTCAAGGCAAGACTCAAAAACGTCCAACAACATGGCAGAAGTCAAGACATGTAGTACTTCACCAGAGGGTCCCGGCCAGGCCGGGGAATCCCGTGCTGTGCCGGTGCTTGCGCGCGACGTCCATTTGGAGTCGCGCCCAAGTCCAGGCACAGTCAGTCCCCAATCGTATGGGTGGGGGACAACTACTGCCTCAGAAGCCGAGAGCCCGGCTCAACACCAAGTGGCTCAGGGGGGGAAGGGGAACGAGGAGGAGGTGCAGGTGCGGAAGAAGACCCGGAGGACGAAGCCGAGGCGTTCCGCCGCTGCACGAGCCCGCATTAACGCCACTGCATCTAAGGCGTGGCGGGCGCGGATAAAGGCTGAAGCCATTGCCGCACGTGACGAGGGCGGCAGCATTGCTGCTGCAGGGCCGTCGCGGGACGGGGGTGGCGTTGCTGCCCAACCGTCGGAAGAAGAGGAGAGGGAGAGGATGGAGACCTCTGCAGGGCCGCCGCGTGAGGAGAGCGGCAGCAGCAGCGGGTCCGAGCATGAGGGCGGCATTGCCGCAGAGCCGTGCATAAGGATAGCAGGCGAAAGCTCCGAGCTGTCGAGCGATGAGGGCGGCACTGCCGCAGAGCCGTCGCAGGATGAGGGCGGCAGTGCCGCAGGGCCATCCGAGCGTCAGGAGACGGATGCGGCATCGGAGATGGTGCTGACGGACGTGGGCGGAAGTGCCGCAGAGCCGTCCGCCGAGGAGAGCAGCACCCCTTGGGTGCAAGTCGGCCGGAGTAGGGACGAGGGCGGTGGATGCGCCGCAGGTAGGCAGATGTTAGGCGCGCCGTCGGTTGAGGGTTCAGTTAGGCCGTCGTCGTCGCCAAGGAAGAGGACGGAGAGGGCTGCAAAGGCGCCAGCTCCAGCCCCAAGTGCGAGGAAGAGGGAGGAGGCCCTTCCCCCGAGACCCTGGAAGCGCCCCCTGCAAGAGGGTGGCCGCTCCAACACCGACTCGGAGGGGAGTTCCATCATCATGCCTCCTCCCAAGGTCCCGACCATGCGCCGGGGGCGCAGAGACCGAGGATCGGTGGTGGCGGCGTGGCCGGGGACACCGGGTCCGGCCGGCCACGGTGGCGAGGTGGCGGCCCTCCAGGCCGCGAACGCCCGCCTTAGTGAGGAGGTCTCCGGCTTGCGGGAACGCAACCGCAAGCTGGAGACGGAGCTATCGGCGGTGCGACGGGAGAACCGCGGGTTGGCCAAGGAGATGGCCGACCTGCGGGCCCAGTTCGCGTGCCTAGCGCCGGCCGCGCCGCCTGTGCCAGCCTCGCCACCGAAACGGGCTGCGCCGGGGAGGGCGGGCCCGTTGTCTGCGCCCGTGGCGCCGGCTGCGCCCATCGCGGCTGCTGCGCCGGCTGCACCCGTCGCGGCTTCGGCGCTTCCTCCCCTCGTCGTGGTCCCTCCGCCGGCTCGTGGCCGCGGGAGACCTCGGAAGGGGGAGGAGCCGCCGCCCGACGAGGTGCACGGCGTGTCGGAGTCGGCGGTACGCGTCATCCTAGCCCGAGTAGGGGTGATGGTGGATGCGCGTATCGCCGCCGTAGCGGCCAGGCTCCCGCCTGAGCCGCCCCTCCGACCGCCGCTCGCCGCGGACAAGGCGAGGCGGCCGCAAGCGTCAGCTCCCACCCCGCTGCCCTGTCAGGGTGGCCGCGTGGTGAGCTACGCTGCGGCCACGGCCGGGCCCAAGGGGGCCAAGAAGGCCGGCAAGGTGCCAGCGCACCCGCGACCGCTCCTGCTGCGCTCAGCGCTGCTGCCAGGGTCGAACAGGGCTGGCAGGTGGCTGAGCGGAGCAGGAAGGCACGTGGCCAGAAGCGGAGAGCGGTGGCCAAGAGTGCCGCCGTGGCCGCCGCTTCCCAGGCGGGAGCCGGCAGAAAGGGGAAGAAAAGGTCGCGCAGGGGCCTCAAGTCGCCGAAGACGGCCGCGGTGGTCATCACCGTGCTGCCTGAGGCGGCTGAGAGGGGCCTCACCTATGAGGCCGTCCTAAAACGCGCCCGGCGGGAGCTGGACGTCTCCGATATCGGGGGCGTCGAGGCGAGGACCCGCAAGGCCCGGACAGGGGCTCGAATACTCGAGTTCCCTGGGGCCGAGGGCGCGAAGACGGCCGATAGTTTGGCCACGATGTTGAGGGGGCTGTTCGGACCGGAGGATGGTGTCCGGATCGCCAGGCCTGTCAAGTGCGCAGAGATGCGCCTGACGGGCTTGGACGATTCCGTGACGGTGGAGGACGTCCGGGAGGCCATTATGGCGCATACCGGATGTGCCTCGGACACCGTCCGGATTGGCACCATCCGCACTGGTCCGGGCGGCGTCGGTGCTGCCTGGGTGCAGTGTCCGGTGGAGTCGGTCAAGCAATTGGCCGACTCAGGCAGGCTCCTCGTGGGCTGGAGCTCGGCGCGGGTAACCGTGCTAGAGCCCCGGCCCGCGAGGTGTTACAAATGCATGGCGGTCGGGCATACCCGACCGACATGCAAAAACTGCTTTGACTGCAGCGGGCTATGTTTCCGTTGCGGTCAGACCGGACACCAGGCGGCATCGTGCTCTGCGGTGCCCCACTGCCCCGCGTGTGCGGCAGGCAATAGGCCTGCCAAACACCGCATGGGCTCTGGGGACTGCAGACCCCCGGCATCGGCCCCGAAGGGGCGGGACGGCCCATCGACCGGGCCAGTCCCCGCTCCGAGCGCGGCCCGATTGCCCGTCAGCGCGGAGAAGGTGACGATGGATACGGACCGTTAATGGACCCCGTATCCATTCGTCTCCTCCAGGCCAACCTCAACCACACCGCCGGTGCGCAGGACGTGTTCCTGCAAGCCATGGCGGAGTGGTTGATAGGAGTAGCCGTAGCCGCGGAGCCGTACGTGGTGCCCGACCGGCCTAACTGGTTGGGTAGCACCGATGGCACCGTGGCAATCGTCGCCTCCACGTCATGGCCTTCGTCGCCTCTGACCCTTAGGGACAGGGGCGTCGGATACGTCGCGGCGGACTGGGGGGAGATTACGCTCCTCGGAGTCTATCTCTCCCCTAACTGGAGTGTGACCGATTTCGAGGCCTCCCTCACCATCATGGAGGCCTCGTTACGGCGAATGGCATCGCGCCAGGTCTTCGTCTTGGGGGACTTCAACGCCAAGTCCGTGGCGTGAGGGTCTCCCCGGATGAACGACCGAGGACGGGCGATCGAGGAGCGGGCGGCGGCACTGGGCCTCTGTTTGCTGAACAGGGGCTTGGTGCATCCGCAGTGCGTTGACGCAGATCTGCGATGCGGCCATGCCCCGGGTACGGCGTCCGCCCCCAAGGAGGGCGGTCCACTGGTGGTCCCGGGAGCTGGCGGATCTCCAGGCCGCGTGCATTCGCGCCCGGAGGGCCTACACCCGCAGCCGGCGGCGCCAACGCGACGCGGAGCGGGAGGCCTTGCTGTATGAGGGCTACCGCAATGCGCGGTCGGCCTTCAGGCTGGCCGTCCGCTCCGCCAAGGACGTCAGTCGGCAGGAGATGCTGGACGGTCTCGACCGTGACCCCTGGGGACGCCCCTATCGCGCGGTGCTGAATAAGCTCCGCGCGCGGGGCCTTCCCCTCACCGAGACTCTCCAGCCCAGCCTTCTCACCCGGGTCGTCGAGGACCTGTTCCCGCAGCGGGCGGAACACACGCCCCCGGTCATGGCTCCGCCAGACACTGACCGGGAGGCCGACGACGACAGTGTACCGCCCATCACGGAACCCGAGATGGGAGTGGCGGTGGCGCGCATGTGCGCAAAGTCCACCGCCCCCGGGCCCGACGGTGTTCCTAACCGCGTGTTGGGCCTGGTCCTCGACCACCTGGGTCCCCGCCTCAGGGAGCTGTTCGACGCGTGTTTAGCGTCCGGACGGTTCCCTGGGTGCTGGAAGGAGGGCAGGCTGGTGCTCCTGCCGAAGCCGGGACGGTCTCCGGGGTCGCCTTCGGCCTACAGGCCTATCATGCTGCTCGATGACACGGGCAAGCTACTGGAGAGGGTGGTAGCTGCCCGCATCGAGCGGCACCTCGTCGGCACGGGGCTCGATCTGTCGGACGCCCAGTTTGGGTTTAGGAGGGGTCGTTCGACGATCGCGGCTCTGTTGCGCCTGAGGGCCGTGGCGACTGAGGCCGTCACCGGTGGGGGAGTGCTGTTGGCGGTGTCCCTAGACATCGCCAACGCATTCAATACTCTGCTATTCAGCTGCATCAGGGAGGCGCTCCGGTATCACGGAGTGCCAGCTTACCTGAGGCGGCTAGTGGCAAACTATTTGGTGGGGCGCAGCGTCCTCTGTACCAACCGAGCAGGGGACGTTGTGCGAACGCCCATGACGTGCGGTGTCCCACAGGGGTCGGTCCTCGGACCCACCCTGTGGAACATCGGCTACGACTGGGCGTTGCGGGGGAGTCTCCCGCCCGGGCTGGGCGTGATTTGTTACGCCGACGACACGCTCGTCACAGCCCGCGGTGGGACGCTAGAAGAGGCGGTAAGCCTGGCGACCTATGGCACCGAAGAGGTCGTCAGGTGGATCGAGGCGCTGGGGTTGAGGGTCGCCCTGGACAAGACGGAGGCCCTCTTGTTCCATGGGCGCCTTATGAGCCCTCCCATCGGCGTCTCGATCACCGTCCGATCGGTTGACATTAGCATCCGGGCCCATATGAGGTACTTGGGCCTGGTGCTCGACGGGCAATGGTGGTTCCGGGAGCATTTCCGCAGGCTCGCTCCGCGGCTCGTCGGCGTGGCGTCCGCCCTATCGTGGCTTATGCCGAACGTGGGCGGACCGAGCGCTACGTGCCGACGGCTGTACACGGGGGTCATCCGGTCGATGGCCCTGTACGGCGCACCGGTGTGGGCGGGGTCCTTGACCGTCTGACTTAGGGCCCTTCTGTGGCGACCACAGAGGGTCATGGCGGTCAGGGCCATCCGCGGGTACCGCACGGTGGCGACGGAGGCAGCGTGCCTATTGGCCGGGACTCCCCCGTGGGACCTGGAGGCGGAAATGCTCGCCGAGTTGTATCGGCGGGTGTCGGGGGTGCGCGGGGAGGGCGGTGTGATCCCGTTAAGGGATCTCACCGCCTGGTGCGTCGACGCCCGCCGAGACGTCATTGCCCGTTGGGCAGTCCGGCTGGAGGGGCCTCGGTTCGGGGTGCGAACCGTGGAGGCCTTCCGGCCGGTGCTGACGCAGTGGTTGGAAAGGCGGCACGGGGTGCTCTCCTTCCGACTAGTGCAGGTGTTGACGGGGCACGGGAGCTTCGCCAAATACCTGCACAGGGTCGTAAGGAGGGAGAGTACACCGTCCTGCCACCACTGCGATTGCGACGAGGACACGGCGCGCCACACGCTCGAGGCCTGCGCGGCTTGGGCAGTGCAGCGCCGTGAACTCGTCGCAATCATCGGTGCCGCCCTGACGCTGCCGGCCATTGCTAGGGCAATGGTCGACAGCGTCGGGAACTGGGACGCGGTCGCAGCCTTCTGCGAGACAGTGATCTCGCAGAAGGAGGCGGCGGATCGTCTGCGCGTGGAGCGCAGCCTCGATGAGGAGATCCGCCGCCGGCGACTGGGGCGGCGCAGGCGCAACTATCTGCGCCTCATGCCGCCCTAGCCGAGGCCGCGGGTGACGTGACCGGGGATTAGTCCGTCACCCGCCGAGAGGCCGACCGCGTGAGGAAAGACCGACGTCCTCCCCGAGGGGGGGACGTCGGTCGACGGGAGGGTACCCCGCGTAGGGGGTATTCCGTCGGGCCGACCACTGACGACAAGTAAACCTGCTCCGGTGGTCGGCCCAATGACGAAGGCGAGGTGGTTTTCGGGTGGGTTGCGGGAGTTGCGTGCTTAAGCCCCTCTGTCGCCCCGGACGGAGTGGTGCGGAGGCGCGCCGACCGGGACCCACCCAAAAAAAAAAAAAAAATCGGTTTTTTAAATGTTCTTTCCGTATGGTGATGAAGTAAGTATACAAATACTAATATGTATATCATTGTACATTTATCAAAACCTATTGACAATAATTTTATGCCAGCCTGTCTGTTGTCAACCCTCTTTGGGAATGTAATTGTTGACTAGACGATATCAGATGGAGTTGGCTCAGGTCAATGCAAAGCTCTTAATCGTCTTTCACGACACACACGAGCAATGGGTTGGTAGTATTCGTAGCCGCACAGCATATAGAAACATTTCTATACTATAACATTTTAGCATGTCAATAATTCAAAATAAGTAACATTTAAAATTTTGAACAGAGGTTATTCACACAAAGATTATACAAAATAATAAAAAAAAATATTACGTTCCCTTCAGCAGGAAATATCAATTAATTGTTATTTAACGATTATACTGATACGCGTGAAGCACTTAGAGTAATCATATGCTATTACATCATTTTGGAAAAGAGCTGATACTCTTACACTGCTGGACCGATATTAACGGAACAATGCTAAGAACCACCGCAAGGTAACTGGGTTTCAAATGGAAAAGTCGCATCAAAATCGGTCCATGTGTTTGAGGGCTATGATGCCACAGACAGGCACACAGCATACACACACACACACACACACTCAGACAGACAGAAATCGACTTCAGACATATAACACCCCTCTTTTTTCGTCGGGGGTTAATAATACTTATCATCTCTGTACAGGCGTAGTCTGGGCTAGTGGACTAACGCCGTGTTTGACAGAAGAACCTAAGGTTATAGTTTGAAGTACCTAAAGCCCTTAAGTTCTTAGCCTATCTGATGGGATACCTGCACCGCGCTACCTAAGGTGACAGGTAGATGTGAGATGGATGTTGGGTGGAGGATTGGTAATTCTCACTGCCAGTCAAGCAGACTCACTTGACTGATCAGAACTGACGGCTAAGGGTGTCTTGGCCACAGTGAGATGGAGGTTTGGGTGGAGGATTGGTAACTCTCACTGCCAGTCAAGCAGACTCACTCGACTGGTCAGAACTGACGGCTAAGGGTGTCTTGGCCACAGTGAGAGGGATGTAAATGAGAGATGAATAAATTCAAATCTGATTTATTTTACACAATGTACACCTTATATACTACTTATTGCTAATACACACATATACCATTTTGTGTTAGTGTGTCGTAAGTGTAAAGTATAACGCAGTGTCTTTAATCATGTCAGTGCTAATTTTGCAAATTTGTATGTTGACATGCTTTACTTGTATGTTGACATGCTCTACTTTTGAGTTTGCTGCGTTGCATGTTCAATGTGCATTGAACATCTCAGCTCATATATATTTCACTGGATACTCAAGCCTCCGCGATATGGTGTCAAGGAAGACGAGTTGATGAAGAGTATTATGTCACGTTTCCTTTTCTTATATATAAATGTTGTCTGTATATGATACCTCTCCTCTTATTTATCTTTTGTAACACCAACGGACAAAAAATTATATACATATTGAATAGTATTCTTACTCCGGGAGCATACGGAAACACTTAATACTATCAATTTACGGCCGGTATGGATGGTTTAACATTTTGTTAACCCACAAATGTATATAATAATGATCTCATTAGCTATTTCGAATTTTTTACACTGCTACAAATTAGGTTAAATTATACAGTCATTTAACAGACGCGTACACTACTTTAGTGAATAAATAATAATGCTTCGAATATGACTAAAATGTTGTATTATTAACATTAGTAAGGACTGCATTATCATTTTAGCCTATCGCCGTCCACTGCTGGACGTAGGCCTCCCTCATGCTACGCCACAGAGTGCGGTCCTGTGGCGCCTGCATCCAATGACGCCCAACAACTTATGACTGCCAAGATGTTGTAAATGGCAGACATTTGTGCTTAGATTTGATACAAGACAATTTTTTTGGCAATGATTGTTCTGGGCCTGGATGTAGGTGTGTTAATAATTATTATTTGTGTAGCCCGTAACACAAGGATTTACTACAGGATATAGTATTTAAAAAATATTTGTTATTTGATCTAATCCCTCAAGAATAGTATACTTTTCTGGGGTGAAATATACTCTACACTAATCGAGTATTGGGAGTAGTATAGATATATCTTTTATATATTCAAAATTTCAGAAGGATCACTGTAATAAGTAAGGCGTGCTACGAGTGACAACTAGTCGTCTTTTAAACAAATATTTAGCACCAAGTTCGTTGGGTCAATCAGTGGCTTAATCTTTCCAGTACCTACCTAAGGTCTTTTTTCTTGATGGCGGACTAATGCCCGATACAGACCACCTGATTGGTCACTTTCAATACACTATAATATTTTCCCCTCGCTTATAGTTATAGTAAAGTCATTTAATTTGCATGGCAGGACGTACAGAAGTCCACCAGCCCATAGGGATAATCAGAACAATTATTCTTTCGAAAACGACTGCCGTGTGCGACCTATATCCAAACGCACGAATTCTTCATTTTAAAGCACAGAAGCTGCGTAAAATTTAATTAAATTCAAATATTATACAAAATGAAACTGTTATTGAGTTAAGACTAATTAAAAAGTATAAGACGCTCCACAAACATTTCCCCGCTACTTGATGAGCGTGTTCCAGAATTACATTACAATGCGATTACAACTTTTCCATTAGTACTTTCACTGAAACTTGCCACTTTACATTCAACTAAATGCACATGAAATATTTTACTCCTTGGACTGCATTGTGTAATATAATATACCTATCACAAAATTCGTAGCTTCATGTGGTTTTAAACGCTTTTAGTTTATTAGAATTAAGTTAAAATAATAATAACCACCTAAAATAATTGATTGAATTAGGCGATACATAGCGGCAATCCATTTTTATTCTAAAATGGAAGGAAGGAAGGGAGACCCACCACTTACCCACGGTCATCAATATACCGCACACCACAATAAAAGGAATAAGGGATAGAGGCAGTAACACTTACCATCAGGTGTACTGTTTGCTCGTTTGCCACAGTATGCAATAAACAAAAAGTTGCAAATCATTACTATCTTTAATCATTCATAATAAAATATAATGCATCCATCCATCAGCTTTTCAAAAATCTCTGTTCGATATAGGCTTTACCGAGAAGTCTAATATCATAATTGTCACTCTTGGTAGGCGGTATCAGGGAGGTGCTCCGGTTTCATGAGTTGCCTATATATCTAAGGCGGTTGATGGTAGACTACTTGGAAGGGTCCAGCGTCCTCTACACTAATCGAGTATTGGGTGTAGTGCGGACGCCCATGTCGTGTGGTGTCCTGAAGGGGTCGGCTCGAAGGCCCACCCTGTGGAACATCAGCTACGATTGAGCGTTGAGAGGGAGTCTCTCACCCGGGCTGAGCATAATGTGCTAAATCGACGATATTCTCGTCACAGCCCGGGGTAGGAGGCTAGAGGAGGCACGCCTGGCAATTCTTGGATGTATCGCTGGGGTTGAGGGTAGGCCTGGACAAAACGGAGGCCTCATTGTTCCATGGGCTTTGCATCAGTCCACCCACCAGCTCGTCAATCGTTACCATCAGCATTCATGCCCATATAAAGTATTTTATTATGACTTCCACAGGGAGATACCATATAATATTCAAAATATAATGTAATATAATAATATAACAAGGCAGAAAACGCTCTGCTTAACATGTAAACGGAATATACATAGCTTTGAAAGGTTAACTTTTACGCAGTAAAATGCGTTGGCACTCAACATGGCTTTGAGTATGTGCTTACCACGTTTTCCATCTGTGTCAAGAGGTCAGAACACATTCATAGCTGCGTTTACAGATTAGCAGACACTAACAGACAACTACATGGCAGAAATATGGATGCTTGACATGCTCTATGAAGTTTTAATTTAAAAAGCGCAATGTATAAAATTATAATTAATAGCTATTTGCCTTAAATTCTTTTGCAACTTTGGAGCATCACTTAGCCATTTGATATTAAATGCTGGGCATATTTAAATCTTCTTCATTGAGTTCTATATAGCGTGGTTATTCAATGAAGGGGTTACTGCTATAGTGGCTACAATTAACAAGCGGGTTAGCGATCATAGTAAGATGTTAAAGGTTCCCTAGGAGAGGGCGGGGGGCGCATGAGAGCGGGGATGGTACTCGACAAGGTAATGGAATGGACCGGGTCCAAAAAAGAGGATTGCGTTGCCACCTGGTACTTTCTCAACAGATTTTTATAATGGGTAATGGTAATATCAGAGGTAAAGTGAGGGGTGGCAACCACCCCATGCGTGGATATGTATTATTTAAATATGATGAATATTTTACGAAATAACAATCAATATAACACCTAATGTATAGTTTTAAAAATAACAACGTTATCTTTTTATATATAAATCAGGTGTTTTGACACGTGTTATTAAATTATTAGAAAGAAATAATACACTTGTAAAGTTCTTACATTAGTAACATGTTTAAATAATATGGATTTGTATTTGGGATACATATGGCTTTGTATTGTAAGACCTATTTGAGCTGTACCTATACTTGAATTACAACAGAAGGAGGTGATTAGCCTCCAGTAACAGTAGAATACTTCATAATATAAAAGTATTGGTGATTAAAAATGTAACTTCCCACAGGAACATGAAAAACAGAATACCATATAGTATATATAAAATAATTTAGTTTTATTTGATTGCAAAAAAATCGCAACGTAAAATCATTACATTATCTATAGTAATTATTTTTAAAATGCGATTCTATTTAAATAGCCATTTTAAATTTATTTTAATTTTTAAAATAGCGATTATATTCAAAATAGAGATCTTCGCGAAGTGTACTATACTTCTTTTTACCTTGTTCTATAAGTATTAAATTACATAGCAATCGGCTGTAATACTCGTTTTCACATTACAAGAAAATAGCAGTAAACGGCTCTTAGGGCAAATATCACATAGCCACGAATGTAGTGGCATGTTATGGTACGCCCTGTTTGCCACTGATCATGGCGGTTTGAGTGTGGTAAAACCGAAATATAGCCCAGTAAAAAAGGGCAAGGTCTATTTATTCTACTGTCCTTCATCTATTAGCATCTATTAGGTTACGTTCGTAGTACCTAGGTGAGGTTAGTAGTATTGTACCTAGGCGAATTTATCCTTTTCTCTACTCAATTTGTTTAAAGGTCGAAGTTTTTTTTTTTTTTTACTCTCCCTTTTATATGTTTAACATTAACAATCTAATAACCATTTTATTAAATATAATACTCATAAACGTGATAATAAAAGAATTGTTTCATCATCATCATCATCATCATCTCAG
This sequence comes from Lymantria dispar, assembly GCA_032191425.1. Taxonomy (NCBI): domain Eukaryota; kingdom Metazoa; phylum Arthropoda; class Insecta; order Lepidoptera; family Erebidae; genus Lymantria; species Lymantria dispar. Next base: position 15,372,173 of record CM063452.1, on the reverse strand, counting down.
CCCATATATGTCCCACTGTTGGGCTCGGGCCTCCTCCATAATGGAAGGGTAATTGACCTACTATACCACGCTGGTCAGACGTGTTGGTATAGAGTTTTATTTCGAGTTTTCCTTCTCTCGCATAGATGTTATATGCGTTTTATATCCCTTAGTCGTCTCGTACGATCACCCACGGGTAAGTGGGTGATCGTACTGGGTATACATGGATCGTACTGGTAATGGGTGGTGAATTGTATTCTTACTCCGTCACCACACGGACGTTTAAAAATTGTTCAAGAATTGTTTAAAAATTTTAAAATGCAGGGCGAATATAAAAACAAATTTACTCAATAATTATAATTCAAAGGACTGGGGACCGTTACTTTATTTAAATCCATATTTTTGACCGGAAATAATGTCATAATCGCCACGCTTTTTCTTATGTGTGGGCTTTGGAACGCACACGCACTCCATTCCGTCCGGGGCGACAAAAGGACGGCGCGCGGGCCCATAACCCACCCGTACCCACGTCGCCTTCGTCGTTGGGCTAACTACCGAAGCAGGGTGACTGGTCGTCAGTGGTCGGCCCCACGTCGCCTTCGTCGTTGGGCCGACTACCGGAGCAGGGTGACTGGTCATCAGTGGTCGGCCGACGGAATACCCTTTCGGGTATCCTCACCTATCGACGTCCCTGTCCCGGGACGTCGGTCGCCGTCGCGCGGTCATTCTCTCTGCGGGTGACGGTCTAAAATCCCCGGTCCGGTCACCCGCGGCCTCGGCTAGGGCGGCATCAGGCATAATCGCCATGCTTGACAGGCGATTTAGCGATCGAATTAGGTGTTCTGTTTTCCAGGAGATCGATACAGCCCACTCTCCTGGCGAGATCCTTCGGCGATTCTTATCACTCCTACGGGCAAGTAAAGGTGACGACAATTGTATTCCATCTCATCGCTACACGACCACCATTTACTAAAACAATAAATATGTACATACCTATACCATAATTAGATTTTATATTCAAGCTTCTATTTGTACAACTTAGTACACAGTAAAATCTTTTATGAATTAGTTTTGTACAAAAAATACCTCTAGTTCATGACATCATAAATTTAAATGATATTGTAATTTTATAGCGCTTGACATTGTTCGCGTGTAATTTCAGCGACCACTTTTAAATTACAAAATTATGCAATACTTTAAAGAATTATAATATAGTTAAATAAATTAGTAGCGTCTTAATTATTTTAACAGTTTATACATATTTTTCATTCTTTATATATGTAGATTGGATATAATACACCTACATTTTGCCATATCAATTGTTTGATCAACATTATAAGGAAAAGGGAGGAAGAAAATTGTTTTATTTTAAAGAATGTTTTATTGTAAATCTCGTATATCAACTGTGCATGTAGTAAAATAAAACAATATACACTAGTGCTAGAGCAGTTTGCAGCCATGAAATGCCACAATCTATCGGTACATCTACATTTGAGTGTAATTGTTACGTAATTTTGCTATTTCATGTTTTTTTATAGACACCACAGTGCACTAAGAAAATAATCCTTGTATTACGGAGGACTTTACAAACATGCAATACAATTTTCACCCAGGCTTAGAACAACAACTTGTATAGTGTTGTACTTCGTGAGAATCGAACCCACAACCTTTAGCATGTTAGGTCGGTGTCTTAACCACTACGCTATATAGTCAACGTAAAAGTACTATAATTTGCTACTAGGCTTTTTTTGATCAGCAAGAGAGCCAAGGGCCCAAGCACTTACCGTAAGAGTTCATAAGCGGCAGTAGCTCCGATGCTGCAGCAAGAGTAAACATATTATTACAAAAAACTTGTGGTGGTTAACTCTCATATTAATTTTTGTTTTATACAGCATCGAAGCTGAAAAATCTCACGATCGGCAGACATAATGAAAAAGTTTGAGGTATACCCACGGCAGATATCTTGTAACACAATGTTCATCCTTTTTTTTAGAATACAGCCTATGGTATAAAAACATCCTGTCCGGTCTGACCAGGTGAGGGAAGGGCGCGACGCACGAAGTCATAACCTGCCGTTCACGTACCTTTCTTGCGCCATGTGGATCACCGATTCTTCATAATGTTCATCCTAACAAAAAAAATACATGACACGTTACAATGAATGTTTAAAATGTTCAAAATGTCCAGAAATTAAGAAGGAACGAAGATATATCAACGCGATAAAATCAGTAAAGATAGTTTTATTTCATACTAGCAACCCGCCCTCGCTTCGCTTCGGTTTCAGTCACCTTACCCGCGTTGTTTCCGTTCCCATAGGAATACCGAGATAAAATATAGCCAATGTTACTCACTGATATTATAGCTTTCCAGTGGTCAAAGAATTTTTTAAATCGGTTCGGTGGTTTAAGCGTGAAAGCCTAACAAACATACTTTCGCATTTATAATATTAAATAGATAGATAACTCTTTATTTGTACACCGATTACAAAACAAAATACAAAAACTTAAATACTAACATAACACAGAATGTACAAAGGGCGGCCTTATCGCTATAAGCGATCTCTTCCAGGCAACCTTAAATAATGATGTACTCGCATAAATATTAGAGACCCATTCATCATTATCATCATCTAAGCACATATAAACTCCATCTGGTCAGATGAGTTCGATTAGGGTTTTATGTTGAGTTTTCCTACTCTCATCATCATCTCAGCCCATATACATCCCACTGTTGGGCTCGGATCTCCTCCATAATGGCAGGAAATTTGACCTACTCACCAGCATGGTATATGCTGGTGAGACATGTTGGTATAGGTTTTCATTTCAAGTTTTTATTCTCTTGCACAGATGTTATGTGCATATTATATCCCTTAGTAGTGTTTTACGACATCCACGGGTAAGACAGGGAGTGGTGAATTGTATTCTTACTCCGTCACCACACGGAAACCTTCTCTTACATAGATATTATCTACATATCCATATCCCTTAGTCGTTAGTCCTTAGTTGTTTTTACGACACCCACGGAGGTGTTGAACTAACATATACTCTCATATCGTTACAACACGGAAGACTTTTTTTATATATTATTTATCCTATTGTACATATTTTAGTATTATCTAACTTGCCATCATATAACTATGTATTGCAAGTTGTCTGTACAGATGAGAAAATAAATTAGCAGATGGCGTGACGGTTATTATACTAACCTGTGTACTACTAACAGTGTTATTTATTGCGCGTTCGATTTCCACTCAGTATAATCATCATCATCATCATCATCATCACAGCTGATAATATCTCACAGTTGGTTTCAGGCATCTTCCACAACTGTAGTAAAACTGATTTACTATAACCATTCTGGTCAGACGTCTTGGTATAGGGTTTTATTTCAAGTTTTCCTTCTTTTGCATAGATGTTATATGCATATTTAATCTCTTAGTCGTCTTTTACGATACCCTGGGCCATAAAAGGGGGTGGTAAATTGTATTCTTATTCCATCACTACACGTCAGTGGTCAGTTTTACCGTGTAATGTACCAATTTTTGGGTGAAGATTACATCCAGTTATGAATAATAAAAGATTGATAGTTTGTTGAATGAAACAAGATTATACAAAAGTATAAAAAATATTGTATAATTTATTCACATTCACAAGCTGAGAATTCGGAATTTCAGTCTTAGTGCATTTTATAAATCGTTCTCCTGAGACAGGGAGTTATTTAATATTATTAATTTTGTTTGTAAAATCCTCGCAACACATTGATAAGGATGTTAGTGCATTTAAAAAAATAAAAATACTCATAGATTTTGAAAAATAAAAATAGTGACATATATAATGTTTTAATAAGAAAAAGAACAAATTAACTATTTTGTTAATTTGTTTTTTTCCTATTAAAACATTAAATATGTAATATTTGTTTTCAATTACAATTATATCAAATAATTAATCAATCATTTCTGTTTTAAACAGTTTTACGAGGAAAAAGTGTTTTACGAGGATTTTATGATAATAACAGACACAATATGTAGATTAGTTGTTTACTCAATGATTTATCCTATCCTATAATACTCGGTATAATAGATCGCTACTTAGACCATTATATCATATAATCAGACAACATTTTGGCAAAAAAGGGAACATTTCAATAAACTTTTTATAAATTGATTGAAATGACGATATTATTTGTTTCTTAAATTACCAATTAGTACATTTATTATTACAGGCTTCCCCAATGCAATAGTGGAAGTCAACATAAACCATTTACAACATTATCTGTTAATATCAACATAATAATTACATAAATAATCAGTAAAATAATAATAACCTCACAACCCCATAATCAGGTTTTAGATATCATCATTACACAATAGTTCTACACCTACCGTTGGCAGTCCACGAGTGTTATGTGCAAACGTGGAGTGTCATCGGTAGACGTCCCATCCCATTTTAACATTACATTTCTCCAAAGGCCTCTGCGTGTTGGATCCATATCCCCATGTAAGCCTTTCAAAGGACCGGGTATCTTCCCTAGGAATATCCCGTGAAAAGAAGAGACATAAATAATATTAATTTATACATTTTACATAGCATTTTGAATAAATGTCACAAAAAAATTAGTTCTAATTTAAAAATAAATATTAAGTATTCTAACAAAAATTTTGATCGTAACCACAGATATTAGGAATATAGCCCATTGTTAGTTGTTTTATGAAAACATCGTATTTTACAAATGTTACTTTGATTTATTTCTCTTCCTCTGCTTCAAAATAATGAAGTATTATCTAAAATATAAATAAAAAAATTACTACCAAATTAAATTATTTACAAATTCAAGAACTGGAATATTTTTTTCTCCTTGATGCGATACACAATTTTAAGTAGAAAGTTCTTCAAAGTACTAATTGAAAAGTTTTCCAAGTTGAGTGAAATGGATGGCAGATTCGAATATATTCAAAATATAACAAAATGTCAACATTTAAATTAACTGGTCGTGTCTAGATGATGGATGGCATAAGTCACAAATCTTGAGTAAGATAAATAATATCTTGTGTATCATGTGCGTATAAATAGAATGGCAGAGTTACATATACTACAGAAATCAAATCTCTATGTAAAAGAATCTACCATATATATAGATAATTGTTTACAAAACGAGGTTGCTACGTGGTATCAGAATAAGAATATACGTCATTACACCTTCAGCACAAAAGTGTGTAACTTTGAAATAATTATCCCAATATATCTGTCAAGTGGAAGGATAAGCGCTTATTTTTTCTAGAGTAAGCCCGTGCTTGATAGTGCAACGTATAAATGTAGCTTGAAGAACAATTTCACAAATTAGTAGTTTAAACTTTTTATATTAATTTTTTATATAGTTCTTTATTCTCGAATGGTAATTGTGTAGTGCAACACTGGGTGAAAATACTGAAGCTTTGCGTATATCACAACTACGCTTCCGAGATATAACGAGATATTAATCCATGTGCTTTTTATTTAAACGTTAAAGTTCTATAATAGTATTTAACCGTTTAAGTGGAATTAATGTAGAACAGTTCCGTACTTCGAGCTTGATTATTAATTATATTGAGACTTGCCAGGAAAGTGTTCGCAAATCGAAAATGTTCTTGCAAATAAGCCCATAAATTCATGAATTGAAATTCTCTCCTCTTTACGCTCTGCCACTTCCTTTCTATGCGTAATCTTCTCGCAGAAAGTGCGGATTCACAAATTTTTCATAGGCTTAGGGTAAGTACAAATGTTTATTTTTAGAAATTAACAAAAAGAATTAGAAATACTGCAAAATATTAATGTAATCCTAACCAATATTGTAAATTCGAAAGTTCTTTAGTAAAGTAAGTTTTTTAGTTTGTTTGTTACGTTCTCACATCTAAACCACTAAACGGATAAAAATTATTTCGCTAATGGAAAGCCACATTATCTGCGAGTAATATAAACTATATTTTATTCTGATATTCCCACGGGAATGTAAATTATATAGGTGACACTGCGGATTTAAAAAAAACCTTTTTTAGTGTACCTTTTTATTTTATCATCATATTCTCACGGGCACTGGAATTACGCGGGTGAAACCGAAATATGCTACAATTCATGTAAAAATTCTCCAGGTTAACAGTGCAAATTATATCAGCAATCTCTCCTGGCCCGTGGAAGTTGTTAAATTATCTGATGGATTTCTAACAGAAAGTCTGTTCCTGGGATATTTAACATTAACAACAATCGTCAATCCACTTCCCAGACGTGGATATTTAAACCTTATTCCCACTTAGATCGGCGCACGTCTTACAGTAGACGTAAATATTAACGATTTATTTATTTCTCGTTTGGCGATCACATTTCTATATAAGACATACAAAATAGCACTAGCAAAGCCTTACCAGTACTTGCAGGTACTTCTGGTCGATTTGGAGATACAAAGGCGCGCGTTAGTGTATTCTTCCACTAGAGACACCACAAACATAGATTTTCTTTTGTCAGACGATCGTAATAAAATTAATAGACTTTTTTGCGCCGCAATCCCTCATGTACGATGAGCTCCTAACCGAATGGCAAGAAAGGTGGAATTCAACTATGTAGCCCAATTTTTTTTTAAACTAGTAGCTTCAATACTTTGTTACTGTTTCACCCCTCTTTTTTGGGTGGGCCATGGTCACCACACTCGCCGCTCGGCACCGTCGCGTCGGGGCAATAGAGAGGCGCCCCGTGGTTCCATGATCCACCCATAGCACGTCGCCTTCGTCGTTGTGCCGTGATTTTTAACACGCTTTTATTCGTTTCACCTGTATGTAAGCTTGTAATCAAACTCTTTGAGCTCGATTTTCTCCTACTTTGAGCGATTCGATTTTTAATAAATAGCTCACTCTGGCGTAACGAACGCAACCTCATGCTAAACAGTCTGCAAGTCACTTCTGGGTTGCAGATACTATAGCAACCTTGTAGCAACTCGAGAAAATTTCCATGCGTTTAGACGTTTTTGTCATACCTACTAGTGCAATCAATCTTAAAGCGTATGTATCAAGCCTGCCTACATATCTTAATATCATATCCATGTCGCTGTACTGTTGCGCTTCACGTAGATCTACATCCTCGTATCTATTGGCTTAGTAGCCAACTTTGCTCTTAGTCACCTGCTTGCCTAGGAGGGTAGTAGAATCTTACTAACTCCTGATTTTTCTTTTCTAGTAAAATTTATTGCGTGTCCTAAGACAATTAAAAGCATTTCCCGGAACTCGAGAGCTCGACATCTTATACGAAAATTATTATAGATCTTAAACCATTGTGGGCCTCAGAAGTTACAATGGTGGGAATTTGTGGCGAGATCAGTCCCTAAAAATGTAAATACCTATAGTATATACCTACAAACTCTTTGGCCACAAATTTATAAGAGACTATTAAACTGATTTTACAATTCATATCTACTTTGGGTGTTGTCTAATGTTTTCATTCTGTAAATTTAACAAATGCCTATAATTGTTTATTGATACATAGTACAACAGATTTAGATTTTGTAAAAAAGATTATTATAAAATCTCAGATTATCTTGATGATAACACAGACTGGTTATGAGCAGCTCCTTATTTAGGAATTTCTTCATTATTTCAATAAAAGGTCCTATCGTACCTTTGTTTATTTTACCACATGTTTATTTTATTGTTGCTACTATAATTGTAAAGCGTAGCGTGTTTTGCCAAACGAATGTGTTACTTTGTCTGTGGTTTATGTTTGTGCCAAATGATATTAGTCGTGCTTACTGAAAGGTCTACTTGCGGTAGCTACAGGGAGCGGGTCACTCTGTTCCCTCCATTATGGTTGAGGCTGTGTGGGGTTGCTCTAGAGGTTAACGGGAGTGATAGCTGCTCTAGAGGTTGCTCTCGTGATTGGGTGCCGCTTGCGGGATCTGATCCAACCATAATATTTTCATTATATTTGTAAATTGTATCACATCATTTTTCTAAAGGCACTACACTGAAGCTATTAATAGGCATATTGTTGAATGTAATTTTATTTAAATGAAATTAGTAAATGAAGAAATAACAGCCAATCTCGCCGAGTTTCTTGTCGCATCTCTCTAGTGCCATCGCGTTCCGATCAGTTCGTAATTTTGGAAATAAATGTAAAAAATAACAATATGTAAGTGCCCCCCCGAGGGTTTTATACATAATAAATGATTTGAATTTGAACAAGTTATACGATACAACAAAATTTTTAAAGAAGACAGCTTGTTACAAATATTAGCTCTTTCAAATAAACAATTTCTTCAGCTTTGTAATCTTAATATAGATTAAGTATCCATAAAATAAGTGATATAGATTTAATTAATATCGAGAGTGCCAGAACTGTCATTTCAGCCGAATTACTAATAGTAGTCAGTGTTACAAAATTCCCAGAAGAACGTTTCTGGGATTTTTCCAGGTAATTCCTTAACCCACAATAATGTAAGTGGTGATTAAAAAAAAATAAAACAAGGAGATCTCTAATATTTATTTGTTTTTGGAAATTTCTTTAAAAGTTAAAAGAATTAATAATTTTCAGTGATTCAAAAAAGTAATTATTGTGGGAATGTAATTGTACAAATTTATTAAAAAGCAGTATTACAGTCAGAGTCTAGGCTTGATTCTGTTTCAAAGTGAATATCATGGTCATTATGTGACGTTACGTCCGTATTTCACATTCATCATCTCAACTTATATACGCTATACTACTACTACTACTACTGTTACTACTACCGTTTTCCGTGTGGTGACAGAGTAAGAATACAATTCATCACTCCCTATCTTACACGTGAATGTTGTAAAAGGCGACTAAGGGATATAATACGCATATAACATGTATACGGGAGAAGGAAAACTTGATATAAAACCCTAAACCAACCTGTCTGACCAGTGCAGTATAGTAGATCAAATAATATAATAGAAAATTGACTTTACAATACCATTATTGTAAAGTCAAGGTTCCTTCTATTGTGGAGGAGGCTCGAGCCCAACAGTGGGATGTATATGAGATAAAATGATGATGATGATGACTAGTACTACTACGCTACAGCTGGGCTGGAACCTCCTCCAAATTAGGAGGAAAATTTATCTACTATACCACGCTGGTTTGACGAGTTGATATAGGATTTACCTATATTACCCACATAGATATATCGTGCAGTTGTTATTTGCATATGATATCGTTTTTACTCGTGGGTGTCGTACACCCACGAGTAAAAAACAGGTGGTGAATTATTTTCTTATTTCGTCACTACACGAAACGTTTTCATCCGTATATAAATTCTTATTAATTCCGGAAGACAAAAAAAATATGACAGCATAAATATTACTTAATAAAAAAGCTTAGAGCTTATTAAAAGTAATTTATGTACAAAATGTCTACTGTTGTATTTTACAATATTAAATTTAAATTAAGGATGCTTGGTAAAATTTGAGTTAATGATACGTTGAATAGAGCGTGCTTCAATGTAATAAATATTATCACGATATATTTATACTTTTTCTAAATGGTAACGAAGTAAAAATATAATTGACTGCCTCTTCTTTACCTTAGGGTCACACCCTAAAAGGCTATTAAAAAATGTCAGTATATAAACATCATTGTAAGAGAGAAACTAGAAACAGAGAATGGATTCTTATGCATAAACGGTTCAAAACCGTAACATAGTAGGTTAGTTTTCCTTATATAGGTAATGTCAAATAGTAAAGAAGGTTCATGTCTAAAAGAAACTATCTTTGTTTCTATTAAATTAAAATATTAAAATAAATAATTTTCTACATAATTTTTATAGTACTTTATACATTCAAACAACTATCAGCCAATAGGCATCTATTGTTGGGCATAAGCCTCTTGAAGAGGGGATAATTTCATAATCGCCACGATGACAGGCGCGTTGGTGATCACCATCAGTATTACTAACTATCCCAGGCGAATTGTTGACCAGCCTTCTGGTGATACTTCACTTGATTGTCACGACTCCCTTGGGAAAGTATACTAATATCTAAAAATTATATACATAATAATAAATTCCCGTGGTTTAATCGCCACTGTTCCCGTTTCCGTGGCAATATAGGTCAAATGTAGCCTAGCTTACTCGCTGGTAAATTAGCTCTCAAAATTTAGAATCGCTGAAATTGACACGGTTTCAGCCATATAGTGTTCATTCCCATGGGAACACGGAGATAAAATATAGACTATTTTGCTCCAGCTGGTAAAGTAGATTTTTATTGGTGTATTTTTTTTAAATTACTTATATTTCTGCGGTTTCAGCCGCATAGTGCCTATTCCCGTGGGAATTGGGACATAAAATTCAGTAATGTAACTCGTTTTGAAAATTAGTTCAGTGATTTAGACGTGAAAGCTTAATAAACAGACAAATATACTACATTGGCATTTATATTTTTAGGACATATACAAATATTAATTGGATTTATAGTGAGAAAACAGGTACCATGGGTATTGTAAAATATATCGCTGTTTGTCAATGCAGATCAAGTCGTTTGCGACGAGTTTTAAGATTAGATTTTTATGTAGAATAATTATTGATTCCATCTAGAAATTAGTATAGGACTGGAACTTTTATGTATTTAATTTTCTGTATGCGTATTCGTGATCAATACTGTAAACGGCTGGATAGATTTTGATGAAAGTTTTTGTGTTTCAACCGGTCAGTGAACTTAGATTACATAGTCATATAGTCATACGTAGTCTGAACCGATAGATTATTGCGATAAATTTATAACTATTTCATTTTTATTTTTGTACAGAAGTCTGTTGATATATCAATTTAGTTTTATATATGTACTAGCAACTCTCCCTCGCTTCGGGTTCAGTCGCCTTACCCGCGTAGTGTCTGTTCCCGTGAGAATACCGGGATAAAATATAGCTTATGTTACACCCTGATATTATAGCTTTCCATTGGTGAAAGAATTTTAAAAAATGGTAGTAGTATTCAGTAGTTTGAGCGTGAAAGCGTAACAAACAAACAATAAACTTACTTTTGCATTTATAATATTAGTAAGGCTGTGTAAATGCCGCTACGATATTAGGATTTCTACTTTAGTGCAGGATGTTCAATAAAGTGCATGGAACTCATTTATATTTTATATACAAAGAATATCGATAATGTATGTAAAATATTCCAGAGTAATTAATTCTGGGTATGTGAGATGAAATAAAATTCTTTAATCCATTTAAGTGGATTTTATTTTTGTAGTCTACATTATGGACACAGGGGCTATGTAATAATATCAGAAACTATTACAAATGTCGCAATAATAAAAAATAAAATGCGGTAAAAATTATAAAAATATTTTTCTTCATTTATAAGAATATTTTGTTCATAATGCTATAAATAACAGCCTGTATATTAAATCGCGAAATACATAGCCACGAAAATAAAATGGTTTTCGTCGAAATAAAATACGTTCCAGGATTGGGTATTTTATTGGCTTTTTGAAAAGTACGCATACCTTATTATAATTTGTTATATATCAATGCTTCGTATGTTTCTGATTGAGTTATGGTATGTGATTAATTTCTGTCGAAAATAATTCAGATTTTGATTCATTTCGTCCACATTTCGTAAAATACTTCTTATAATGATATGATTTTAGGAGGTAAATATTTTAACCATTATTTAAATTTGAATTGGGTTATCTTTCGATATTAATTGTCAGTTTAGTACTATGAGCATTTTATTGGGCGTTGTAATAAATATAAACTCTAATCAAGTCAAAAGATTTGAAGGCGTTTTCTGTAAATTTTGTCGCTTTGAGAGCAATTCTCACTATAGTCTATAAATAACGAATTAAGAAAATCCATAGAAAACCGGATGTAATCAACATATCCTAAAAGAGACACTGGCAAACCCATGGGCAGGCCACACTGTTAGTTGAATTGAGATCTGTTAGGGAAAAACTTTCGCCAGTACCCGAGTGCTGACTACGAATTGAAAAAAACAGCATATAAATATGCAGATACAGCAAATAATATAAATAAATTATGAGGAATGGCGACATTGTAAAGCAGTAGTGAGCAAATGAATGCAGGTGACACAAGACCGTTACGATTGGTATTAATGTAGGGATGTTTTGTTTAACAGCGGGCGTCGTCAGCTGATGCTGTCGTAGTGATAGGACTACACTGATGATAGTTGTCTGTTTACAGTTGCTGGCCGGACCATCCAGGCCGGACCATCCACATTCTCGCAGAAAACTGACGTCTGAGTAGTAGCAATTTGTTACTGCGCTTGGTTCAGTCAGCGAGAGAGCTGAAAGCCCAACTTTCTGAGGATGTTTGCGTGTTGTGAGTTTTGGTGATGCCTTTTATTTTATAGAACCTCATTGCACGCATTCACACTCTTCTCTTCACGGTTGGCAGCGGCCTGGTAAAGGTCCATGAACGGCAGCATCATTTACCTTCAGGTGTACTGTTCGTTCGTTTGCCACCGTCTGCAATATAAAAGAAACACTTCCTGAAGAGAAAATGGATAGAGCATTTGTTGATAGATGGCGCTGTGTTGTGAATTAAATTGCTGAATTGACTATAATTCTATTTTTTTTTAATACAAGTGCCTGAAACGGAAGCCCTTGAGCGATAGGGGTGACTACTGGCTAGTAAAAAATATACAAAATATTAATACTAATCTACCCCGACCGCCAGTTCCAAGTCTTACTTAATGCTCAACGCAGGCAGGGTCCCTTTAGTGATTTATGTGCGGTATGCTCCGAACGTATAGAATTATGTTATACCATGAAGTTTGGTAACTTTATGAACTAATATTTGAGAAGTGATTCAGAACATGACACGGGCAATTTAGAGATGCGTGATGGGAAGGAAAGAAGAACTACTGATATAATGTTTTGATGTTGCATTAAGCATTAGGATTTTATGAATTACTGGCGGACATAAAAGATTGTAAACTCTGAACCTTGCAAAAGTTCTACCTCTACTAACACCTCTGGCAAGTTTAGTGTTATATTCCGTTGAGAAGATGAGGATAAAAATTTTTAATAAAATATTTTGCTACTTAACAATAAATTAAAAAGGTTTACTGTGATTTCTGCAAATTCAAAACAGTTACGTTAGATTAACAATCGTCTAAATTATTTTCACAATTTATACCACAATTTACTGCCAGTTGCCATTTAATATATATCATCATCATTATCCTCACAGCTCATATACGTTCCGCTGTTGGGCTCGAGTTTTCCTTCTCTTGCATAGTTGTTATATACATATTATATTCCTTAGTCGCCTTTTACGACACCCATGGGCAAGAAAGGGGGTGAATTGTATTCTTACTCCGTCACCACACGGATATTAATACTTATAAAAATTAACTAAAGTACTTACTACTAAAATTTTCCATCATATGTACTCATTGTTCATACTTTATCATTTCAAACTCCAGCAAAAATAAATATTCGCCTTGGTACAAAATAGGACAGGAAATGCTAACGATTCTAAGAGGGAAATTCCGGTGGGAGAATATCTCGGAATAAATGTGAATAAATAGAGCTTGTGGGGTTAAAACGAACCGCTTAATATATAGCACTCGCTGTCAATGCCCTTGGGTAAAAGACGATAAGTTTTTCAACAGAAAAAACTAGGTTATTTCAATAAAATTTTAAACATCGGGAGGATTTGAGACTATTCAATTGAAAATGAGATTATTCATTTTAAAACCATCACTTGTGTTAGCATATTATCAAAAATCTCTATAAATAATTGGACAGTTACCTTACTTCCAAATATTCTTAATAGGTCTTAGGATTAATAGGTCTAGCGAATATCTAGATAAATGGATTATTGATAAGTTATTATTATTAGAGAACTTCCACCTGTCCTTGATGACACCAAAGGGCTATGGGTTCCCATAGTCTGCTACGCAAACCATCGTTGCTTTTTGCGCAAATTATTAGTACCGTATAGATATGCCTTAAAGGATGTACTCAGTTGTTTACCGTTTCAAGTACCTCGCCACCCTTGGCAGGCGGGTTGGTGATAGCAGTAGATATTATAAGTAGTCTCAGGAGATAGATGTTGCCCGCTCTCTTGGTGAGACCCTCAGCTGGATCTGTTCACTCCCATCGACTAGTTGGAGTTGATGACTATTGTATTCTTATCTCGTCACCACATGGATAACGTTAGATTTATTTCTGTATGTAGTTTTAGTGGGCCAGAATCACTTCCATTTTGAAGGAGAAATAGGCTGGGAAGATCTAGCAATATTTTAGCAAGAATGTTTACTGCAACAAATATATGATTTTAAAACCTATTCGTTACTTTGTATATATTAGTAAGTACGATAACAGCAAACACTAAGTATATACTTAGTAAGGCTCGAGGGGATAACATTTACATATTATTGCGTATTACAATTTTATTCATTTAGACAGTCTTGAAAGGCATTTTGTGCGTTAACCCCTGGCGCTAAATGACTAGCCATTACAGTGAATCTTCATCGCTGGAACTACAATTACCAATTTAAGTAGAACTGTTATGTGGTGTCATACAATTAACATTTGACTTCTCTGATGATTTTAGTAAGAACAAAAATAGTTGGTGAAAAGATTTTGTATTAGAATTTTTATGGGTTTGAGGCTATATGTCGGCTTCATCCCACTTAGCTATTGGTATTAGACCTAATAACCTAACATTTTGCGCCACTGAAACGGATTCCTCTATTTCGATGTTTGCATAATCACTTTTTGTAATTTTTTACTAGGGCATTTTGTAGCAACAGCTATCTTTGTTCCGAGTACAAAAGGAATACATAACTTTTTTATTATATCTGTTTTGTGTAAAAATAAATTTAAATAATATTATTTTACAGGTTTATAGGTTTTTTTTTGGCAGGCTATGGTACTGACACGCACCATCCGTCTCGTCCGGGGTGACAAAAAGCTTCTCCATTGGGCCGACCACTGGTATTGAATCCTTGACGTCCGTGGCTATGCCGGCGAGACACCCTCACTTCTTGTTCTTCCCTCCCCTACCGTATCTTCTCTCCCCGATGTCGGCCGGGCTTCGACCTCACACGGTCACCCTTTCTGCGGGTGAGAGCCTATTCCCTGGTCCCCTTCCCGTTCCCTCCGGCAGTCCGCGTCCTCATCGTAATCGGAGTGGTGGCAGGATATTAAACTCTCTCTGCTTATAACCTTGTGCAGGTACTGAATGAAGCAGCCATGCTCCGTCTAAACCTGCACCAGTCGGAAGGAAAGCACCCCATGCCGCTGACTCAACCATTAGCATCGGTCGAAAGGCCTCTACGGTACCGGGCAGTAACGAGGCTTCTGCAGACGGTCTGTTATGGCCCCCATCAGCGTCGTCGACATCCGCCATTAGAATCCGGCAAGCACCATGTTTCAAACAAATACGAAAATTTAGTGTAGATATTTAAAAAAAAAAAAAACTATAACATGGGCAATTCCATAAGAAACAGTGATGTATGAAGCTATCTTTGATAATAAAAGTTAGAGTACTTTTTCACGTTGGTCTAAAAACCAATGAACTGTTGACATATCCAATGCTGTCAATTAATTGAATTGGTTTATCCAATTGTCTGATAACCATTAACAAAATGACTCATCATTTAGGATTTTATTTATTTATTTTGATTAAACGAACTACGGCAAAATAAAACTGTAATTAACAATGTTTATATTTTATTAAATAAGTGTTAGCTAAAGCAGTTAGCTGATGAAGCCAACTCGGTTGTACAGGGTTCGAGAAACTTAAGAGGATTTTCTCGTCCAACATACTTCAGTGTTTGAAAACACAGGTCTATGACAAATGTGGGTTACCATTGATGACGGCACGGAAACGTGGTCCTTAAATGTGGGCCTCATAAGTAAGTTCAAAATTGACCATCGTGCAATGGAGCGTGTTATGCATGGGATTTTTCTGCGAGATAGAATCCAGAATACGGAAATCCGTAGAAGAATAGGTGTAAACGGCACGATGACTCAGCACGCTGAAATGGCAATAGGCAGCACTCGAGAACCGACAATCGCGAAGGAAAAAGTTTCTCGAGTGTCGATTTCGTATTCAACGCACTGTTAGACGTCCTCCCACTAGGTGAACCAACGATCTGATGAAAGTTGGTGGGCGTCCTTGGATGCAGATGACATAGAACCGCACTTTGTGGTGAAACATGAGGGAGGCATACGTCCAGTAGTGGACGACGCTAGACTGAATGAATGATGATAATGAACTGTTAGCTATTGTAAGTTAAACCTCTGTTCAAAAGGAATAACTCCGTATACATTGGGTAAGTTTTCAAAAAAATTATTAATTGGCAGGCTCAGAATAATATTTGTAGGCAAATATAAAAAGAAATACTCGGAATTAAATTTACGACAGTAATCACGGCAGATCGTTCACTACATCTTCTCTGCAGTCATATTAATGTTAGTTACATTCAATTCATATACACTTTGATCTTAGATATTTGCTCGTATTATTCATGTATTTTTTTTTCTTTTTTTTTGTGGGTGAACTGCGGTTGATTATTCATGTATTAAAGATACCTGGACCGACGTTATTGAAATTTTTTGTGTGTATTCAAGGGTATTCGAGATTTGTTTAGATTCACAACTGGACGCGGTAGGTGACGCTGCGATCGATTTCAAGGAGAATTCCTTTTATTATTTTATTACATTTATATTTGAACAGAGCAACGTCTGTTGGGTCACCTAGTATTTATACATTTTTATATATTCTGATCTGATCTATCTCAGAAAGCAGCAGTGATTACCATGAAATTTAGATCGCACGAAGTTTCCGGGGTAATAAATCGATCTAGCTTGGTTTCATATTATAGAAAATATCGTTTTGTCAGTGTTTTCAGTCAAACTATACAAATTAATAAAATTTAAGTGTCTCTTTGTATGTCAAAATACTGAGCTTTTTTCATACTAACACGATTATTTGCACGAAAGCTATGCCTAAAATACATTTTAAATTTTTTTTTGTCTGTCTGTCTGTTTGCTGGGCCGATTTTGATAATATTTTATTTTCATAATTAACGATCGTTCGAAGCCGAGCTGGCAGCTAGTAGTAATACAAAATAAATTGTTTTAATGACTTTAATACTTTGATATTTTATCCTTTCCTGACCCGATTGACGGTTATATCAACTCAGTAAGTGTGCAAAGATGAAATAAAATTAATTTGTTCCCAACTTTCTAATGGCTCTTCTGAATACGGTTATTTGATACTTGGCACTGCTTGCTGTCGTTATGTACCTAATTGGATTTTATTATCGTCGCTTTGATTTTGATAATATTTAGATATCGAAAATTCACTTTGGTATCACTAAAACGGTTATCTTAAGATCATTAATTAAACTGATTTTGTGGAGATTTGAGATGATAAAACAAAGATTAAATGAATTCCTGATAATCAATATTCAATACTTTCATGTTTGTTCTTCAATGATGGTTGTATATAAAAAAATAAAATCAAAGTGTCCGTTTGTAATGTCTTATGAAAAAGTCTACTGTTTTTAGACTTTTAGTAGGTCTTTCATGCTAACACGGTTTTTTGCACGATACCTATGTCTGAAATCCAGTGTAAAAAATGTTATCTGTTTGTTTGGAGTAATCTTCAAATTGGCTGGACTGATATAGATAATATTTTGCTATCAAGTAGTTATCTGTATAACGTAGGCTATATTTGACCCCAATATACTCACGGAAAATGCAACTATGAGGGTGAATCCGTGAGAATTTGGTAGTTTATATTAAATATCACTCACATGAATGTTATGAAGGTGAAAGTTCGTATGTTATGTTTGTTCCTTTGCCACACTGAAACGGTTGATCCAATTTTGATAAAATTTGGCATATAGGTTACTTATGTCCTGGATAACATATAAGATTCCGCAGGAATTTTTCTACCGGTAGTATTTTCTCTTGGAATAATAGTCCAATTTTAAGTTTTTTATTTAGGTATGCTATTGAACGGCTGTCGATAAAATAGCATATTGGGCAAGTTACATTTACACGAACAAAACCGCGCGAATATATGTGAGGTGGAGTAACATATTTATATAAACTCATTTGCAAAAAAAACGGGCGGTTTTGATTTTCATTCATATTTAAAAAGATACCACAAAGGTTTCAATCGTTTGTACACGTTACTGGCCGGTTTTAAAAATGCTGTGGTATTTAAAAAAGTACGTTCTAAATTCAATTTTTCATTTGATGTTCATTTTTACAGAAAACCCCTTTTTATCCTACATTTTTGGCGCGAAGTTCCAGAAGTTAACATCGACTTTCATAACTTTTATTCAATTTTTATCGATTAATTTCATATCCTTGACTGTCAAAGCTTTATTTAATGCTGTTTGGCTGTATCAAAAATGGTAGATAAAGTGGTAAAAGCTACCAAAATTATCGCGCTGCTTGAAGAGGGTTGCAGCCAATGTTTCGTGGCTAGGAGGCTAAATGTTAGTCGCTCGACAGTCCAAAGGACCTGGCAGCGATATCAGGAGACTGGTTCCGTCGAAAGAAGGCCTGGTTCTGGAAGAAAACCATGTACCCAACCACGGGATGATCGTTTTCTTGTGAGTCGCGCATTGAGAAATCGCAAATCTTCGTATGCGGATCTTAAGAACAACCTCCAAGAAGTAAGAAATGTGCATATTAGTCTATGGACGGTCAGGAGGAGGCTTCTCGCTGCCAATATACGCAGTCACCGCCCGGCCCGCGGCCCCAAATTACTCCGTGAGCACAGAGTTCACAGGCTTAGGTTCGCTAGAAATTGTGAATCATGGACTCAAGACGATTGGAATAGGGTTTTGTTCTCTGATGAAGCCAGGATATCTCTGTTCGGTGAAGATCGACGTCGGCGAGTGCTAAGAAGACAAGGAGAACGCTTTGCAGAGGCATGTTTCGAAGAAATCACACCTTATGGTGGGGGCTCTGTTATGTTTTGGGCAGGAATAAATTCAATGGATCGTACAGAGTTAGTCTTCATTGAAAACGGCTCACTGACTGGGCATCGATACATAACGGAAGTTCTAATTTCTCATGCACAACCCGCATTGGCCGCTCTAGGTGAAGACTCGATTTTTATGGACGACAATGCTCGCGCCCACCGATCCCGCGATGTTAATGCGTATGTGCAAGAGGTCGGCATTCGTCGTTTGGATTGGCCAGCTCGAAGTCCCGACTTCAATCCCATAGAGCATGTCTGGGACGTTCTGAAACGGCGTGTGAGATCAGTACACCCGGCTCCGCAGACCATCAGAGAGCTGAAGAATGTGATTACTGCGGAGTGGGAACGTATTCCGCAAGCAAGTATCCGGGATATACTCGCTAGCATGCCCAGACGAATTCAAGCTGTGATTTTAGCTAGAGGGGGTCACACTCGATACTAAACATTTATCTGCTTTTACTTTATTAAAGAAAAACAAACAAAAAAACTTTTTTATTTTTACTTCATGAGCATATGCACTACTAGCGAATATACACTACTAGCGAGGTTTAGCATTATTTCCCATAAATTGTATCTAAATTTTATGAAATACTGATGAAAACGATTATTTTCTTATTAATTTAGCAAATTGTGTGGATAAAACTACCTATAATTATCAAACAAAGAAATATTAACATTTGAAATGGTTCATTGCTTAGGTGCCCGTTTTTTTTGCAAATGAGTGTATTAAATATGTTAATAATTAATTAATTAAATATGTAAGACACATTAATTATATAATTGATCACTATATTCTTTTCTTAGATATTCTATATGGTGATTAATGGACGCAAAAAACAGTCATTGGAAGAGAAAGAAAACTCAAAACAAAAATCTGTTCAAAAAAATTCTTACAGCACGCTACGGTAGTTAATTTATCCATTCTCAAGAGGGTAGTTGCCCTAAATAGTGGGACGTATATATGGGTATGGGTAAGGATGCTAAAGATGAGAGACGAAAAGCGACTTCCATTGCGGATTATCAGAAAGTAAATTAAACGGTGTGCCCGTAGATATTATAATTCTGCCATGACACAACTCGACCCTAAGTGATCGCTGCCGCCAACTACATATTGTCTCAGATCTCGAAGGTTCCTCAACGAGATCACAATAGCAGATATACCTAAACGATTTGTGAAACAATAAGAAATAATAATGTACAATTCCGTCCTCCCGTCAAGGTACGAACGCATGTCGCGTAATAATAAACTCAAATAACGTAGGAGCTGCCACATTGCTCTTAGCAACACTCCAAGCAGAGGCTCGCACCCCACAGATGGGCCCCGTTGCTTAAAAGTTTTGGGATGAGAACTTGAGAACCTATGGGCATACCGTTTCTCAGAGGTTTAGCTGTTACCATAGGTTATAAAAAGACTATATCTTTGTTTTTTTAATTATGACCTTCGCCTTTATATTGTATTAAACTTCTTAAATTGACGATCTCAAAGAAAACCTTTTCGTATCTATATTCGTTTTGTTCAACGCAAGGCTCAAATCCTAGATACTACGATTAACTGACCATCATGCTTATGATAATCAATGATCCAATAATTTGGCAGCAAGCAATAACATATTTTTGTTGCAGGTTTCCGAGAATATCGAAGGACTCTGTGAAACAATGGCTTTCCGGTAATTCCATTATCAGTAAGTCTTTGATAATTGATTCGAACTCATCTCTATATGTATTAAACTCAACAATTGTTTTCTACATAATTATGTCTCTTAACCTAATTGGTTTTATCATAAAAGCCAATATAGTTTTAGACCAACTAAACAATCTATCAAAATCTGGTAGGTGGCGCTGTGATCGATTTCACCGAATTTTGTATTTAATTTTTTTATAAACAGTATGTGCAGAAAAGCATCGTTTGGATCAGTTAATACATAATAATACTATATTGATGGATATGTTACAAGAATATAAAGAAATGTTCCATCTATAAAAATTTAATATATACTCTGAAATAACACGTATAGCGATTATATGAAATATTATATAGCCATATAAAATATAAATACAATTTACCTTACACGTGTAATAATAAAATTATAATAAAGACTTATGTACGTACTCATATTTCGTAGAAAAATGTATTTCCAGGATATTTTTTCACCTTTGTAACAAAAAGTGAGCAAATGTTATTATTAAAACGTACGGAGTGCTATTTTTATTGCTAAATCACAATAATATTGAATAAGCCACAGTTCTACGGCTGTACAAGTAACATAGAAGTCAGAAATATTGTCATAATTATGCTTTTTATATTTTTTATTTTCCGTGTGGTGACGGAGTAAGAATTCACCATCTCCTTTCTTGCCCGTAGGTGTCACAAAAGTTGACTAAAGCATTATTGCAGATAATATCTATACAAGAGAAGGAAAATTCGAAATAAAAACCTTTACCATCCCGTCTGACTAGCGTGTTGTGTAGTAGGTCAATTTCCCTCCCATTGTGGAGGAGGCTCAAGCCCAGTAATGGGATGTATATGAGTTGTGATGTATATAACTAGACCCATACGCGATTTGCATGACGTAAAATGTTATAGGCGAAGTATCCTGAATATATTCAGGACGATTGATTTCGATGCATGACTTTGGTTATTCTCACTACGTCAATTCGGTAAGGCTTTTGGCAAAATCGTATTCATTCAACTGTTCACTTTAGGGTAGCTGAGTCCAGAATTCTTTTGCAAACAGTGTTCTATTTGACTGTATATCATTCGGCCGTTCAAGACGACAATAGAGAACCTACTGTGCATTAGTCATTTTAGTGGACTATTGCTATTCGACAACGTCTACATTTCACGTCATAGCTTTATAGGATGTTTCGTTGTTAGTGGTAGATAGTTCCGGTCTTGCCCATAACAGCGGTTCCTAGTGCTAGCTTAGAGCGTTGAGGTTGTATTCCATGAGTGTTTGTCCCATCATGTCAGAATCTTGTTGAAGTGGGCGATCTATTTTATTTATTCATAAGAATTTACAATGAATAAAAGCACCCGCAGAGAACGGCTGCATGAGTTTGTTTGAATACATCTCACGTATGCACTGTGTCCCGTTTAATAACTACAGCAGTTGTAACATTAGGCTGATTAATGGTGGGTGATGTTTACGCGAGCATTACACGTTGTAAATAAAACTACTTTACGGATTTTATCGCGACTGTATTTGTTTTTTGATTGCCCGACTTTTCGAACACTTGGCAGCATTCATGGTCACGGGCGGACTAAGTTAGTCGATAGCATCCGTAAAGTATAATATATAGCGATAAAATGCGTAAAGGATAGCGATAAAATCCGTAAAGTAGTTTTATTTATATTTGGCCGATTCTCCCAAAAATTTTAATCGTTTTTAAATTTGATCAGGGTCTGATAAATGCTCCATTATGTAAATTAAATGTTGATTTTTGGTAATAAATTATAATATATTTGCTAACTTCGTACTTGTTATGTAGTTTCCATAAGCTTCAAAAGTACACAAGAGATCTAATTTAGAAAACACCTTAATGAAAATATTATACTGTAGGGGAAGAATTTTAAAACTTTCAGAAGAATTTTATCGTGTTATTCCTTTCATAATTATTTTAGCTGATACTTTTATATTGACATTTTTAAATTATTTGGAGTGGAATGAATGAAGCCGCTCGACTTCATTCATTATCATCTTATCTAACCAGATTTATTAGAATATGATTTTAGCATCTGATATTTGCAACTCTCGTGGTAGAAACATTTCGGGATTAGATATTTGAAGATACCGTTCCTCGATATCCGTTGTCCTTAAAATTTTTAACTAAACTATTTTTAGAGTAAGAATTTAATATATCACAGCCATAGCTTTACCATTAGGTGTCGTAAAAGAAGACCGAGGGATATGATACGTATAAGTAACTATTTATATTTAACATTGATGCCAAAGAAGTATGACTTGAAATAACAATATATACTTTAACATTAACCATTCCAGCATGGTCTAGTAAGGTTTAGTAAGGTCAATTTCCCTCCTATTGTGGAGGAAGCCCAAGCATAATTATGAAACGTATATGAGCTGAAATAAAACCAAGTTTTTTTAGAAGCACAAATTTCCCTTAAACTTGATGTCATGTCTTTTTTCTGTATTTCTAAGAGCTGCAAATTTCCTCGCAGTATTGTCCTTCGGTCTTAAAGCAAGTGAAAAATCTTTTCGTCTAAGATGCTAATATAATTAGAATGTAATATTTGCCATGTACTGCCAGAGTGGGAGGAACTACGTTAATGTTTTTTGTCCATAACGTGGTACATCAGATAATAATACTGTAAGAAATTATTAACTTCATATTAATGTATGCTAACTCATCTGACTAGCGCCATATAGCTAGCGTAATATAAAAACTTGATATACTTCTCACTGTCGCATATGTTGGAGCATAATATTAAGATATATCAATCTACATCTCTTAATATTATGCTCATATCAATATATATACGGGCTGATAATAAGAGAAATAACGTCTTATTATGATAATTTTTTAAGTGTTTGCATACGCGGGTTCGCTTCTCCACTAAACAGTCTTAGTATGTATGTATTTTGCATGTAGGTAATATTTATCTAGATCAAATAATAATCCTACCTTAAATATTATAATCTATTATGTTGGGTGGAGCGATGCCTACGTAATACAATTCTGCATTCTGCCATATTTCAAACTTCAGACATAGATATAATACGGAGTAACCCAATCCCGTTTATACATTCAAAGAAGTTTTCTCTATGAATACAAATGGCGCGTTGAGTGAAAATATTGAGTTGAAATTGACTATGAATGATCCCTATTATTTGCATTTGGGACTTATGTAGGTATAGGACTATAACATAATATTTCCTACCATCTCGATGCCGGTAGTTATATAAATATACGGTATATTATATGGGTTCTTTCAGGTATAAAACTGTATGAGGCCTTCTTCTAAGAGGACATCTACATATATTGTACAAAATTTCAAAAAAAAAAACTGATAAAAATGTATTTCCAAGAATATTTACTCTACTGTTAGTCTACTATGAAGTTTATTATTTAGTCTACTATTAGTCTACTGTGTAGTCCAGTTAAGAATTTTTAAGTAATTGATAATACATTACTAATGCGAATCTGAGTTAGTTTATATTTTTCTTATGTTAATATTGAAACCTTTTAAATACCAATTTCATCAGCGGGCATTTTGGAATCCGAAATATTGGTATGGTCATTTAATTTACTTTGGATGTTTTATATTATTTTGGATGTGTTTTCAATTATGAATTTTTAAAATGTACAAACATGTAAAATTGAAAAATCTATTTAAAAAATTTTTCTGAATTAGCTTTCAAGACTTGAGCTAAACAGACTAACAAATAGTTGCTAGTTAAATATAAGCTTAATTGGGCTTAAAAATTACGTAATGTTCTTTCAAGTTAATTTCCGAAACCGATCTTTCAACTTTATTCAAATTTTGTGAATATGCTTGGTTGATTCTAACTACAAATATAAGTTAAGCGAATAATAAAGCGGTAATTTAGCGATCAGCGTGGTTCTTTAGTGATTACGTTATTTAGTCAAAAAGAAAAATATAGAGGCACCGTTTTTAACTGTGTATTATTTATAATGCATGTAGCAATGCTTTAAAGGTACTGATAGACTAAAAATACAATATCGTAGTCTTAGTTCTTTCTCTTAGGTGACAAAATAGACCTCAAAGTAATATAAGAAATATAATAGAAAAGAAAACCCCTTGCTTCGTCAAACCATCATGGTATGTATAGCAGGGCAATTTTTCTCTGATTGTGGAAGAGGCATATGCTAAAAAGATTTTATGAATTCTATTGTATTTCATTTTGTTTTTACTATTTGGGTTGTTTTTATTTCGAAGGGTTTGCAATATCCCTGAGTATTCGTTACCATTTATTGAAATTACTTTGCTTTTATTTGGCTAAGAATATTGAATGAAAATACATCATTAATATATTTATTGTGCACCTTCTCTCCTCTTCTCATCAAATGAAATAAATAAATATACATTTTGAAAGCTGATCTATATCTTCTCTTCTGTATATATAAATTTCTTGTGTACGTGTGTATGTGTGAATTGGAATTAAACTCTATACGTATATTATTATTCCAATCTGTATGACTAGCGTGATATAGTAGGTCAATTTTCCTCCTATTGTGGAGAACGCCTGCACCCAGCAGTGGTACATGTTTGAGCTTGGTAAATGGAATGGATATAATACATTAGGTTTTTAATATCCATAATAATGACTGGAGTTTTGGAATTCATGGTACTATGATCATTAATTATACTAGTATCAATGGTGATTTTTAACTTTCTGTACCTCTTAGATATACTGCCCACTTTTGGATAAGAGCCTTATCCATAACGGGAGGGATATTAGTCTATTAAAGTATTTTATCCAGTCTGATTGATTTAAGTTCTATTTTGAGGTGCCCTTTTCATGCACCGGTGCTATCTTATTTTGTCCATTAGTCGTCACTTATTACATTTTTTATCATTCATTCTTAGGAATTGTAATGCGTTTATTGCCATTTCACCTACATAAAATATGAAAACAAATATTTATACCATATAGAAATGATCTATTTTAGTTAAACTAGAATTATTTTTACAAGCAAAGCGTAAATGACAAAGAGAAAAAGGGTATAGAATACTTTTTCTTTACAAAATGTGACAAAGAGGTGGTGAGGGTTTTCTTAATGTGAAGTATTGTCTGAGTCGTAGAGATAAATAGGTCCGTTTTGTGACATTTTCAACGAGGAGTTAGTGTCCTACTAAAATCTTCTTTAAAAATACTGACAGTGTAATAATGTTTTTTCATAATATTGCAGCAAAGTGCTTCTTTCAGTGTTTCTACAAGTTTGAACTAATAAAACGACAGATTACCGATTATTATTTATTTTTAATGTTACAACTTTATTTCAGAGGTGCAATGCATGTAATTTTTGCCCTTTTTTTTGGGGGAAGGGCTGCGTTCGGCGCGCTCCTCGCACCACTCCGTCCGGGGCGACAGAGGGGCTTTAGCGCGCACACCCGCAAACCACCTACGATGCACGTCGTCTTCGTCATTGGGCCGACCACCGGAGCAGGCTTACTTGACGTTTGTGGTCGGCCCGACGGAATACCCCTTATTTGGGATATCCTCCCATCGACCGACGTCCCCCCCCCCCCCCCCCTCGGGGAGGACGTCGGTCTTTCCTCACGCGGTCGGCCTCTCAGCGGGTGACGGACTAATGCCCCGGTCACGCCACCTGCGACCTCGGCTAGGGCGGCATGAGGCGCAGGTATTCGCGCCTACGCCGCCCCAGTCGCCGGCGGCGGATCGTCCCATCGAGGCTGCGCTCCTCGCGCAGGCGATCCACCGCCTCCTTCTGCGAGATCACTGCCTCGCAGAAGGCTGCGACCACGTCCCAATTCCTGACGCTGCCGACCATCACCCTGGCGATAGTTGGCAGCGTCAGGTCAGCACCGATGATTGCGACGAGTTCACGACGCTGCTCTGCCCACGCGGCACAGACCTCGAGCGTATGCTGCGCTGTGTCCTCGTCGCAATCGCAACGGTGGCAGAACGGTGTCCTCTCCCTCCTAACGACCTTGTGCAGGTATTTGGCGAAGCACACATGCCCCGTCAACACCATGTAATTTTTGCCCTAAAACAAATTTCGATAATCAAGTATAATCGAGAGCTCTGTTGTTCAATATATAAGCAGACTTATAAGATCCCGTCTCCGTATGCTTATGTCACTGAATGAAAGAGAATGGGTTTCAGAGCAGTTTCATTTTAATCATCCTAACAACTACGTCAAGTCATGTCGAAGCAATAAAAAATTAATTGTCAAAGTAATTGTAGGTGTGGCCAGTTCATGTTGACGGTAAAACCTTTTTTTTTGGGTAGGCTATGGTTTCGATACACCCGGTCCAATTTGTCCAGGGCGACGAATGAGCGGCTTGCGGTCATACAACCTATTTTGTTTGCTGCCCTTTGTCATTGGGCTGATCACTGGTACCGATTCCTTGACTTCCGTGGCCGGCCCGGCGGGTTACCCTTTTAGGTACCGTCCCCTTCGGTGTCCCGGCAACAAATCAGTGTTGTCGAAGCGTCGCCTTGACACCGTTGGCCTCTCTGCGGGTGGCGAACTAATCACCGATCTGTTCACCCGCGACCTTGGCTAGGGCGGCATCACGCGCAGGTAGTCACGCTCTTTTTTGTCCTTACTTCCTTCGTCGCGACCTTGTGCAGGTACTTACCGAAACAACCATGCGCCGACAAGACCTTCACCAATCGGAAGGAGAGGACCCCGTGCCGCCGACTTAATCCATCAGCACCGCCTGAAAGGGTTCGACGGTCCGAACACCGAATGGAGGCCTCCAACCAGACTGCTCAACGGGCAATTGATGTTGTTATTAAAAAAACACATCTATTATAGTTTTTTCCCTAAATAGTTACGCTTTTAAGAACTCTACATAATTATGTCATTTTACAGTATTTGGTTAGACAAAACTACTGTCTCTTTCTCTCTCTCTCTCTTGCAGTTTTACCACGACTGACAAACTTCGAGAGAATCTGAAATTAATCGATTGCCCTTTTCAAAGATTCATATGCAATATTTATTGCCGGATACTGTACAATAGCAATTAATACAAAAAAGACGAATATTTGGCGGCAATTTATAATTATGTGTAACTAAAATTATGTGTAAAAGACAAATTTTGTGATAGTTGTAAACTTTAAAATAAAATAATTTTGAATTGTATAAAATAAGTAAGAAAGAAAAGGAAAAAAAGAGCGTGCCTACACAATACGTATATCAGTACTGAAACTTCTTTGGGGCCACATGTTATTTCAAAATAAAAAAAAAAGATAAAAGAAAATAAAAGATGATAAAAAGTATTGGACGCTACTCCTTGCTAACGCTTGCGCTGGACTGTAACAGGTATACTACGCCCGTATGCGTTCGAGTGCCACGCATTCACTCTCGCTCTGTCTCTTTCTATTCCCGTAGCGTTAAATGTTTAACGCAACCTTGTTGGAAGTCGCATGAGAAGTTACATTTCAAAAATTTTGGTTGCGTGCAAAATTTACGTTTGTTTACAATATGTTAGTAATAATGATAAAGTTACACAGTTTTAAAAAAACATAATATTAAATCGACATCCACTTTGTATCAGTACTAAAATAATATATATATATATATATAGGTATGTATTAATAAGGCAATATGGTTATAATCAATCAAATAATCGATCAATTAAGACGGGCGAACGGAACTTTGAAAATCCGTGAAACCTCCATCATATTAGAAAAGAAATTGGCCAACGATCACGTTGTGCTCAAACTATTATAAAAAGTATCTCGTCGTAATGATGCTATAGAAAGACTTACCGAGAATGGTGACACTATGTTATTTATTTTGTTAATCCATTACCACTTAGATATCAAATAGATATAGACAAATTTGAAGTTCATATTCCTTTTCGAACACTCAGATTCAATAATATATCGTCCAATAAAGTTACTATGTGAAGAAAAGCTGCTATCCCATTAACGTCATGGGCAAAGCGATTTCGCATTTTGTGAACACAATTTGTAGTGGCAGTGATTTGTGTGATCATATTGTGAAGTTGAAGTTTCGGAATAGTCGACCATTAGTATAGAACCGGGCGCTGCACTTAGTCTCAACTGTGGAGTGCATTTAGAATTGTTATTGTGTTTGTAAGATGTACATATATTAGAATCAATTTTATCACGTTATTAACTAAAATAATTTTCTCTTTTTAACCTGCTTATTCACATAAAGGAATCTTTACAATATGTAAGTGCCCTCAAAGGGCCTATGCAGAATAAATGATTTGACTTGATATTAAAGACCGATGATAGTGCAATAAATTAATTGTTTCTGGATTAACGATTTTTTTATTTAAAATGAAATATTAGCGTAGCGATGTCTGCCGTGCTATCCCTATTATCTGTTTGTTATTTTTTAATACGGTTTTCGATAAAGCATGTTTTTAGTTTCTAAATTATCTATTTTAATTATTAAGTTCGTATAAAAATCACTCGTAGTTTAACATATAGTAATCAATTTATAAAAAAAATATCTAT
Organism: Lymantria dispar; assembly: GCA_032191425.1. Lineage (NCBI taxonomy): Eukaryota > Metazoa > Arthropoda > Insecta > Lepidoptera > Erebidae > Lymantria > Lymantria dispar. Next base: position 15,343,069 of record CM063452.1, on the reverse strand, counting down.
CAGATCCATCCATCCATCAGCCTACACACGTCCACTGCTGGATAGGCTTTCTCACGAGAACGCCACTCGGAACGGTCCTATGCCACTTGCATCCAACTGTTCCCTGCGACTTTGATAATGTCGCCAGTCCACCTAGTAGAGGTTCGTCCTATGCTGCGTCATCCGATTCGTGGTCGCCACACAAGACCTTTTTTTTTCCAACGGTTGTCGGTTCGACGAGCGATGTGGTCTGCCCATTGCCATTCCAACGTGCTAATTCTGCGGGTTATGTCGGTTACACCTGTTCTTCAACGGATTTCCGTATGCCGGATTTTATCACCTAGAGAAATACCAAGCATAGCCCTCTTGATGACACTTTGAGTGAATTTGATTCTTTTTATGAAGCCGTCATTTAGAGAGCATGTTTCAGTGCCGTATGTCTTTCAGATATTTTATACCAAAATTATATCAATAAATTACATTTAAATTCCAATTTATTTACCGTATTTAATTGACCCCCTTCCTGGGAAACCTATGTTTCTACAAACCGATAGATTTATGCATGGATTGGATAAATATTTGCATAAATAGATTATGTACCTATACCATTTTTTTTAAACGACGCTCTACGTAAAGAAATGGGTCCTTATTACGGGATATTTTAGAAACATATTTAACGGACATAATGGAAAAGCAGTTGCTTTTTGTAAGTATAGAATGCATGACACTCGTTAGGTCGATAAACAAAACAATAAATAATTATGATGTATTTTTCCGTGAGGTGACGGAGTAAGAATAGAACTCACCACCCCATTTCTTGTCCGTGGGAGTCGTAAAAGACGACTAAGAGAATATAATACGATAACATCGATGCAAGGAAAACTCAAAATAATCTATATGAACACGTCTGACCTGCGTGGTATAGTGGGTCAATGTCTCTCTTATTGTAGACATATATGGACGTATATGAGCTGTGATGGTGAAGATGCTAATGGTGTATTAGCAAACCCATTTTAAAAATATAATAAAATATTAATATTTCTAATAGTGTGTAAATTTATGGTGAAATAAACTCATTTGCAAAAAAAACGGGCACCTAAGCAATGAACCATTTCAAATGTTAATATTTCTTTGTTTGATAATTATAGGTAGTTTTATCCACACAATTTGCTAAATTAATAAGAAAATAATCGTTTTCATCAGTATTTCATAAAATTTAGATACAATTTATGGGAAATAATGCTAAACCTCGCTAGTAGTGTATATTCGCTAGTAGTGCATATGCTCATGAAGTAAAAATAAAAAAGTTTTTTTGTTTGTTTTTCTTTAATAAAGTAAAAGCAGATAAATGTTTAGTATCGAGTGTGACCCCCTCTAGCTAAAATCACAGCTTGAATTCGTCTGGGCATGCTAGCGAGTATATCCCGGATACTTGCTTGCGGAATACGTTCCCACTCCGCAGTAATCACATTCTTCAGCTCTCTGATGGTCTGCGGAGCCGGGTGTACTGATCTCACACGCCGTTTCAGAACGTCCCAGACATGCTCTATGGGATTGAGGTCGGGACTTCGAGCTGGCCAATCCAAACGACGAATGCCGACCTCTTGCACATACGCATTAACATCGCGGGATCGGTGGGCGCGAGCATTGTCGTCCATAAAAATCGAGTCTTCACCTAGAGCGGCCAATGCGGGTTGTGCATGAGAAATTAGAACTTCCGTTATGTATCGATGCCCAGTCAGTGAGCCGTTTTCAATGAAGACTAACTCTGTACGATCCATTGAATTTATTCCTGCCCAAAACATAACAGAGCCCCCACCATAAGGTGTGATTTCTTCGAAACATGCCTCTGCAAAGCGTTCTCCTTGTCTTCTTAGCACTCACCAACGTCGATCTTCACCGAACAGAGATATCCTGGCTTCATCAGAGAACAAAACCCTATTCCAATCGTCTTGAGTCCATGATTCACAATTTCTAGCGAACCTAAGCCTGTGAACTCTGTGCTCACGGAGTAATTTGGGGCCGCGGGCCGGGCGGTGACTGCGTATATTGGCAGCGAGAAGCCTCCTCCTGACCGTCCATAGACTAATATGCACATTTCTTACTTCTTGGAGGTTGTTCTTAAGATCCACATACGAAGATTTGCGATTTCTCAATGCGCGACTCACAAGAAAACGATCATCCCGTGGTTGGGTACATGGTTTTCTTCCAGAACCAGGCCTTCTCTCGACGGAACCAGTCTCCTGATATCGCTGCCAGGTCCTTTGGACTGTCGAGCGACTAACATTTAGCCTCCTAGCCACGAAACATTGGCTGCAACCCTCTTCAAGCAGCGCGATAATTTTGGTAGCTTTTACCACTTTATCTACCATTTTTGATACAGCCAAACAGCATTAAATAAAGCTTTGACAGTCAAGGATATGAAATTAATCGATAAAAATTGAATAAAAGTTATGAAAGTCGATGTTAACTTCTGGAACTTCGCGCCACAAATGTAGGATAAAAAGGGGTTTTCTGTAAAAATGAACATCAAATGAAAAATTGAATTTAGAACGTACTTTTTTAAATACCACAGCATTTTTAAAACCGGCCAGTAACGTGTACAAACGATTGAAACCTTTTTGGTATTGTATCTTTTTAAATATGAATGAAAATCAAAACCGCCCGTTTTGTTTTGCAAATGAGTTTATATCTCGACGTTCAGAAGTTACGGAAATCTCTTTCTCAGCAAAATGAATTATGCTTTATGCTAATTGAAGCAATTGTTTCATTTCATTTTGTGATAGTTGACACAACATATTTTTACGTAGTTAATTTTGAGGTGTAACATATTCCCTAAAATATATTTCTGTAAATAATAATTTAAAATAAGAATTTTTATATATCAGTACATATAAAAATCAATTATGAAACGAAAAGCGTTTTGATGGGTTTTCTTAAAACAAAATTGTTAGTGCCGGTGCTTTGAATTAAATCCAAATTTAAATTCTCTTGCTTTTTTCCATTCTGAGTTTACATCTCCCTTTTCTGTGTGGTGACGGAGTACGAATACAATTCACCATCCACTCTTACCCATGGGTATCATAAAGGATGATTAAGGGATTTAATATGTATACATCCGTGCAGGTAAAGAGGAACTCGAAATATAATCCCGTATCAAGCAGTTTGATCAGCGAGGTAGGTAGATCAATAACCTTTCTATTTTAGACTAGGCTAAAGCCCAACAATAGAACATATATGAGATGAAATGATGAATGAATGTTTCCTATTTGTTTTCGATTATAATACATTGTATTTTTAGTGCCTCGCACAATCAATTTCATTGTATTGCATTGTTTTATTAACAAATCAAAAAATATGCTGTCGAAAATGGATTTTGTTGTATAAACGTAGTGAAGCGGATCTCCGTACCGAAAGCCAGAGATTATGAAGGATTTACGTACTATGGTATACTTTAATCCCAATTCACACATTTTGTGGTAACTGTAACTTTACGGTGTGAAAACGGCTTAAGAGTTTATATTTTACTCCACCACCACCATCCCTTTCTTGTAAAAACTTATTTGCGAGCAAAAAATATGACGATCGCAATTATTTTTATTTTGAAAAAAAAATAATTTCGTACAAAATAAATGGGGCTTTTTTTTTTGGGGTGGGTTGCGGTCGGCGCGCTCCTCGCACCACTCCGTCCGGGGTGACAGAGGGACGTAAGCACGCACATCCGCAACCCACCCGCGATGCACGTCGCCTTCGTCGTTGGGCCGACCACCGGAGCAGGGTGACTTGACGTCAGTGGTTAATAAAATAAATGGGGCTAAATAGAGATTAAATATATTTTATAAATCTCGTACAATACAGGTAAAATTTTTAGATGATCTAAGTTAAATGAATGTACAGACTACTTATCTGACTGTATAGGCATATTACCTCATTCTTTAATATAGCTCTAATTTGATTGACTAAAATATACATTTTTAGAGAGAAATACTCTTTGCTAAATCGAAATAAGAACGTTATTGGATTTAGAGAATACGATTATATGATATTACAGCTAGATATGTGATATAATCTTCAAATTGTTTAGATTTCATATAACTTGTGGGTGATATTGGTAAATAGGAATCTACTCAAGGAAGATTCACAACTGGTACATTTACAAAATATTGTTATTAAAATGTCTTCTATTGCCATCAGTGGGTTTGACACGAATATTTCATCACAGCTCATTATGTCCCACTGCTGGTCTCAAACCTCCTCCACAATGGGAGGAAAATTGATCAACTATACCATGCTGATCATACGGGTTGGTACAGGGCTTTAGAGTTTTCCTTCTCTTGCATAGATGTTGTATGCTATATTATAATTCCTTAGTCGTGTTTTACGACACCCACGGATAAGAAAGGAGGCAGTGAATTCTTACTCCGCCAGCACACGAAAAATTTATGTTAAAGTATTCATCCGGTTGATAAGCTGCTCCAAATCCCATACAAATTGACCTCGATAATGTTACGAATACTTTAACGAAAATATTTGTGCTAAGCTCACAGGATGGCAGGTATCGCGAATATATACTTGTATATAAAACAGTCATTTAACTCATCTCAGATCTGGGATTGATTATGTTTCTGATTTAACAGGAACATCAATGATTACAATCAGTTTTTAATTTAATATTGTATTATAAATAGCCATCTATAAAATCGGAATTGTTCCGTATATGTGTTACCGGAAATGTATGTAATCCATCATTGCATATGAACATTCTCTTGCATTACGTTCAGTCAATTGAATCTTAATCGCAATCTGAATAATAACAATTTCAATGAGGAAAAACTAGGATGATTTTTTTTTTTCGGGGTGGGCTGTGGTCGGCGCGCTCCTCGCACCACTCCGTCCGGGGCGACAGAGGGGCTTAAGCACGCAACACCCGCAACCCACCCGAAAACCACGTCGCCTTCGTCGTTGGGCCGACCACCGGAGCAGGGTTACTTGTCATCAGGTCGGCTATTGGTCGGCCCGACGGAATACAGGGGGTATTCCGTCCATCGTTGGACCGACCACCGGGCAGGGTGACTTGTCGTCAGTGGTCGGCCTGATGGAATACTCCTTGAGGAGTACCCTCCCATCGACCGACGTCCCCCCCTCGGGGAGGACGTCGGTCTTTCCTCACGCGGTCGGCCTCTCGGCGGGTGACGGACTAATTCCCCGGTCACGTCACCCGCGGCCTCGGCTAGGGCGGCATGAGGCGCAGGTATTCGCGCCTACGTCGCCCTAGTCGCCGGAGGCGGATCGCCTCATCAAGGCTGCGCTCCTCGCGCAGGCGATCCGCCGCCTCCTTCTGCGAGATCACTGCCTCGCAGAAGGCTGCGACCGCGTCCCAGTTCCCGACGCTGCCTACCATCGCCCTAGCGATAGCCGGCAGCGTCAGGTCGGCACCGTCAGGTCGGCACCGATGATTGCAACGAGTTCACGGCGCTGCGTGGCCCAAGCGGCGCAGGCCTCGAGCGTATGCCACACCGTGTCCTCGTCGCAATCGCAGTGGTGGCAGGACGGTGTACTCTCCCTCCTTACGACCTTGTGCAGGTATTTGGCGAAGCACCCATGCCCCGCCAACACCTGCACTAGTCGGAAGGAGAGCACCCCGTGCCGCCTTTCCAACCACTGCATCAGCACCGGCCGGAAGGCCTCCACGGTTCGCACCCCGAACCGAGGCCTCTCCAGCCGGACTGTCCAAAGGGCAATGACGTCTCGGCGGGCGTCGACGCGCCAGGCGGTGAGCTCCCTTAACGAGATCACACCGTCCTCCGCTCGCACCCCCGTCACCCGCCGATACAATCCGGCGAGCATTTCCGCGTCCAGGTCCCACGGGGGAGTCCCGGCTAATAGGCACGCTGCCTCCGTCGCCACTGTGCGGTATCCGCGGATGGCCCTGACCGCTATGGCCCTCTGTGGTCGCCACAGAAGAGCCCTAAGTCGGACGGTCATGAACCCCGCCCACACCAGTGCACCGTACAGGGCCATCGACCGGATGACCCCCGCGTACAGCTGTCGGCACGTAGCGCTCGGTCCGCCCACGTTCGGCATAAGCCACGATAGGGCGGACGCCGCGCTGACGAGCCGTGAAGCGAGCCTGCGGAAATGCTCCCGGAACCACCATTGCCCGTCGAGCACCAGGCCCAAGTACCTCATATGGGCCCGGATGCTGATCTCAACCGAATGGACGGTGATCGAGACGCCGATGGGAGGGCTCATACGGCGCCGATGGAACAAGAGGGCCTCCGTCTTTTCCAGGGTGACCCTCAACCCCAGCGCCTCGATCCGCCTGGCGATGTCTTCGGTGCCTAGAGTCGCCAGGCTTGCCGCCTCTTCTAGCGTCCCACCGCGGGCTGTGAGCGTGTCGTCGGCATAACAAATCACGCCCAGCCCGGGCGGGAGGCTCGCCCGCAACGCCCAGTCGTAGCCGATGTTCCACAGGGTGGGTCCAAGGACCGACCCCTGTGGGGACACCGTACGTTATGGGCGTTCGCACAACGTCCCCTATTCGGTTGGTGCAGGGGACGTTGCGCCCCTCCAAATAGTCTGCCACTAGCCGCCTCAGGTAACCTGGCACCCCGTGATACCGGAGCGCCTCCCTGCTGCAGCTGAATGGCAGACTATTGAATGCGTTGGCGATGTCTAGGGACACCACCAACAGTACTCCCTCGCCGGTGACGGCCTCAGTCGCCACGGCCCTCAGGCACAACAGAGCCGCGATCGTCGAACGACCCCTCCTAAAAAAAAAAAAAAAACTAGGATGATGACTTTTATGACATTCACGTGAAACAATAGGTAAGTTAGTTAGGTTCCTTTAGACCACGCAAGCGGAAATAGGCTCCGTCGGCTTATTCCGTGGAGTCTTCTAGCATCTATAAGTCGATTTTTATTTATTATAGAAAGCATTATTTTTATACATTTCCTAACATGATATTGGAATTATATACATTTCCTAAGAATTGTACACATTTTCTAGGACATTTATGTATTAAATAGTTTTTGAAACAATATTTTATTCATTTCCTAAATAGCTTCGGAATTGTATAAATTTCCTATGATTTGTATACAATTCCTAGATTTCATACATTTCCGGTAACATATGCATTATTTGTTTTAAGTAGAAAGTTAATAGAGCAGTGGAGTTGCCAACCGAGTAATTGCTACAAAGCGTTCTTTCCAAAAAAATAGCAGAATATTTCACTAGTTCCCTGGAGGTTAAACTTTCACACGTTCGACGAACCGTGATCGACGAGTATTTGTTTATTTCGTAATAAAAGCTGGTTTAAATCCCCTAAGATTTATTCACAGCAACATCGCACTAGTACTTTCAAGGGCAAATAGTAACAAGGATAAATTTTACAAGCGGCTGTTAGCAAAAAATTTTAATAAGGCGAATATGGCATAAATATTCTCGTTTATATCTTTATAAGAACACTAGCCTAAGAAGATATTTAATGATTATAAGAAAATAATCTCACAAATGTTCTAAGATAAAGATTATTATTAATTAATTATATTGTTATTGTTTGTTATTGTATTGTTATTAATTATATTATTATATTATCGCCGAGAAGCCGACCGCGTGAGGAAAGACCGACGTCCTCCCGGGGGAGGATGTCGGTCTATGGGAGGGTACTCCTCAAGGAGTATTCCATCAGGCCGACCACTGACGACAAGTCACCCTGCCTGGTGGTCGGTCCAACGATGGAGGCGACGTGTCGTGGGTGGGTTACGGGTGTGCGTGCTTACGCCACTCTGTCGCCCCGGACGGAGTGGTGCGAGGAGCGCGCCGACCGTAACCCACCTCAACCAAAAAAAAGATAAAGATTATGACACGATTAGATTATATTTTGCTCGTGGATATCGTAAAAGACGACTAAGAGATATAATATGCATATAACATCTATAAAACAGCAAGAAAACTAGAAATAAAACCCTATATCAACCTGTTTGTCCAGCATGGTATAGTAAGGTCAATTTCCCTTTTAATATGGAGAAGGCTTCAGCCCAGCAGTGGGACGTATATGAGCTGAAATGATGATGAATGATGATGGATTATAATTTCAATGTAGGTATAATAATACATAATCTTCATAATTATCATTAATTTATTGATTTCACACAAAACTGTCATCTTCCTTCAATACCTTTATCGTCTTGAACTTTGGCAGACGGTGACTCGCCAACTCACTGAATGGGCCGCCCTAAATAATAAAATGCATTTGATCTTTATTCTATTTTAAAGTGCTATTCTAGAGTATAATTTATATGTTATTGGCAATAATATTCTCATTTATAAAAAAAATAATTGTTAATTTGTGTTAGGTAGAAAAGTTTGCCGATTATCTATACCAATAAATAAAATTGGTGTGTCTGTTTGTAATGTCAAAATAATAGGCTTATTTCATGCTCACATGGTTATTTGCACGGCACCTATGCCTAAAATAGCAATTAAAAATTTTTGTCTGTCTGTCTGGCTGCTTGTTCCGGGTAATCTTCAAAACGGCTGGACCGATTTCAAAAATTCTTTCACCAATGGAAATCTATAATATCAGGGCGTAAACTAGGCTATATTTTATCCCGGTATGCCCACGGGAACGGGAACTACGCGGGTAAAACGACTATAACCTATAACTGAAGCGAAGCCAGGGCGGGTTGCTAGTATTAAATATGTACTAATATGTTCAACTACTATATAGAAGTTGTGGTGTGGTGACGTAGTAAGAATACAATTCACCACCCCCTCTCTTACTCTTAAGTATGAGAAGGAAAATTCGATATAAAACCCTATGCCAAGACATCTAACCAGCGGCGTATAGTAGGTAGGTCAATTTCCCTCCCATTATGGAGAAGGTTCGAGCCTAATAGTGGGACTTAAACGGGCTAAGATGATGATGATGACTGTATTGAAGATAAATATCTATATTGTTTAGAGATTACATTTTTAAAGGCACACTATAATTATTATCAAGTTCTAAGTTTTCTACAAGTATTAATTGTTTGTTACAATATTCAAATGCAAAGAATGCTAAAGATTCGGAATCATATTTGTGTCACTCACAGAATCATTTTACTTTAGCTAAGTTTTTATTATATTCTGAAATAGTAAAATATATAACTTATTTAACATTCTTGAACTATAATTATCTATAGTTAATAAGATCAGCTTCCTACCTAGTAACCGTCATCTAATTTCAACACAATTTATGGACTACAACACTGCATAATGAAGTCATTGGTCAGTTTATACTTAGGTATCATCATTTCATCATTTTAGCTCATATACACTGTTGAGTACAAGCTTCCTCCACAATAAGAGGGAAATTGATATACTCTACCACGCTGGTCAGACGGGTTGTGGACAGGGTTTTTTTCGATATATATATGCACCGTTATTTCTTGAGCTGGAGAATCTGGTCAAAAAGTTCTTTAGGTCTATTAGCGTGGCAAGCTTTTAACAATTTCGAACCAACCGCAAGAACAGTTTCCACGAACCTGTTGTTTATATCGTTCAGGGATTCACATTGGAAACGATTGTGTAGTTCGAGTTAAAAGCTTTCGAGGTTCTGGTATTGGACAGGTGTTGTTCGTAGGGTAGACGTCATTAAATATGACCGCTTGACTTTTGTGTGGATATTCAATGTGCCTCGTACTATGCGATGATTGCTCCCAATTTGAAACATGCTGATCACTGAGACATTATTGAATATCTGCTGAATCTCGTTTTTTGTTCAACCATCGGGGCTAATTTAGGTCCATTTCCTTTGTGGCTGTTTCCTGAAGAAGGAATTCATCATAAAGAGGCTTTCCACCTCCAAAAAATCAGCTAGATTCTGGTCCCCTTGGTTTCTCTGTCCATATCCATGTTTCCCCACTCTCAACTCATCATTACGCCCTTTGCCTAGTTTCGCGTCTCCTATAACCACCGTGAAGTGCGTTTTGGACGCGTGTATAGCTTTCGAGATATCGTCGTAAAATGCCTCCACCTCGTCACCGGAGCCAATAAGTTAATTTTAAATTAATTAATGACCACCATCCATCAATAAAATGAAATTGTACACATTATTGATTTTCAACAGAAGTATATGCAATATTTTATTGTTTAAAATTTTTATAACTAGTAATACTTTACTATATTATGGGCTTCTTTCGTGTTCTTTTACATAATTTTAAGACCCACATTATTGTTCTTTTATTATTGTAATAATATTTACTATTAGGTATAGGATCTTTTGACAGTAGTACTATATTCTGCTGCTATCTGTACATTGCTGACGAATGTTGCAGGACGCTGCAGAATAACAGCGATGTGGTATTCACTTTTAGAGTATTTCAACATTATGTGAAGGAGATCATAATCTTGATTTATTTTGTTATTTTCGTTGTTTTTATTCTTGTTATTTTTTTTATTATATTACACTTATATTCCAAGTTCTTGTAATTTGGGACACATCGTAAAGGAGTAATAAATTATTTTTCTTTCTTTCTCTCTTACTTATAATTAAGAGAGTTGAATCTTGTGGAGTGTGTGTCGCAACAATTTTGAAAGGAAACCTATCTAACATAAATGGTGAGAGGGACAGGATTAATTGAATTAAAACAAATAAGAAAATCAAACCATTTAATTGAATTAAAACAAAGGAAAATGGCTGAATCATCCCATTTAATAGTTCAAAGTAGCAATATCAGTAGTTATATCAATTGTTTTGTGGCAAATACGTGATAAAACAAGAGCTTTAGTTAATGTGAATAATATTTCATTTTGCTTGGGATGGGATTTCCGGGCACTTTGATTACCGAACCATTATATTTCTCATTGAGAGTCTGTCTGCGTTTACTGCATTAAAATGAATGACGCAAATGATGATGTCATAAATGGAATGAAAGTTATATACTACATAATACCTTTATTTCGTCGTCTATGTATTTGTTCTTTATATATATATATATCATCATCGTCTTGCTCTTATCCCAATTACTTGGGGTCGACGCAATATGTCATCTGTTTTGACATATTGCAAAAAGTTTCGGCAATGACTTTTATGACCTTATGACTTTTATGACTATTATGACATGAGATGGAGTTGGTCCGGGTCAATCTAGGGCTCTTAGTCGTCTTTTACGACACCCACGAGCAAAGCAAGGGTTGGTAGTATTCGAAGCCGCTACCACACAGCTAATATATATATATATTACAATAATTCTTTATATATATATATATATATTACAATAATTATAAATAATTAATCTTACCCGTACTATCACATACTGTACTTTGCGTTCAGTTCAGTTCTTCTCAGGGTTTGAACATGGTATATTAGCAATTAAAGTGACTGTATATATCATCATCATCATCACAACTTATACTACTCGACTCGAGCCTCCTTCATAATAGGAGGAAAATCAACCTACTAATCACGCTGGTCAGACGGATGGGTATAGGGTTTATTTCGAGTTTTCCTTCTCTTGCACAGATGTTATATACATAAAATATTACATCCCATAATCACCTTTTACGACACCAGATAAGAGAAGGGGTGGGGACTTGTATTCGTACTCGGTCACCATACGGAACTGCCATCTTACGGGCTCATTTTGGTATCGGACCTGGTATTAGTACGGAGAGAGTACGGAGAATCGTTGGCAGCGGTCCGGTTACCATAAAAAACGACCCTTGGCTCTTGTAATTCACATCATTCGGGTACTCAGGGCTGATAAGAGGGTCATCGAGGTCGAAGAGGCACTGCACAAAATCTGATGGGGCATTGTAGGATTATCAGAAGTGCTAATCAGAAGTACTAAGATAGGATGAGAGTATCGTAGTACTCCGTCCGTACTACATCCATTATTTGGCTTTTTTGATTGGCCTTACAAAGAACCGCCGACTTTCATGGGAAAATTACCGATATTTTAACTCCAATCGAAGCAAAATTATTATTTTCTTCTTTAGGGTCATAACAAAGCATTACATGACAATTCACAATTTACAAAAATATGATAATAATAGGATATTTACCTAAAAATGACTTTTTGCTGTGAGCAGAAATTACAATTTTAGCATCGTTGATTGAAGTCTACAAAGAGAGGGACCCTACGAACAAAATAGCGACGCGAGTGACTCGCCGCCGCGTCTATGTGATCGAGATTAAAGGATCTTAATATGAATGGAAGGAATTTGTCATCACATGACAATTACTATGACTTTTTAATAGTTGGCCTTCAAAGGAGCATGGCCTTCTATGGTCCACCCACCTTACATTAATAATAAAGTGATGAAATAATGAAAAAAATATCTAAAATTACAAAAGGAGAATAATAACAACACCGAGATTCGATCACACACTGTTTGAATGCTAAAACAAAACAAAAAAAAATGGACAACTTCCCAACTGAGCTATTGTCACTCTTGACGGGGCCGGCGAATTTTGAATTCATATTCTTTTAAAATTTAATGTCATTATATTGTTTTGCTAAAAACACCGACAAAACAACATTTTCTATAAATATAACCTAGCTAGATCGATTTTTTGGCCCCGGAACCTCAAGAATGCCCAATTTCTACAAAATCGTTGGAGCCGTATATATACACGAGAATTGCTCGTTTAAAGATATAAGATTAATTTTTCCGTTGAATCTGTGGTAAACGCTGTTGGTATCACTATTATTAACATTGTGTATCTTCACATTATTTTATTTAAACCGTATTGTGGTATTGTTTGTTTACCCAATAAAGTGAGAAAAAAAAACAATAAATTAAAATTATAGACGTCACCGGATTATTGTATGAATCGTTAGTTTATACTCTATCTAGTGAGATTATAAACTATCGATAGATTGTGAACGGACACAATAATTTACAATCTAACGCTTATATTTTCGTCAGTTTATAAACTATGTTCAACCGTCAAATTGTGCACAAAACGCAAAGTGCACGCGGATTGGTTCAACGAATCATTGTTTTCACACGCTGCTCCGCCGCCATTATTATTTTAGCGACATTACTACATTACATCAATTTAAAGATATTAAAAAGTTCTTAAAGTAGAATACAATTCACCGCTCTCTCTCTTTACCTTGGATGTCTTGTCTTGTCTTGGGTGTCTTGTCTTGGGTGTGTAATATGTAGATAACATCAATGCAGGGGAAAAAAACTGGATATAAAACCCTACGCCAAAACGTCTGACCAACTCAGTATAGTAGATCAATTTCCCTCCTATGTGGAGAAGGCCCATGTCCAGCAATAGGACTTACATGCTCTGAGGTGATATAAATATTTTAAAAACATAATAACTTCTATAACTGACTTGAAACTATAGTAAGGTTTTGCGTTTTTTAAATAATATTTATTACAAATAAATAATAAGATGAAGAGAAATAGTACAAAATATAAATACATATCGGAAATTAATGTGAAAAAAGAAACAGAAAAACGCGATGGTTGAAGAGAGAGCCGTTTGCATCTTTGAATTACAGAAAATCCAATAACCGAATGGAAGTTAAGTGATGAACAGTAGTGCTCCACCTTTCACCATTGTATTATTATTTACCAAACGTTACAATATTGTCCAGCACTACATTTCATAGATGTCAAAATAATACTATGTTATTACATATAGGACTTGTACTACTCGAGATATATAACAACTATGTGGTATATCTATTTTATTTTTAGGATAATCCACAGAACTTCGTACCAATTTATATCTCAATCTCTCTTTTGTCGAGGAAATCGACAACCACACCGTAATTATTATAATATCGAGCTTGGCTGCTTTTTTGATATTTATGTTTTACCGGGATTGCTATTACTAAAGTTCCTTTGATAATATCCGGTTACTCCCTTTGTTAAATAACTTTGATTTTTTAGAATCTACCTATTTATATGGTGAAACTTTCACAAAGCTATTTGCTGCATGGTGATAAACTAAGAGCATAAGACCATGCTTTCATGCATTCCATGCTTTCTTATTACTTGGACTAGTATATAGACATATATGATGGGTAGGCAAAACGTCTGATAAAACGCAAAAAAATTGCTAAACGTGGATACCACTAGCGAAATTAATACTCTATATTGTATCCTCCTTTTCCGTGTGGTGACGGAGTAAGAATACAATTCACCACTCTGTCTTGCCCGTGGATGTCGTACAAGACCACTAAGGGATATAATAACCACATAAGATCTGTACAAGAGAAGGAAAACTTGAAATGAAACCCTATACCAACACGTCTGACCAGCATGGTGGAGTAGGTCAAATTCCCTCCCATTGTGGAGGAGGCCCGAGCCCAATAGTGGGACGTATGTGGGCTGCGATGATGATGATAATTGTATCCTAAAGTAGTTTCTATAATTATGGTGAGTAGATAATGACTATATGATACTAGTACTTCTCAAGACAAAAAAAATCTATTGAAATAATTACAAAAGCTTCGTGGGTTACTAATGGATAAAAAGTTGGATGCAGATGGCACACACGTTCTACCACAAGTGCAGACCGCACTTGTGGTAGAATGTGAGGGAGGTTTACATCCATCAGAGGACGGTGATAGCCTGAATGGTGATGATGATGAATAGAAAGCTATGGTACTTATCCATCAATTGATATAGGTACTGCCAATATTGAGACCTTATACTAAGTTAAGTATAATTATTAAAATATTTCTTTGAAATTACTCGAAGAAATATAAGCCTCAATCGTACCTATACGATTTCAAGGAACTTTGTTTGTATAACTCTCGAAATTTTCATTAGCAGATGAAGAGTATCGAAGTATAAAATTTTGTTTGATATACATTCAATAAGTTGACTGTTAGCAAGTTTGACTCTTAGCGATTTGACATTTACAATTTGCGACTTCGGTTACAAAATCATCCTTATAACTTTAGAACTTGAAGACGACAAGCAAATAGATTGTATGAAGTGATTTGTTATGACAGTACTTTGCGTTATGTGGTGATAAACAGCCATTAATTTTGAAAGGCTGATTTGCGTTCCATTACTCTTCATATTTGATACCTAATTGGAAATTAAATTACCATACTGACTTTTCAGTGAGTTAATTTTGAAAATACAAAAAGTAATACTTACGTATTTAAGAATTATTTTCTTATCATTTCTTGATGAAGTTCGTATAATATTAATGATTGTGGCCTCCTCCGTCTCACCCATAGACCGTAACTCTTGAGCATATGCATTGAGCACACAGTCCATTCCGTACTCTTGTATCAATTCCATGTTTTTTAGTGTCTTTGTTTTTTCTGAAGATGCTTCGTATGGTTTCGAAGGTCTACCACCCCAACACCACTTTCAGACGTATTAGGGTCAGTAACCGTGACTCGACACTCTAGTGGAACACGATACTGACCATCTAACCAGTTGGCGTTCTTACTTTCAAAGCGTTCTTTTATCCGAGATGCATTTCTCCAGCGTTCGTTACATTTAGATATCAAGTTTCTATGAATGTAGGAGACCACAGTAGCCATATCTTCTGGTGACAAATTGAAATTTTCTCGTATGTAGTCTTCTATATTATGTCCATTTATTTATCAATAAATTGCACAACTCTCGTTTGCTACAAACAAATTCATCCATTTTTCAAATCAGTCAATTCCTGCGAATATTTGAAAATACTTAAGTATAATGTGCTTTTTAGGGCAACTGAATGTCTAACCAACAACTCAGAATGTTTCAAGGTTCGCCTTCCTTTTATACGCCAATGAAATAGTGATATGTGCAAAAAGCTAGGCAACTAATAATTTGCACTCTTCCCATAACCAACCTGTTTTCAATTTGACCTTAATAGATAATAAGCGACCATATTTTATCAAGTAAGGTGGTTAAATCTGTGCCAAACCACAAAAAACATTGCACTGTAATCAATTTGACCTTAATAGATACTGTAATAATTTTATTATAATAATTTTATGAAAAATAAAACAAAATTGAAAAAATATTTCTTTTTATCTAGCGATATGTTTTGGCCCCGTGTATGAAAAAGTGCAAATTAGAGCAAATTTTTTTCTCTCCTTACATTTACTAATGTATAACAAACAACAAATATCTCGACAGCGACAAGCAGCGGTAAAGGGTAAAAGTCTCGTTAAAAAGAATTAACACTATAATATATACCATGTTAAACTATATTGGTTAATTGTATTTTATAAAATCAATATTTATAATATTAATTATGAAACGCTATAAGATCATAAGCATTCCAAAAATGTATAATACTTGTATATTTATATGAAAAACTTCTGAGTAATGTGGCGTTGAATTGTGGTAACGTATTGCATCAAAACTACGTTATTAAACATGAGTTAGTTTTGATGCCTATTTATATACATTATGATTAACTGAAAAAAACTAAAAATTTGCGAAAAGAAAGCTTATTTATTAGACTATATTAATTTATTAATTTTATTCCATTGCAACGACTTTCACCTGAAATGGTTTTGAGACGGCTTTGTATGGAGCTTGACCGTGGTGCGCTGGTCGGATGAGTTGGTATGGGGTTATATATAGAGTTTTTCTTCTTTTAAATAGATGTTATATGTACATTATTTTTCTTAGTCGACTTTTAAGCCATTTACGGGCAAGATAGGAAATGATGAACTGTATTCCTTTCTGTTTTGTACTCCGTTACTGCACAGAGTATTTTTTTATATCCGTAAATATAAAACAGTTTATTTATTTCAAGTCAAGATTATCCTCTTGTTTTTATCAGTCCAACTACTTATTATGTTCCAAACATTCCCAGTAGGTAACATATTCATATCCTTTCTGAATATATAATGTTTTAGAGACAAACAATTCTTATGTTCTTCAGTCTCGCTTTATCCTGGTATCCAACATGTATATCAGATCTAATTATTGCCCACCAATAATATTTATCTATACTCTTAATTCTTCCGTGTGGTGACGGAGTAAGAATACAATTCACCACTTCCTATCTTACCCGTGGATGATCGTACGAGACGACTAAGGGACATAAAACGCATTTAACATCTATACGAGAGAAGGAAAACTCGAAATAAAACCCTAGACCAACATGTCTGACCAGCGTGGTATAGTAGGTCAATTACCCTTCCGTTATGGAGGAGGCCCGAGCCCAGCAGTGAGACGTATATGGGCTGAAATGATGATGATGAATGATGATACTCTTAATTTGTTAAACTATTTTAACGAAGAGTTTCTTCTATTACTTTCGTCTATAGCCTAGTCAATCAAACGGTCTCGCTGTTAGGCACGAGCTTATTATACAATAGTAGGAATAATAGCGGACTATAATGGGCTAGCCAGAATGGTTAGTACAGTAGTTTTATTACAAGATTTGCATCTCTTGTGTAAAACTAACCTTATAATTGATGGCACTACCGTGGACTAATTTTTTATTGTAAACGATGAACGATGGCAAACGAGCAAACAGTACACCTGATGGTAAGTGTTGCTGCCACTCATGGACCTTTACAAAGCCGCTGCCTACCGCGAAGTAAGTGAAGGGAGTGTGAATGTGTGCATTGTGGTGAATGATACTAAATGTATTACTAAAACCCAACACACGCAAACACCCTCAGAAAGTTGGGCTTCCGGCTCTCTCGCTCACCGAACGAAGCGCAGTAACAAATTGCTACTACTCAGACGTAGACTTTCTGCGAGTGTGATACTACGCCGGACGGACCGGCCCGTGGCTGTAGACAGATAACTGTCAACAGTATAGTCCTACCACTATAATAACGTATTAAGCATTATTCGACCTTATCAATAAATCACCGATATGACATATAATTACTACACTAAACGTATAATAATCGTGTTTATAACACGACACTCGAAAACTACAGCGTTGGACTACTGTTCACCAACAACTAAACTGCATTCTAAATACGACTGCCATCTCGTTTTTATAGGTCGCAGCCATGTTAAACATATTTGAAATCACCGTCACTTTGAAAATAAAATACAAACTATCGTATTATTAACAATATAAGTATGCAGAATATTTTCAAGAGTGTAACACTTGACATCTGACGCTGAGCTGTTAGATATACCTAGTTGTCGCTTACAAAAAATTCCGTAAAAAATAAGTGCTACAAATTGACGACTGTACAACAAATTGTTTTCATTCCGCGGGTGACTGGACTGGGGAATTAGCCCGTCACCCGCCGAGAGGCAGACCGCGCAACGACGACCGACGTTCCTGAACAGCGGGGCAACGTCGGTCTCGAGGAGCGGGTACTCCTCAAGGGGTATTCCGTCGGGCCGACCACTGACGACAAGTCACCCTGCACCGGTGGTCGGCCCAACGACGAAGGCGATGTGTTACGGGTGGGTTACGGGGCTGAAGATGCTATCATTAATTTGTCACTATGAACTTGAAAAAGGTTATAAAAATAGTCGAGTGATGCTTAGTTTGATGATATGAATGTCGAAAGCTGCAAAATGATAAAATAACGAAGAAATATACTTGTATAACGACTGATTGGAAATTAACGCATGTGAAACGGCAGCTGTAATTAAATAAACGCATCAGTATGTATCCAATTAATACTTGTTGTAGAGTTGTTTCTACTTAGCTAACTCCAATTACGTGGGACTCTAAGTTACATTTGGTATAGCGAAATGTATATGAAAATACGACAATAGATTTTCCACGTGCTGTTTCGTTGCTTTAATATTATAAACTAGCGACCCTTCGCTTTGCTTTAGTTTCAGTACATTTGCATTTTAAATCTGCAATATGGCAATTTTCTACGATATGGCCTCGGGTTCGAGTCCCCGATCAGGCAAAATTTTATAGGGTTTTTGTTAGGGGAAAATAGCCTAAGTTACTGCATATATAGACAGATATTAAATTTCTTGCTTATTCTTCGAAGTCTCGTCCGCGTTTCGGTGCAGTCAAATATCAGATTAAGTTTAGATAAACGGTAAAGTTTACCGTGTGTTGACAGTGTAAGAATATTATTCACCGGGTGGTGCCTATCTTGATGGTGGATATCGGAAAAGAAACTAAGGTATGTAACACGCATATAGTATTTATGCAATACCAACCCAGCGTGACAGCGTAACCAGCGTGATATAGTAGGTCATATTTACTCCAATCTAAGCGTAGGCTCGAACCCAGAAGTGGTGCGTATATGAGCTGAAATTAAAAGGTAATATTTATACATATTAAATGATTTGAATGTGACTATCGGGCAGGAGCCTACTTTGCAATGTGTTAAGTAATTGATTTACTAAACCATGTTGGTCACCCAGATTATTATTGGGATTTTTCCAAGTTGTTTTGGGGTGATGTTATCTGCATTTGTCCATCTATGTGAAAAGGAGACGTTGATTTATTCTTATTCTATCATAACACGGAAAATACGAAAATATGGAAAAATGATTATTAATAACTAGCTGACCCGCCTAACTTCGAATCGCCGTATTTTTTTTCGTAATAAATTTTCTAAATTTCCAAAGATATAGTCTCTAATAGAAAAATCATTACGCCAGGAAAGGTTCAATCGTCTTGGTCGCGGCATTGTTAATAATGATTCAAAGAGAATACAAATTACTGATTATTAATTTCTGACAAAATTCTTCTTCTTCTTTTTTATTAGCAATAAGCTACAACATTATGAGCTATTGATGCCACTATTATTTATATAAACACATTTATACGTCTTTATATAAATAATAGTCATAATAGTCTTAGTCGTTGCCATTGATCGGGAGCTGATAGCCAAATCAATGTTTTTCTGGAAATTATGCAGAACATGAAAATGCACGGAATTCACAATTAAATCATATTCACTGCACTTCCGAATATTCTCTGCGTTAAATTACATAAAGTATCAGCAAAATTATTCAATATAACACTGTAAAACGCCAAAGTAATAAATAAAATTTAAAAGCGCTTCATGACATTTTGTAATGTCGTAAAATCTCGAATAAAGACTGACAAAATTATAATTATCAAATTTTCAACCATACTTAATCATAGACAAAATTACGTTTAGTTGTCATTTGCGTTTTGTTATTACATGACAGACACGTTTTTGTTATACCACATTTATATTGACCTGTATCCTTTTTGACGTTTAATGTCACGTCATACGGGAACGTGGTCAAACTCAAGAGTGATAAGCTAGAAGAATAATAAGATATTCTATATAAATAAATTTTAAATAATATGAAGAAAATTGTATCAGACTTGGCTGTATGGGCTTTGATGCCTTTGCCTGACCGAATGGACAAACAGAAACAAAAAAATAAAATCTATTTGACATTTTTGTCATGTCACACGGGAACGCGATGGTACGGGATAAATTGCATTAAGAAGAAAATGAAAAACGGGATAAAAAATATCCTATGTCCGTCTCCTAGTTCTAAGCTACTTTCCCACCAATTTCCAGTCAAATCCGTACAGCCGTTCTTGAGTTATAAATGTAGTAACTAACACGACTTTCTTTTATATATATAGACTAGCTTTTGCCCGCGACTTCGTCCGCGTAGACTACAGAATAAATCACCCTATGCACCATATCTTCTGTTTTTTTAACGAAATTAAATGATACGTGGCTTAGATTTTAAGATGGACCCCCAAACTACCAAAATTGTGAAAATTGTATCGAAATCCATTCAGTGGTTTTTGTGTTATGCCATAACATACAGATTGAAAGACACCAAAATTCTAAAACCATTGTAAAGGGGTAAGGCTATTTTTTGAGCTTATACCA
This sequence comes from Lymantria dispar, assembly GCA_032191425.1. Classification (NCBI taxonomy): domain Eukaryota; kingdom Metazoa; phylum Arthropoda; class Insecta; order Lepidoptera; family Erebidae; genus Lymantria; species Lymantria dispar. Next base: position 15,322,336 of record CM063452.1, on the reverse strand, counting down.
AACTTATAGTACCTCTTTATAAACTACATTAGCGGTTCTGCCCTCAGGTGCTAAGATGACCAGACTGCTAGGAGAGCTCACTCTCGAGCAAGCCACGTAAAACTGACCGTGCGAGAAGCAGTCTACCCTAAGATCAATTCCTGCTGTTTTTAGTGACTGACCCTGAGACTTATTAATCGTCATTGCGAAACAGACCTTAAGAGGGAACTGCAGCCTTTTAAACTCGAATGGGTACTCCGATGGTATAAGTGGTATCCGTGGTATATACACCGATTCACCTCGAGCACAGCCAGTAATTACAATGGCCTCTACTAAGTTTTTATGTAAGGCTTTCACACGCAACCTGGTCCCATTGCACAACTTAGGCGGATTGAGGTTTCGGAGTAGCATTACTGGAGCACCCACTTTGAGGATAAGTGTGTGAACCGGTAGACCAGGTGGGTTGAGTGCATTTAAGAACTCCACAGGATAGTGTATAGCATCATCCGTATGCACTACAGTGTCCACAGACTTGTACTTGTATTCTACACCTTCGAATGACTTTAACAAAGTGTCATTAATAACTGAAGCCTGATCGTTCTTAGGTGTCAAAATCGCACGTTCACACAGCCACTCCATGGATTTGTTGTGTAGGTTGTGAACATCTGGATATATTCGGGCTATTAGGTCATCAACGGTCGGTACAAGTGAGGCAAGATCTGATGGAATTGTAATCTTGCCATCAGTTTCTGGATATTCTCCATTTCCTATTTTAAGAAGAAGATCGGAGAATTGTCCAGCGCAAACATCACTCTTCAGGTGCACCCGCATATTTTTTTTAAGGAGAAGCTTTTTGATTAGGGGCCAAAGACTTGATGCCTTAATGCAAGCCTTAACTTCATCAGCTCGAGTTCCCCTCGGCACTACCGGCAGAGTCTGACGGAAGTCTCCAGCTAACAACACGGTGACTCCACCCATCATGTCATCGTTCCCTCTAATATCTTTTAGTGATCTGTTTAGCGCTTCAAAACCCCCCTTATGCGCCATTGTGCTCTCGTCCCAAACTATGAGTTTACAATCACGCAGCACTTGGGCCGCATTACTCTGTTTTGAGATATTGCACAGTGGCGTTTCCACATGGATAAGGTTTAGTGGCAGCTTGAAAGCAGCGTGAGCTGTCTTGCCTCCCTCCAACAGTGTTGCTGCGACTCCTGACGATGCGACAGCTAAGGCAATGCTACGATTACTCCTAACTTTTGCCAATAGCAAATTGATAAGGAATGATTTACCAATGCCACCAGGAGCATCCAAGAAAAAAATTTGCCCTATTCCTTTTTCAATATTGCCAAGGATCTTCTGGTAAACGTAAAGCTGTTCATCCGTCAGTAACTCCTCATTGCATGACACCACCTCTCCTAGGGCGCATATATCATAATTGGTCTCCCTCAGATATTCTCTATTGTCCAAAGTTGCTGCAGATCTTTTTGGCTGAGGTAATCCGTACTGTGCCAAGTTTTGTCCTGCTTGAGCTAATACTGCATCCTCAATCAAAATCAAACATCTGTTGTACACCTCGTCAGTGAGGTGTACAACAGATACACAATCTTGCAACTCTCTTTCCAGTTGCCGTTTAATGTCTTCTGAGAGACTCTCTTTGTATTTCTCCCAAAGGCTTAAAGGATCAGAGAGTTGACAGAAAACTAACATTATTGTAAATAGCTCTCGCAATTTGAGAGGAGAATCGCATAATGCAGCTTCCTCTAAAGTGGTGTCCCAATGCTTGTCGTCTTCCAGCAGACCAAGTGCCTTACACGCAGATTGAAATGTTGGATGGAGGATACCATTCACAGTCTTTAAGTCCTCAAAGGATGTCGGTCCTCTAACCTCATGGAGTAAAAGGCATACGTGGTAGCACTCGGTGTTGTTTGGATGAATCGTATAGACCCTGCCCAGAGCGTGCACTTTTTTCACTCCGGGCCAGCCCTCAACATCTTTCCCTTTTTTCCTCCTTGAAAATTTTTTGCTGTTCCAGACATAGTAAGAAGGGACTTCGGAGTACTGCAGAGTTTTAGCGAAATTGTCTGTTTTGCAGATTTCAAAAAAGCCTAGGAGCGTTGTCTGTGGTGGATTATTTATCTTTTCTGACAAATTATTTGAGGTGAAGTATATTCGCTGACCGTTTTCAAGATGAACAGCGAGGTGTACGACAGGGGGGAACCCTTCATGAATGGGGAAGCTTAAGATCCTCCAAACTGCTTTGGAACTGCTTATGTACCGGCCGCTTTCGTAGATTTTTACCTCATTTTTCTCATTCTCTAGAGTAAAGGCCGCTTGACCACTGCCCTTGTTCACGTACTTACAAATATATTTGATAGATTTAACAGAATTGCAGTACTCCACATTAATATGAGCATTGAAAGTACGTGACAGGACAGGATTGTAAGGCACCACCCAGCGGTTGTCCAACTCTATTTCATTAATTTTTATTGTGTTACCACCGTCAGCTGGAGACCTCCTCCTATATTGCGGATATCCATCGTCTCCTGTCTGGGTGTCCTTGAGAAACGGTCGAGGGTACCTCTTACTGCAACTGCCATCTTTCATGCAGGGCGAGTTGTAATTTAAACTTCCGCAAGGACCATGTATCATACTGGCCTTCACAATATCGTAGAGGAGAGGGTCTTGCTCAGGGTCAGGTATTTCTGCACTAATAACATTGTCGATCTTATCTGGGGTGATACGCTGCTCTAGCCATAGCAAGATGTGAATGTGAGGAAGACCCCGTTTTTGCCATTCTACCGAGTATATAAAGCAACGCATCCCCCCAAATAGATTGCCTTTGGTAAGAAGAGCCATCATCTTTTTCACCTTTAGGTGGAATACCCTAGCTATAATATCGTGGCGATCGTGTGACTTTTGGGCAGGTAAAAGTATATCTGTGATGTCTTTCCATCGGAGGTTACACGTAAATGTGATAAAAAGATCAGGACGACCGTACTGACGCACGTATGTCATAGCGTCTTGTGTACGCTCGTGCATATAGCGTGGTCCCCCGGTAAAAGATGACGGGAGCACCACCTTTTGACCTAGCTGCTGAACATCAACATCCTGCCTTCCTATGGCATCCCGCAAGTGTATATAACTGTCAGCCCTCAGCTGCGCCTGGTTGTTCCTGATATAGGTCAACCTTTCCGTCTCTATTTTGGCGTACATGTCCACTAAAAACTGACTAAAAAGGGAACGGAAATACACCAAGTGATTATCTTCTCCTTGTCTAATCATTATACGAAAAGAATAGAACCTTGCAGCTGAAATTGTATTTTCAAGTATTAATTTGGTCTCAGGATCACGCTGAGGTAAAGAAATGGAGTACCCATCCTCGCCACGGCAAAACAAAAGCGGATACTGCAGGGCGTCATACGAACGGTGAATCTCGCTAATGCGCTGCAATGAATTATCGTGGCTCTCAAGGATAATGTCTCGTTTCTCAAATTGCTGACCAACTATTACTAATGCCACCTCATTTGACGTAGGAGCATTAAAACGACCCCTGTGACTCTCCGGCGGTTTCTTCTCAGCATTAATGACTACTTTAAATGGTTTAGACGTTTCAGGCACCTTGTCCAGGGCGATCTTCAAGTCTCTTACATAAGTATTAAACGTATGTAGCATTCTCTGCAGTTGCTTGACTAAGCCGGGTTTTACTTCGGGAAAGATACTGCACCTCAATTGTACTTCCCTGTCATCTTCGCCAACAAAATATATTTGTAAAAATTGTGGTTCCTTTTGAGGAGCTGGCAGCAAGCTTCCCACCAAATGGTATACCTGGCCCTGAACTTTAAAAGTTGGCATAAAACCGTCTTTTATTATCTGTTTCGCTCCGAAAGAAGTCATTTGAAAACAACTATTATATTTACGAATACGGTTCATGAAATGGTCGTGTTCTGGATGTATATCCATTATCAAACTGTAGATGGGCTCAGGTAGCTGTTCATAAGGCGGGAGCTGCACCTTACCAGCACTGCAGCACATGCCGGGTGGCTCCTCCTTCCACTTGAGAGCATTACACCAATGGCACTTGTTGTTCATGGCACCCAAGGATACAGTACTGTCCGTCTCATACTCTATATCAAGATCATAGGCCATGCCGGAGTGAGCCTTGGTTTTCCAGGAGCGTCCTTTCCTTTGTACTCGTCTTCCAGGATTATTTTGCTCATAAAGAGACTGTGCCGCCCTGTGTACCTCAGGGTGAGTTTTCTGGTATCTGGCCACGGCAGCACGGTGAACTGCTGGGTTTGTTTGCGCATATTTTTTTGAAGCGTTTTGAATTTGTTTTTTCCGAGTAGCGTCGGTGCATCTGGCACGACGTTTCTTGGAGCATTTAGTAGGAAAGATAAGAGATTGATACTGAGATACGTCATGATCTGGTTCTAATATGGGCGGTGAATTAGTAGGCACTTCATTTCTTCTCGTAGTAATCTTCTTTGCAACGACGGGGAGAAGTGAAGAAGGGGAGGCGGTCTCGGCCATTGTCGTAGTCACTTCACTACGGACGTAAACATCGAAATGGCCACGTGACAGATCATGTGTAAAGCGTAGTCGTCCCACAGGGTTACCTGTAGTACCAAAACTCATATACAGTTCACCGTTTCGGTAAACTTCAAAGACCCATGGAAAGAGTTGCCCTGCCGCTTCCAGCTCACATAAACTACCATAAGTAAAATGGCGTGACATGTCAATGCGGTATTCAGCGGCACTGAAGTAATTGTCCCCGTTACTGTCATGTGACATAATGGCAAACGATTCCCAGTTGTCCACCACATAGTCTACGATTTGCTCGCGCACCTCCCTGGCCATCACCTGTGTATCATACAATATATAGGAGATGGCCCGAAACAGACAGGCTCCGTCTCCAATTATAGGAACTACGGTGTGAGGGATCATAGCCCCATCAATTTGCAATGTTTCAACAGTCATTGTGATAGATAATAAACAAAATCTACTCAAATAACGAACAAAAACTATGTACTTAAGTTATGCACTTACAAATTTAAGTTAATTAAATAGTATTATAAACAAAATGAAAGTAAAAAAAAATCAAAAAATATATTGTAAAATGATTAGAAAAGAAAAGCAATTGGAAAATTTTTTTTTTTTAGAGATTAACAAAGAACTTTGTGAATAATAAGAATACTTTGAAAATTAATTTGAAAAAAAAAAAATTAAATATATAGTATTATAAAGTTAATGAAAGAAAAAAAAAATAGAAAAATATTCGAAAATGATTAAGAAAAAACAATTTGAAAAAGAATAGTTTTTTTTTTAAATATTAGCAAAACAATTTGCAAAAGATAAGAATATTTTGAAAAGCAAAGTTATGCACTAAGGAATCAAGGCAATTAAAATAGTAGTATCATAAACTTAATAAAAGTAAAAAAAAATGGGAAACAATATTTGGAAATGATTAGAAAAGCAATTTGGAAAAGAATAGATTTTTTTGGAAAAGATTAGCAAAACAATTTTTAAAAGATAAGAAAGAATATTTTGAAAAGCAAAGAATTGTGCTGAAAAGCACATTTTTTAAAAGATAGTGTTGCACTGAAAAGTACAGTTTACTTGTATGGTATAATCTATCGCAGCGTTTGCGCTGGATGTGTTATTAAGACCAAGGTTGCAATTATAATGTGTGGGGCCGTTTTTTTTTTTTTGTTTGTTCTGACAAGGAGTGTTAGCCTCAGATGGCTGTTACACCCTTACGCGGACTAGTGGTGAGCGCTGAGGGCTCTCAACCCTAAAAATTTAAGCAACGGGGCCCAAGGGCACCCCCTGTGGGGTACGAACCTCGGCTTGGGGCGTTGCTGAGGGCAATGTGGGAGGTCCCACTTTAGATTTACTTATTTTTGCGCGGCACGGTTTCGCACCTCGACGGCGAGGACGGAACCGTGGTCTTTTCTTTGTTGCGGCTTCGCGAGCCGTGTATGCTGTATTCTGAGCTATCGTGATCTCGTCGTCGGGCTCGTCGAGAGCAAGTCTTGGTCGAGTGACCTTCGAGATGCGGGACGGGATATAGTTGGTCGCAGCGACCACTAAGGGGTTGGGGTGTGTTGTGGCAGAATCAAAATATCTACGGGCACACTGTTTCATATATTGCCTGATGGTCGGCAAGTGCAAGTCGATGTGGAGATCGGCATTGCGTATGAACCACGGTGCGCCCGTAGCCTTACGCATGAACCTATTCTGAAGTGTTTGTAGCCTATGGATCCTGTGTGGCCTAACGTGAGCGAATACTACACTGGCATACAACATGATGGGGCGTATGCAGGCAGTGTAAAGACGGATTTTGCATTTGAGCGACAGCTTACTCTTTGGGTTGAGTAAGTTGTGTAAACGACCCATAACGAACGCTGCACGCGAGCGCACAGTGGTTATGTGTCGAGCGAAGCTGAGACGATTGTCAAGGGTGACGCCTAGGTACTTGGCATTTGACGCCCAGGGGATGGGCTTGTCAAAAATGCGGACTTGAGTGAAGCTCTCGGGGGGGTGCAGGTCGGCACGTCTCCTGTGAGACATGACCGCCTGACTCTTTTCTGGGTTAATGTCTATTCTCCATTTCCGGAACCATTTGCCAAGGGCAGTAGCTGCAGTTTGGAGATTACGAGTGATACGAGTGAATCCCGGATACGAATATAGCTGTGTCGTCAGCGTAGAGGGCTGACTGCACAAGCTTAGACTTGGGGATGTCGCTAGTGTATAGCGAGAATAGAAGGGGAGAGAGGACTGAACCTTGCGGTACGCCAGCTCTGATCGGGTGCGGGGAAGAGAGTGTCCCTTCTACTCTGTAGCGGAAGCTACGATTTGTTAGGAAGTCGTATGATAATTACGAGGTAGTGGGGAATTCCTAGTTGGAATAACTTGAAGATAAGGCCATTATGCCATACCTTGTCGAAGGCTTTGGCTACATCGAAGAAGAGTATCCCCGTAAAAAGGTTGCGTTGCAGTTTTACGTTAATGCTTTCCACGATACGATGGACTTGATGGACACAGGAGTGTTTGGGTCTAAAGCCAAACTGCTCGTGTGGTATGAGGTGGTTTTCCTCGGCGGAGGTTCTTAGTCTTTGGTGGATTACGCGCTCATACATTTTGCTAAGACCGTTAAGGAGACTTATCGGCCTGTAACTACTGGGTTCGGATCGGTTCTTGCCGGGTTTATGGATTCCTATTACCACGGCTTCTTTCCACTGAGCGGGAAAGATTTTGTTATTGAGCGCTGCGTTGAAAATGCAGGTCAGAAGGACCAGTAGGGACGTGGAAAAAAGTTTAATAACTCTATTGGTTATGCCGTCCGAACCGGGGGCTTTCCTAGGGCGTAGTCCCTTGACGATCGAAGCTACTTCATCTATGGTGACTGCTGGGATAGGCTGACTTGGGGCGTCGTCCCTACCTAACTCAGTATCTAGCTGCAGTTGTGGGAGAGAGGCTCGCCACACCACTTCCCTATCAACGTGGGCGTGCTGATCGGCATCGGGGTATGTGGTACTTGGCGTACATTGTTGCTCCAGGCTGTCGGCCAGGCATTCGGCTTTCTCCTCGTCCTCAAAGGCGGGGAGGAGGTTGGGTCTCTTTAGAGGAGGCATAGTGGAGACTATTTCCTTCTTAAGGGATCGGGCGAGTTGCCAGTAGGCTTGATGGTTAGGTTCTAGTTCGCTAAGAGTGGTGTTCCATCTCTTTTCGCGCACTCCTGCTACTGAGGATTTGACCGTCCTCTGCAGGAAACGCATACGTATGCGGTTTCCCTCGCAGGGGTAACGGTCGTAGGCACGTATGGCTGCATTCTTCTGTCTCAGAAGGTCGCGGACGTCGTCTGGTAGGCGCCAGCCGTGATCGCTCGCTGCTGGTACTTGCCGCGAACAATCATTAATTAATGATTGTACGTGACTTGTGAGACAGTCGATTGCCGTCATTGTGTCCTCCGGGGATTTAATGTTGGCGGGGATCCTATCTAAGTGACTGGTGGTTTTAGACTTGAGTCCGGACTCTAGTCTATTCCAATCAGTTACTGTTATGGTGGGGGCCTGCCCAGGTCCTGAGGGGACTGGCAGTCTCGGGGCAAGTTCGAGAATGACCGGACGGTGGTCTGAGTCTAGTTGATGTAGCACTTCTATAGACGTTAACCGAAGGTTAATGTTCTTTAGCAGTGCTATATCTAGAATATCGGGTCTGTGCGCTATGTTCCCTGGGAAATGCGTCGGCTCCATAGGAGCGATGACGTCAAACCCCAGCCGTTCGGCAAGGGATTCGAGGGTTTTTCCTCTTGGGTTGGTGGTGTTACAACTCCATGAGGTGTTTTTGGCGTTAAGGTCGCCGCCTATGATGACGGCTCCGCCTAGATCGAGGAGTGATTTAAGATCACTCTCGAGGAGTTCGATTTTGTTTTCCCTACCGGGGGGGAGATATACTGATATAAGGGTGATGGGTTGGTGCCCCGTGAGGGCTAGCCTGCAGACTGAGGCCTCAATGTACGTCAATTGGGGCGGATCCATAGGTGTGCAGTGCAGTGACCTCTTGTAGTAGATGAGAGTACCTCCCTTAGGCGAGTTAAGCCTGTCGTTGCGAACTATGTTATAGTTCGCAATCTTGGGGTCCCTATTGTACGGTTTAAGGAAGGTCTCTTGAATAAGAAATAGGTCGAGCTGCTCGTCGCTCAATAGAGCGCCTATTTGGTCTCTCTGTTGGGCTAGGCTGTTAGCATTAAAGTACCCTACTCTAATGTGTCTGGGTTTAACTCTGCCTGATGGGTGTCTATCCATTTTAGATTGTAAAGGAGGCGAGGTTCTCGAGGACCGGAGAGAACCTAATGGCTACGTTAAGGAGAGCGTGGCTGTTGCCTACGTTTGCTCTGATTTCAGAGGCGATTTCACGTATCTCATTGAAATTAATTTGAGATGCGAATTTAGCTACTAAGGCGAGATCCGGATCTACGCCTTGTAGGGTTTTTACGGACCTCGGGGCTACATGGGGGTTCGAGGGTGCACCCTGTTGGGGCTTGGGTTGGCTCGCGGGGGGTGGGCAAGGCGCCGTGTGTGGCGTTGCTGCAGTATGGGGGGGTGGTGGGGTGCTGTTAGGCACCACTCGTTTATTAGGTAGCGGTGGGAATTCCGCCTGGGATACCCGCCATGCGTTGACCTGAGGAGGCTTCGGCACTGGGTTTGCGAGAAGAGGTTGAGGGGGCTGGGGTGGGAAGCCCCAGTTTGGGGGGTTGCGAGGGCGTCTGTACTGCCTGCGGGGAGCCTTGGGGCACCCGCGGTAGTTTGCAGGGTGACCTTCCTCGCGGCACAAGACGCACGATGGTGGTGTGTCGCATTGGATGTGGTCGTTTCTTTTCGGCCGTGGACAATCACTCGTGCCGTGGTCGTCGAGGCACTTAACGCACCTGGCGGGGGCATGGCAGTTACGGGCCGAGTGCCCGTACATCTGACAGTTATGACACTGCGAGATGAGCCCTGATTTGTGCGGTGTCTCTACATGAATGCCGGACAGGCCACAGATCTCACTAATGCGGAAGATCTGTTTGCCTTTTGGAGATAATTCGAGGTGGACTAGAACCATCTCGAAGGGTTTGCGGGTTTTGCCGCGGATCATACGGTGCACGGCTAAGACAGGGAGGCTTTGTTCCTCTAAGGACTTGTGGATCTCATCTTTTGTGAGTTCCGTGGGAACGTTTTTAATGACGACACGTAATATTCTCTCCTCGGGGAGAGTGTACGTGTGGTACGGGAGTTTTTTCACCGTTAGTAAGCTCGACAGCTTACGGTGGTCGGCTGAGGCACACAAGGAGATTTTTATCCCTTGTGGGGTAGATCGGGCCGAGGTGAAATTAATGTGGTGCTCGGTACACCACCCAGAGACGGTAGTCCATTTGGACTTGTCCTGTAGATAAATAGGAGGTGGGGTCGGTTCCTTGTGCGGAGGCGCGGCGGTTGGCGTCATTGACGCGGGCTTAGAGGGGCCGGCTTGGGTGGCTGGCTGAGTTGGGGTACGTGCCGCCGAGGCAGTGGGGTGGCTTGACGCGGTAGCGGTCGTTTTAAGGGCCTTAGTGGCGACGTTTTTTGCTGATTTCTTACTCCGTTTTCGCGAGCGAACGGTAGTAAAATCGCCTTCATCGGGAGTGTGGGGCCGTGCCGCCTCGCGCTGCTTATATACCCTCCGAGCTCCGGAGAGATTGGCGTGCGCGACTTTTCATTATTGCTGAAGCTACTTAAGGAAACCACGAAAAAATAATAAATATCCGAATATTAGTTTTAATATACGGTGAAAAAACTTGTTCAAATACGAATAAAATGCAAAATTGTGTTTTTCGCATATATAATTATTATTATAGTCAAACATTTCGTTGAAGTCAAACACTTTCATCGACTAATACGATAATTTTGTTTAACAATAGCATTAACCTTGTGTGATAGATACGTATTCAATCAAGTTTTTTTTTTAGTGTAGGCACCTGCCAAAAGTAACGAAAGCAAAACTTAGTTTTATGACTTAAAAGCAACGATTTTCCTCCTATTTCGAGGTGATTTCGAAAAATCAAAAAAAAAAATCGAAAAAAAAAAAAAAAATAACTGAAGCGTGATCAAAATTACCTACTTACATGTCAAGTATTTAATAATTAAAGTAACGGTGATAGGCAACTTCAAAGCGAAAATATAAATCCATTTTATTACCGTTCCCTTGGGAATTTCGAAAAATCCCGTCTTATTACTTGCCTACTTCATAATGGGGAAATAATTTTATACACTTATTATACTTAACAATAGCTACGAAAGAAAAAACAAACAATATAACTTTTAAGCAAGGATTTTCATCATATTCCGAGGGATTTTCAAAAAACCCTAAAAATGGTTTTTAGTTATCGTTATAACCTACTTTTAAGCTGAATTTCAAGTCTAATAAATAAAGTTACGGAAATAGGGCAACTTTAAAGCGAAAATATAAGTAAATCTTTGTTTATGCCCGTTCCTGTGGGAATTTCGAAATATCCTGAAAATCGTTTTTTTGTTTTCATAATCACCTACTTATATGCCAAATTTTAAGTTTCTAATACATATGGTTACGGAGATAGGGTAAATTTAAAGCGACAAAATATAAATAAATCCTTTTTATTCCTGTTCCCGAGGGCATTTCGAAAAATTCTAAAAACGGTTTTTAGTGATTGCAATCACATATTTATATGCCAAATTTCAAGTCTCTAATAAATATAATAACGGAGATAGGGCAACTTTTATAGCGAAAATATAAATCCTTATGATTCCCGTTCCCGTGGGAATTTCAAAAAATCCCGTCTTATTCCTTGCCTACGTCATAAAGACAATATCTGTGCAAAATTTCAGCTTCCTAGGTCCAAGGGTTTGGGCTGGGCGTTGATGAGTCAGTCAGGACTTTGAATTTTATATATTAAAGATTTAATAAGCGATTTGCTTAAGCTTAATTACGTTTCCATCCATCAGCCTATAGAAGTCCACTGCTGGATATAGGCCTCCCATAAAAATGCCAGTCGGAATGGCCCAGTGTCATCTACATCCAACGGATCCTTGCAACTTTCAAAATATCATCAGTTCCTCCTAGTTCCCCTAGGAGGCTCATCTTATGCTACATCGTCCGATTTGTGGTCGTTACCTAAGAACCTTTCTTCCCCAACGTTTGTCGGTTTGACGAGCGATGTACTCGAAGCTTATCATTATTACACACCCATTCTTCTACGGATTGCCGTATTCCAGGTTTTATTACGAAGAGAAATATCGAACATAGCCCTCTCCGTGGCACATTGAGCGACTTTGAGCCTTTTTATAAGGCAGACATTTAAAGATCATGTTTCAGTGTCGTATGTAATACAAACTGGTTATAAAACTTTGTTCAAACACTGCGGTATATTGGACGAGAAGATCCTCTTAAGTTTCCCGAAGGCTAATTACATTATTAGATTTACTTTAATACTACTTCAGTAAGCCAATAAAAAATCTTTCAGTTTATATTAATATCAGATTGTTATACTCTTATGTGTAGCATGCAAACTTATTATGAGTTCAGTGCAATCTAAGGGATACACTTTAGGCTCTGAGAACTGCCTAGCGATAAAAGGCAGCCTAGCAAATGATCTACTGATAAAGCTGCTAATACTAATAAAGCAATGAAACAGTTGAATACACTAATAAATAATAAACAACCCAAAGCAGTCATGTGGACTGCCGACAGAAGTGAAAACTTAACATACATACATATAATCACGCTTCTTTCCCATAGGGGTAGGCGGAAACCACTTCCTTCTACTTGCTACGATCTTGACATACCACTTTCGTGTGGGAGCCACATTCATTAATCTCCTCCTACATATTCTTCAGTTCAGGGTACTCCGAACCTGGCCTTTCTTAAGACCGTCCCCGATTTGATTGTGGAACGTCCGCCTCAGTCTTCCCCTTCCAACACTTCCGTTCACCTTCGCCTTATAAATTCTCCTTGTTAGTCTCCTTTCATTCATTCTCTCAACATAGCCGAACCAACTTAACATACCTTTCTCAATCCTTGTCACTACATCTACATTCATACCACAACGTTCCCTAATCACTCTGTTTTTAATTCTATCACTCAATTTCACACCAATCATGCTCCTCAGCGCTCTCATTTCCACAGCATTTATTCTACTTTCGTGCTTCTTCTGCCATACCCAGCTCTCACTTCCATACATTAGAGTTGGTACAAGCATTCCCCTATGCACAGCTAGGCGAGCCTTCTTAGACAGGCTTCGGTTGCCCATAAAGGTGCGCAAAGCACCATTCACCATATTTCCCTTACACACTCTTCTTTCAATATCACTTTCATATTTACTTACTTAAAAGCTGTGAATAAACAGTTGTTATTTTTGGATAATCCAATTAATTATTTGATCTTAAATTAAAATGTCTAAATTAAAACTTTCTATATCTATCGGCACAGATATAGTGATATTGACAGAACTACAGATATAGGCTTAGCGTATACGCCACGTGACTATGTCGATGGCGACTTAAATGATATTACTCTCCATACAAACTTACCTATACAAGTTTTCAGTTTCTATTTTTTAAGTCATACAAGTTCTCATAGTGAATACCACTTTAAAAAAAAGGACTGAATTTACTGAACAGCTGCGGTCACGAGATATGACCACAAAATGAATATACCTAAATCAATTACTCCTGATTCGGACCCTATTCTAAATCAGGTCCCACAGTATCTGTAAAAGTAACATAAGTTTGCGACCATACAACGTTCCAAACGACGATTTAATGCTTAATAGTTATAGCTTACACAGGGTTCATAGATTATGGATAATTCATAAAATCGTGCTTTTTATCTTGTTCTTGTTACGCATATCTCATTAGGATAAATATATAATACGAATATTCTGGAGAAACATTCTCCAGAATATTCGTATTATAGGATTAACGGATATATTGCCGAATTATGATGCTAATGATTAGATTGTTAAAGTATGATATACTAGCAACACGCCCTCGCTTCGCTTCGGTTTCAGTCGCTTTATCCGCTTAGTTGTTGTTCCCGCGAGAATACCGAGTTAAATTATGAACTATGTTACTTCCTGATATTATAGCTTTCCATTGGTGAAATAATTTTTGAAATCGGTTCAGTGGATTAAGCGTCAAAGTGTAACAAATAAACTTACTTTCGAATTTTTATATATATATACATAATACCATAAGTATTTAACTATATCATCATTTCAGCCTATATATGTTCTACTATTAGACTCAGGCCTCCTCTATAATGGGAGGAGACTTGACCTACTATTTCACGCTGGTCAAACGTGTTGGAATAGGGTTTTGTTTCGAGTTTTCCTTAATTAAAATCACAATCTGTAGTTAATATAACTACAGATTGTGATTTTTTTTATTTATCCCTTATATCTAACAGACTTCTACAAAAGGAGGGAAAGGGTTTTTAACGCTACGGTTGAGTTATGATTCATATTTTCATCTACTATGGTGCTGCCTTACACAATTTTAAATGCCAAAATAATGAACGATAATATATTACATTCTTGTCTTGTGAAGTAGTTAAGACCACTGTCGAAGTAATTATTGCTTTTGTTTTTCAAGTATCTGAAGTTATCGTAATTCAATAAAACGCGGTTATCGTAGATTATAAGAGAAAAATGTTGACCAATCATGATATTTATTACCAAGACAAATACGTGGATTTACGGTTATGGTCAGGGAGTTACCTTTGATAAATATTTACCTAAGTTGCCACACTGTTTGGTTTGTGAACAAGCAAGCAAAAGTTCGTTGACGTTATTAACTTTAGTACTAGAACTAGCTTTAATAAGATAAATTGCTGTATCATAAATAATAGCGAAGTTTAAATTGCGGTATATAATTATGTATTCGTATTCTTGCAACTATTATACGTTACTGTAATTATATTGTGTTTAATATCAAGTATCTTATATCTTTAAACGAGCAATTCTTGTACATACATAGAAATACGTACATATATCTATTCACGCCTTTTTCCCATAGGGGTAGGCAGAGACCACTTCCCTCCACTTGCTACGATCTTGACATACCACTTTCGCGTCCTCCACATTCATTAATCTCTTCATGCATATTCTACGGTTTAGGGTACTTCTAACCTACGTTCCCGATTTGATCGTGGAACGTCCGTCTTGGTCTTCCCCTTCTAACATTGCCGCTCAGAATCGCCTTATAAATTCTTCTTGTTAATCTCCTTTCATTTATTCTCTCTACATGACCAAACCAACTTAACATACCTTTCTCAATCCTTAGCAATACATCAACGTTCATACCACAACGTATACCTACATATTTTCAGAATCTCGGCAACGGCTCCAACGATTATCATGAAATTTAGCATACTAGAGGTTTTGGGGCCAAAAAATTGATCTAGCTAGGTTTTATTTATAGAAAATGTTGTTTTGTCGGTGTTTTTAGCTAATCAATACAAGGACATAAAATGTCAATAGAATGAGAATTCAAATTTCGTCGTAGCCGTCAGGAGTGACAATAGCTCAGTTGGGAAGTTGTCCAGCCGCATTCAAACAGCGTGAGATCGAATCTTGGTGTTATTATTATTCGGTTTTTTAATTTTAGATTTTTTTCATTATTTCATCATTATTATTTTTTATTAATATAAATAAGTTCGGCAAAAACACAAAAAAAATATTCTAGATATTATATGTATATGTTATATATAGCATCGAGCAATGGTGGATGAAAGATCGGAGGGTAATAATAATTCCAAGAGTAAAAACTGTATTAAACTTATTCTTCTCCAACAATGGAAACGGTTCTGCCCAGCGACATATGTACATATATGAGTCAAGGCAAAAATTTAATATCTATATTTATAGAAAATAGTCCACTTACCATTAGGCAAAAATTAAGCAAATATTTTAATAACTCAATTGTTTTCATTATTATAAGTACTTTAGCTTTTTTCTTCTTAACTCAGCCCATATATGTCCCAGTGCTAAGCTTTTCTCTCTTTTTTTCTGAGGTGGGCTACGGACAGTGCACCCGCCGCTCAGCTTCGTTCGTGGCGACAGAAGGGCAGCGCGCGGCTCCGTAATCCACCCGATAGCACGTTGTCTTCGTCGTTGAGCCGACCTCACTGCTAAGCTGAGATAGATTCGCCTTCTATATCACACTGGTTTTCAAAATTGAAATATCTATATTTATAGAAAATTGTCCACTTGGTATGGACATGTGATGAGGAGGGATGAAAAACATGTGACGAGGCGGGTTATCGATATGAATGTGGATGGACGTAAGAAGCGTGGGAGACCCAAAAAGAGATGGATGGATTATGTGAATGAGGATATGCGTGTGAAAGCAATAAGTTCAGATATGACGGCTGATAGGAAGATATGGAAGGTGAGAACATGTTGTGCCGACCCCACTTAGCGTGGGATAAGGGCAGGCAAATGATGATGATAGAAAATTGTCCACTTACCATTAGGCAAAAATTAAGCAAGTATTTTAATCGCTCAATTGTTTTCATCATTACTTATACTAAAGTATACTAAAGCTTTTTTCTTTTTAACTCAACCCGTGTATGTCTCACTGCTAAACTTTTTTTTTGGGTGTGTTGCTGTCCGCGCACCCACCGCCCGGGTCCGTACGGAGCGATAGAGGGGTAGCGTGTGGCCCCGCAACCCACCCGATAGAACGTCGCCTTCGTCGTTGGGTCGACCTCACTGCTAAGCTAAGATAAATTCGCCTTCTACATATATCACGCTGGTTGGTGCTAATTTTTTTTTGGCTGGGTTATGGTCATCATCATCATCACACGCCGTCTACTCCGTTCGGAGTGAGCCAAGGATGGCACGTGGCCCATCATATTCCCACCCCTTCACCATTGGGCCGACCAGGCGAGTTATCATTCTCTTGCGGTAATATTGTTGTATATGTTTATGGATCCATATCCATGTGGCAGGAAAGAAAGGTAACTATTGTTTTGCGATATAGCACGCAGAAAGGGCTGGTAATTGATTTTAGTGGACTGTATAATACGGTTATGAACGGTGGTAGTTGGACAGTAATAGATCCCGCATCTAGACGAGGAGGTGAATAAATCAACCACTTACCTCTAAGCCTTAATGCGCCAATTCCAAGGGGTCAGCAGTTATGTGCAGAATCTATATTAACGTCACAGCAGCACTAACACCAAACTGCACGGCAGCGTATATGAGATAAAGTCTTGAGCTAGCTCAGTTCACGGAACTGACAGAGTCTATATGTAGATCGAGGAACGTCCTGATTACGATATGTTCTACACAAGCATACAGCACGGCTGTTTGTGGCTAACTAACCGATGATATTTCTCAACGGTTTAATAATATTGCTTACCAATGGAGGGTAGGCAGCAAAAATACTCGAGGCTGTGGCCAATAAAATTCAGCCATCCTCTATTAACTAAATGCGGGATCCAACATACCCCCCACCGAAATCATGATGATGATTTCCAGTTGTAAAACTAAATAATTATAATAATATCGGACATGTCCAAAAAATTCTAAGGTTATAAATGCTTAATAAAATTATATCTAATTCTATCAACTATTCTAATAACTAATTGAATTGAAAATAACAAATCTTAATTAGTATATGGTAAAGGACACAGTTTATTGACAGGCCTTTTTAATATGCCTGTTTGTGTTCTTAATGTTACTACTCGCACTACAGTGTCCGGACCGGGATGGAGACGCTCCACCCTGCCCATTGGCCATTGAAGTGGACGATTAAGCTCTGATTTTATTAACACTAAGCCACCAATTTTTAGGTTAGGTGGGCTGGACAACCACTTTGCTCTTTGTTGTAACGTGTGTAAATAATCGTTCGACCATTTCTTCCAGAATATTTGGGACATTTTTTGCAAGCACTGCCAACGTGACAAGCGGCTTATAGATATGTCATCTAAGGACTGTTCTGGTACTGCCAGTAAACTCTGTCCTACCAAAAAATGCCCAGGAGTTATTGTTTCGAATTCATTAGGATTATTTGACAGTGGGCACAGTGGTCGCGAATTAAGAATAGCTTCGACCTTGCAGAGTACTGTAGTTAACTCTTCAAACGTAAGTGGTCTATCACCTATTTTGCGCTGAAGTAACCGCTTGGTTTGTTTAATACCTGCCTCCCAGAGCCCTCCCATGTTCGGAGCACTAGGAGGGTTAAATTTCCACTCAATGCATCGATTAATGCAACCGTCCGCAATTAAGGCAGTATTATTTTTATAAAATTTGCAAATGTCCTTCAAATGCTTTGCCGTAGCTATAAAATTCGTAGCACAGTCCGAGTATAACACTTCGCATAAACCTCTACGCGCAACAAATCTATCTAAGGTCGCGAGAAAACAGTCAGCTGATAGATCACTAAGCACTGCGATGTGAACGCATTTAGTAGAAAAACATACAAAGAGCGCCATATAACATTTACGAATCCTTGCATTGCGAAGTAAACTGTCCTTTATATAGAATGCCCCACTTAAGTCTACACCAACATGATTAAAGACCTTATTAGGTTTAAGTCTTTCACTGGGTAACGTACCCATGTATGGTTGTCTAATAGTGGGATTACATTTAAAGCATACGACGCATTTTGACAATACGCTGCGGATCTTGCTACGAGCAGATACGATCCAGTATCGTTTACATATAATACCTTGTAAGGTTCGTGGCCCTACATGTAAATACATTTTATGAAAATGTTCTATCAATAAGGTCGTAACATAGCACTTCTTGGGTAACAATAAAGGATGTTTGGTGTTATAGGGCAGTTCCGATTGGGATATTCTACCCCCCACCCTGAGGAACCCATCATCGGCGTTTATAAACGGTGATAAATGACGTAACGACGAAACAAATTTATTATGTTTTATTTTATTTATTTCGTCAGAAAAATATTTTTGTTGTATAAATTTTATTATTAAATCATGCGACTTATTTAACTCATTAGTTGAAAGAGAACCGTGTAATCGCCGTTGGTTCGACGCCCGAACATTAATTATAAACCTCAAACACCATGCAATTGTACATTGTAGACGTTTGAACGTTGAAAACCGTTGACATATGAATTCAAAGTCATCATCATCATTAATATTTTGGGACGGCAAAGAAAACGTGTCTGTATTTGATTTTAATTCTAATATTTCTGTTTTATTAGGGATATGAAATTTGGTAATTGGCCACTGATGAACGTCATCAGCTAACCAGACCGGACCATGGAGCCATTGTGCGGCGTCAGCTACGAGCTGAGCGGGCATGGCGCCGCGTGAACACACGTCAGCTGCGTTATGTTCACTCCGCACGTGATACCACCTGTCCGGTGCTACTACGTCGACCACTTGGGTGACACGACTAGACACGAAGGTTTTTAATTTATGTGGTGCCATTTGTAACCATGCGAGTGCTACGGTCGAGTCTGTCAATGCAGTTAGCTCAAATTGTATTTTTGTAATATTTTGTTTCACAAACAATACAAGTTTGGATAACAGTACAGTCGCCATCAGTTCGAGTCTTGGTATGGAAAGAGGTTTGATCGGAGCGACTTTACTTTTACTAATAAGTAATCTAGTCTTAACAATATTATTTGCACCGACACTACGAATATAAATACTCGCTGCATAACCACGAGTAGATGCGTCACAAAATGCAATTAAGTGTACATTGCTGAACTGTGGTGATAACATATGTCGCTCAATTCGTAACCCGGAGAGACATGACAATGAGGTTATAAAATTTGACCATTTGTCGCGTATAAAACCAGGAATTTGTTCATCCCAGCCTATATTTAGTTTCCATAAATCCTGCATTATGCATTTAGCCAAAAAAATACATGGATTTAAAAACCCGAGTGGATCGTAGATGCTAGCTATCAGTTTTAGTACAGACCGTTTGGTGAAAGTATTGTCTTTCATGTTATATTCAAAGGAAAAGGAATCATCGGTGGGTGACCACCTTAATCCCAGCACCTTGATAGTTGCACTCAGGCTATCGTCAGAGCTGATGGGGATTACTCGGTCAGTTTCAACCCTTTGCAGCAATCGAGGTGAATTACTTGCCCATTTACGAAGATCGAAACCGCCTAATTTAAGAAGGGCTACGAGCTGGTCCTGCAACGTGCAGGCTTCTGAGATATGTTATGTGGACCACAGCAAATCGTCGATATAGAACCCATTCATTAGCACTTCAGCAGCGCGCGGATACCGCTCACGCTCGTCACACGCCAACTGCTGTAACGTACGGACAGCTACAAACGGTGCACTGCGAAGGTCGTACGTTAACAATTCAAATGTTTGAACTGGTTGTGATGGCGACTCCCTCCATAAGATATGTTGGTAACAACGGTCAATAGGATCAATAAGAACCTGCCTATACATTTTTGCTATGTCAGCAGTAATGCAAATATCAAATAGACGAAAGT
The DNA here is from genome assembly GCA_032191425.1 of Lymantria dispar. Classification (NCBI taxonomy): domain Eukaryota; kingdom Metazoa; phylum Arthropoda; class Insecta; order Lepidoptera; family Erebidae; genus Lymantria; species Lymantria dispar. The sequence continues at coordinate 15,302,366 of CM063452.1, read as the reverse complement.
TAATTATAATTTTTAATATATCATTTTGAAGTTTTTTACCTGTTAATAAAATGTCATTTAAAGAGATACCGTTAGATGTGGTCGCAGACCCATCGAATACCACTCTCACAGGAGTACTGGTACTGGAAACTTTCACTATACAGTGGTGTGGTATCACGTATTTGCTTGGTTCTCCGCCTGTATGTGGCCGCATATGGCCCAGCTGTTCATATTCACGCATGAATACCTTATACGCTTCATACAAGTCGGGTGTTCGAGCGAGACGTCGTTCGAGGTGAAAAAACCTACGCATGGCAATATCACGAGACTCGCCTAGGGTTGCGTGGTTCGGGTTTAAAAGTAAGGGCGAGACATATCGACCACTGTGGTCGCGGTAATGCCGCTTTGTAAATATGTCTTCAGCAAGCTTATCAAGTGGGCTAGTAGGGTTGTCGCACGGCGACTCCTCTATTTCCCAGAACGCCTTAAGTTGAGAGTTAAGGCTGTCACTTTCAGTGGTGTACGACACCATGTTGTACGAAGCTGCAAAATTAACACCATCGTTAGAAGTACACGGTACTTCTAACCTCCCACACAATATGTACCCAAATATACTGCCAAGTGCAGTGGGTAATGAAGAGCTAAAACATATTTTAGTGCCGTCATCATGTGAGGGAAAACATCACCAGCTAATATTATATCTATAGATGATTTTTTGTAAAATGTTGGATCTGCTAGTAACAAATTCTTAAAATTATTCGTAATTTCTTTAGAAATTGCCACTGTGGGCAAATTAGCAGTTAATTGATGTAATATTACTACATCAATATCAAATGAAGGGCTGTCAGAATATCTTGGTTTAATGTTACAGGAAGTCATTCCATAATTCTTAACATTATTTCCGGCTAAACCGAATATATTAAAAGGACACTTCGTTCGTGACAACCCTAGCCGCTCTGAACAATTAATTGTCATAAAGTTGGTCTGTGCCCCAGAATCTATCAAAACACGGCACGGTTGCTCATTACCAAACGCATCAGTAACATTTACTACAGCAGTACCCAATAATACGATGTGATTATTATTTTTATTGTTTACGTTACACGAACGAGTTATATTGGAATGCATACCTACGGTCGGCGTCTTATCACAGCTAACATCTGTTTGCAAAATCGGTTTATTATTTGTGTTTAAATGCAATAATGTGTGGTGTCGTCGATCACACATAAAACATTTAAATTTACTTTTACAATCGCCCGAAGAGTGGTTGCGTTTTAAACAATTGTGGCACAATTTTAAACAATCAGCACGGCTAACACGTTGAGCAGGAGTCAATTCACGGAATTGCGTACAACGAAATATCATATGATATTGTCCACAATGCATACAAGTACCCACATCAGAGCTTTGATGAATATTCGTTGACTGCGAGTACGCGCGTCTATTAGTTTGTTCAATCGACCTTTTATTTACATTAGTCGAGGAGGAATACTTACTAGAAATGATAGAATTTATATTATTAGAATGTTGTGAATGTTCTAACACCCTTACCTGATTTTTAACGTAAATCATTAATTGTTCATAAGTAGGTATTGACTTTTGATCAATACTCATTTCGAACATTTTCTTTGTATTCGAGTCTAACGCCCGCAAGGCTATATGACAGAATAAATAACCTGATCTATTTTCGATGTTTAGTGCTTCAATAGCCTTATAGGAATGGTCAAAGGTTTCAATGAAGTTATTTAAATTAATTATTGACTCCGACTTTAACGTTGTGAATGATAACATTTTATCTAGATATTTTCCTATAAGCGATCTATTGTCTTGATATTTATCAAGCAATGCTTGCCATACCACATCGTAATTACTAGCCGTAATTGGCATACTCTTGACAATATTGAGTGCAGCACCACTTGTACAAGATAATAAATAATGAAATTTATCAATATTAGTAATTTCCGATTGATTATGTACCAAAGAGCAAAATGTTTCATAGAATGTAGTGAAATTTTCAATGTTTCCATCAAATTTAAATAAGTCAATTTTAGGAAGGCGTGGGCGTGATTGATGCTTGTCCACGCATGCATTTTTGCATACATCGTGAGCACGCATACCTGGTGGAACGTCCGCCATTTTGTTAACGTACTTAGATGAGCACAACTTTATGCGAAAATACAAATCATCAAAATTTTTTAAATCAATATCAGAAAACTTTGTATCAGAATCTAAGCTTAATTGTAACTCATAAATTTCCATACATATTTTCTCAAATTTATCACGTAAGTTTTCGAGCTCTAAAGTACGCAATACAAACATATCTACCTGCTCGGGGTGGGTATCTAATTTAGTTGATAGATCAAATATAATTTGCAGTTGAGAAAAGAGCCTTTGTTTCATTGCAATATTTTTATTAAGCATTCTAGAAGATTCTAAATCCTTTTTACTAAGGGTAATTTGGTCACCAGGTTTCGTCATCTTGACTATCTTCAAAGTAAATTAATATACTTATGTATATTTATATTTTAAATTTAACACAAGCACGGCTTGTATTTTAACGGTTAAAATTACAATATCGCGGGTCGATGGGCCAAAAAAATGTGCGATATAGCACGCAGAAAGGGCTGGTAATTGATTTTAGTGGACTGTATAATACGGTTATGAACGGTGGTAGTTGGACAGTAATAGATCTCGCATCTAGACGAGGAGGTGAATAAATCAACCACTTACCTCTAAGCCTTAATGCGCCAATTCCAAGGGGTCAGCAGTTATGTGCAGAATCTATATTAACGTCACAGCAGCACTAACACCAAACTGCACGGCAGCGTATATGAGATAAAGTCTTGAGCTAGCTCAGTTCACGGAACTGACAGAGTCTATATGTAGATCGAGGAACGTCCTGATTACGATATGTTCTACACAAGCATACAGCACGGCTGTTTGTGGCTAACTAACCGATGATATTTCTCAACGGTTTAATAATATTGCTTACCAATGGAGGGTAGGCAGCAAAAATACTCGAGGCTGTGGCCAATAAAATTCAGCCATCCTCTATTAACTAAATGTGGGATCCAACAATTGTATTCTTTCTCCATCATCACATGAAAACATTTCCCTTTTTAATGGCTATGGTTTGAAATTGCCCAATCCGTTCAGGACAATGAAAGTGCAACGTATAGCCTCATAACTTACCGTGTGTCTTCCCTAGCATTGGACTGATCTCTTAATTAAAAGTGAATAACTGCGCTGTTAAAGTACTGCTTAAATATTTCTCGACCGCAACTGCTGCTTAAATATTTCTCGATATTGAATTAGACACCTTGCACGTTACGTCTGGAGTGGTCTACTACAAGAACCGTGTACCAACTTAAGAAAATTTCCGTTCATTCAGGTGTTACTGCCTGTCCTACTTATTATTGCAATCAAACTTGAGGCTTGATGAAGATGTGGTATGTCACTTCCATGGTGCTGCACGCTACGCTATCCTCTTATTTATTGATATATTAGACACTTTTGCTTCATATCTTCCGATTTGCATAGACGTTAGATGGAAGGCAAATGTCCGTGTGGTGACAGAATAAGAATACAATTCACCACTCTCTATCCTGTCTATGAATGTCTTACGGATATCATACGGATATAATATCTATGCCAGAGAAGGACAACTCGAAATAAAACCCTATACTAACTTGACTACCAGCATGGTTTAGTAAGCTTAATTTCCCTCCTATCGTGAAGGAGGCTCGAGCCCAGTAGCGTATATAGGCTGAAATAATGAACTGGATTTTACCAGCTCCTCCTGTCTTTCATTTATATTTAAATTTGCTGCGGGTCCCAACACAATTAAAATCATTTCCTGAGACTTCATGAAGCTAAAACCTTAATAGTTAGATCCTGGTTTATAAGAGTTACAGCGGTGGGAATGTATAGTGGGATTAGTGCTTAGTAGGTGGACCGACCACCTGGTGAAAGTTGCTGAGTATCGTTGGATGCAGGTGGCATAGCATCGCACTCAATGGCATAAAATGAGGGAGACCTACGTCCAGCAGTAGACGGCGATAGGCTGAAATGATGATGATAATTATAATATTTGTAAAAGTATTATTGATGTCATAAAGTTATTATTTTTTTAGTGGCTATATAATTTTTACCTCCCATCACGGCTCTTATACGCCCCACTGGTAGGCTTGAGCCTTCTCCACAATGGGAAGGAAATTGACCTACTATACCAGGCTGATCAGTTGGGTTGATAGTTTTATTTCGACTTTTCCTTCTCTGGGATAAATGTTATCTGCATATTATAATCTCTTAGGAGTCTTTCACGACACCCACGTGCAAAGTGGTGACAAGTCTCCATACACATTTTTACTTCGTCATTACATGAAAAACAAGAAAAGATTATTACTATTATAGTACCTAGTAACAATCTATATATTTACTGCAGAAATAAAACACTAAATTAATTTATCAGAAAAGTAGTTTACTACTCGCACTAGTTATTAATAAATAGTACTAGGAAATACAATTTATTATTGCGCTTACTAGGAAATTATTTCATAGAGTTGTGTAAAGCAAAAATAACGCTTTGTGTTCTGGCACTTGCATTATTGAAGACTTATTGCATTATTAAACAATTATTTTTATTAAAATTACTTAATTTAAATCGACTTGTTATTTCATAATATTTGCAATTAGGTGAAAGGTTGAGTGTTATGAAGTTTAAGGTATAAAGAAGCTAGAGTAAACAAGAATTATATGTAGATACTAGCTGACCCAACAGACGTTGTTCTGTTTAAATCTGAGAGTAAAATTAATTCTTCTTGAAATCGATCATAGCGCCACCTACCGGGTCTAATTGTTGATCTAAACTATTCTTGAATCCCCTTGAACACACAAAAAAATTCGTCAACATCGGTCCAGCCGTTTAGGAGTTCAGTGACAAACCCACGTACACAAGAAATATTACGTAATTTAACCATTTCAAAACATCTGAAGTAAATCTATTTAATGTACTTACGTTCATATAATATAGTTAGATCATTCATTTAAAAGTCTAGCTTGTTTTATTTATAGACTAGCTTTTTGCCCGCGACTTCGTCCGCGTAGAAATCATGTGTGGCAGAGGCAATCGCAGCTAACTGTGTAGTGCGTTCAGGATTCTACAGGCTCACTGATGCTCTGAATGATTTAATGCCAATCTGGTATAACAGGTGGTGATAACAGATCAGGGGGTGCTCTATACCTAAGGCGACTGACTCCAGACTAACTGGAGCGGTGCAGTGGCCTCTACGTGAAGCGCGCAGAAAACTTTGTGCTAACATCTATGCTGCACTGCTCCCAGTTGAGCTCGTACTTGTGGGTGATTGTATGGTACATTATTTGAAGCTGGACCCTCTCCGGGCTGGGCTAAATTTAAATAAGAGATACGTTTGGCCATACTCGGTATCGAGGCGGTGATTCGATGAGTCACGATGCCGCCTAGAGTAACCCTATATAAAACGAATGATTTGCTGTATCATAGTCCCTGTAGCTATACACCCGTCGGCACAGCAATCACCGTTAAATCGGTTACACTCAGTCGAGGACCAGATAAAATATTTGAGTTTAGTACTCTAAGGGCGACGATATTCCAGGAGAATTTTTATCAAATTACTCCCCAGCTCGTTGACGCGGTGTTAAATGTTGACGTCTGTTCGGGAGACTGGTTCTATCAATGACACTGTACGGTACACCTATGTGTGAGCAAGTTCTGACCACTTGTCCTAAAACTTTCTTCGGGCACTCGCAGAAAGCCATGTTGTTTAGAGCTATACGCGGATACCGCGCCATGTCGACCGAACTAGCGTGGGCTTTAGCCATAACACTCTCGTAGGACTTAAAGGTGCAAATTCATGAAGCCCTCTCACAATTGTGGTTCCAGCTAGGACACAGCAGACATACTTATAAAGTCTCGGTTGCCTGGGTAGATCAGCGCTGTGAATTCATCGCAAGCATCACTGTCATAGCTGCCGACTATTTTACCCTAACCACCTCTTAGATCATAGTCGTCAGGTCAGGAAATGATATGAGGTTACCATCTTCTGCTTGGCAGTTGTCTCGCGTCAGAACTCGGCGGAGCGAGCCAAGAAGAAAATCTTCCAAGCTGACTCGTTCCACCGCTGTGGCGTCGGATGGTGGCTAGCCCTAATGCTTATGCTTTAATATCTTTACGTGATAAAATCATACTTTTGACAATCGTCCATCTAATATCGCGGGCCGGTCCATCCAAAGCGAGGGAACTGGCAGTCCATCTTTCTGAGGGTGTTTGCCTGTGGTGGGTTTCGTGATGCCTTTAGTATAACCAAACCTCATCACACGCATTCACACTCTCTCTTTATTTTTTTCACGGTAGGCAGCGACCTGACAAAAGACCATGAATAGTATCAGTTACCATTAGGCGTGCGGTTTGCTCGTTTGCCAACAACAGCAATAAAAAACCAACCTAGCCAAAGACACGGATGGCTGAAACGGAGATTAGTCCGCCGCCCGTAGAGAGACTGAAAGCGCGAGGTCGATACCACGACAATATAGTTTGCTGCCTGGGGTCAAAAAAGGGGTGTTTGAGTGACCCTGCACGCCCTTCTTTTTCTGTTCATTCTACAAACTATGAATTTTACGCTACACCCTTCACTAAAGAACCTCACAAACATATTACTGACGGACACAAATTACACTCAGTTTCAGGGCAACAATTTGTGGATCATATTAAAGATTGTCCGTCGTTGGAATTGAACCCCACTGGCATGGTAGGTTGGTGTCTTAACCACTATGTTATCAGTGCAGTTAATTAATCATTGACGTTGTATGAATTTATTACTTATGTATTAGAGTGAAAATTATCAAAGCATAATTCATTCCCTATTTTACACCCTTAGAAAAGAATATATCCTCTGAGGGTTAATTTTCAGAATATTTTTCTTTTATAACGTCTTTTTATATCCATTTTCATTGAATTAAGTTATGTACTAAGCTGTGTCAGTTACTATATTTTTTTAAATATCCCACAGGATCCCTTTAATTATCCGTGATTAAAAGTATCCTAAATATTGACCGGGGATGTAAGGACCACCATGCAAAATTTCATTTAAATCGGGCGAATAGCGTCCAAACCCGTTTAAATAGCCCGTACTAACAACAAAGTGACAGAGAAACAAAAGAAAATTATTAAAAGTGATATCTAAACATAAAAAATAAAGAAATTAAATTCGATGATCGCAGTGAAGTTTTTAATAATCTAAACGAAGTCTGCCTGCTTTCGGCTTGCCCACATGTCGACCACGTACGTCCCGACCACCTACTTTAAGCTCTGAGTATCGCCAATAATAATTATTAGGAACTAATAACATAAATACAACATTTCATTAGAATAATGTAAGGTAAATACGAAAATCTTTTATACCTACTAAATTTGCACCCCTCTTTTACACCCTTAAGGATTGAATTCACAAAAAGGGAGATTGGAAATCGTCATTATTAGGAACTTGTAACCCAAATGCAACATTTCATTGAAATAACTTTAAAAATCAGAGAACTTTCATACTAAGTTTGGAACTCCCTTTTATTCCTTTATGGAATAGTTTTCGAAAAAATATTTTACACGTATTTCATAATTTTCAATGAAGAATCTTCGTACTGAATGTAATTTGAATAACTTTAAAACGGCAAAGTTTCATACTAATTTTGCACCCCCGTTTGACCCCCTTAGGGGGTGAATTTTCAAAAATCCTTTCTTAGTGTTCCCCTACGTTATAAAAGGAACTCCTGTATAAAATTTCAAGTTTCTAACCCTTATAGTTTAGGCCCTGCGTTGATATGTCAGTCTGCTTCTCCTTTTATATATATAGATTGTTATTTGTAACAAGAATAAGATTTGGAAATGAAATACAGAATGAATTAATAATTAAATGTTAATTAATACATGTCATCATCATTTGTCTGCCCTCATCCCACGCTAAGTGGGTTGGGCACAACTTGTTCTTATCTCCTATCAGCCGTCATATCTGCACTCACTCTTTTCATACGCATATCCTAATGCACACAGTCCATCCATCTATTTTTGAGTCTCCCACGCTTATTACGTCCATCCACATCATATTGGTAACCCGCCATGTCACATGCCTTTCATCCCTCATAGTCACATGTCCATACTAAGACAATCTTGCGCTCCTAATCTTCTCTATCACTGGTGCCATATATTAATATAAAATATATGTCATAGCGATAATAATCCACTTGTCTCTGTTTACAAGTACCTCCTAGACTATTGCTGTAATTCTATATAAGCCACTTAATTTTGAACACAATATCGAGCCTCATACGAAATTAATCATAATACATCTCAATATCATTGTATACTATCTAACCTAATATTATTATTTAATCTTTACATAAATATATATGTATTTTATACGTGTGTATAAGGCTGAATTCCTTCACAACGGCTTCACAATTTGTGATTAAATCTATGGATGGTTTAGATTCACAAATGAACTTGACGCTGCTTTATAGCTCTGAGTTTTTTTGATATGTATCATATGTAAATAAAATGGATAAAATCTATATTAAATAGTTTTATTGCATTTTTCATGTGGTGACGGAGTAAGAATAGAATTCACCAACCCCTTCACTTGTCCCTGAGTGTTGTCAAAGTCGAGTAAGAGATATCATGCGTATAACATCTATGCAAGCGAAGTAATACTTGACATTAAATTCTATACACTATTCTATTCTCACTGGTCAGACGTGTAGACGTCTGACCAGTGAGGTAGATATATTTCTCTCCCTTGGGATCTGAGCCCCCCAACAATGGTACTTATGTGGGCTGAAATGAAAACTCGCGTGAAAACCAGAAATCATCAAATTAACATCCGATAAAAGTATGACAATAGTTATAATTCATATTGCTCAAAATAAGATCTTTTAATAGAGAGCAATAAAGACTACTTACTAAATATTATTATCGCATTTTTACGACTTTCGGTTCCTTTACGATGGCTATCAATATCGAGGCAGGCGGCGTAAGACTAGTAAATAATAATTGTCGCGAAAAGTTGTAGAATGCATTAACAATTATAACTAGGGGTATTCTGGTAATCTTAGAATTTATGAATATCTATATATTAATACGCGCAGCAAAAACTTTGTAACCCTTTATACAAAAAATACGCGGATAGACGTAAAATTTGGCACAGTTAAAAAATATATGGAGGAAACGTGAACAAAACTAAAATCTAAATATATAAAAGAAAGTCGTGTTAGTTACTATGTTTATAACTCAAGAACGGCTATCCAGATTTGGCTGAAAATTGGTGGAGAGGTAGCTTAGAACCAGGAGACGGACATAGAATACTTTTTATCCCGTTCTTCTTCTTCTTCTTCTTAATGGCAATGAGCTACTTTTTATCCCATTCGATCGCGTTCCCGTGTGACATGGCATAAAATGTCAAATAGATTTTATTTTGTTTCTGTTTGTCCATTCGGACGGGCAAAGGAATCAAAAACCATACAGCCAAGTCTGATACAATTTTCTTCATATTATTTAACATTTTTTGATATAGAATAGCTTATTTATAGTCATGTCCATCAGTAAGTCAAGTCGTTACCATTAATTAGCCGCTGTAAATCTAATTATTTGATTTCTCTGAGAATTACGGTAGAATATGAAAATACACGTAAACCACTCTTATATCACATTCCTTACATACCTTAACTGTATTATATTACATAAAATATCAGCAAAATTATTCAATGTAACACTATAAAACACTAAAAAAATGAATATAATACAAGAGCTAAACATGACATTTCTATATTCGCACCGAAACTCATGTCAAAGAGAAATACAAGTCACTATGAAACGTAGGATAACAAAAACGCATTTGATATGTAATAACAAAATGCAAATGACAGCTAATCGTAATTTTGTTTATAGTTAAGTATGGTTTAAAATTGATAATTATAGTTTTCTAAGAAATCAATCATCAGTAATTTGTATTCTCTTTGAATCATCATTAACAATGGCGAGACCAAAGACGATCGAATCTTTCCAGACAAAGCCGTAATGGTTCCTCCATTAAAAAATATATATTCGGAAATTTAGAAAATGTATTACGAAAAAAAAAATTATGGCGTTACGAAGTTCGCCAGGTCAGCTAGTTTAATATAATAATGCATTTACATTAAATTAATAAATAAAAACATGACGCTCACTACTAACAATCGACACACACACACGCGTGTTATATATTAATAGTCCAGGCAGACCGCGGATTCAGCAGCAGTTAATATGCATTCATTATTGTACTATATCAGCAATTACACAAGCAATGCTTCGCCGCCGCCCTGTCGCTGGAATCCGAGAGCTGACGCTGCAGTTGTCACCGATTGCATTTACGTAGTTTCATAATAAAATCGTTCATTCCATATTCATACTTCGAATACGTTAGATTTAATTAGACTTATGTAATTTTTATAATTAAATAATTTTATAGTAATTTTGGTTTTTTTTCGATCCTTTGGCTGCCGCTAACGTAATTGGCGCAGTCGGTAGGATCCTCGCGGGCCGGTTCGCGTCCTTAGAGTCCTTTCAAAACGATATTCGCGTCGCGAGTCGCCCGGGTGGCTTTCAAGCACCGTCATCGAGGTTCCAGAATCTACGGTCCAGCAGCAGTTCCAGAGGAGAGTCAAGACCTCGACTCACGGAAGAGAAACCAGAATGAAGTATATGTAAGTACACTTGAATTGTTCTCGTGTTGCTTGCTTCCTTTGTCCTAGTTATATCCATTCTCCAAAATTTTCCATCGTGAAAATTTGTACCGGGAACCTGCATCTCGGCAGGCTCGTTGGAATACAATAGATTTAATTAGAAATTTAGGTAGTAGCCCTCCGCAGAGTTCAGAAAATATGGCTCAAGGACAGGCTAACGTAGTAGTAATAACCCATGACCCGGACACGATTTTTAAGGCACTTCGCCTAGTCCCGGAGTTCGATGGGAACCCGAATATTTTAACTAGATTTATTAATATATGCGATAGAATAGTTGTACTATATTTAAGTGATCAGCCAGGAAACGAATTAGCGAACTTATGTCTTTTAAACGGAATACTAAATAAAATTACGGGATCAGCCGCTAGCACTATTAATTCCAACGGTATTCCAGACAGCTGGTTAGGTATTAGAACAGCCTTAATAAATAACTTTTCCGATCAGCGTGACGAAACTGCTCTCTATAGTGACCTATCTTTAGCCAAACAGGGTACGAAGACACCTCAAGAGTTTTACGACCAGTGCCAGACACTATTCAGTACCATAATGACCTATGTAACTTTGCATGAACTGATTAGTACCACAGTAGAAGCTAAGAGAATATTATATAAAAAATTGCTATGCAGTCATTCGTGAGAGGCTTAAACGAACCATTAGGATCGCGGATAAGATGTATGTGACCAGAAACTATAGAAAAAGCACTCGAATATGTTCAAGAGGAGTTGAATGTAATATATTTACAACAACGTAACGATACCCCGAAATCGGTTAACACCCCTAGAGCGTTCAACTATGTTCCACCCCCTATAAATTTCAACCAACCACGTGCTCAAAACATCGTTAGTCATCCCCCTAATTGGCCGGCACCAGTAGGTTTTAAATCACACCAACCTCCGCCGCAACCCTTTAAATTCAACCCCCTACAGAACCAACAGTTCTAGCAACGTATCCCTAATCGTACGCAGCAAATATTTCGCGCTCAACCCGGTTATAACCCACATAGTAACGTCTTTCGACTACCACCCAGGAACGTTCCACCACAAAATCTAGGCCCAAAACCCATGAGCGGCATACAGCATTTTACACCTAAGCCTATGTTATCAGGTCATGATTGGCGTAAATAAGGTAATCCACCACCGAGTAATTATTTCAAACCGCGTGAAATGAATGTGAATGAGTGCGCGTCATACGACGACTCATATTACCCAGAGTATTGTTACGAACACGAAGATAGCTATTTTTACAATAATTATTACAACGATTACAACCCATACGCTACAGAAGAGTGCACCTATAATACTACTTATTATGATACGACAAATGATATTCAGATTACCGAAGATATAGAACCACAACCTGGTACAAGTTCATCACACCCGGATTTTCAGTTGGACCCGGTGTCAAAAAGACCAAAATAGAATTAAATCTCCAAACTCAGAGACAGCTACCATATATTTCTATTTCAGATCCACCTTTAAAATTATTAATTGACACAGGTGCAAACCAATCGTTTATTAGCCCGGAAACAGTCGAGTTATATTTTCCAAATTTTCCACTAAATTACGATCCATTTGAAGTCACCAATGTGCACGCCGTTAGTAGAAACGATTACTCCATTACCTTACCCAGTTTTACTGAATTTAACGACCCTAACCCGGTTAAATTATTCGTATACCGTTTTCATGACTATTTCGACGGATTGATAGGATTAGATCTATTAACCAGATGGGAGGCCAAAATAGACTTAAAAGACCGCAAATTAATTACACAATTCGCCTCGAACCCAATACGCATGTACAATTCTTGTAATGTCAACCTATACGAGGACATCATACCAGAAAAATCGCCAAAATTAATTAAAATGCCCATTAACACCCCCGACGGCTCAGCATTAGTTAGCGAACAAACTATATGCAATTGCATTATTCACGAATTCCTTACTAACGTAAAAAACAATCGCGGTTACATTGAAATAGAAAACTCTACACCCAACGATATAATATTATCTCTCGACCGACCTGCACATGCAGAATTATTTAATACCGAGTACACTCGCACCGAACAACCACACTCACGCGTATCAGAAGTTATATCGCGTTTGCACACCGAACACTTAGGCCCCGAAGAAAAAGCGAATCTTACCACCTTATGTTCTCGCTATGCGGACGTTTTATATATTGAAGGAGAAACACTTACTTTTACAAATAAAATCAAACATCATATAAAAACAACCGATGAAGTCCCTGTTTACACAAAAAGTCGATACCCGTTTATACACCGACAAGAAGTTAGGGACCAAGTTTCGAAAATGCTTAACCAAGGTATAATAAGATCATCAGACTCAGCATGGAGCTCACCGATTTGGGTCGTCCCAAAGAAAATGGACGCGTCTGGTAAGCAAAAATGGTGTCTAGTTGTCGACTTTCGGAAATTCGACAAAACTATAGATGATAAATATCCCATCCATAATATTAGTGACCAACTTGACAAATTAGGTCGTTGCCAATATTTTACAACCCTTTATTTAGCCAGTGGTTTTTACCAAGTGGAAATTGACCCCCTTGATATTTCGAAAACCGCATTTAACGTCGAACATGGTCATTTCGAATTTCTTCGAATGCCCATGGGACTTAAAAACTCGCCTTCCACTTTTCAGCGAGTTATGGACAATGTTCTCGGAGACCTCCAGAATAACATCTGCCTAATCTATCTTGATGGAGTAGTAGTCTTCAGCACTTCTCTCCAAGAGCACATGGTCAACCTCGAGAAGGTATTCCAAAGACTTCGAGAGTCTAATTTCAAAATACAAATGGACAAGTCAGCATTTCTTAAGCTTGAAACTGCTTATCTCGGACATATCATTAGTGGAGATGGAGTAAAACCCAATCCCGACAAAATTTCAGCTATTGAAAATTATCCTATTCCCAAAACTCCTAAAGAAATTAAACAATTTTTAGGTCTTATTGGCTATTATCGAAAATTCATACCAGATTTTGCTAATTTAACTAAACCACTTACACAGTGCTTAAAGAAAGGTAAAAGGATTACGTTAGACCCCCAGTACATTAGTTGTTTCGAGAAATGTAAAACACTCTTAAGTAATGATCCTATTCTGCAATATCCTGACTTCGAAAAAGACTTCAACCTGACGACCGACGCTTCAAACGTCGCTATTGGAGCCGCGCTATCCCAAGGACCAATTGGATCTGATAAACCCGTATGTTACGCCTCGCGAACATTAAACGATAGTGAACTCAACTATAGCACCATAGAAAAGGAACTTCTAGCCATAGTTTGGGCTACTAAGTATTTTGGCCCATATCTGTTTGGACGAAAATTTAAGATAATAACCGACCACAAACCACTACAGTGGATGGTAAACCTTAAAGAACCTAATTCAAGATTAACCAGATGGCGTTTAAAACTTAGCGAATACGATTTCACCGTGGTATATAAAAAAGGCAGACATAACACCAACGCCGACGCCTTATCTCGTATAGAAATCCACAACGAAGATCTAAATAGCATAGTCGACGAATTATGTTCTCTCATACCGAACCCCACTGATGAACCGCCCACTATTGTAAACTCTTCAACCGAAACCGCACACACTAGTTTAGAACATCCTATATTAGAAATTCCAATCACCGATGAACCCCTTAATAAATACCATAGGCAAATTCATTTCTCCATCGTAAATGACGTCAAAAGAAAACCGCACGCAACAAAACCTTTCGAAACTCACACGCGCATAGCCATTTAGCTCTCAAAATCAAACTTAGAAAACGACGTCATTAATGCGATTAAAGAGTATGTTAGTCCTAAAGTAAAAACCGCCCTTTTAATAACTCCACCTCTTGCCATGTATTCTATTATCCCTGAAATTCAAAAAACGTTCAGAAGTTCTTCACTAAACCTCGTACTTACAAAAATAGAAATAGAAAACGTCAAGGATTACCTTCGTCAACAGGAAATCATTCGCAACTATCATGATGGAAAGACGAATCATCGTGGAATCACAGCATGTTATCTATCTCTATCACGAAAATACTATTGGCCCAAAATGAAAGACCAGATTACAAAATACATCAATGAATGTATTATCTGCGGCCAAGCGAAATACGACAGGAACCCTATCAAACCTCAATTTAATATCGTACCACCTGCAACAAAACCACTCGAGATAGTTCACATGGACTTATTCACTGTACACAACGAAAAATATATCACCTTCGTAGATGTATTCACAAAATATGGACAGGCGCACCATCTCAATGATGGCACAGCTGTAAGCATATTACAAGCTCTTCTTAAATTCTGTACCCATCACGGAGTACCATTAACTCTAATAACGAATAACGGAACCGAATTTACGAACCAACTCTTTTCAGAATTTACGCGGCTTCACAAAATAAACCATCACCGTATTTTACCTCACTCACTGAACGATAATGGGAACATAGAACGCTTTCATTCCACAATACTTGAACATCTTCGAATTTTAAAATTGCAAAATAAAGATGAACCTATAGTCTATCTAATACCATATGCTATAATAGCTTATAACAGTTCTATCCACAGTGTCACAAAATGTAGGCCGTTTGACTTATTAAATGGACATTTTGACCCTAGAGATATATTAGATATAGATTTTACACATCATTTACTACAACAATATAGCCAAAATCATAAGGCTCAGATGAACGAAGTTTATAAAATTATAAACGAATCATCTTTAACTAATAGAACCGCTCTCATAGAACAAAGAAATATAAATCGTGAGCCCGAAATAGAATACACTCCCCAACAGCAAGTCTTCATTAAAAATCCGTTTGCTAACCGTCAAAAAGTTGCACCACGATTTACTCAAGACACCGTCTTAGCAGATTTGCCAATACACATTTACACCTCAAAAAAACGTGGTCCTATAGCCAATTCTAGACTGAAAAGAGGTCATAAAGTTCCCCAATTGTTAAATGATTCTACTGTCACTGACCCTTCGCGAGACAACGCTTCTCGAGACAAATCTTTTAGTTATACTTAGTAATAAATAAGTTTAGAAATAACTAGAATAGAAAATGGTTTTACTCATACATCGAGTATGCACCACTCTAGTATAGATATCAATATGTTAGAATTAATGTTAGGTAAGCTAGAACTCATTTATAACCTAGATGAGATATTAAGAGTACAATTAAAATAGTACTACGAAGCAATCTTCCCCAGTTTACACTTCTCTGATAAATTCATAGTAATGGCTTTTAAATTCCCTGTATTTTTAATATATCCAGAATAGCTATAACACCCGACAGGCCTTTCTACCTTCCTATCCTTACATTGCAATCAACACAGGTACATTCAGGCTGTACATGGAGGCTGAATGCCCGAAGGTTGGGAGTTGGTATCTCTGTAAGAAACTTCGCATCAGATACGCGTCAGCCCAAACTACATCCCACAGCTCATTATAAAACAAGCTTTGCTCATGACTCCTGCCAGTTCAAAACCGTCTCATCAGCTACTGAAGCCCTGGAATAATTAGACGACCGGCATTATGCCGTATCTTTTCCACATTCCACCAAACTAATGGACATACCAAGTAACACTGAAAAACAAGTATCGTTGTACCAAGACACGTAGTCTTGACTCAACAGATCACCGAAGTCTGCACAGCATCCAGAACAAAGTCTGTACAGCATCCTTACATCAAAAGGATAACCACATGACCCACATGGAAATAGCAAAGAATCAGGAAGCCCCAGATAATATTCCAGCGACATTTTCACTCAACGTTCGAAAATGGTCGCAGATCTACGAGGGGAGGTGTTATATATTAATAGTCCAGGCAGACCGCGGATTCAGCAGCAGTTAATATGCATTCATTATTGTACTACATCAGCAATTACGCAAGCAATGCTTCGCCGCCGCCCTATCGCCGGAATCCGAGAGCTGACGCTGCAGTTGTCATCGATTGCATTTACGTAGTTTCATAATAAAATCGTTCATTCCATATTCATACTTCGAATAGGTTAGATTTAATTAGACTTATGTAATTTTATAATTAAATAATTTTATAGTAATTTTGGTTTTTTTTCGATCCTTTGGCTGCCGCTAACGTAATTCGCGCATAAACACTTTTGTTTATAATTAAAAATATTAGGTTGACCGAGCCTCGCTCGGTATATTATTGTTGTAATTTTGCCGAGTTTATAGATATATATTAATAAAACATAAAAATTAAATAATGAAAAAAGATGAAAAATTACAAAAGGAGAATAATAATAACATTGAGATTCGATCCCACGCTGTTTGAATGCCAAAACAAAACAAAAAACTGGACGACTTCCTACCTGAGCTATCGTCACTCATGATGTCAACAGCGAAATTTGAATCCATATTCTATTGAAATTGTATGTCATTGTATTGATTAGTTAAAAACACTGACAAAACAACATTTTCTATAAATAAAACCTAGCTTGATCGATTTTGTGGCCCCGAAACCTCTAAAATATATCTTATATCTTTAAAGGAGCAATTATATATATTTTCAGGATCTCGGCAACGGCACCAACGATTTTGAGGAAACTTGGCATACTAGAGGTTTCGAGGCCAAAAAATCGATCTAGCTAGGTTTTATTTATAGAAAATGTTGTTTTGTCAGTGTTTTTAGCAAAACAATATAATGACATTAAATTTTAAAAGAATATGAATTAAAATTTTGCCGTCAACGTCATGAGTTACGATAGTTCACTTGGTAAGTAGTGCAGTTTCCTTTTTAGTATTGTTTTGGCATTCAAACGGCGTCGGATCGAATTTCGGTGTTATTATTATTATTATTCTGTTTTTGTACTTTTTTATATTTTTAATATAATAAATTCGAAAAAAATACAACAAAAATATGCCGAGCGAAGTTCGGTCAACCAGGTATTATATATATATATATATATATGTGTATATATATATATGTGTATATATATATATATATATATATATGTATATATATATATATATATATATATATATATATATATATATATATATATATATATATATATATATATATATATATATATATATATATGTATACAAGAAATGCTCGTTTAAAGATATAAGATTTCTGGTCGAACTGAATGTCAAGCAATCATAATTACGATGACAATTAGATATTTATAATATTTATATATGTATATTAATTGTTAGTGAAGTACAACTTGCTTAATATGGCTACTTATATAATATAATTAAAAAGAAAATTGAGCAGCAGAAAAATAAATCTAAATGGATTTTGATATTAAGTTTTGACCACTCGGCGACCACTAGTATTTTGAATAATATAAAAATAGATAAGTTACGAAAGATTAACAAAATATTCAAATTTTCAGATCATATAATGGTTTCTAGATAAGGTAAAGTTAAAAATAAGCATATAACACTATAGTTAAAAAAGGAAAACTCAGAATAAAACCCTATACTAGCGTGACTAGCGTGTTACAGTAAATTAAATCTGAATAAAAAAATAATTGTGACATGGAAACCATATTCATTTTATTAGTATGACTTTTTTCTTTTTTTTTTATGTTTGTTACCTCAGAACTTTCGATTGGGTAAACCGATTTTGATACTTCTTTTTTGTTTGAAAGCTGGTGCTTCTCGTGTGGTCCCATTTTAATTTCATCCAGTTTCGACAATGGCATCCATGGGAAAACCACATAAATTTTTAATTTGCATTATGTGCGCGATAAATGGACGAAAACTCAATAACAACGCCAACCGAAGCCGATGATTCTTTTTTAACCGACGGAGGAGAAGGTTGAGAACCTTCTCTTTTTTAAAGTAAATTCAACTTTAATTATTTTTTTTATGTTCGTTACCTCAGATCTTTCGACTGCGTGAACCGATTTTGATGATTCTTTTTTATTTATTTGAAAGCTGGTGCTTTTCGTGTGGTTCCGTTTCAATTTAGTCCAGTTTTGAACGTGGTATCCATGAGAAAACTATTTAAGTCTTAAATTTGCATAAAGTATATAGTACACATGGACGAAAACTCAATATAACACCAACCGATTTCGATGATTCTTTTTATTGGATAGGATGTACTTCAAGGGTAGTTTGATTATAGGATCCATGCTAAAGTAACGGTACTCTTCAATTCTTAGGAGCAAATTATCGACACTCGCCTAAATCTCTTATAGTATCCGGATATTTGAGTCACCTACCGTAATGTTGAATGGCACTGTCTCAAACGAGCAGCACTATTAGTAGGTTGACTTATAGGTAGAAAAAAAAATGTGCACTTCACATTCACTAAAAATCAAACAATAAAAATAATTTTTAACAAAGAAAAACCGACTTCAAACAAAAAACAATTCCCAAACAAATTAATATGCACTAAAAAGCAAAAGCAAAAGTTTTTTGTTTGCAGTCGATTTTTTTTGTTAAAAATTATTTTTATCATGTTTATTTTTTAGTAAAATATTTGTTGGTAAATTTGTTAATATTCAAAAGTGATTTACTTGTAAAATCATTGGTTTTTTCTGCGGTTTACGCTGTACAGTTTTATTATTAACACAGTTTTATCAGTTTGGTATATATGTATCTATGTTTATTTCTATGTAACGAAATATTTGTACGTGATTTTCACTGTCTTCTATAAACGTCGAAATAATTTAAAACTTTGTACCATTAATGACAAAACAACACTTAATATGGTTCCACTATCCTATTACTTTCAGAATTAACATTCTTGAAAATGATTAAAGAAGTCTCGAATGAGTCCTGTGTTGGTATTTTTCATCACTCTCGGAACAAACTGGGGCTAACTAATTTTTACAAACTATTATGAATTATATAGTTGTCCAGAAAAACCATCTGTATTATTTTAATTGTTCTAATTATAAGTTACATTCGATTCCATAGACGGCGTTGTTCGATATAATTACATTGCACTACATCAATTATGGTAAATTAGTTTTATTGTTTTTAAATACGCTTTTATTAGTAAATAAATCTTCTATTAAAGCGTGTTTTTTATTTTGTTAAACTATTATTTATTGGTAATATTTATTTTAAAAATTTTTGGTAGGAGCATATTTTAGGCGCGTATTTTCACACGCTTCGGCAACACTAGATATCTTGTTCCCGGGGTGTCGAAGGGGACAGTACGCGAAAAGGTAACCCGGCCGGTCACAGAAGTCAAGGAATCGGTACCAGTGGTTGGCCCAATGGCGATGGGAGGAAATACTGTAGGTTATGAGGCCGCACGCAGCTTATTTTTCGCCCCGGACAGGTTGGGTGGAGTGTATCCAGACCATAGCCTACAAAAAAATGGAGCATATTTTAATGTCGCACATTACTATCGCAACATGACAAATCAAACAACAGATTTGCTCAGCAGCATTGATAAAGACGATTCTTGAGTATTGCTTGAATGCGGTGGAAAACCACGAAGAATACATGCAACAAATCTGCATTCTCGTTCCGTGTGTGGTTCGCGGCTACATATATAGGAACCGCACAGGTATATACGCGAATCTTGCTCTCTTTATTTTACTACATTACATTAATTTAAGGCAAAAAAATCTCCTTTATTAGAATTATTTTGTTTCTTTTTCTCAGCCCATGTGTCCACTCTCTGTTGGTTATGAGCCTTCTCCAAATCAAAAACAGCCTTACTCTGCTTATTCAGGTTGGCATAGAGTTATATTTTCATTTCTTTTTGATGAAACATCTATAGACGAGGGTGAATCTGATCGTTGGACATCCAAGCATGGCGTTAACGCCACGCTTGGATGTACATTTGTGTCACGAAACTATAACCCGTTTTAGAGTTTTGTACAACCCCATCTAGTGACCCTAAAAATAAATTATTAACCTAAACACATACCTATAGTTTATACTAATGAAAATAAATGTTTATTGAATAAAAAATTATCATTTTCTTTTAAAATGGAAGGAAAGAAGGTAGACCCACCACTCTCCCTTCCTTCCATTTTAAAATAAAAATAGGTTTCCGGAATATGTCATCTAAGACAATTAATTATCATCATTTTCTGGAAAAAAATTCGTAATATTTTATTAATATTTAATGCCATGTTAGTTTCTGGCGTAATCTGTTCTTTTATGCATATATTTAGAATATTTATTTTACATACATAATTACATAAAAATTTTTCATAAACCATAATATATACTTGTACAAAATAATTTCGACGTTTCACATCTGACAGGCGTCCTCAGCGACGGCTCCCTTTTTTTCTTTTGAGGTAATCATTCTCCTCCTCTTATCTAAATTACATGGCATCGACTCTATATGTACTCTTCTTTCATGGAACATATTGCTATAGTTATGGCAATGGTTTTATGACCGGCCCCCTGCATGATGCCAATCTGCCTTAGGAATTTTTTTTTTTGTTGGGACTAATCCCACCACACATTCCCACCATTGTAACTCCTGTAAGCCAGGATCCACAATGGTCTCCATAAATGACACCGAGGTTTGACCCTCAGGCAGTCCCGGGATATGATTTTAATTGTCTTGGGACCCGCAACAAATTTAATTAGAAAAGATTAAAGAGGAGGAGTTGGAAAGAGAGATTCCACTTCCCTCCCAGGCAAAGCGGGAGACAGGAAAACAAAATGACTAGTCAGCCAATAAGTAAACAGGAGTACAGCTACGATAGCGCAGCAGTACGGCACCACGGATACGGAAGAGCTTAACGGGGCCTATATGTGAGCGTTAAGATTGATTGCTACAGTAGGTATGGCAGAAACGCATGAACGCACGGAAATTTTCTCGAGTTGCTACAAGGTCCGTATAGTATACTACCCCACAGGTGACTTGCAAACTGTTTAACATAAGGTTACGCTCGTTTCGCCAGAGATCGCACTCCCAGAGAATGTGATGTGCTGATTGTTCATACTCGTGGTCAGATGTGGAACATTGACATAATGGTGATGGTACGAGTTTAAAAGAAAATAATTTACTTTTAAAGTTGCCATGGCCAGTTAAAAATTGGGCCACGAAGTGGTCAACCTCCAACCACACCTTCTCCAGGCGCTCCCGGATGCATGGAAAAAATAGATAAAGATGACGACCTTTCGATGATGAATCCCATCTTTCTTGCCATTCAGTTAAAAGTTCCTCATAAACAATGGATTGTGGTGCAAACAATCTAGCAATTTTATTTCGGTCGCGCGGTAGAAGGAAATCTGTATTCATAGTTTCCTTTGTGGTGTAATACATTGACGCTCGTCTCTGAATCTCCAAATCAACCGGAAGTACACGCGCGAGTACTGGTAAGGCCTCGGTACTAACCGTTCTATAGGCTTTACATAAGAATATTAGGGCCAATCGTTGGCTCTGTAGTAATTTAAGGCGAGCCGCCCCTATGGTGGCCCTATCGGCCCATACAGGTGCAGCGTAACAAATACACCCCAAATATGTGGCCATGTATATGGTTTTAAGTGTATTAAAACGAAGGCCCCAAGTAGATGTGGATATTCTAGTAAGCGCGTAGAAATTCCGTTTCGCTTTTTCGCCTACAGTTTTAATATGTTCAATAAATGAAAAATTTTTTTCTAAGACTAGGCCGAGATAGCAAACTGATTCTTTCTTTTTGACAGTCATATTATTGAATTTTATACGCGGCGCTGATTGTAAATGTCCTTTTAATAAAAGATGATATGTTTTTTGTGGTGCGAAGGCAAGCCGGTTTCGTGTACCCCAATCGAATATATCATTGAGGCATGTTTCCGCTAATTTCTCTAAACCATCCCTTGTGTTCGATTGTATAAGTAAAAGTCCGTCGTCTGCATAGCCGATCAGTAGACAATTTTTCGGTAGAGGTAACTCGAGAAAATCGTCAAAACCTAAATTCCATAGATATGGACTTAATACCGAACCTTGAGGGCAGCCCATCGTCAGTGGTTTCGACACAGCATGGTGACCAAGTTTCAATTTAGTCGAGCCATTTAAAAAGTACGACTGTATGATTTGGTAGATATTTCTATAGCAACCACGAGCCTTTAATTTAAGAAGTAGCATTGGCCACCAGGCGTTATCGAAAGCACCTGAGATATCCAGGAAGATACCCAGTACGTATTTAAAAACGGATGCGCTAATGACACTTCTTACCGCAACGGCCGCGTCGATAGTTGATTTGCCGTGAGTGAAGCCAAATTGTTTATGATTGAACGTTGGTCCACCCGGCAATAAACGAGGAACAATGAGACGTTCTAAGAGCTTGCCTAATGAAGGCAGTAAGGTGATTGGTTGATATGACTTCGGGTCGTCTGGTGGCTTATCACCGCCTTTAGGAATTATACGTATATAACCGCGCCGCCATATACGAGGAAAAATGCCTTCAGTTATGCAACGATTAAAAATTATTAACATTGAGTCGCCCGATGTTCGACTAGCTTCTTTGATCATTTTATTTGATATGTTATCTTCGCCAGCAGCCTTGTTGAGGGGAAGAGTTCTAACGGTATTCATAAACTCGGCAAGAGATGGAAGGTCAGACATAGGCGAGAGAGGTGGCTCGGCGGCCCATGCACGTATTTGTTTATGATGTTCGCTGTCGACTGAGATGTCATCGTCTGGGATTAACGTATTTAATAAAACTTCCGTGGTCTCCTCAATACCCGTAGTGTGTTTACCGTTCACTTTAATGTTTTGTATGTACGCTAAGTCGACTGATCGATTCGCTTTAAACTCGTGATATAGTGGAGACCATGGACCTTCACTTTCTAATCTTTCCACAATCTTATTTAACAAAGCGTCTTTCGATTTTTCTACTGCAATCCGGTAGCGAGACCTGGCAGCTTTCAGTACAGATAGAGATTCATCAAAGGCCCTTCCTACGTTAGGTGACTTTTTAAGTTTATTATGCTTCCTGCGCGCCCTTCGAAAGCGTTTGCGGAGTTCCACTAGGTGATTGTTCCACCAGTCACATCTCTTAGTATTAGGCAGGGATGTTCGGCCTAGGGCTACATCAGCACAGTATATAAGAGAATGTGACATTAGTTCAGCGCCTTCTTCTGCGGTTAATTGTCTACGAGTGAAATCCCTGGCACACGAAGAAAAGAGAGAACTGAAAAATTCCCAGTTTGCGCCTTTAGATTTGTATCTAAAATTATAACTTTGTCTGGGAGGAGCCTGCAACAGTCTCGATCCAAATTCATACACGATCAGGCGATGATCACTACATGACGCGTCCGGAAGAACGCGCCACCTATTCAAACGGACGTCTGCACTTGAAAGCGTGACGTCAATAGAAGATTCGCCCAAAGGGCTGCAAAAAGTTGGTGGTGCATCGGGTGTATTGTGGATGGACAGATTCATCTCAGCGATGAAATCTTCTATAGCACACCGTCGGTCCGTATCGGTGTATCTAAATTTGCCATACCAGAGAGTAGATGACGCATTCACGTCAGCTCCTATAATTGTTTTACGGCCCGTAAGAGACCGCAAGACAATAGGAATGCCTTAGGAATGTAATTGTTTACCTGACGGCGTTAGTGCGCCTTCAAATTTGCCGCAAAGTGCCGCGCGGCGGCAGTGCGTCTGCAGCGCTGCAGCCGCGCTGCTGTCGCTGTGTTTGAGAATCGTAGTACAACATAGTTTCACGATGAACTCTGACGAAAAAACTCTGCTCTACTTGTACAAAAAAATACCTGCGCGCATCACTAGTCGATCGATGAATTGATGCGCGGTTGCTGTGCGGGTGTAGCGCTGCAACTGCGCGTTGTTTATTTATATAGATTTACAAAGTAGCGCGGCCGCAGCACTGCAGACGCGCTGCCACCGCGCGGCACTTTGCGGCAAATTTGAAGGCGCCCTTAGATGGAATAATAACTTTTTAACGTTTATAACTTTTAGTCGTCTTATACGACACTCACAAGCAACGTAAAGGTTGATAGTATTCGTAGCCGCCACCACACTTTCTTTTGTAGTAATATTATCTCATCATCATCGTCATCTTCGCAGCTCACATACGTCCCACTGTTGGGCTTGAGCTTCCTCAACAATGGGAGGTAATTTGACTTACAATACCATGCTGGTCAGACATGTTGGTATAGGGTTTCATTTCGAGATTTCCTTCTATTGCACAGATGTTATGTGCATATTATATCCCATAGTCGTCTTTTACGACATCGACAGGCAAAAAGGGAGTGCATTGTATCTATTCTTACTTCGTCACCACACGGAAGTCGGATCGAATCAGATCGGATGTAATCTAATTTTCTTTGATCAATTGCTATGGTATTTTCGTAAAAAGAAGGTATTATGGCTTATTTCGTCAGCATGCGACTACTAGAGGCCCTAATAATAATAAGTGTAGAATAAATACTTTATTCTTCCCCATTACAGTTAATATCTCAGATAATGTAGCAGTTTAAGTATAGATCTTAAATGCTATCAGCTATGGATATAATTCTTACGTGGGAATATTAAAAATATATTTTGATTCTGATTAAATTATATTCAAAAGCCCCCGCGATAAAAGGATTTATTATTTCCTACAGGATACTGTCATAAAAAAGAATAATAAAAAAATTCATTGAATTTTTATATCTTTCGTATTTACCGCAGTCATCTCACGTAACGTGATGTAGTTATTGCAATCCATAAGCTTGTATGACTTTTATTTGTATTCAAGTCATATCTATATTATATACCGGTTTTTACATATGTATACAATATACATACATATGTGACTGAACTCCTCCTAAACGGCTGGATCGATTTGAAATTCTTGACGTATATTGAGGTGCGGTCTGCGATCCAATTAACGGCATTCTATTTTAATTTCGTGTTGATATATACCTACTTATATGCATATTTTAAGGCGGGTTTAAAAAACTATAATGAATAGAATATTACTTGACTTTTTCTCCTTATAATCATCCTCCCGTGCGATGACGGGTTAAGAAGTCGTAAAATCTGAGTGATTATAAAAAATGGTAACAGCTTTCTAACTTGTAAATCCACTTGCGATTGTCGCCTGCTAAGTGTGACAATTGTAGTTTTATTTCCTTTAACGATGCCTATGTTTAATGTGTAGATTGCTATCTTCATCATCATCATCATTTTGCTCTAATCACAATTATTTGTCAGATGGTGTCCTCTCTCTGTTCTTGCGATCGTGTGCAGGTACGTGCGTAAGCAACCATGCCCCGACTAGACATGCACCATTTGAAACCGGTTGGAAGACTTCGACGGTCCGAATATCGAACCGAGGACTTTTCAGTCGGATTGTCCAAGCGGCTTTGGAGTTCAGTGGGCCTCATCCCGTTAGGTGGCCAGCTTGCAGGGTGATCTCTATTTAAGGATATAGGAGTAAAATTGGAGAGACTGCTAAAATTGCAGCCTATATGTGTTATTGTTTTAGGTCTGTTGGTTTTCAGGCGAACATTTTCCAATTTACCGCGCCACTTCTCCAGCTTCTTCTCTATACTTTCGGGTATGCCGGAGAAGTAGCGCACATCTTTTACAACGAGAACAATATCATCAGCAAATAGCATCCACCAGGGCGTGTCTGTCTGTATCTCCAATGTTAAAGTATAAATGAGAAAGAGATGAGAACTTAATGTAGACCCTTAGTGCAGATCCATCTCGATACTGAACTCGTCGGAGTCACTAGCAGATGAATTTATACACGATCTAGATCGTTGGTACATAAACCAGATAACCTAATACATCTCCTAGGCACACTTTTCTCATTTAGTGAGCACCTCAAAACAGTTCTCAGTATTCTGTCATTGGCCTTCTCGAGGTTGACGAATACCATGTGCAACTTTCTGTGCGCACCAAGATATATTTCGCTCAGTTAGCGCAGTGCAAATATAACACCCGCTATTCCGCGGCTGTGTAAAATTGAACTGTTTTTTGGTTGATCTCACTTCTCACGCAATTGCTTCTCAATCACTTTTCACACATTTTTATACTATGTCATACGAGCTTTATTCCCCGATAGCTGCTACAGTCATGTACATCACTCTTACTTTTAAAAATGTACACTAGTAAGTCACCAAATATCGTCCCCTTTTTATAAAATAATAATATTACCAGTAAAGTAATAAATAAAACGTCGAATTTTAAGTAGAACATTTGTTTATTATTTTAAATTATCAATAGGTCGTTAATTTTGTTACTATTTCTACAAAAATAGATTTAAGAAAAAAGTAAGAATTCTAAAAAAATATTATTGGGCACCTAATTCCGTCCCCAGACGATATTGAGATCACAATAATCAGTACGCAAACTTAAATTATACTTTCACCAATAATAAAGTAAGTAATCATAATTGTAATATCTAATCAGATTTTTATTGATGATTGGTATAGGTTAACTAATTTTAACTTGCCAAACAAATCGTGAATGGGGATATTTACAATTTGTTTATTACGTACAGCTTCAAAGGTGTTTTTCATAAATCTAATAATGATTTCTGATGTTTACACGAGCATTACACGTTGTAAATAAAACTACGAATTTTATCGCGTTTGAATATTATTTAAATCTATATTAAAATCAATTGTACAACTGACGAATGATAAAGTGATCTAAATATCGTCCCGGGGGGGCGATATTAGGCTCACGTAAGGAGACGATATTAAGTATTGACAATGGTATTTATGTCATCCATTTAACGAAAAATATATGTTAGAACAAAAAATGTGTATGAAATTATAATGGTTTGAAATCTGAGCAAATTTTTTTGCAAATAATTTGTTTTTAGTAAGAATTAAAATGGGACGCGGTCGCAGCCTTCTGCGAGACAGTGATCTCGCGGAAGGAGGCGGCGGATCGCCTGTGTGAGGAGCGCAGCCTCGATGAGGAGATCCGGCGCCGGCGACTGGGGCGGCGTAGGCGCAACTACCTGCGCCTCTTGCCGCCCTAGCCGAGGCCGCGGGTGACGTGACCGGGGATTAGTCCGTCACCCGCCGAGAGGCCGACCGCGTGAGGAAAGACCGACGTCCTCCCCGAGGGGGGGACGTTGGTCGATGGGAGGGTACCTCAATAGGGGGTATTCCGTCGGGCCGACCACTGATGTCAAGTAACCCTGCTCCGGTGGTCGGCCCAACGACAAAGGCGACGTGGTTTTCGGGTGGGTTGCGGGAGTTGCGTGCTTAAGCCCCTCTGTCGCCCCGGACGGAGTGGTGCGAAGGCGCGCCAACCGCAGCCCACCCACAAAAAAAAAGTAAGAATTAAAATATAATATTTAAACAGTACTAACAGTATTTCAGTCGAAAACTTATCATGAACAGTTTTTCTTTTTTTTTAGTTACTTAACCCTGGAGCGACGATCCACCACCATAATAGATAAACTAGGTGGTGTTGTTTAGGAAAATAAAAACAGAGGGGGACGATATTAAGTTCGGGGACGAAATTACCGACTGTACCTTATACTAATGCATCATTCGCTAAAGAATACTTCACCTTGCAGCATTTTTTCGTAGAATACAATCAGCAACATATATTCATTCTCTTCCAAATCCATTCTCTGGATTACCGTCCAGCCCTACCGGCCCTTCCATTATTCATACTTGTCACTACATTTTTTACCTTATTTATTGCTATTTCTCTTATTAGACTGACGATATCTAACACATCTTTTCAATAAACATTCTATTCCTTTTTTAATCTTTCAAAACACTCCTTCTAACGCTCTACGCTTCTAAGTCCTAATATCATATAAACCATAACATTAAAAATTTTAAGTAACCACCGACACAAAAAAAGAACGAATTTAAAACAGAAACATCATTTTCTTGCCATCAGGAGACAGAACAGAACTGGTTAAGATGACTCCAATGAGCCCAAAGTTGAGGCATTTACATTAGTAAATTCTGGCAATCCAGGCCATCGAGAATTTTATCTCCTACCTTCGAATTCCATCATCAGAGTAGCTCTATGTAATCATCAAACAAAGGTGTTTCAAATGTAATCTTATAACATTTGTTTGAAAGTAAAGTTAAGCATCTAAGATCTGTAAGGCAGTTAACAATAAGAGCTAATGAACTTGAAAAGCCTGAAAAGATATTCATAAGTTGTATAAGTTGTATCTAAAAACCATTTCGAATGCGATATTTTTCAAATAAAAAAAACGCATCATAATTGATCCTTTCATTAAGAGCTATGATGCCATAGACTGCTTTATGGTGCCAGAGAGGTGAGGGTACCCGAAAGAGTGTTCCGTCAGGCCGACCAGTGAGGACAAGGAACTTGGCACTGGTGGTCGGCCCGACGACGAAGGCGACGTGGGTACGGGTGGGTTACGGGCCCGCGCGCCGTCCTTTTGTCGCCCCGGACGGAATAGATAGCGTGTGCGCTTACCATAGCCAACCCATAAAAAAAAATGGTGCCACAGACTGACACACAGATACACAGAGATGGAGGCACATACAGACACCTTAAACTTGTCACACCCATCTTTTTACTGTGTTGATTATAAAGATCTTATTTCAAAGTCTAACAGCCTAAAATTCTACGTTAACAAAAATTACAAATATTTGTAGATTCTCGTTTGAAAATGTATACGTCATGAATTTTTCTTATGTGTGTTGTATTACACGTTTTCATTGTAATGGATAAAGTTATAAGTAGGCTGAGGAGTAATAAACATCGGCAATAATACTCCTCGCAGGAATAACATGAAAGGAAGGAGTTTGTTTTTAACAAAACAATTTACTCTGAACAGCTTTTAACTTATATTATTTATCTGTCTTGTGTGTAAGGAAGATAAAGACCGAATAAAATCATATAATAATATGTACTCGCTTTTGTATTTATTGTAACGTAAATATATATGAAACTGTACTGCACTGTGTGGTGAAAGTTACGAATACTACCACCCACTGGATGTCATAAAAGACGACTAAGAGCTTTACATAGACGCCAACAACATCTGATGTCGTATGGTTAACGATTTCATTCGCAAAAGGTTAAAAGTGTTGCCAATAACTTCTGAAATATGCACGACGAAAGTAGAGTTCGTATTGAGTCATCACCAAATAATTGGAATAAGAGAAAGATAATGATGAATATGAAACTGCCGAGTTTATTTGTTTGAAAATGCTAATTTTATAGTCAGATTGCAGAAGTACGATAGTAATTAAATCTTAATATATATGTCGCAGCGTCACTACCTCTGGCGCCATATCTTAATAGTTTTTAAGAATTAATCGATTACGGAAACGTCAGGTATATACTTGGGTGTTTTTGATACAACGTTGGCAATGATTTTTGATGTTTGTCGTTTGACCGTTAAAGTTTGAAATAATACCGAGCTTTCTTTATTGAGAGCGGTCCGTTGAATACTCGGTTGAGTGCGAGACACGAGAGCGCTCGGTCGTTGTTGCTGGCGTGTTGTATCAAATATACCGCGTTTCCCTAACTTGTAAGTTAGCTGTCGGTATCCGTGTAATTAGTGGTTATGATAGAAAAGTGTTAACGCTAATTGTTGAATACAGTTTTAAATTAGCCATCCGAAGTGTTATTTTATTCCACCGCGATGTGTGACCGACCTGATAGTGATACAGCACGGCCCCGCCCACCACTCGATATATATATATATATATATATATATATATATATATATATATATATATCTCTCTCTCTCTATCTATCTATGTGTGTGTAATAACTTATACTATACTTAGCGGCATACTTTGTTTGGTAATAAGCGGAGCGGAGCAGTGACTATAAATGTTAGCGAATCGGGCAGAAGAGTATTATTAAAATAATTGAAAACCGCGTATTAAGAGATTAATGCACTCGTTATTGTCGCTGTTTTCTCGCTGTTTAGTGTGACGCATTAAGAATACAATTTACCACCCTCTATCCCATGGGTGTGGTAAAAAAACGACGGAATGTAATATGCATATCAAATATATGTAAGAGAAGGATAACTCGAAATAAAACCCTATACCAATCCGTCTCACACCAGCGTGGTATAGTAGATTTATTTTTCTCCCTTTGCATAGGATGCTCAAGCCCACCAGTGGGACGTATATGTTGTATGTGTGTCGTATATGCTGTGATGAAAGAATGATTGAAATGTTATCTTATCAACTGTTACGATGACAAATTACTATTGACACATTTGTGATTATTCTAATATATTTTGGATTACAATTTGTGTTAATCTAGACAAACTACGCAAATAAAACTACTGGCATAACTAAATTTATAAATTAACTCTTTCGAAATTTATCTAACTACTGTAAGCAATTGAAGATAGGTAGATAGAGAGAAAATAATTAAATTAATTATGTATTAGTTAGCGATTGGCTCAACCACCTCGTTGGTCCAGTGGTTTTTGTATTTAATTATAAATATCCACTGACAGAAATAGCGTCAAGCTTTACTTTTTGTTATTAAAAATTCCTTGTAGATAAGTGACTGAAATTTGCGTGAGATGACGGAGTAAGTACAACTTCCACCCCTCTCTTGCCCGTGGGTGTCGTAAAAGATAACTAAGGGAAATAATACGCATATAACATATATGCAAGAGAAGAAAAACTCGAAACAATACCCTATGCCAATACGTTTGTTTGACCAGCGCGGTATAATAGGTAAATTTTTCTCCTACAGGAAAGGAGGCCCGGGCCCAACAGTGCGACGTATATGGGCTGAGATGATCATGTTGACGACATAAGTGACTTCTATCTATATAAAAATGTGAAATAAAAATAAAGGTAATTAACATTTTTTCCGTTAGGCGTGGTATGACCGCATTCCACCCACACCCTCTTGGAGTGCAGAAAGCTGGTGTGGTATCTCATAAACTGCCATTTTACATCTCTTCACTAATACAACGAGTCACTGCAACTAAATTAAATTAATTAAGAAATTAAATTTCTTGACGTTGGTGTAAGATAACTAATCCAAGCAATGAATCCAATGAATTAGGCTGAAATGAAGACCTGGTATGGGACAAGACAAATGATTTGATCAAAATATAAAAGAATAATAACAATAAATGTTATTATTATTAGAATCTGTTGTGGGTCAAGGGCAAGTGATCGGATAAATAAATATTTAAAAGGTATTAAATAATAGTTAATAAATTTATAGTATAATCTTGGTTTTTCTGTTCAATAAACAATACTATCAGTACAATCTTAACAATATCTTAGAGGCAAGAGTGTACATAAATTTTGCCTGAGGTGTCATTTTGATTTTCATGGAATAAGAAGCGACAAATTTATTGCTGTAATTATTCCTGTCTACCGGTTCCGACTGTTTCAAATTCAGTGAAGTTATTGAACCTAATTGGAGACCTAATTGGAAATTGCTTTGTTTCCTTTCCTTTAATTTTTAAAATAAATTATCTAAGTTATTTTTGTAGCCTGAATAAATAGTATGGGAGGAACCCTGCTAGGGTATACTATTAATCACTACAAACAAAACCCGTATTTACCTTACGCTCAATTCAAGCTATAATTACTTTTCGTTATATGGACTATTATAATCATTTTCCGTTACCTCTGAAAGCTTTTTTATTGTTGCACTAATAAAAGCGATGAGGCAGAAGAATTTTATGCAAGGGAATTTGCGTAGGTTTAAGAATATGCATATATTTAATTCTTTCATACTTGCACGACCAGATTCGTGACTAGTTTTGATCTATCAACTATTTGTTAGCCTGACCTCTACTGAAGTAGGCCCACTTTGAAAATGATGACACCAAAATAGACATGATTGGTGCATCGCTTGATAATGTTGATCTGCCCAGGAGGGCGATTCTGGCTACTGCACTTGAGCTCACTTAGTCTGTACTAGTCCTTTTTTTTAAGGGTGGACCATGGTCAGCGCACCCGGCTCCATCCGGGGCGAAAGAGGACCGGCGCGCAGCCCCATGACCCACCTGGAGTACGTCGCCTTCGTCGTTGCGCCGACCACCGGTGCAAAGTTCCTTGTTGTCTGTGGTCGGCCCGATGGAATACCCCCGCAGAGTACCCTCCTCTCGACGTCCCCCCTCCCGGACGTCGGTCGCCGTCGCGCGGTCAATCTCTCGGCGAGTGATGGACTACATCCGCGGTCCAGTCACCTGGTTTATTACTAATCCTACGGGGAAGTCTTATTACACAGTATCTATACTTTATAGAATTTCTTTTAATTGACATTATTGAATTTATTACTGAATATATGTAAACTATTATTAAATTGTATAGAAAATCATTAACTGAACATGGTAGTTTTACTAATGGCTTCACGGGCTGCTTCAAAAAAATATTATTTTAATAATATGTTTTTAAAATTTAAATGCTATACAAATTGCCGTCCTGATACATAAAATATTTAGACACCTGGGTAGCGTGCCAAGCCACAAGTAAGTTCAAGGAAAGAGTACTGATGAGCCGCAACGTGTATATGTGTATCCTTTTAAAACTCAAAACTATTCAACATTAGCACATCAATTTCAAGTCAAATGTTGGGATTCAATAAATCATAATTTATTTGCTTTAAATAATCATATACATAATAATTGGAGTTAAAATATATTTTTATTGTAAAAATATTTTACCGTAGAAAAAGGAAACAAGAAATTCTGTTTTAAATTGACCTAAGAATATTACGCTCTTTGAGTAAATACATTTTAAGATTGTCTCCAGAACTTGGAACCCATTTCGATCTCAAGTCTTTTATTGGTGAATTTGATAACCTCAGCATAATTATTATATTATTGAACTTACATTTTTTCCATTTTCATATTTGTTATTGGGTGGGATTTCTTAGTGTTCTTATATTGAGAAAGAATGTCATACGGCATATTACTGTGGGGTTGCTCCGTGGAATTGAATAGAATCTTTGTTCTACAAAAAAGGGCTATCCGCGCGATTTATAATTTAGACCCAAGAGTATCACTAAGAGAGAAATTTAAAGAAGTGAATATTGTGACGTTATATCTCAATATTTATACGAAAATGTATTATATGTAAAAAAAATATAGGTAAATTTGAAAAATATAGTGACATTCATCGTGTAAATACCCAGAATAAGGACAAATTAGTTGTACATAGTACTCGTCTTCAACGAGTTAACAGGTCTTTCATGGCGCAAAGTTTACGCTTTTACAACAAATTACCGAATAATATCCGAGATATGCCAGTGAATAAGTACAAAAAAGCAATCAAGAGTAGACTTTATCTAAAAGGTTATTATAAAATCTCGGATTAACTTGATGATAACTCGCACTGGCAATGAGCAGCTCCTCATACGAGAATTTCCTCATAATTTTAATGATAGAAATTACGCACATGTTTATTTTATTATTATTGCTACTATAATTGTAAAGCGTAGTGTGTTTTGCCAAACGAATTTTTTTATTGGGTCTGTGTTTTATGTTTCTGGCAAATGGTATTGGTCATGCTCACTGAAGGGTTTGCTTGCGGTAACTACGAGGAGCGAGTCACTCCCTTCCCTCCATTATGGTTGAGGGGAGTGATGGCTGCTCTAGCGGTTGACTCGTGATCGGGTGCCGCTTGCGGGATCTGGTCAAGCCATAGTCTCATCATTATATTTGTGATTATTATTATATTTGTGAATTGTATTATATAATATTTCGAATGGCATTACACTGGAACTATTAATAAGCATGTTGTAAGATGTTGTTATTGAAGTGAAATTAGAAAAATTAATAAAAAAATAGACAATCCCATTGAGTTTCTTGCCGGATCTTTTCAGTGCGGTCGCGTTCCGAACCGGCGGTAATTTTAAGAAAAAAATGTAAAAAAATTACAATATGTAAGTGCCCCCGCGGGGTTTATACATAATAAATGATTTAAATTTGAATATTTTTCACACATATTTAAAATAATGTCAGATAATTTGCGAGTCTTTATTAAGCTACTAAGTACAAATTTATGTTTTATTTTAAATCGTATATAAAAATAAATCACCAAAACGTATGTACGTATAACTTCCGATCGACTTCACCAAATTGGACAATTATTTTTTTATTGTGTTTATTAGGCAAAGGTTTGTATAGAAAAGTTTAAAAGAAAAACGATCATTTTTATAAAACCAGACTTTTTAAATCTCACGAAAAGTGAGTTGTTCAACCAGCAGTTGACAACTTCAAATAAACAGAATTACCGCTTCTTTGACAGATCTCCGGACTGCATGTAGACGTATACGGAGGTCCTACACCCGCAACCGACATCGTCACTGCGACGCTAAGCGGGAGGATCAGCTGTACGAGGCCTACCGCAGTACGCGGTCTACCTTCAGGCCGGCTCTCCATCCTGTCAAGGACGTCAGTCGGCAGGAGACGCTGGTCTCGAATGTGATGCCTGGGGTTTCCTCTATGATGCCGCGCTAAGTAAGTTTGTTGATCGAGACTAGATTTTCAGCTATTTAGAAAATATTCATGAAAACGAAAGCAAAGTTTGCTGGGGCAGCTAGTATTTTATATTTTCTGATATTTACGCGATTATTATAAATATGTAAGGTAAAACTATTTCTACTGATTTTATTCCCTTTGTATTTGCTTTTTGCTTGTCTAACGTTGCAAATACTTTCACTACTTCAAAGCGTGCATGGGAAGGCTCTTCTCTGGTCCTCTAGTGATCGTGAATACTGAAAAGTATAGCGTTAAATCCTCCAAAAAAGTTTATTTCATTATGTATGTATGTACTCGTAGGTGTTATATACACTACGTCCAATCAAAAGGCGGGCGCGCTTGACCAATTCTGTGACGCTGCTTTGTCAAAAAAGGGTTATGGAATGAAATGAGAGATTTCATTTCATAACTATATTTCAGGGATAGAGTTTTGTAATAAACTGTGGTTGGTCTTTATGAGACCGAGTATATCCCGTCACACCCTAATGTGCCACAGTCTAATTAAAATTAGTAAAATACTTAACAGTAATAGAATTCTTATGGTAAAATAGAAAATTGGATTAGAAACTTGAACTAATTTGAAAGTTTAACGTTTTAACAACACGAAAATGTTATTCGGGCGAACGCAGAACGTGCTTAGAATAAATTATACCTATGGCTTTAATTAATTTGGGAATGGGATTGATATTACCTACTAAGAAATATAAATGATGAAGAGAACTCATTTGTTTAATTTATAAAACTGACTTATTTAGTGTAGAAACCAAAGATTTTCATATATATCTACTTATATATAAATATGTATGTTATAATCATAAAGCAAACAAATGTTGAATCATACTTAAAAAAATCTTACTCATTGTTATAAATATATACTATTATGGCATAACCATGAGATTGATTATTGTAGGATTTCTTATATTATCTTATAAGTGGTAAATCTACTGAAATCATCGCGAAGAAAATATATATATATATGTATATATATATATATATATATATATATATATATATATATATATATATATATATATATATATATATATATATATATATGTGTATATATGTATATATATATATATATATACATATATATATATATATATATATATATATATATATATATATATATATATAAATAGCGGCATACTTACTACTTAACGTTATAAAAATAAAAGGTTTTCTTGGTTGTTCTTTCTCTTGCCACACAAAAACTAGGTGATGGATCGATCCGAAATGCCTTTTTATAGTATTTCTTAGACAATAAATAGTTCAGTAGACTTAGAAAGTTAGTCAAAGATTCGAGGGTCTATAATAATAATTCTATTCTATATTATAAAAGATACGCCACGGCTTTTTTATTACAATATGACATGCATTGTCGGATTTTTTTTTAGAAAGGCAATGGATTATTGTAAGTTATTGCATTATAGAGCTATGGCCAGTTAAAAGGGGTAAAGGGGGTGTAGTGTAGATATTGTATTCTGATAAAACTTGTCAAACACATTAATACCATAGCAGCGAGTACTTTAAAACTAAATATTTTATATTCTTGTCTTTTTCAATCAGTCGTTGCCTTGGTATTTATTTTTAAGCCTCAAACACACTTCACAATGTAGTTTTGAGGTTAAAAAACTTAAATATCATTTTGTGATTTAGTGACAAAAATTGTCGAAGGTATAATAAGATTTATACATGAATAGATAATGGATAGCGAAATATCGAAATAATTAAAATAGAAATACCTATGTAATCGACTGCAAGGGGAGGACACAGTGGATGTTTCACTAACTTCTAGTTAGCTGTTATTAATATACCTAACTTGCGTCTATTTACGTATTGTCTTAAAATTTTTATATATATCATCATCATTTCAGCTCACATACGTCCCACTGTTGAGCTCAAGTCACCTCCACCATAGGAGGGAAATTGACCTACTCAACCATGCTGGTCAGACGTGTTGGTATAAGGTTTCATTAAGAGTTTTCCTTCTCTTGCATAAATATTATATGCATATTTAATTATTTAGTCGACCTTTACGACACTCACGAGCAAAAGAGGGGAGGTAAATTGTATTCTTACTCCGTTACCACACGGAAGATATTCATACATATGTATATAAAATAATAAAAGCATTTTAATGAAATCTAAGTAATAAAAATGTTTCAAGAGTAAAAATATATTTGGCCAAATTGAAGGCATAAAATATACCTTATATGTCAGCTATACTTAAAATAGATACTAGCTGTCATTTATGTTTTGCTTACGTGATTTACGAGTATGAGTCATTAAATCCACCGAAGGCGGATGACATGTTGTCCAGAGTCTATTTCGAAGAAAATTTGTTATTGACTGTGGTTTCATGTGAAATTCAGTTTAATTATGCATCTATTTCACAAATGAATTAGCACAAAAAGTGGAAATGCCAGACCGCATTGCTCAACGAAGCGGTAACCGCTGGGCAAGAAAGGTTCTCGAGTAGTGACCATGTATCAGACGCCGTAGTGTATGACGCCCTCCCACTAGGTGACCCAACGACCTGGTGAAAGTTGCTGGGCGTTGTTAGATACAAACAGCATAGGAGCGCACTTTATGGCGAAACATCATGGAAGCCTAAGTCCAGCAGTGGACGGCGATAGGCTGAATGATGATGACGACAATTTGACAAATTATTTAGTCAGCTAAGAGAGCATATATTCTAAGTCTAAATTTTAAACTATTGTAGTTCAAAATGCAACATATGTTTAAAATATATGGTGTTCTGTGTTGCGACTGACATACTGGGAGCAAGCCACGTAGAACTAGCTATGAGAATAACAGTTTGACTTTAGATCGATATCAGCAGACTTTTTTGTCTGTCGCTAGGATTACGGTAATTGCGAAATTAACACTTTACGGAAACAACAAGCATTTTAATGTAAGACAAACAATATTATTTGATATAAATAATTATATTAAGATATTAATAAAATAGTAATTATATATAAAAGAAATTATAATATAACTTGCTGGGCCAACAGACGCTGCTCTATTAAAATCTAAAAAATGCAAGGAATTTGCGTTGAAATAGACCGCAGTGCCACTTACCGGATCCAATTATTAATTTAAATCATTCTTAAATCCACTAGGAGACACCTAGAAAATTATCAAAATCGTGTTTAAATATTTAGGGAGAATTCAGTCACATACATACGGAAAGCCGAATTATATAATAAATTTATTTAATTCCTTATTTTGTTAGTGTCAATAAAAAACTTAAAAGCTAGTGTTAATAACATTAACATACCTACTAAATTAAATTAATATAATAAATAAATAATTAATATAATAAATCTTTATAAGATTATAACGCTGTGTGGCGGCGTATACGAATATTATCAAATCTTACATTGCTCATGAGGGTCTTATAAGAGTAGGTATCTACTAAAAGATTCAAATAGACCTAAGCCAAATTTATCTGATACCGTCTGGTCAACCATTACAATCCCAAGGGTTGATGTCAGGCAGGTGGCTAGTCATATTTCAAAACCTTTTCAATGTCTATGATGTAATACATATTACGTCGACCCCAAGTAATTCAGATATGAACAGGGTGAGTAATTGGGATAAGAATTGAATAATTGTAAAAGCTTTATAATTTTATTTTAATTTTAAAATGGAAGGACCTCGAAATTTCCTTATTTTCTAGTCCTAGTATCGATCAAAGCTGTATGATAAGGCTGTGTGACACCGACCAAAGCTGTGTGAGGTCGATCAAAGCTGTGTGAATTATTGATTACCGTGGGAAAGTGGTGGGTCTCCCTTTCTTCCTTCTTTCCATTTTAAAATAAAAATAAAAATGGATTGTCGCTATGTATGGCCTAATTCAATCAATTAATTTATAATTTTAAATACATAATTATGTAACAATTGTGTGTGTAACACACACACACATACACACACACACACACACACACAATTAACAATTGGTACTATTAACTAGCGATGACATACGACATTGAAGCGTGGTCTCTAAATGTCGGCCTCATAAAAAGGCTCAGAGTTGCTCAACGTGCTATGGAGAGGGCTATACTCGATTACTCGATATTTCTCTATATGATAAGATCCGAAATACGGAAATCTCTAAAAGAACGAGTATAACCGATTTAGCCTGCAGAATTAGCACGTTGAAATGGCAGTAAGTACGTCACATCGCTCGTCGAACCGACAACCGTTGGGAAATAAAGGTTCTCGAGTGGCGACTACGAATTGGACGACACAGTGTAGGACGACCCCCTACAATTTGGACTGACGACATCTTGAAAGTCAGCCCACATACGTCCCACTATTAGGCTCGGACCTCCTCCACAATAGGAGGGAAATTGACCTTACATATACCATGCTGGTCAGACAGGTTGGTATAGGGTTTTGTTTCAAGGTTTCCTTCTTTTGCATATGCATATTATATATCTTAGTCGTCTTTTACGACATCCATGGGCAAGATAGGTAGATAGGATAGGTAGGTAGGATAGAAAAGTAAATACAGATAACGTAATATTAACATGTTAAATATTTTACTTTAATTTTGAAATATAAGAAGCATTTATAAAAGGTTTGATAATTATTCTGAAAATAACTTCACCTTTAACTCCCGCGTAAAATAAAAAAAAATAAAACAAAAAACGTGAATTCACTTTGAAGTATAAAACCGCGTTCATTAGCACTTTTACGGTATTTCGAGCGAGCCACTTATCAAATCTTTACAAGGATTTTTTTTATTTAAGATCAAACGGTTTATTGTATATTATACAGACAGAGGGGTCCTAAATACAAGAAAAAATACTGATTGTACGGATGTTGTAAATTAAGAGGTTATTTTGTTATGGTATTGATATGTTAAATTTTATTGATTGCAGATATAATGAAATCTTGGAATAAGCAACAAGATTAATTTATCTCTCAGAAAAAATGCGCGCTTTCGCCTGCGTAGTTTCCGTTCCCGTGAAAATATCGGGATCAGATATGGCTTAAATTATTCCTTATGTAGACAGATATCTGGTAGTGAAATATTATCAATATAGTTCAAGGCGTTTGAAGATTACTCGGGACAAACAAAGAGATAGACGAAAAAATTTAAACTGGTTTTTAGGCATAGATATCGTGAACAAACAATTCAATTATATTTATTTGTATAGATATTATTTTATATTTTCTTGCGCTGGCCTATGACCAGCACACCCGCCGCCCGGCTCCGTCTGGGGCGATAGAGGGGTGGTGCGCGGCCTCATAACCCACCCGTAGCAAGTCGCCTCCGTCGTTGGGCCGACCACCGGTGTCGAGTTTCTTGTCTTCAGTAGTATGCCCGATGGAATACCATGAGGGGATACCCTCTCCTCTTGACGTCACTTTCCCGGGACGTCGGTCGCCGTCGCCCGGTCAGGCTTTCTGCGGGTGCCTGACTTAAATCTCCGGTCCAGTCGCCTGCGGCCTCGGCTAGGGCAACATCAGGCGCAATTTATTTGTACAGATGAGGAACACTATAGCAAACGTGGTCTGTGGAAGATATAAAAAGATATATATCGATTTTTATATTTCTCCACATCATGATGGACCAAGATTAGAAATTATCATCTCCTAGTTCTTTACTTGCTCGTAGTCATAAAGCCACTTAAGAGATGACCAGGATCCTGGTGTTGGTAGAATACCAGCACAATTTCTTTAAAGAGAAGTAGCACGAGCTGAGCCAATAGCTTTTTTGTACCTCCTTTAAATTAAATTATTTTATGTGAGAAGTTTTTTTCTTTAGTTATGTTTTTCTATTAGATTTAATGAGAACAAATTAGTTGTTTTTTTTTTCTTTTTTATC
Organism: Lymantria dispar; assembly: GCA_032191425.1. Taxonomy (NCBI): domain Eukaryota; kingdom Metazoa; phylum Arthropoda; class Insecta; order Lepidoptera; family Erebidae; genus Lymantria; species Lymantria dispar. The sequence goes on along the minus strand of CM063452.1, from coordinate 15,261,389 downwards.
AAGGGAATGGTAAGTAGGAACCTTCTGGGAAATTTAAAACACCAATTGCGATGGTCAACTGACATATCAAGTATGGCGATTATGCCATTTTTTTCCATTTAAGGAGGCCTATAACAAACAATGATTGGTGTTACGCTAATAGATGGGTGGATAAAAAACGAAAAGTGTAATCGATTATGAAAATTTTAGATTTGAAAATTTTTAAAACAATTGTAGTTTAAAAACCTAAAAACACGCTTACAAGCTGATAGCCCGAATCTTATAAGTTTTGAATTGCGCGCATGCGTAGTTCGCACACTAGCTCTGTCGCTCTTGCTCTTATACACAGGATACGATTAGAAATTTCTAAATCCTGGCGAATGTAATCAGGATATTCGCCTATTTTGATCGAATTATTGCATCGTCATGGTCTTTTGACGAGTATGTAAAGTTTAAATAAAATCTCGTCGTTCAAAGTGGGGCAAAATTACGTTCAGAGATTCCGTTACATACATAGATACATACATAAATATAGGTGAAACTAATAAAAGCGTGTTAAAAAGCGGACTGCGATTCGAATCCAAAGACTTGATTCATCTTAGGAGATATTGGATATTTAAAATGCAAGAGCAACGCAGCTGAAAATAAAGCGAATTAGGGAGAATAGCTAGTCAAATATACAGAACCTTATTTAGTATTAGAAATTAACCAAAATTTTATTTATTATATTTACCTGTACCTATTGAATAGAAACCGGATCCTAATTTGTCAGTTCTTTGTTCTCTTAGTTTTTATTAAACAAAATTATAAGGGTCGTGAGATAAAATGATCAGAGCAGTACCGCAGGCTGATATTGCCTTTGTTTATTAAAGACCAATTTTACTTGTTTTTCTTTTTTTTCGTAAAATGTATAACAACAAAGGCGAAATGAAACAGACTTTTGTGAAGGATGCTAATAAAAATAATTAACTCGGAGCTTATCGGCTTTTTGGTCTCGTTTCAAGAAACGCTGCTAAAAGGATAACTAAAATTATAATTTGTATTCATTAATTTATTGGATTAAAAAAGATAGTTATATATTACGGATAGTTATATAGATAGAATAGAAGATAGTTATATATTACGGGTGCTCTGACTGTAGCCCACACCTAAAAAAAAAGAGCCTTAAATAAAAGATATATATTTAATTATTAGAGTTAAGTCACAATAGTTACTAGTATTTTCTTCAACCCAAGTTATAAAACAAAAATTATACGTTATAAAGCTATCGATTTTATAACAAAATAATGACCTGTGAATTTATAGGTCGAATTAATGTCTATAAAAAAGTTTGCTAACGTATCTAACTCTTATAGTTAAGTCCCAAAGCAGGTTTTATGTTCTCAAATTTAATTAGATCGCCAGTAGAAACAACGAATAATCATACATTTGTATCTTAGTATTCATGTTCGAATAATTACGCCCATGACGTGCGGTGTCCCACAGGGGCCGGTCCTCGGACCCACCCTGTGGAACATCGGCTACGACTGAGTGTTGAGGGGGAGCCTCCCGCCCGGGCTGGGCGTGATTTGTTACGCTGACGACACGCTCGTCACAGCCCGCGGTGGGACGCTAGAAGAGGCGCTAAGCCTGGCGACCTCAGGCACCGAAGAGGTCGTCAGGCGGATCGAGGCGCTGGGGTTGAGGGTCGCCCTGGACAAGACGGAGGCCCTCTTGTTCTATGGGCGCCGTATGAGACCTCCCATCGGCGTCTCGATCACCGTCCATTCGGTTGAGATCAGCATCCGGGCCCATATGAGGTACTTGGGCCTAGTGCTCGACGGGCAATGGTGGTTCCGGGAGCATTTCCGCAGGCTCGCTCCACGGCTCATCGGCGCGGCGTCCGCCCTATCGTGGCTTATGCCAAACGTGGGCGGACCGAGCGCTGCATGCCGACGGCTGTACGCGGGGGTCATCCGGTCGATGGCCCTGTACGGCGCACCGGTATGGGCGGGGTCCCTGACCGTTCGTCTGAGGGCCCTCTTGTGGCGACTACAGAGGGTCACGGCGATCAGGGCCATACGCGGATACCGCACGGTGGCAACGGAGGCAGCGTGCCTATTGGCCGGGACTCCCCCGTGGGACCTGGAGGCGGAAATGCTCGCCGGATTGTATGGGCGGGTGACGGGGGTGCGAGCGGAGGGCGGTGTGATCTCGTTAAGGGAGCTCACCGCCTGGCGCGTCGACGCCCGCCGAGACGTCATTGCCCGTTGGGCAATGATTCTGCTGAAGGCCAAGAATGGGGGTTGTCCGCCGAACATCTATAGGATGCTGGTGTCCTATTTTTGCGGCCGGCGTGCCGGTTTCTTTGCTGGAGGTGAAATCGTGTGGAAACAATTAACCATGGGATGCCCGCAGGGCTCTGTATTGGGGCCTTCTCTGTGGAATCTCCTGATGGACGATCTATTTCAACTCCCTTTACCAGAGGGAGTCAAACTGATTGCGTACGCGGATGACGTAACGGTCACCATCGAGTCGAACTCTCGTGCGGGATTAGAGGCTTTGGCCTCCACGGCACTCGGACTTGTCACAGCCTGGGGATTTCTTAACAGACTGTCCTTTTCCCCTATGAAATCATGTTCCATAACCCTAAAAGGGAAGCTGAGTGGAAGACCGCCCACTGTTAGGCTCGGTGGAGAGCCGGTAAGAAGCGTCCAATCAGCGACTGTCCTGGGTGTCGTAATTGATTCTAACTTGAGCTTCCGGCTCCACGCGCAGTCTATTGGAGAGCGTGCTGCAGCAGCGTTCGGGAAAATGTCGCGTGTCTCCACCTCATCCTGGGGCATACGGTACGTGGGCCTTCGAATACTGTACCAGGCTATATTCGTTGCTATCATCACTTATGCGGCGGGATGTTGGTGGAGACGCACGTCCACTTACATGGTAAGGAGCGCGTTGTTAAGGACCCAGCGGCAGGCCCTTATACTAATCACAAAGGCTTACCGCTCAGTTAGTTCAGCAGCATTGCCAGTTTTGGCAGGGGATTTTCCTGCGGACTTAGAGGTAATCCGTGCTGGTAGGATAGATGATGTAAGGTTTTCTGGCCGAGACTGCCCTAGGACGGAGAGAAGCCAAATTTCGGAGGAGCTCGTTGCTGAGTGGCAGCGAAGATGGGACGGTGAGGAGAAGGGTAGGGAGCTCCATCGGTTCTTCCCCGATGTTCGTGTTCGACTCAGATCCCCCTGGGTTGAGCCCGACTACCAGTGCTCTCAAATTTTGACAGGTCATGGCTGTTTTAGAAGGAGACTTTATGAGATGAAGCTATGTCAGAACAGCCTGTGTTACTGCGGAGAGGAGGATGAATGTCTGGATCATGTGCTATGGCGATGCCCACTGTACGATGAAATCCGTATGAAGATGTTGGACGGGATTCAACGGGTCAATCCTGGACCCATACACTATTCCGATCTAGTTAACTCCGAGGCCAACTTTCGACGGTTGAGAGACTTTTCGCACCATTGGCATAACATCAGGAGCGGGCTCGAGCTGGCGGAGAAAGGACAGGGTCCATGACGCAGTCGCCATCGTCATGTCGTCCGTCGCAATAGCGACACCCACGCGGAACAAGAGGCTCCAGAAAGGGGAGAGGGCTCGGGCAGACAATTTGTAGAGAGTCAAGAAAGTGCACGCCTGAAAGAGCACACGCAAGTAAGGCGTGCATCTCCCGTGATTCGGTCCATATAGCCAGGATGGCTGGAGGGACCATGGGCTGGTGGAGGGGTCTGCCCGTTGGGCAGTCCGGCTGGAGAGGCCTCGGTCCGGGTTGCGAACTGTGGAGGCCTTCCGGCCGGTGCTGATGCAGTGGTTGGAGAGGCGGCATGGGGTGCTCTCCTTCCGACTGGTGCAGGTTTTGACGGGGCATGGGTGCTTCGCCAAATACCTGCACAAGGTCGTTAGGAGGGAGAGTACACCGTCCTGCTACCACTGCGATTGCGATGAGGACACGGCGCGCCATACGCTCGAGGCCTGCGCGGTTTGGGCAGTGCAGCGCTGTGAACTCGTCGCAATCATCGGTGCAGACCTGACGCTGCCGGCTATCGCTAGGGCGATGGTCGACAGCGTCGGGAATTGGGACGCGGTCGCAGCCTTCTGCGAGACAGTGATCGCGTGGAAGGAGGCGGTGGATCACCTGCGCGAGGAGCGCAGCCTCGATGAGGAGATCCGCCGGCGGCGACTGGGGCGGCGTAGGCGCAACTACCTGCGCCTCATGCCGCCCTAGCCGAGGCCGCGGGTGACGTGACCGGGGAGTAGTCCGTCACCCGCCGAGAGGCTGACCGCGTGAGGAAAGACCGACGTCCTCCCCGAGGGGGGACGTCGGTCGATGGGTGGGTACCCCAATAGGGGGTATTCCGTCGGGCCGACCACTGATGTCACGTAACCCTGCTCCAGTCGTCGGCCCGACGACGAAGGCGACGTGGTTTTCGGGTGGATTGCCGGAGTTGCATGCTTAAGCCCCTCTGTCGCCTGGACGCAGTGGTGCAGAGGCGGGCCGACCGCAGCCCAACCACAAAAAAAAAAAAAATATTCGAATAATTTATTTATTTTTATTTTATTTATTTAAGACAACACCCTGCACTAAGGAAATAATCCTTGTATTGCGGGGGACTTTACAAACATATAATTAACGAACACAAATTACATCCATCCATAATTCATTTTATCATATAAATAAATACCCAAGGGTATTTATTTAATTTAAATCAGAAATTTCATTTAGAAATCATAAGTGTAAAAATGTTAAAAATAATTAAAACAATATTAATTAAATATGCAAATCATTCGACACTGCGTGCTGCCCCAACGTTCCTTGTGCTAGAAGTGCTCTTTCTTTTGCTCAGTTAAGCACAATGCGTTGAACGGAGTATTAGATTTAGATAAAAACTCATTCGGGAAAGTTAATTTTTACACGGGCCAAGTAGCTCATATATAAAATAATAATAATCTTTTGATATCAACTGTACTTTCTCAAAATATGTGTTTTCGTAACTGTTTCTATCTGATAAGGTCTTAAATTATTATTATCTGCTCGTTACTATTTAACCCGACGCCAATGACGCTGGGTCATATTAACCCGAGATAATTTCAAACAGCAATATATTGAATTTTGAGTAAGTACTCTTTGCTTTCAATCATTTCAGTAGCTGGAGATACTGTTCTTCTCTACTCGTATCACTAGTGCGACACCGTCTGTGCGAGAATATATACGTGCATCAAGTGAAAATGGGTCAATATGACCCAGCGTCATTAACGAGATTAAATTTTTGTGACATATTTTTAATTATGCTTTCTTATGCTTATTGATAATTTTCTGTTTGTTTTAAGTAATTTATAATAATATAACTAACAAACATTTCTAGAATGAGTTTGGGGCTGGTAGAGTTGGATTCTCGTATAATCCAATTTGGTACTCAGTCTCCTTAAAATTTTTTTGCAAGAACAGAATTCTTACTAGAATTCTTGTATTGGTCAAGAGTTTGCCAGATTTTTCACACCCCAAAAATTTCTGGAAATCGTATAAAATATCAGCTGTGTTCTTCAAAAAAATATATAACGACCAGTCATACTTATAACGTATGACAAATTTATATAACATGTCCTAATCATTGCATTTTATACTGCAATAGTTATAGCAATTTCGGGGTTAGTTATAAAGAAGCTGAAGACTGATTCAAAAATCAAATTAATGTTCCTAAGTTGGCTTGATATTTTGTGTATTGAAAATAGTTTTTCTTGAATAATATTATAGTTTACATAATAACTTCTGATGTTTACGCGAGTATTACACATTTTAAATAAAACTATTTTACGGAGTTTATTTTTGAGCTTTAGTTTTTGATCTTGATTTTGTATGTGCATTGAACAAGGTTAGATAAAGTTGGTCTATTATAAAAATGGCATGTTTTCTTTATTTTATCTTGTTAATAATAAATAGTACATACTGGCATATAAATAATTAAATTAGGTTCCAATAATTAAATATTAGTAAAAAAAAGTAAGGTAAATTCGGGTTAATATGATCCGACGTCATTCTTCATGTAATTATTACGTCATTGACGCCGGGTTAAATACATGGGTTAAATAAATAGGTTAAGAAAGCTGCCTTTATATAAATCCTAATTAATATTATAAATGCGAAAGAAATGTTCTCTGTAATTTAATGCGAGCAAACCGCTATTATAGCTAGGGCAAGTGAAAATCACTTTTATAATCAGGAATACCTTATATGTCCCATACCTTACCCTTACCTTATATGTACCTTATAGGTTACCTTATATGTACCTTATAAGAAAAGTAAAGCTGTTAAAATAACAGAAGCTCAATAGCGAATTTGCAGCAGCTTAGACATGCGTAACTCGGACCTAGAGCAGCAAATTTTTAGAGATGTCAAACTTTTTGAAGTGGCGTAAGTGGTTTTTTTAATCGCTTCATATCTTGTCATTACAATGTTAAGATGCTAAAATTTAAAAGTTAAAATTCTTTTGCTAAAGCGAATAATCATGTATGTATCTAACGATTTTCGATGTTTACGCGAGTATTACACCTTTTAAATAAAACTATTTTTACGGTTTTTATCGCGTTTGTCTTTTTTTTGATTGCTCAACGTTTCAAACACTTTATAGCGTTTATGTTTAGCATTCTGGTTTGTCCATTCGTTTTATTTACAAAATCATGTATGTACAAAACATTTTTTTGATATTTAACGAATAAGCGCTTATAAAAATTCGTTTAATTATTATGTATACAAGTGTGACAAATTAATTTGGGCCTAGGGTGACATTGAACCTAAATCCGTCTCTACAGAAACCATGTTATTATCAAAACGTGGCCTACATTTTGAAATTAATTGGATACATACATCGCTAATAACATTATCAGCATACATAATTATGTAGGTTTGGATAATAATAAGCTTATATGTAACTTTCAAACTAAAAATAAAAAAGATACCAATTATTTTATTACCAATTGATTAGTTTAGTATTATTTTATTTTTCGAAATAAAGGGAGATGTGAAATTGATTTGTGCGTCGTATTTCGATTTACTGATCTCGAATGAACGCACAATCGAAAATGAAACTATTTGATGGCAGCAGCTAAAACAGATTATAGCTAGAAAAGCCGAAGATTGCTCGTAAAACTTTTAATGATGGCACTAAATTACAATTGGGGTGGAATAAGTTCTTCGACCTATTTCATTTATTGAGAGGCTCGAAAACTACGTTGAATTACTAGAATATGACATAATGGTTATAACGAAACTAAAGTTTCTAGAAAATGGAACCTTACAAGCAAATAATTCAAGTTCATTATTAGAGGACATTGTCGTAAATATTAACAAATAAATAGGGTATATAGAGCTCAGTAGTTTTTGTTTAGTTTTGCGTGCTATGTTGTAGATTTTAGATGAAGAACTATGAGCCAGATGATATTCGTTATACATATATATGCTCTGGGTATTTATTAGACGAAACTATAGTGAATATAACTTACGAAGACGAAAAAGCCTGCGCTTGGCAATGAGTTTCGGAATAGGTACAAGTGTGTTTAACTGATAGAAATACGTTAATTAGAATAAAAGTGTACTAAATGCCACCTATTCATATTCATCATCATCGCAGCCCACATACATTCCACTGTTGGGCTCGGGCTTCCTACACAATGGGAGGGAATTTAACCTACCATACCATGCTTTTTTTTTTTTTTTTTTCACGCTGTGGAAATGCATTTGCGCACTATTCCCCCGCCGGTTACAGACAGGGGAGTGAGTGTGGGACTCGCCGGCCACAGAAGTGACCGAAATACCCACTAAAACCACAGCGGCCCCTTCCGCGCTTTTACGGGGTGCCGGAGAGATCGTCTGATAACATTCTATCCCCGATACCCCAACGCTTGGCCGTCTGGCCACGTCCTGTCGTCATTCAGAGTGGTGGGTGGAGGAGCGCATAGCGGCGTCTCCTCCTCCCTGGTCGTCGCCGGCGGAGCGAGTCAGCGGACGCAAGCGCCTCGCGTGCCCGCTCCGCGGCCTCCTTCCTTGTCATGACAGCCTCACAGAAGGAGGCCATCGACGACCAACAGCTGTCGCTGCCGAGCATCTTGGAGATGATGGTCGGCAACGACCAGGTCTGTTGTTGCCATGTCCGTTGACAGGACGTGGCGCTGAGGCCCCCAGGCGGGGCATACTTCCAGTGTGTGGCGCGCATCGTCAATTGCCGCGCCACACTCATGACATCCTGGGGCCTCTTCTCTTCCAATTTTGTGCAGGTACTTACCGAAGACCCCATGTCCGGTAAGCACCTGCACCATTCTAAATGTAAGGCTGCCGTGCCTTCTCCTGAGCCAGCGGTGGAGATGTGGCGCGACCGCCTCCACAGTCCCCCGCCCTGCTACGGGGGACTCCAGCTCTTCTCTCCACCGCCGGACTACTTCCCTTCGGGCCACTTCCTGGGCTCTGCCCAGTCCCCTTATGGACACTTGCTCTCCGTTGGCTCGTGCTGTGGCGCGGAACCGGTACACTTCCGCCAACGCCTCCGCCACCAGTGGCCAAGGCGGGTCGCCTGCCAGCAGTGTCGCTGCAGTCCATGACACAGTACGGTAGCCCCTAATGGCCCTCACCGCCATAGCCCTCTGCGGTCGTCGCAAAAGGGCTCTGTTGCGGACGGTGAGGGACTCCGACCAGATAGGAGCACCATACAGTGCCATGGAACGCAGGATGCCGACGTAGAGACGTCGGCATGTCGACCCGGGACCGCCAGTGTTTGGCAGAAGTCTTCCCAGCGCCGCGGCCGACTTGACGAGCCTAGGGACGAGCTGGGCAAAGTGTGGCCCGAAATTCCAGTTTGAATCTAGGTGCAGACCCAAATATTTTATATGGGCCTGCACCGGCACGGCAACCCCAACCATACCATGCTGGTCAGACATGTTGGTATAGGGTTTCATTTCAAATTTGCCTTCTCTTGCACAGTTATTATGTGCATCCCTTTACGACATTCATGGGCAAGATAGGGAGTGGTGAATTGTTTTCTTACTCCGTCACCACACAAAAATGCCACTTATTAATCAGATGATTTAAGAGGCAATAAAGATTCGGGACTCCACATGATAAGTCAGCATTATAAAAACATTCATTTGCGCGTGGTAACGGAGTAAGAATTTAATTCACCACTCCCTCTTTTGCACGTGGATGTCGTCAAAGAGGACTAATGGCGATAATACGCATATAACATCTATGCAAGAGAAAGGAAATTCGAAATAAAACCCTATAGCAACAATCTGACCAGTGTGGTACAGCAGGCCATTTTCTTTCCTATTGTAAAGTAGGCACGAGCCCAGCAGTGGGCCGTGTATGAGACGAGATGATGATGATAAAATAGAATAACATCATCTCAGCGCACACAAGTCCCACTGATGGTCGCGGCCCTCTTCTACAATGGAAGGGAAACAATCCAAATACACTACGCTGGTCTTGTGTTACGTTGTACGTGTTGGGTTAGGGTTTTATTTGGATTATGCCTTCTCATGGATAGATCTTATCTGCATATAAAAAAAATACAAATCCATCTTACATTCTTCACTCATATCGTCCATTTTCTGATAAAAATAAATTAATAAATTCATCTTGTAGGTAACTATTGGATTAATACTACAAGTACATAATATAAAAGCACATTCTTATACTTAGTTTAATAGACACAGTTTCTTTCTGAATCTTCATATAACAATCTTCTATATACAAAATTTAAGTTTACAATATGTATTTTTTTAAATCGTTCATTCATATAATATTCATATCTTGCCTTGGTTTAATTTAGTAGTAGTTAGTATTCGTAGTAATTAGTCGTAAAACTGGCTGAAGGACTACTAGAACTTGCAACAGCTCTCTAACGGAAAACTTATAATACCCGATGTCGTTGCCAATGCGCCTACAATGCGTTACCATTACTCTATTACCACCTTATGGAAAGGCCTATATTCAATAGTTCAATAGTGGACGTGTATAGGCTAACAGATAAATCATCTTTTATTGGTACACACTTATGTTAATGACATAACAGAAATATATAAAATATGAATAAAAAGTAATATAAATCAGTTTCCAATCTTGAAACTAGTGTTGCCCAAAAAAGTCTTGGTCTTGCGGTCTTGGTCTTGGTCTTGCGAGAAATGCAAGACCGAGACCAAGACCAAGACCGCTTAATTTTTGCAAGACCAAGACCAAGACTGGCCCTGCAAGACTTGAGCAAGACCAAGACTGAGCCTGCAAGAGTCTCGCGGTCTTGCATTTAATTCAAATCACCACTCCAGCTTAAATACGATGGAGCTCGTGTCTTCTACATAATAGGAGGGAAATCGGCCGTGGCCGGAGAGGAATCGATACGGTGATCAGCCGTGTTGTTACAGGGTTTCATGTGAAGTTTTCCTTCTCTTGCACCGATGTTATATATTATAGCCCTTAGTCGTGGTCGCACTCGCGGGTAAAATATGGTGATGAATTGTATTCTTACTCCGTCACTACACGGCAAGTCAAATCTGTCTTGAGATATCCATCTATTGGCCAATCAATTCCCAATGTTGGTGTTGGCTTTTCAGAATTACTCTTCGGAAAGGCTGAAGGACAAAAATACCGTAATCACGAGAGTGCTCCTGCCCATTATACATATTTATATATCCGTTTATTCATTAGCCCAACGATATTCACTGTTGGACTTAGAAATATGCCTACAATTAATCTACATAAATGTCCATGTAGGGACAGAGTACGAATACAATTCACCACTCTTTTACCCGTGTATGTCGTATCAAATCGGACCGAGGCAATGGTGTTAGGAAGTCTTTATTATTATTTTTTTTATGGGTGAGCTATGGTAAGCACACGCGCCGTCCATTCCGTCCGGGGCGATGAAAGGACGGCGCGCGGGCCCATAACCCACCCGTACCCACGTCGCCTCGTTGTTGGGCCGACCACCAGAGCAGGGTGACTTGTCGTCAGTAGTCAAATAACTCCGTCGCTTGCCAATCAAATTGAAAAAATCTTTTTTGTCAACGAAAGGGGGAATGTTAAATGACATAAAATTTATTGTATCAACTGCCCCGTATGGTGACGTCTTAAGAAAACAGGGTTGAAATTCCTTCCTTTGTCATAGGAGTAGTAACTCTGTCTAATGTAACACAGGGGAATAGGAGAGTGATTTTCCCCAGTGGTAAGGGTTATATTCAATAGTGCACTATAGGCTAGCAGATGGATAAATAGGATAGGATGATATTTGATTAATTTAGTTAGATTTTTCATTGCCATGATAAATGACTGTTACGTTATTCCAACTGCAAGACTTGCAAGACTTTGCGAGACTCTTGCTGCAATACCAAGACCAAGACTCCAATGTGCAATACCAAGACCAAGACGAGACCAGGTGTGCTGTTGCAAGACCAAGACCAAGACTGGTCCAAGTCTCGTCTTGGTCTTGCATTTGGGCAACACTACTTGAAACAGAAAATAATCTTCAATTCCCACTGCTAAAAATGTTTCAATTCGTTTTGTCTGGGATAGTATATCGGTATTACCATGACTATTCTCTGTTAAACTCTTTTGGTAAATGAACTACATCCCGTGTGGCGACGAGTTGAGAATACATTTGTCGTCACCCCTTACTTGCCCGTAGGACTCGTAGAAATCGGCTGAGGGTTTACCAGGAGAGTGGGCAGCAGCACTCTCCTGGCAAATATATAAGATCTTACTGCGATCACCAACCCGCCTGTTAAGCGTGGCGATTACCGTAATATCCCCTCATGAAATGACGGCACTTTGTGGCGTAACATGAGGGAGGCCTACGTCCAGCAGTCGACGGCGATAGGCTGAAATGACGATAAAATGAACTGTACTATCATTGCAATTTTACTTATTAGAAATTTTAAATATCAATAATCAGAAGGTGAAGACGGGTGGTAATAGATTCTTTTCTAAACACAATACCCTGCACTAAGGAAATTAATCCTTGTATTGCGGGGGTCATGCCAAACATATAACTAACGGACACAAATTACATCCAGACTCGGAACAAAATCTGTGGATCGCACAAAGTGTTATTCTGCGTGGGATTAGAACTCCCAACACTGGTACTGTAGGTAACCATCAGTGCAGTCAAATTTCAAATTGGACTAATCAATTATAAATACATATCAAATAAAAAAAAAATCAGCTAAGTGTGAGTCGGAGTCGCGCACGAAGGGTTCCGTAGCATTATGTATAAAAAAAATCGCGTTTGTTGTATGGGAGTCCCTCTTAAATATTGATTTTATTTTGTTTTTAGTATTTGTTGTTATAGCGGTAATCGAAATAATATGTAAAGATTTCTAGCTATCGCGGTTCTTGAGATACAGCCGGGTGACAGACATACGGACGGACAGATGGATGGACAGAGAGCGAAGTCTTAGTAATAGGGTCCCGTTTTTACCCTTTGTGTACGGAACCCTAAAATCATGCATTGTTTACCAGGATATAGACCTCTGTGCATTGTTTCAGGGCAAAAATAATGAAAAAAAATAATTAAAATTTTTTAATCACGTTATACCATTACGAGAGGATAAAATAATTTCATTTGTATTTCTTAAACCAATAATTACTGAAACGCGTAATGATAAAAAAAATGTTATTTTATAGTTATATAATTATGTAGTTATTCCATTTTAAGAATTATGTATTTATATTAAGGCAACCGGTATTACCTGTTACATGAACGAATAATTATCGAGATAATGAAAGGAAGCCATACTATTAATCATAGTGAACAAAATCTACGTTTAATTTACTAAGGTTGTATAATTTGCTTTGTGACGATCATTAGAAGTGAAAGCAAATTTCATCGAATTTACAAAATTGTCTTATACTGGATGCATTATAATAGAACTATCACAGGAAATTGAGTTCTATTCAAAAGAATTAGTATTCACATTACATAATGGATAATAAATATACACAAACTACGACTTTTACTAAAAAATTAACAAGAGTTCGTAAATATGACTTAATGCCTATATCGATTTTTTTAAATCATACAAGCAAAATCATGGTCGGCCTCCATAATTATATGAAATAAAGATGGCAAATTAACTAAATTTATTAAGGTTAACTTTATTAGATCCGTGTTTAATATACAATGTGTTAATACTAGTTCCGTTTCTATTTCATAAGAGACGACTGAGGGATGATATCACTACTAGGAAAAGAAATCCTAAAATTAAACCCTAAGACATACTTCTTTTTTTTCTGTGAGGCTCGCGACAACAACCGCCGTTCCGGGAAGGGGACGTCCACGGGAGAAGATACCCTCTCAGGGGATTTCGTCGGGCCGACCACTGAAGACGAGGAACTCTGCGCCGGTGATCGGCCCAACGACGAAGGCGACGTGCTTTATGGGTGGGTTACGGAGCCGCGCGTCGCCCTTCTGTCACGCCGGACGGAGCCGGGCGGCGGGTGCGCAGGCCGTAGCCCACCAAAAAAAAAAAAATAACTTCTTTCTTAAACAAGGTTAATAATTAACAAAAGACGTATTGGGTTTAGAATGTCAAATAGGTACTTAATGTTTTTCTTTATTCTTAATTTTATTTTCTTATTCAAAAGTAAGAATGAAAAATATTTTTATTACTATATTCTTTAATTTCCAGTCTTAACGATTTGAATATTTGTTGAAAACAGTAAAGTAACCCATTCGTAATAAACGTATAATTTAATTAACAGCGCAGCAAATATTCAGCAACAAAATGACACAATAGAAAAGCGTAGTACGTTAGTCGAAATTACTCGCGTACCGGACGCCTAGTCCAATTTATGACGGCCAGCGGGAGTAAAAAGTGGTGTTCGTTTGCGCACTGCCCATTGCGCGTACCAAACGACTATTTAATGCTAATAGGAATAGCACTTACAGCGGGCTTACATTCGTATTACGTACTGATTGTTAGATGTTTTGATAAGACTTTTTGTGCTTCGTTTTGTAAAATATTACAGTCATTTTTGGACTAGGAGGGTTTTTAATATTATTTTCCGGAGTTCATAACGTAGATATTAATTTTAAACACATCATGAATATTTTTATTATTAAATATGAACGTTTTTATTTGCTGCTGCTAATTTAATATGGAACCCATACCGTAAATAGAGCTGATAGTAGCGAAGGATTGGGGTACAAAATGAACCGACAGAACATTTTAATTCTAATCAAAGTGAGCATTATGTCAAACTGAATCATACCAAGCCGTGCTTTTTTTTATGGGTGGGCTATGGTAAGCGCAAACGCGGTCCATTCCGTCCGGGGTGATGAAAGGACGCCACGCGGGCCCATAATGCACCCACGTTGCCTTCGCCGTTGGGCTGACCACTAGTGCAGAGTTCCTTGTCGTCAGTGGTCGGCCCGGCGGAATATCCTTTCGGGTACCCTCACCTCTCGACGTTCCTGTCCCGGAACGTCGGTCGCAATCGTGCGGTCAGCCTCTCTGCGGGTGCTGGACTAAAGTTCCTGGTCCAGTCACACGCGACCTCGGCTAGGGCGGCATCAGGCGCAGGTATTTGCGCCTGCGCCGCCAAAGTCGCCGGCTGCGGAACGTATCACCGAAGAGGAGCTCCTCTCGCCCACGATCCGCCATCTCCTTCCGTGAGATGACGACCTCACAGAAGGTAGCGACCGCGTCCCAGTTCCTGACGCTATCGAGAATCTCCCTGGCGATGGTCGGCAGCGTCAGGTCGGCACTGATGATCGCGACGAGATCACAGTGCTCCCCCTCCCACGCGGCTCACACCTCGAGCGTGTGCTGCGCCGTATCCTCGGCACAATCGCAGTGGTGGCAGGACGGTGTGCTCTCCCTCCTGACGATCTTGTGCAGGTACTTGGCGAAGCTACCGTGCCCCGTTAGCACCTGCACCAGTCGGAAGGAAGGCACTCCATCAGCACCGGCAGGAAGGCCTTGACGGTCCTGATACCGTATCGAGGCCTTTCCAGCCGGACTGCCCAACGGGCAGTGACGTCTCGGCGGACGTCGACCCGCCAGGTGGCAATTTCCTTAATTGAGACCATGCCGCCTCCGTCTCGCGTCTTCGACACCCGCCGGTGAAACTCGGCGAGCATCTCCGCTTCCAGGTCCCACGAGAGAGTTCTGGCCAGGAGGCACGTTACCTCCGTCGCCACCGTGCGGCAAATGCGTATGGCCCTGATCGCCATGACCCTCTATGGTCGCCATGATTCTCTATGGTCGCCATGACCCTCTATGGTCGCCATGACCCTTTATGGTCGCCATGACCCTTTATGGTCGCCACAAGACGGACGGTCAGGGACCCCGCTCACACCGGTGCGCCGTACAGGGCCATCGGCCGGATCACCCCCGCGTACAGCCGTCGGCACGTAGCGCTGCGTTCGCCCACATTTGGCGTCAACCAAGAAAGGGCGGACGTCGCGCCGACAAGCCGAAGAACAAGTCGACGGAAACGCTCCCGGAACCACTAATGCCCTTCGATCACCAGGCCTATGCCATGCTAAGTGTGGGTTAATAATAAAAAAAATGATGATGAACCATATCTTTATATATAAATTTCTTGGGTACGTGTGTGTCATTGAACTCCTCCTAAACAACTGGACCGATGCCGATGAAATTTTTTGTACATATTCAAGGGGATTCAAGAATGGTTTAGATTTACAATTGGACCCGGTAGGTGGCGCTGAAATCCTTTTATTTTATTTGAACAGAACAATGTCTGTTGGATCAGCTAGTATTTATATAATTTTTCTTTATGTATACATAAATATTTGTGGACGGGTGAAAAAAAAAATGGGTCTCTTACCCCTTTTTTTGCCGTAGAAATCGTAAAACCCGTTTAAAGTACCAGGAAATGGATTGCAGCGTTTTCCTGGTAAACTTATGATATTAACTACGACTACTATCCCGTTAAGCGAGACAGTTATAGCATATACCCTTTTGTGGAGATTCTTATGTCCAAAATTGGTCACAATACGTTTAAGAATGAATGAATAAGTAGGCAAATGCATCATCATTTCATCGAAATATTATACTCGGGCAGTGGGAACGTGTATTTGTTTACGTGAGCAATATGAAACATCTAGATACAAAATAAATAGTACTACGTAATATACAGTAAGTTCTGAAATTTACATATGCTTCTACCCAAGCTAAAGGTTCATTCAAATTCAAGAACAAGTCCGCCTAGTACTCACTGAGGAATTGGAATATACAATGGCTTTATTCTAGAAAAATATTATTAAAAAATTTAGATTTTTTGTTCATTCTTTTAAGTTATATACGACCCGTTGTTGGGCTTTTTTTTGGGGGTGGGCTGCGGTCGGCACGCTCCTCGCACCACTCCATCCGGGGCGACAGAGGGGCGTAAGCACGCACACCCGCAACCCACCCGAACACCACGTCGCCTTCGTCGTTGGGCCGACCACCGGAGCAGGGTTACTTGTCAGTGGTCGGCTCGATGGAATGCCCCCTATTTGGGGTACCCTCCCATCGACCGACGTCCCCCCCCCTCAGGGAGGACGTCGGTCCAATACGTCTGTTCAGCGTGGTCAATTTGCCTTCTATTGTGGAGGAGATTCAAGCCCAACAGCGGGTTTGCGCGCCATGCCGCCCTAGCCGAGGCCGCGTGTGACGTGACCGGAGAATTAGTCCGTCACCCGCCGAGCGGCCGACCGCGTGAGGAAAGACCGACGCCCTCCCCGAGGGAGGGACGTCGGTCGATGGGAGGGTACCCCACTAGGGAGTGTTCCGTCGTGTCGACTACTGATGACAAGTAACCCTGCTCCGGTGGTCGGTCCAAGGACGAAGGCGACGTGGTGTTCGGATGGGTTGCGGTCGTGCGTACTTACACCCCTCTGTCGCCCCGGACGAAGTGGTGCGAGGAGTGCGCCGATCTCAGCCCACCCCAAAAAGAAAAAAAAGGTCTGAACCATTGTGCTATTTTCGCCATCAAATTGTAAGATCCAATTAAGGGATCAAGGCAAATATCGTTTAAGGAAAAGATAAATTGTAAATAAAACCCCACACTTAGCTATGTAGTAGATTAATCATGACTCGGAGAAGGCTGTGCCCAGTATTAAAACGTATATGTATCTAGTTCATGTGGTGGCGGAGTAAGAATACAATTAACCACCCCCACTCAAGTTCATGCGGGTCATAAAAGGGATATAATATACAGATAATACCAACAAGGCGAGGAAAATTTAACATACAACATGCCAACACGTCTAACCAGCGTGGTATCGTAAGTAAATTTCTCCCATTGTAGTGGAGGCCCGAGAACAATAGTGGGACTTACGTGGGTTGAGATGATAATGATGTATCTTAAGCATGGTGAAACTTAGGCATTATAAAGATAATAGTTATAATACATTCTCTGCACGTGACCATAACTTGCTATAACGGAGAGTACGACCAAACATGACATATAAACGAAAATGTCATTGAGAGCTACAAAAATGCTCAAGGCATAAATTTTATGGTGATAGCATTTTGTGTTTTTGCTATTGAAGTGGAAATTTCAACTTTATGATAAAAGATTTAGAGTGTAACTTTCCTTAAACCATGTTTGCTTTAGGTGCCTGACTATATGTCGCTTCCTGAATTCTAGGAAACATTATTGGTTTCTTTTACAGAAATTGAAGCTTAGATGGATGTGTCATATTCTGGTGAACCAAAAACCAAACTATTTAAAAAGCTTCAATTAAATATTTGTTTGTAATACAAGTACAAAACTCACGAAAAAACACACCTAAAAATAATTTTAAAATATATATGTAGATAAATATGTAACTAAAATACTTTCGTCATTGAAATATCTAATCTTTCTATTTATGCGGTGTGGGGGGTGTTTTAGTAGTTGTTTCAAAAGCATCTTTATGACAGTACAGACTCCGTAGCAAAATAGAAATTTAATTATATATTTTTTGTTTCATTTATTACTTCGCTATTATAAAAAAAAATAATCAATTGATCTAATTTCAAAGATGTATGTAGCTTAGCTAATAAATCTATGTATATTTATAAGCTAAGCGCTCTATGTAAGCTTATATCTATATATATAAAAGAAAGTCGTATTAGTTACACTATTTATAACTGGAGAACGGTCACCAATTTTCTTAATGTAAAATAAGTCAAATAAATTATTCTTAAATGTATATACGTCATCGTCATCATCACAGCTTATATACGTCCCACTATTCATATTGAGAGTGAAATTGACCTAACACGCTGGTCAGGCGGGTTGGTATAAGGTATTATTTCGAATTATTCTTCTCTTGCATAGTTGTCATATGCACAAGATATCCCTTAGTCGTATTTAGCGACAACCTCTATGAGTGTCGTAAAAGACGTTACATGCATATTTCATCCCTTATTAACAACACCCACGGGCAAGAGAGGGGTGGTGAATTGTATAGTTAGTTTTTCGAGTGGTAGGACCACACTGTCGACAGTTATCTCTCTACAGCCGCGGGCCGGTCCATCTGGGGTAGTACCACACTCTCGCAGAAAATCGACGTCTGAGTAGTAGCGATTTGTTACTGCGCTTCGTTCGGTGAGCGAGAGAGCCGGAAGCCCAACTTTCTGAGGGTGTTTACGTGTGGGTAAGGGTTTTGGTAGTGCCCTTGGTATCACCGAGCCTCAATGCACGCATTCACACTCCCTTCACTTTCTTCGCGGTAGGCAACGGCCTTGTAAAGGTCCATGAGCGGCAGCAACACTTACCATCAGGTGTACTGTTTGCTCGTTTGCCACGATTTGCAATAAAAAAAAGTTACACCGTCACTTCACGGAATGTATATACGTAAATAGCAATTGATTTCATACCTAACGTAGAAAATGCTGTAACTTCACCAAGATCATTAAAGATATTAAGTTACCTCAAAGGTAAGAGATACGTAAGCATGTTTAAATTATCGTTCGTCAGGTAAGCATTCTCTAGCGTACCTTTAATTATGGTTATATGGAACCATTCTAACACGCTTCTTGAGGTAATAAATGCATTTAAGACGCGTACAAAATTGTGTATATTTATTATGTAATAATAAAGTACCCTCCCGAGGGTACCCCAATAGGGGGTATTCCGTCGGGCCGACCACTGATGTCAAGTAACCCTGCTCCGGTGGTCGGCCCAACGACAAAGGCGTCGTGGTTTTCGGGTGGGTTGCGGAAGTTGCGTGCTTAAGCCCCTCTGTCGCCCCGGACGGAGTGGTGCGGAGGAGCGCCGACCGCAGCCCACCCACAAAAAAAAAATGTAATAATAAAGTAATGAACAATATGGCCTCCGTGTAGTGATGGATTGAAAATACAATGAATTAACACTCGTCATTTTCCCGTAGCAGTTGTAAATATCGGCTAGACATTACTGGATAGTATCTCTCCCCTTTTTTGCAACAGGTTACGGTATGGTCATATCCCACTAGATCTACCCAGAGCTATGTAAGAGATGACTTGCAAATCCATAGCTCGTCGTACGCGTTAGTACATGTACAGCTGTTCAGGTACTTACGTGTATGGAGTTCATATGGGTGGACTATCGCTGCCCGGTCCTTGCCCACGGTAGATCAACCGGCGCATTTTAAAGCTAGCCAAGCGAACCAGTTCTATTTATGTGCAGAACAAATTTGTTAAATATTTATATTAAAAGTGGATTTTGATAAGTTGATAGACGGGATGTCATACTCTTTCGTGAAATCTATATGATCATATATACTTAGTCTGTCCATAAATACTGTTACAATTAAAAATAAACAAAATATTACATTTGAATTTGGAATCTGTCATTTTTATATGGTTCATTGTGTTTTCTCATTTTGGCGCCAATATATTGTACAATATTTTGCGATGTTAAAATGGAGTGGGATGATAAAGAGAACCGAATCGCTGTGATAGCATTACACAAAGTAGGTATGGAGAAAAATGCAATTTTTAAAACTCTCCATACGCTTGGTAAAATGTTTGTGTACCGGGTCATTCATAGGTACAATGCGATCTCCTCTGTTTGTGACAGAAAAAGACCTGACCGTCTACGTAGTGTTCGTACGAAAATGGTGGTCAAAGCAGTAAGGGAAAGAATTCGAAGAAATCCTGTCTGAAAGCGAAAGATTTTATCTCGGGAGATGGAGATAGCACCTACAACCATGTCGCATATTTTAAACGATGATTTAGGACTTGCAGCCTATAAGAGACGTACTGGTAACTGATAATTTAAAAAAGAATAGGGCGGTAAAATCGAAACAACTACGTGACAAGCGCGAGAGTGAAATTGACCTAACACGCTGGTCAGGCGGGTTGGTATAAGGTTTTATTTCGAACTAGCAATCCGCCCTCGCTTCGCTTCGGTTATAGGTTATAGTCGTTTTACCCGTGCAGTTCCCGTTCCCGTGGGGATACCGGGATAAAATATAGCCTAGTTTACGCCCTGATATTATAGCTTTCCATTGGTGAAAGAATTTTTGAAATCGGTCCAGCCGTTTTGAAGATTACCCGAAACAAACAGACAGACAGACAGATAGACAGACAGACAAAAATTTTTTAATTGCTATTTTAGGCATAGGTGTCGTGCAAATAACCGTGTGAGCATGAAAAAAGCCTATTATTTTGACATTACAAACAGACACTCCAATTTTATTTATTGGTATAGATTATTCTTCTCTTGCATAGTTGTCATATGCACAAGATATCCCTTAGTCGTATTTTACGACACCCTCTATGAATGTCGTAAAAGACGTTACATGCATATTTCATCCCTTATTAACAACACCCACGGGCAAGAGAGGGGTGGTGAGTTGTATAGTTAGCTTTTCGAGTGGTAGGACCACACTGTCGACAGTTATCTGTCTACAGCCGCGGGCCGGTCCGTCTGGGATAGTACCACACTCTCGCAGAAAATCGACGTCTGAGTAGTAGCGATTTGTTACTGCGCTTCGTTCGGTGAGCGAGAGAGCCGGAAGCCCAACTTTCTGAGGGTGTTTGCGTGTGGAGGGTTTTGGTGGTGCCTTTGGTATCACCGAGCCTCAATGCACGCATTCACACTCCCTTCACTTTCTTCGCGCTAGGCAGCGGCCTTGTAAAGGTCCATGAGCGGCAGCAATACTTATTATCATGTGTACTGTTTGCTCGTTTGCCACCGGTGGCAATAAAAATAAAATATCTATACCAATAAATAAAATTGGAATGTCTGTAATGACTGTATTTTTTTTGTCTGTCTGTCTGGCTGTTTGTTCCGGGTAATCTTCAAAACGGCTGGACCGATATCAAAAATTCTTTCACCTATGGAAAGCTATAATATCAGGCAGTAACCTAGGCTATATTTTATCTCGGTATTCTCACGGGAACGGAAACTACGCAGGAAAGACGACTGAAACCGAAGCGAAGCGAGGTTAGGTTGCTAGTACTATACATATTTACAGCGAACCGTTAATATGTGGTCGTTGCTCTCCAGTGTTTAGTTTTTAACTTTCTGTGACTAGTCGCATTATAACATCTTGGCCCACATAACTATTGGGTTCGGGGCTCCTCCATAATGCGAGGGAAGTTTACCTACTATACAATATTGTTTAGACGTGTTGGGATAGTATTTTATTTGGAGTTTTCCTTCTGTTGCAATGTTATCTTTTTTTATTGCAAGCTGTGGCACACGAGTAAACAGTACACCTGATGGTAAGTGTTGCTGCCGCTCATGGACCTTTGCTAGGCCGCTGCCTCCCGTGAAGAAAGCGAAGGGAGTGTGAATGCATGCAATGAGGTTCCGTGATCTTTATTTATTTATTATTTATTAATCATTCAACTACTTACTACACTTACAGTCTCCCAAAACGTGTAGAGAGCCATTACACTTTTATAATTTAAAAGTAAAATTAAAAGATAAAAAATACAAACAAAATTTTAAGAATAGATCGAATTTGGTGAAAAATATATCAACTTGCGGATAGTGAGTAATCAGTGAGTTTAGCAACGCAATAGCCTGACTAGTAGGTGCATATTGTGCAGTACACGTACGCACCTGTGGTAGAGCGAACAGGGGACGTGAACGAAGCCGTGTATATTGGTTTGGTGCTAATAGCGAACAATGCGATAATATATATGAATTTTCAATTTTATTATTAAATAATAAGTAATAATGTAATAATATAGCACACTTACGTCTTAATGCGAGAGTATCGAGACCTAAAAGACATCACTCAAGCCCACCACATGAAAACGTCCTCAGAAAGATGGGCTGTCGGCGCTCTTGTTCACCGAACGAAGCGCAGTAACAACTTGCTACTACTCGGACGTAATACTACTACTACTACTACTTCGAACTGACCGGCCCGCGGCTGTAGACAGATAACTATCAACAGTGTGGTCCTACAATGTGTTAATTTCTGCATTATAGGGTTTTAAGTCAAGTTTTCTTTCTCTTGCATAATATATCCCTCAGACATCTTTTACGAAATCTATGGGCAGGGATGAATTGTATTCTTATCATCATCTTATCTAACCGCATTATACACAGAGTGTGAATCATTATATTACATCATTAATTCTATTGTCAATTTTGAATACAGAAATACAATATTGAAGATATTTATTTTCCGTCAGGCATCTGTCCCCAAGTCATCTGACAGATTGAAGCTCCATTAATTATTGTGCCCTTTCCTTATCTTTTGGGTTTCACTGGTATTGTACAGAATCAATATATATTTCTATATTTGGATTTCTATTTCCTCCGGCAAAGTTACGATAATCCAGGAATCGTATCCGTTCATATGTATATATTATTTCCTGTAGAGATTTCTCCGCCTTGGCTTACATATGTTCTACGGTTGAGCATAGACGGCGTTATTAATAAATAAATTTGAAGAGATTTTTACCACGCTAATTTCATAGATTATTTTTCGTGTGGTAGTAGAGTAAGAATGCAAGTCTTCACCCCTTTTCTTGCTTGAGTGTCCTAAAAGACGACTAAGTGATATAACATCTATGCAAGAGGAAGAAAACTGGAAAGAAAACCAGTTTTCTTACTCTTGCGTATATAATATGTCACCTCGTTTGACCAGCGGTGTAGTAAGTGAATCTTCAACCCGTAGAGGAGGCCCGAATATAACAGTGGGACGTATATTGGCTGAGAATGATGAATGAAATGATGATAAACTTATTTGAAGACCTTCAGTCATTATAAGCATTGGTAATGTTTTGAAGTACAACTTTATACACTTTCTTTTCTACAAATATCGCACAAGATAACTAAACGAAAATGCACTTTGCAGATCTATGTTCTATTGTTACGTACTTGGTTCGCTGATATATATTATTTACTTCTAAGTGCAACTATTTTACTAAGATGTGATCTAAAATAGTTGTTTTAATCCACACCTCTGTAACACTACGTTAAATATAGTGTAAAGCTTACCTTGTGATTGATGGCACTTTCGTGGGCTAGTATTACATATTATTTAAACTTACCAATAAATCACTGATATCACATATAATCACGATTACAAAAAGCGTATAATTGTGTGTTTAACACAACACTTTAGATCTTCAGCGTACAGCTCAACGGTTGAGAGTTTTTGGTGGGAATCTGAAGTGTCATGTGGTTTTCTTGTATTATATTCAATATATTAGTGTTTTAACGTGTTATATTAAATAATTTTGATGGCATTTTATGTAATATATAGTGGCAAAACTGCTGAGGTGTAGTGAATATGATATAAAATTGCTATACATACCTTTTTGTTTCCACCAAAATTCTCCAAAGATACCCTTAACAGTGGCCATTACACTGTTGAGGGCGACACTTTGACTTACTGACAGACCATTACTGACATGAAGAAACTGAGAACTTGAAAGATAATTATAACTCGACACTGGCAAAAATGGCTCGTATTTGTAGCTGATTGCCAAGACAAAAAAGAAGAAGAAGAAGCTCAACGGTTCGACATCGACTCAACTTTATACACGTTTTTTTTTGTGTTTAGCTGTTAGCCGCAGAAAGCTATGCCCGATGGCTTAGCCCGGACTATGGGTGAGCGCTGAGGGCTCTCAACCCGGTAACTTTATGCACGGCTGCCATCTTGTTTTCATAGGCCACAGACGTGTTAAATATGTTTGAAATCACCGTCACTTGAAAATTAAAATTCAAACTACCTTATAATTAAACACAATTATGATGATATAATTATTATAGAGATGATGATATAATTATTGTAGAGATGTTATAGAGATCATAACAATAGTAAGTAGATTTATGTTTTGATGCTCTTATGTACTTGCCTGTATGATACTTATAAAGGCGAAAGTTTATGAGTGTGTATATATGCTTGTTTCGTTTTTACGCTCTAACAGTTGGACTTATTGATATAAAATTTAGCGTGGAGGTAGCTGATACCTTACATTACTATATAGGATATTGTATCTTGGTTTATTTCAACTTTGGTAGTGTTACTTTAAACGCGGGCGAAGCCGTGGGCTAGTGTTTTATAAATTTCATCCTCAGATTTATAGGTAGTGTGTTGTACTTACATGTTAAAGGGACCTTTGGATAATATTTCAACTTTGGTAGTGTCACTTTACACTCGGGTAAAGTCGTGGGCGGAAGCTAATGCTTTATAAACTACATTCTCAGATTTATCTTTTCACGTTTCTCTGAACTTCGGCACTCGCACTTCAAATGAGATTATTTTGTTATATATAGTTACTTCCAATTATATCATAAATACATCCGTATCATAATATAGTACATTAATGTAAAAGAGGACAGGAAAAAATATAATATTGGTTGGAACATGTACGAAATACGTGTTTTTACCTTAAGGGTAAATCTTAATTAGTTCGGCGCGTGGCTTTCTTGAGGCTCGAGAGAAACTTAATATGGAACAATAAAAGACACATCCGTAATTAATTAATGTCATTATATTAACTTGACAGCATACAGAATGTTAATAAATTTATATAAAACTAGCTTTTGTCCGCGACTTCGGCCGCGTAAGTCGTGTGTAATAAATAATTTAGAGGTTGAAATAATTTTGAAAATCAGAGAACTTTCATACTAACTTTGCAAGCCCCTTTTACCTCCTTAAAGGATGATTTTCGAAAAAATATTTTGCACGTGTTACATGACTTTCAATGAAGAACCTTCATAATGAATTTTATTCGAATAACTTCAAAAACGGCAAAGTTTCATGCGCGGCTATAGGTAAGTGACATGGCGACAAAAAACAAGCCAGCGGTAGGGAAAGCGCCGAAATAGAGTTTGGTAAATTGACACATAAATTCTTGTGATAGAAAATGATGATTTCATATGTAATAAGCTTTTTAACTTTAAGTTAATAATTCTTAAGATACTTTATATATAACTTCTATGATTAGCATTACGATAAGCTGTTGCAGGCGTAGCTAGTACAGATAATATATTTAGATGCATATAGCGCAGCAGATAGTTTAGTGAAATTAACAATGAAAACCTCCGAAGATGATATCATTTCCAAACGTTACGAGTGAATGATATCGTGGTGTGGAGTCGTACTACGTTTCTATCAAGAAAGGAGATTTAAGTACCAACTGAAACCACTCTTCAGAGCGATCTCCATTGAAAAGAGTGTGTACTCTACACAGAGAGACCTAAAATTATCTTACTGAATTGACCTCTAGGTGTTCCACTCTAGTCTTAGAATAATAACGTATAGAATGATAGTGTCAATACTTCGAAGGTTCGAAATTTGAATCTAAAAACACTAATGGCGCGCAGACGATTACACACGTACACACGCACACCACTATACAAATTATGAAATCAAATTTTGTTTTATTAACATAAATCGTCGAAATACTTTTAAAAGTGACGTTAAAAACCTTTTTAAGTTTTACAAATGTGTTATGACACCATTTGAATGCACAAACCGTCATAATTACCTATTTATTTTTAAGAGTTGCGTACGTATGTGCAGTACAATGACTTGTACATTACGGAACGGTTCCGGCGTAAGCTCCATTAGGCTCTAATTGAAATGCTTCACTTTTTGTGCGTGAACTTACCTTCTATATGTTATTATTCTAAGACTCTATTGAAAATAGCTTAATGGAAATATAAAAAAGTAAACCGTGCGTAACAATTAGACGTGGTTGACTTTTTTTTTGACATCGCAACTTGATGATAAATTTAAAAATAGAAAAACAACAGCAATAAGTATGCTTCCAAATTTAAAATATCAAAGATACCACTTTACAGATGTTAAACTTACCAAAAATTACAGAAAATGGGTGCGTAAACCCTTTGTTAGCGATTGTAGTTAATTTTTTTTTACCTTTATTATTCGGTTGGTTTAATATATTTACATTTTTACTAATATTATAAATGCGAAGGTTAGTTTGTTTGTTACACTATCACGCTTAAACCACCGAACCAATTTAAAAAATTCTTTCATCATTGGAAACCTATAATATCAGGGAGTAACATTAGGAATTACGCGGGTAAGCACGGGCGGGTTGCTAGTATTAGTTGCTATATATTATTAGTTGCTATATATTAAAAATAATGACGATGGCATATTTCTCAATATTATATTAAAGTATTAGGTAAACTATAATAACTAACTCAATTATTATCTATTATTATTACAACATAAATGTATAATGTTTGATTAAATATATATATTTCGAAACGAGGGGGTGTCTTCTCGTATTTCGTCACTATCAGAATGGGTCATACATCGCGATGGATTTGAAATAATACTTCAGATGGCTTTAAACTGTATTGTACAATTAGTGTTAACAATGTTCTATTATAACCAGTAATTACACGGATGCCGGCGGATAAACCACAAGTTAAGGAAACGCGGTGATTTCGACGCAGCATGGCAACAACTACAACCGATCGCCTTAGCGTCTCATTCCCATCTGAATATTCATGAGACCGCTTTTAAAACAAACTCTCATAATAACATTCCAAATGTAAACGGTCATGTCAAGTGGTCATAAATTATTGCCAATCGCTGTATCAACTCCACCAAAGTGTAGCACTTTTCGTTTCCATAATCAAGTGTTTCTTAAGTATTACGAATGACGCTGCGACATATATATATTAATATACCAATAAACTATGTTAGTCCATAGTTAAACTACTACCGTAAAAAAACTAAGGATTTACTATCCAAAGGCCCAATGATTCTACCAAAATGCATAAGTTCATTATAATAATGCACTTTAGATTTGGTGATTTCAAATGACGTTTGAAAAAGCAAAAGAATACAATTACCTTGAAAGGTTTCAGCCGTTGTATTAAGCGATAATTAATAAAATTTAATATACGTAAATTTTGTATAAGTCAGGATGAAATGACGTGCATGCGAATTCGAGCTATTAACCTCTATTGAACGCCTATCTATTAGGTTAGTATCTTAGAATAATAACGTATAGAAGGTAAGTCTGCGCACAAAAAATGAAGCATTTAAATTGGAGCCTAATCTAGCTTACGCCGGATCGTTCCGTAGTGCGCATGTGTACGTGTGTAATCGCTTGCGCGCATGTAGTATTTTGGCTTCATGTTTTTGATCACTTGAAGTACCGACCCTATCCTTCTATAGTTTATTATTCTAGGGTTAGTATATATATTTTTCATACCATATTCATCCAATAGTTGATCAAAAAGCTTGTCATACTTCGAAGGACAATTAGCATAACACATAGGCGCCATGCGTTTGGATTTGGCCAAATTATTAGGGACAGTCACATTTTTTATCAATCTGATTCTTTGGGCACACTTAACTTCATTTCTAAGTGGTCTAAGTGTTGTTGGAATTTATTTTAATGTTCTCCATGTATCTTTTACTCAAATTTTAAGTAGTTGTTAAGGGCTGCATGGTTTTTTGGTTTTCTAAAAATATTTTAATATCGGGAGAGACACGATGTCTTTTACACGCGTAACAGTGATTGTCACATTCAATTATTTTTTAAAGTGATTTTAGTATTTTGTGCAATATTTGAGAAATAAAAGTAAGTATTATTTTACTTATATTAATTTAAAAATATTTAGAGCGTATTTTTGTTAAAAATTTTTGGATTTTAATATTTTTTATGGTTTCGGGATGGGTCGAGAGGGGTTGATTTGTCTCCAAGAAAAAAATCTGAGGTTAAGACCCTTCTCTTGCATACGAGTCATTCCCAAAGGAATATAGCAGAACTCGCTGGTGTTTCTAAGACTGTAGTAAATAAAATTAAGACAAATTTGGATCAAAACCAGCCACTTTCGCCTCAAAGAAAAGGCAAATGCGAAAGAAAACGAATCACGACACCTCGGACCGATAGGAATATTTGGGATATCTGTTTACAGAATCGAAAAAAAGTTCGGGTTTATTAACTCCGATGATTCAGGAATCCGGAATACCTATTTTAAAAAGAACTGTGCAGCAAAGGCTGTCTAACGGGTCACCGGCCGGCTAAGAAACCGCGCTTGACTGCAGCAATGAAGAAGAAACGACTTGCTTGGGCTCGTGAACACCAATAGAAGACTGTTGAAGACTGGAATAAGGTCAGTTCTGATACTAAATACTATTTTAAGCACTTAAATGTAAAATAAACTGATATTATTGAATGTTTTTATTTATTTTCAGGTGTGTTCTTCATTTGAGTCAACTTTTGAGATTCTAGCCGACAAAAGTAACTTTGTCAGGCGACGCCCAGGCGAGAAGTATCACCCCGACTGCATCGTGGAGCATGTTAAGCACCCTGTCAAGATAATGGTTTGGTCTGTGATAAGCGCTAAAAGGGTTGGACGTCTGTACATCGTCCAGGGAACCATGAGACAGGACCAATACAGGCAAGTTCAAGAAACTCGCCTTTTATCGCAAATCCAAGAATGGTTTCCAGATGGAGAGGAATTCATGCATTGGCATGATTCAACACCGTGTCACAAAGCTAGAAATGTCACTAAGTTTTTGGCAGATCATAACATACCAGTTATACCTTGGCCTGGCAATTCTCCCGACATGAACCCAATAGAAAACCTATGGGAAATTACCAAGGGCGAAATTGCCAAAGAAATGATTACCACTAAGGTAAAACTCATAGTTTTCTATCAGTTTACTAATAAATGTATGTCACTACAACCTTATAATAAAAGAAAGTGCCAAAAAGTGCATAGAGAGCATACCGAGGCAGATCGAAACGCTTATACAAGCCAAGGGAATTACAACTAAATATTGAATAGTTTCTTAATACTATATATATTTTCGTCTAAAATATTTTTTTATTATTTAAATATTAAAATAACTTTTTAAAATACTAAATGAATAACTTGTTAATAAAATTAGAGGTAACTGTAACTAAGAAACCCAGTGTTTTATTATTTTTAGACCAATACAGTACAAAATACCGATAATAAGTGACTGCCCCTAATAATTTGGCCACCCATAGTAGTTCTTATGGTTTTCTTGTCTTAATATTATCTACTTAGGTCCATTAGTTTTATCTTACAAATTTTTGATAATATATTGTATTCTTACTTTGTAAATATCTAGAAAATATATGACTTTCATTTAGCGTAATCTTTATTAATGATGTTTGCTAAGCTGTTTTGAGTGGCGTACTGTGAGAAGTATTCCTATACAAATATTAGTGTAATGGCACTGAGTTTAGAGCTTTCTTATTAAATTGTTAAACTAGGACACTCTTTTTTGTGGGAGGTAAGTTGGCCTTCTATATCACGCTGGTTAGAAGTGTTGGTATAGGATTCTATTTTGAGTTTTCCTGCTATTGTCTCTATTTGTATATCGTAACAGATACTATATACAAATAGACACAATAGCACAATGATATACAAATAGACATAATACACGGAATTGACGTAGACGTCAATTCCGTGTATTATATACAATCCGTTATAAGTATGTCTCCACAATTACATCTTCATAAATACACACTTAGTAACATAACCTTAATATGCACTTGCAATATCTAAATATTCTTCCTTGCTTCTGTTAACTGAGCTATGCGTGACCACCGAATGTCCTCAACTTTTTTTTTGTGTGTGTGTGTTTAGCTGTTAGCCGCAGATGGCTTTCACAGCTTAGCCAGGACTATGGGTGAGCGCTGAGGGCTCTCAATCCGGTTGTCCTCAACTTATTCATGTCCGTCTATTTACACCCGTTGTTCGCTGGTCAACCACTCTAGCGTGACGGTAGGCAGCTACAAATGTTGTCAGAATATACTTTGTGTTGCCACCTTTCGATTGGCGATAACATATCCCTCAATCGCCTTACCCACGAAGATGGTGGATTGCATTTTTACAGCGTTATAACATGGTAAACTATAAGCTAATTAGATTATTTGGCATATATCTATACGTTGAACTTTACTTCTCTAGTATTAATAGGTCAATAGTCGTCTTTTACGACATCTACAAAATGGAAGAAATAGTGTGGTGAATTTGTTTCTTACAACGACACTATTGGTATTACGGTAAATCATAATATTTAAACGTAAAATATAGACAAAAATATTTAACCCATTCCGCCTTTTTTTTTCGTTAATATTAAAATACTGAAAAGTAACAAAAAGTAGATCGATCCAATCAGTTATTAGGTTTTAAAAAAAGAACGCTTAAAATAACAGGGTTCTTATTTCAAAATTACAATATTTTACAACGTTGCCGATTTTATAAATGGGTTGAATAATGAGCCGTATCCAATAATGATAATAGGTACGGGCAAATTTTGTTTTTTTAGGGTCTTTGAATCACTGTAATGGACGGTTTTTTGTAAAGAAAGTATTATCCATATCATAAATTCGTTAGCAGCCAGGCTAACGCTAAATGTATAAATGTTTTTTACTTAACTAAATAAAGGAGGGCTAGTTTGTATATAAATAGGTAGGTACTCGTATGTCCATCTTTTTTTCTCATAATTTCTAAACTACTAATTATAATTTGATAAATTAAATAGTGTATAATGGCTTTGATTGTTGGCTGGTAATATATATACTAATATATATATATATAGGAATTAGTACCAGCCAAATATATATATATATATATATATATATATATATTTGGCTGGTACTAATTCAATATGTCGACCTCTAGACTAGATAATATGATGTCCTGTTTTAAAAAACTATGTCATCATTCATCAGCAGTTCAACTGATACACGTCCCACTGTTGGGCTCGAGCCTCCTACATAATAAATGAGAAATTGGCCTTACTATACCATGCTAGTCAAACAGGTTGGTCAAGCAGATTGTAGAGACCTGAAACTTGAAGAATATATTCTTTGTATAACGTAGGCATCGCATAAGAAAGGATTTGTTGATATTTTACCCTTTAGGGATGGAATATCGGCAAATTGGATACCGTGATGCCTTAGTCGAATTTCATCAAAATTTTCATAAATGTTCTTTAATGAAATTGATCGAAGATGTGTTTTGAATTTATTAAAATTCATCCCCTAACGGAGTGAATAAGGGTAGAACGTTATTTTGGGGGTGATTTGTTTAGAAGTTGAGATCAATACTCCTTAGTGCTTTTAATTTAAATTACACTTTATTATGACAAATATTTGGAAACTCAATCCGATTTTATTCAAAAAAGTATAAACTCACAAGTTTGGTGCAATGCAAATACTCTTTCAAATTGGAATGTCACGAAAGTCACCGTACTATATTAGTACGGCATTTGAAAGTTTTTAAGCTTTAGAAAGGTCATGCACTCTTAGGGCACGGCCTCATAGGGACGTAGAGTTCAAAATTTGAAATGGCGTGGACCAGAACACTTTGGGTATAAAATTTATGAATCATCCGACATGAAATAAGAATAGAAAATACCTATATAATTTGGACTAAAATTCGAAATTATTTAAGACCATTATCTATACCAATAAATAAAATTGGAGTGTCTGTTTGTAATGTCAAAATAATAGGCTTTTTCCATGCTCACACGGTTGTTTGCACTATACATATGCCTAAAATACACTTTATATTTTTTTTGTCTGTCTGTCTGTCTGTTCCAGATAATCTTCAAAACGGCTGCACCGATTTTAAAATTTCTTTCACCAATAGAAAGCTATAATATCAGGGCGTAAACTAAGCTATATTTTATCCCGGTATTCCCACGGAAACGGGAACTATTCAGGAAAGTCGACTGAAACCGAAGCGAAGCGAGGGCAGGTTGCTAGTCTTGTATATAAATTTCTAGCGTACGTGTGTATGTCACTGAACTCCTCCTAAACGGCTGGACTGATGTTGACCGATATTTTATGTGTGTTCAAGGGGATTCGAGGATGGTTTAGATTCACAATTGTACCCGGTAGGTGGCACTGTTCGGGCAGAACAATAACATAGCTTGAGAACGACTTTACCGATTTCTTCCATCTTTTTTTTTATGTTTTCTAATACTTTAAAAAAGGTCTTTATGGAAAAAAAAAATAAATAAGTTGCGCAGAAAATTAGAAAATTTAAGAAACCTAAATTTTCTAACGTAACCTTTTTTCGACTATATAAACTTTTCTATATATATAAATATATAAATCTTCTGTTGGCTGGACCGATTTTGATGACTTTTTTGAGGCCATTCCGATGGATATGAATTCTCATATCCATCGAAATAGCCATTCGGAACATCCAAACTATTCGGTTTAGAATAATAATTGGAACCGGTAGGTGGCGCTGCGATCGATGTCAAGGAGAATTCTAATTTTTACAGATTTGAACAGTACAACGTCTGTTGGGTCAGCTAGTTTTTTATAAATATTTAAATATAATAATTTATATGTGGTACCATAATTTATAATGTAAAAAACCAATTAAAATCCATATTCGACTTTTAAGCACACATTTTAAATATCAAAATATTACTAATGTGCTTTTATTCGCCCAATAATTGCATATTATAATGTGAGACAAACATTTATATAGGCATTATAGTTAAGTCTTTTTAAGTTTAATTATTTTTAACCTTTTAATAATTAGCATGAAATAAGCCTTTTCCGTGTGGTGACGGAGTAAGAATACAAATCACCACTCCATCTTGCCCGTGGAATTCGTAAAAGACGACTAAGGGATATAATACGCATATAACATATATGTAAGAGAAGGAAAATTCGAAATAAAACCCTATATCAACCTGTCTGATCAACATGCTATAGTAAGCTCAATTTCCGTTCTACTGTGGGGGAGGCTCGAACCCAGCAGTGGGACGTATATGAGCCGAAATGATGATGAAATGAAACCTCCAAAATTATTAATTAAAATAATCATAAGCAAGAAAATAATCAATACAAGAATCTTCAAAAAGGCATATTGCCTTTTTATGCGAACGATTGTTTATATAATAATACATTCTGTGGTATTACAATACAAGAAAACGGCAGCAAGCCACCCGTGGTAAGGTTAGCAAGGTAGTGGCTCAATGGCAATGAAGGTTGTTGCAGTAGGTCATTCCGTCTTCCCGGATTAATCAGAGTATGTGCAGACCACAGCCTGCCTAAAAGAGGACCAGTAAGCGGAAGACCACGCCTAGGTTTAATATGTTCTTGTTATTTAATACTTTCTAGTGTGTCACGGTGTCATAGTAGGGTTTTTATTTATGAAAATAAATCTTTTTGTTCTATTTCTTTCGTGTTTTGTCACTAAAAACCATAGTATCTAACGTATGTTGATAAATTTCAGGTTTTTACAAAAAAGACCTATTATAACGGTTGGTAGAAGTTGGATATTTTTTTAGTAAATAATATGAAATTATTTGGTATCTTTAATGAAAAAATACCAACTGTGGTTACCAAACCACCTGCTGCAGCGATTGCATCGTTATTCGCCGTCTTATAGGAAGATATACATATGTTCGATAACGAAGTATATGGAGTCGGCTCCAACGATTTTGATGAAACTTGGCATACTAGAGGTTTCGGGTCCAAAAATCTATCTAGCTTGGTTTTATTTATAGCAAATGTTGTTTTGTCGGTGTTTTTAGTAAAACAATACAATGATATTATTAAATTTTAAAAGAATATGAATTCAAATTTCGTTGTCAACGTCAAGTGTTACGGTAGCTCAGTTGGTAAGTTGTCCAGTTCGCTTTTTGTTTTATTAATTATTATTCATTAAGTGTCCAAAGTGGACGAGGCATATCCAAGCCACTCTGGCTTGTTATCCCTACCTGTTTTACGAAGAAAGTAGTGTTTGAGATATTTGCAAAAAAACAAACCCTATTTTTTAGTTATTTGTTTATAACGTTTGCAATTTTTGCGAGCGGTACTTAAATTTTTTGAAAAATCATCTAGATGCTATTCCGAATCGAATAACACCTCAATCATATTTTTGCGGGGCCGATAAAAACATTGACCAAAAAACATTTGTTGACTAGAGTAGAAAACAAATTCTATTTGTTATTTTTAGTTTTGATTTACCTTTTAAATTAATTTAAAAGCCAATGGAAATTAAGAAATCAAATGGCTGCACAGATATCGTAGTGGTTCCGCTACTAATGGGCCTATCGTATCCTGGGTTCGATTCCCACGCAGGACAATATGTACTTTGAGCCATCTACAAATTACTGTTCTGATCTTGGGTGTAATTCGTGTCTGTTAATTATATATTAGTCCCCCGTAATACAAGGATTATTATTTTACTTAGTGCATTTATTACTTAGTGCATTTTATTACTTAGTGCAGAGAATTGTCTATTAAAAAAATCTGTTTTGGATTGCTCTAGTAGAACTATAGATAAATTGGAGAGCATGTACAAGGGTTTTATTGCATGCTCCAACTTACATGGATACGTACGAAATTCCATATGGGAAGTAGTGCCCTTAAAGCATCATCATTCAGCCCATCACTATTCACTGCTGTACGTAGGTCTCCCTCAATTTTTGTCACAAAGTGCAGTACCTACTGTGCTGCCTGCATCCAACGACGCGCAGCAACTTTTACCAGGTCATTACGTCACCTGGTTTTCCTACGCTGCGTCGTCCAATACTCTCAATCATATCTAGGTAGAGGTATATAAAGTTCTCGTATGACAGTGTTTGTACCCAAACTCTTCCAAAAAGGCTTGACCGATTTTTATGATTTTTTTTATGTATATTCAGTAGGTTTGAGAAAAATTTGTAATCTATTTTTATACCCCTATGTGATAAGGGTCCTTCCCTAAAATCCATTTCTATTTTTAGACCTAAATCTTTAATTTCTTTTCGTAGTGCGCCTTGGGCAACATCCGCAGGACAGCTAAGATTTCGGCAATAGGGTTTCGCCAGACGTTCTGCTTGCAGCGTGTGCGAAGAAGACTCAGTGGCAGACGGGGCTGTGGGATATCATAACGGCGACGATCGTTCGCAGTCCGAGGGTGGGGAATACTGTCGCTCTCACAAGGCACCCCGCCTCGACCTGCATCCATGATATTCTAAAATCCTCAACTTGGGACCGGAGGTCTTTGGGTTAGATTTTTGACTTATTCGTCAATCGTTCAGTCATAATAATGACGAATTTTGAACGTTATTATGTATGTAACCGTTTAGATTCTGGTTAAAAAATTTAAAACAGAAGTATATCTAGAAGATCTAAAAATAACCAAATTAGGTGTGTTAGTATTAAATAGTTTTTTAGTTGTGAAGGGGTCAAAAGTGGCTCAAATAGTACCTGTAACACGGACATAATGTGGCGCATGTTCCTTTCATTTGATGTTTTATGCGACCCATAGACGGCTCCTATTAAAAAACTTTAATGATCTTGCCTTTTGCCGTGGGCTTGTGTAATACTTTTGTAATTGTCATCCTGAAGAACTACGTAGTCAGCTGTAATGATCATTGAATTGAAAAAAAATATTATAATCTTTGTCAGATTACCGTCATAATAGACAGAAAAATAAAATAGTATTCGTGCAATTTTTCATGGGGATAGAAACTTAAACCTAGTGCGATTGAGAAAATAAAAGCTTACAGGCTTACTTTTTTTATTTTTGACGTAATAAGATATAATACATTCATACATACATAGATTCACGCCTCTTTCGCATAAGGGTAGGCAGAGACCACTTCCCTCCACTTGCTACGATCGTGACTTACCACTTCCACCTCCTCTACATTAATTAATCTCCTCAGGCATGTTTTTCGGTTTAGGGTATTTCTAACCTAGCCTTTCTTAAGAACGTCCCTGATTTGATTGTGGATCGTCCGCCATGGTCTTCCCCATCCAACACTTCCGTTCACATTCGCCCTATAAATTCCCCTCGTCAATCTCATTTCATTCATTCTCTCTACATGACTCAACCAACTTAACATACCTTTTTCAATCCTTGTCACTACATCTACTTTCATACCGCAACGCACGCTGTTCTTAATTCTATCACTTAATTTCACATCAATTATGATCCTTAGCGCTCTTATTTCCATAGCATTGATTCTACTTTCGTTCTTCTTCTGCGATACCCAGCTCTCACTTCCATAAATTAGGGTTAGTACAAGCACGCTATGCTAGCACCCTATGCACAGCCAGGCGAGCCTTCCTAGACAGACTCTGGCGGCCCATAAATGTGCGCAAAGCACCATTCACCGTGTTTCCCTTACACACTCTTTTTTCAATATCACTTTCACATTTACCACCTCTCGAAATATTACATGGGTACACAGTAATGCGTTAATATAATAAAACAAATGGTGTACCTCATTGTTTTTATTTTCTATGTTTGTATCTTTATAAATCGTAAGGTAACATATTTAAATACATCTACAATTTGATAATCAAATACACAACCCTTTTGATAACTACTTATAAGATTGTGACCTTGAAGATCATCGCCAAAATAAATTGAATACATAAAATGTATTTTGGCTGACAAACGTATAATTTATTTGAATTATATACATTTTCAAGTATTTACAATTTTTTTCTAGTATTTACAAATTATGTGGCTTAAAATAATAACAGTAGACTATTATTTATGTTATACATTCATCAAATAATTCAATGAATTAAAAATAATCTATAAAAATATTATAAATAATTATAAATATTATTCGAAATCATTAGAACCAACGCAATCAAAATTTAAAGTTTCCAAATTACATATACGATGAAATAAAATAAGAAACAACTATCATTCAAACACACTTTTAAATGAATGAAAGTTATTTTCTAAAATTTAATAACTAAGAAAATATGTTTTCTTTATTATGTACTAGCAACCCGCCCTCGCTTCGCTTCGGTTTCAGTCGCCTTACCCGCGGCGTAGTTCCCGTTCCTGTGGGAATACCGGGATAAAATATAGCCTATGTCTACTCTCTGATATTATAGCTTTCCATTGGTGAAAGAATTTTTGAAATCGGTTCGGTGGTTTAAGCGTGAAAGCATTACAAACAAACAAACATCCTTACTTTCGCATTTATAATATTAGTATGGATAAACGGAAAATCAATGTTCGAGTTTAAATGAAAGTTACTTAGAATCCAAATCGATACAGTAGATACGTAATACAAAAACTAAAAAAAGAAGTTTCAGAGAACGTCGTGACTTTATATTCTGCTCAACCCAAAAGTTTTCTTTTGATGGTATTAATTCTTAAAACAACTCTTATTTTAAACCTTGTTTGCATAATTATACTCTCTTCTGTTCTCAATATTAAGTAGGTTAATTGAAAATATACTAACAAAGTCAGTTT
This sequence comes from Lymantria dispar, assembly GCA_032191425.1. Taxonomy (NCBI): domain Eukaryota; kingdom Metazoa; phylum Arthropoda; class Insecta; order Lepidoptera; family Erebidae; genus Lymantria; species Lymantria dispar. Next base: position 15,223,729 of record CM063452.1, on the reverse strand, counting down.
TTAAATATAAATATTTAAGATTTAAAATCTTATGATCAGACCAGAGACACTCAAAATATGAATATTCTAGTTAAATTACAAATTAATTAATATTTCAAGTATTATTTTTTAATTCCATAGTTAAAACTTGAAATGATTGTTCAGGTGATTAAGACGAACCCAGTGTTCTCACATTCCACAGAAATTAAAACAATGTTACTTTTGTAAATATTCTTACAATCATTAATGATCAAATTATTTTACAGGATATAAAGATATACAATATGTACAATAGGGTTCCAATTCTCAACAATAACAAAGAAAGTTGGTATAATTTTATCATTCAAAGCTGCTCAATCCGTTTGAAATGTTGAGAACATAATTACATTAAACTTGAAAACATTGTAACGGACAAATAGAAGAAAGATCACAGCAATATTTTATTAAATTGTTCAAGTAAATTTGTTATTCCGAAGCAATAAGTGAAGCGGTCAGAACCAGAATATACAGTATATTATTTTTGTAATGCAAAAAAAACGTCATATACACAAAGATATACTCGTACTATTGTAATCTCTCAACCATTTTCAACTAAAATTAATATAAAAGATATGCTTCATTTAGTTATAAAATAATCATAATTATATTACATTTATAACAACGTTAATTGATTGGTAAGTGTGAAGAATATTACATTACACATACAATATTGGCAGTTTTTATCTACTGACTTTAATTTATCCTCGAAACATTAAAATCTAAAATATCGTTGTCTTTTAAACGTTGAAATATATTTCAATAATTTTAATAAGTCTGGTTTCTAAACATAAAATTGCCTAATAACACAATTATTTGAAATATCTGCTTAAATCAAATGGATTCAATTTCTAATTAATAGGTCATCTACCATCTACTATTGCCGTTTCTACAGTATTAGCTGTGGTAAATTTTGTTAGGACATTTATGAATATGTTGGTTAAAAGAAGAATTAAAAATAATGATGGAATAGTGATGTATCTGGTCAAAACTGGGAGACCGAGGAAAAAAACTGGCTTAGGATGTCGGAGCGTAGTGATGGTAACTACTGTGAACAAGATACCACGATTTAGATGTGGAGGCGTAGATCCGGAACTTTGCATAGCTGCTGGTCTCTCACCACTCAACACGTGGACAATCACCGATGCTGATTCTGTATCAACGAAAAGAACAAATTTAATAATATTCATTTAATAATTTCCAATGTTTACACAAGTACTTTTATTGATTTTATCGCATTTGTACTTTTCAGCTTTCATGGTACCAGAAGTCCTTCCGTAACTCAAGAGGACCCAAGAGTCCTCCCGTGTCTCAGGAGGGCTCCGGAGATCTTCCATGACCATGAATGTTCGAAAGTGTACGGAAGCGTCGGGTAATGAAAAATGAAATACAAACGCGATAAAATCCGTAGAAATAATTTTATTTAAAATATTGAAATTTTTTCGTGTGGTGACAGTAAGAATACTATTCACCACCCCCCTTTCTTATTCTTGGGTCTCCTAAAAGATGACTAAGGCATAGTATACGCAGACCACATTAGCAAGAGATAAAAAACTCTAAATAAAACTCCATACCAACTCGTCGGGACATTGTGTAATAGTAGGTCAAGAATACCTCCATTGTACGATATAACTTATTTAAAATTGTTGATTTTTGTGGCATTTAATGTATCTGTGTTGATTGTAATAACAATCATATACAGATTTCCACATGAAAGCTGATGTTACAAGTTTCTGCTGACGCTGCCGAGCGTCATTCTAGCGGTGGTTGGCAGCGTCAGGTTGGCATCGATGATTGTGACGCGAGAGTAATGTGGTCGATGGCTCGATGGCGATGCGGTAAGGTGCACCGGTGTGGGCGCATCCCTGATCGTCCGTTTTAGGGCTCTCTTGTAGCGATCGCAGAGAGCCATTGCAATCAGGACCATATGCGGTAGCCGCACGGTGGCGACGGAGGCAGTGTGCTTGTTGGTTGGTCCTCCACCGTGAGCCTTAGAGGCAGAGATGCTTGTTGGACTCTATCGGCGAGTGTCGGTGACGCTGGCAGTAGGTGGCTGTGTCTCACTTCGCGAGGTGGTTGCCTGTCGGGCCGACGCTGGCCGTGGCGTCATTGTCCGTTGGGCAATCTGACGGGAGAGGCCTCGGTATGGCATCCGGACAGTTGAGGCCTGGCCTGGCCGTCTGGCGCAGATATTACTAGGGTACGGTTGCTTCGCCAAGTACCTCCTCAAAGTCTTGAGGAGGGAGAACACACCGTCCTGCTACCATGGCGATTGCGACAAGGACATGGTGCAGCACACGCTGGAAGTGTGTGCACCGTGGGCAGAGCAGAGTCGTGAAGTCGTCACAATCATCGGTACCAACCAGACGCTGCCGTTCATCGCTAGGGAGATGCTCGGCAGCGTTAGAAACTGGGATGTGGTCGCCGCCTTTTGCCAGGCGGTCCTTTCACGGAAGGAAGTGGTGAATTGTGCTTTCTACGGCGACATAGAATGGCGCCGGCGACTGAAGCGGCGCAGGCGTGTGTGCTGGCCATTGCCCGCCCGAAAAAAAAAAAGAAAAAAGAACCGATGATTGCAACGAGTTCACGGCGCTGCTGAACCCAGGCCACGCAGACCTCGAGCGTGTGTAGCGCCGTGTCCCCGTCGCAAACGCAATGATGGCAGGATGGCGGCCTCTCCCTTCTCACGATATTCCTATCGCCTGAGGATAATGAATAAAGTTTATCTTTACGTATTACTGTTATTTACGACGCTATTTTTAACATCATCATCATCTTGCTCTTATCCCAATTACTTGGGGTCGATGCAATATGTCATCTGTTTTGACATATTGCAAAAAGTTTCGGCAATGACTTTTATGACCGGCCGCCTGCCTGACGTCAACCCTCCTTGGGAATGTAATCGTTGACCCAAATGGTACCAGATGGAGTTGGTCCGGGTCAATCTAGGGCTCTTAGTCGTCTTTTACGACACCCACGAGCAAAGCAAGGGTTGGTAGTATTCGTAGCCGCTACCACACAGCAATTTTTAACACTGTAGTATTATTTCTTATCCAATTTAATTAGATACGTGGTATATTTAATGTAAATCAAAATTGCCCTGTACTGCATATACGAGTAGATAAAGATAAAGAATATCTTAGAAATTATTAGAGATTTAAAATGCGTGGGCAGGGCGACCGCATACCGAAACGAAGGGAGGGCGGGATGGTTAAAAATAATTTACTAATTTGGTTACACGTGGTTTTAGTAATGAACGATGAGATTAAAATAATAACTCCAAATGCAGACATTGTTGATGTACCTACGTCTTTTTAAATAATGTAATAGGTAAAAAGAATAATATTGAATCACGTGTTGTCATTCTCATGTCATGTCATTATTGCTTTGCAAATCAAAAAATTCTGTATTCAATATTAATAATGTGCAGTTGTAAGTGGTTCACTTTGACCTAGTGAACTCTTTATACACACTAATGGCTTAGTTCCAAGAACAGATTACACCGTGGCAACGACAACTCTATCCACACCGACACTATCCAATAAATATTCAACCAATAGTTAACTACTTCAATATTTCGTCTAAAATCGATAGTCGCAGCAGTGAAATATTGACCCGTTTCCAGACATTAATTGGTGGTAAAATTTATGCGTTCGCTCTAATTCTTGCCCCAAATGCCATGCGACGCTTATAGCTCTAAAATAATTACATCCTAAAATTTCTAGTAACATGTTTAAGCACGTAATGATTTATTTTTTGTCACTAACATCTGTTTCAAAAATATGTTACATTTTAATCAAAACACAAATGGGCTTAAGATTTATTGTATTATTCTAAGATGGTAATAAATACATAACTTTAAATCAAATAGCCACAGTACCAACAAATTATGATTCTGTTTTTCCAACCTTCGAACGCTATATCATAAGATAAACGTCAGGTTGGAAAGCATTGAAAATCTATTATATCACCATCCGAACGTGATGGTATCACATTGAAAAAGTGCCGACAAGAAAAAACAGAGGATGTTTGTTTCATAAAACATAATAATAATGACATCTTGAATGTCAAATATCTGCCACCATTGTGGTTGTAGCAAGGACATGGCTGCATATGCACAAGTTCTGCGTAGTCGAGGTAAAACAGCGCCATGATTTCGTTGCAACCATGGGTGCTGACCTGACGCTGAGGCTGTCGCTACAGCGATAGGCAACAATCTCTGGGTTGTCCAGTGGAGGAATGTTTATGCTGATATGCTAGGCCGGCGGCGTCGCCTGATAACATTTCAGCCATGAGCTCGTATGAATGAATAGAGAAATAGGCTGCGATCTACAGATAATTCTTAACGCACGTGAGGGTGATGCGTGAAGGGGTTTAGTAACTGAAAGCCTAAGTCGCTAGGCATACCACTGATGTCGTGAAATTAGCACTCGTGATCAGCCTAATTGGTAATGGGGAGATAATATGATAGGTTTATGAGGTCGTCCGTCGAGCCAGACAGCTCTGGTGACCCCACCAGTACACAGTCCGTGGTATCTTAAAAAAGTTATGCTAATAGTAAGCTTGAATAGTTAAAAACGGACTACTGAAATTAAATCCACATAGTGTTATTGAACTAACCGAAAGAAAATAAACTTACCGCTACTGCTTGGAGCGCATGTGTAGTTGCCTGAATCATGCGGCGCTGCACGAGCAATAAGTAACCGGCTAGTACGGGTTCGTTGTTCGGTCTCAACACTGATGCCACCGCGTTGGGCGTAGTTTACAACTTGCTCACCTCGATACCAATAGATAAAACTGTAAACAAATAATTTCATAAATCTCCTATATAACCTTATACAGAAAATATATGTGAAGATTAAGATGCATCAATGTGCTTATATAGAAGACAAGCAACCCGTCCTCACTTTGCTTCGGTTTCAGTCTCCTTACCCGCTTAGTTCCCTTTTCCGTGGAAAGCCCAGGATAAAATATACCCTATGTTACTCAACGATAATGTAGCATTCTAATGGTGAAAGAATTATCAAAATCTGTCCAGTGCTTTTTGAGTTTATTCGTAACAAACATACAAAAATACAACGTTTCCTCTTTATAATATTAGCGTACATTTAGATGCGTCAGCATCAAATCCTATTATTTTGTATTGTATATTAGTAAAGTACGAGTTCTATAAGAAAATTACTGGATTTATGAACGCCCCCTATCAAACCGGAAGTCTTTTGTCGATTGAAAATAGCCGATCGGTGCAAAGCTCTTTTACAAGTCACTAATGAACTGGAAGAATATATTGTATCATCTTAACCCACATAAGTCCCACGGGTGAGTTGCGAGAAGGAACTTGTATAGGGTGTCATGCTGAATTTTCCTTCTCTTGCATAGCTGTAATCTGCATAATATATCCCTTAATCGTCTTTTACGACCTCCATGGATAAGATGAATTTTATTTTTCTCCGTCATTACATGAATATAAAGTGCAATAAATTAATAAAATTTACAAGTTTTTACTACCGATAATACCTCTTTTTTTTGGGGTTGGTTACGGTCGGTGCACTCGTGCACCCCTTGCTTTACTCCGTCCGGGGCAACAGAGGGGCGTAAGCACGCACACCCGTAACCCACCCGCGACACGTTGCCTTCGTCGTTGGGCCGACCACCGGAGCAGGGTGACTTGTCGTCAGTGATTGGCCCGACGGAAAACCTCTGGAGGAATACCCCAGAGGGGTACATATTTCGTCGACTCAAGTAACCGGGTGTTCCGTGTGGTGACGGAGTAAGAATACAAATCACAACTAACTTAACGTAAAAGACGACTATGGGATATAATAGGCATATAACGTCTATGCAAGAGAAGGGAAACTCGAAATGAAACCCTATACCAACCTGTTTGAACAGCATGGTATCATCATCATCGCAGCCCACATACGTCCCACTGTTGGGCTCGGGCCTCCTCCACAATGGAAGGGAATTTGACCTACTATACCATGGTGTACTATAGCATGGTAAGGTCAATTTTCGTCCTATTGTGGATGAGGCTCGAGCCCAACAGTGGGACATAGATGAGCTGAAATGAAGTAACCGGAATAAGAGAATGATAATGATGTTATAAGATAATAAGAATAATATATTTTGTGTAAATAATCTAATTTCTGTATTTTATCTTAAATAGCTTTCATTTTGTAAATAATTGAAACTTATAAGAAATTAGACTTAAACTAATAATTTATCAACATATTTAATAGCCAAGTTATGACGGGTAATAATGTAGTATAAGTAAGGCGTTGTAAAAAGCTAAGGGTTCACTAAGGAAATGAGTAGTAACACCCTTGAAAATAATGAATCTGACGCCGCAAATGTGTCGATTACAGAATTATTTCACTTAGAATTACATTCAATACTGGACTCATTACCTAGATTGAAAAAAAATGGGATATGTTAATCAAATCAAGTAAAATGAAATCAAATCATTTATTCTGCATAGGCCCCTTAAGGGCACTTACATATTATCAAATTTGCACATCTTTTTGAACACAATACAATAATGTACTACCGGATCGGAACGCGGCCACAAGCTGAGAAGATCCGACAAGAAACTCAGCGAAGTGTAATTTTTTTTTAAATCTTTAAAATATATATCATTTTATACTTCCTACAACATATGGTATTAGTTTCAGTGCGATGCCCTTCGAAATTGTATACATGTATAAATTTTCAAAATTTAGTACAAAACGAATAAAAATAAAGAAAAGAAAGAAAATATGGCTGGACCAGATCCCACAAGCAGCACCAGATCACGAGTTAAGTACTAGAGCAGTCATCAAAATCATGTCTATAAGGACTGCCATTATTTTTCAGAATTCTAGTCTTAGAAACGAATTTTGCATCCAGATGAAAATTTATCTCACTGCTAGGCTTGAACCTCCCACACAATGGGTGGGAAATTGACCTACTATATCACGTCGGTCAGGCGGGTTGGCATAGGGTTTTATTTCGTGTTTTCCTTCTCTTGCATAGATGTTATTTGCCAATGCAATCTTTTAGTCGTCTTTCACGCCATCCACGAACAAGAAAAGCGGCTGGTGAATTATATTCTTACACAGTAGGAAGAAAAGTAAGTATTCTTTCGCAAATATTGATATTTATCAGTAAGTTTCCAACATTTCACTTAATAGAAAATTATGGTCTGAAATGTGAGTTTCCATATCTTTTTAGGAACATACAAATTAGAATGCAATTTTAAAAAAGACTGAATACCGAGTGTAAGTAACAAGCAATATTGAATAATTGTTATTTTTACCGCCTACGGAAGTGGTATGTGTTTGACCATATTCCCTCATAACTTCTATTACCTAACTGTTCTTATAACTTGAACCAGTGAGGAATCGTTAAGAGGTTAAGAGTAACCAATGAGGTATCGTTAAGAATAAGTATCTTAATTATTTACATTACTTTATCTGGTTATAAGTTATATTACTTCACGCAAAATTTTATACATCGTCATCTATATTGTATAATCTTCAATTAAAAAATAAATATGTCTGATGTGTATCAAATTAAACGTTTTAATAAACAAATTTTAAATATATTATATTCCTAGGTATTGCTTGCGTTTGCTCCTGTAAATAAAAAGAGAATCGATAAATGCGTATAATAATTAGAGCCAAACCTTTAGTTATAAACTTACTGTTAAGGCATAAAATAATAACACGTGTTTAATTATTTTATGTGGTCTCCTATTAACATTGATATCCCAAAAATAAAACCCAACAATGATTTTAATAAAGATCAGTATAAAAACTAAACTCTGACTATTACAAAATGGAGTTTTAAAAAGTGTGAAACGAGTATATATTCCACTTAACCGTGTTCAGAGCATAGTCATGGTTGTATGCCATCTTACGCTACGGTCATTTATTGTTTTTTTTTTTGTAACATGTACCAATAAATTTATTTTTTCTTAAGTCATCCTTTGAGTAGAAAGTTATGTGGCCAAATCTTTGCTTTGAACTTCTTTTTTTTTTTTTTTTTTTTTTTTTTTATAAGACAACACCCTGCACTAAGGAAATAATCCTTGTATTGCGGGGGACTTTACAAACATATAATTAACGGACACAAATTACATCCAGTACACACTTCGTAAGGCTATTGAGCTTATACCATAATAATTTTAAGATAATGTGAAAGCAATGAATATTACTAATATATTTTCATTGTTCATTTTTATTTAACGTTACCCCGTATATAATAATATGTTAGGAGAGCAAATTTCTTTAGTATTCGTATACATCTATATCCCATTGTTAAGCTTATCTTATATCTTTAAACGAGCAATATATAGGTATATTAGAGTGTCCCAGACTATAAGGACAAAATATTTTTTTACAGATTGAGACACGCATACCCTCTTATTTTGTTCCATTTGACCTTAATAACTGAAATAATAAATATTATTGAAATCGGATAGCGATAACCCGTGCCGACTTGGTGTCAAACTATGAATATAAAAGTTTGTATGGAAACTATAGGGGAATATTTTAATTTTATATTTATTTTGTTAATAAAACAATGGTACTTTGATTATGTATTATATTTATTACTAGCAACCCGCCCTCGCTTCGCTTCGGTTATAGGTTATAGTCGTTTTACCCGCGTAGTTCCCGTTCCCGTGGGAATACCGGGATAAAATATAGCCTAGTTTACGCCCTGATATTATAGCTTTCCATTGGTGAAAGAATTTTTGAAATCGGTCCACCCGTTTTGAAGATTACCCGGAACAAACAGACAGACAGACAGACAGACAAAAATTTTTAATTGCTATTTTAGGCATAGGTGTCGTGCAAATAACCGTGTGAGCATGAAAAAAGCCTATTATTTTGACATTACAAACAGACACTCCAATTTTATTTATTGGTATAGATTTATTACGCATATTCATTATTTAAAGGACATTATTCATTAAATTTTCTTTTTAATGTTTGTTTGTTACAGTCAGGATATACCTTCCTGTGTTCTTTTACGCAACGTAATAAATATTGTTTTTGTTCTTCGTCCACTGTGATTAAGCCATGAAAGTCTTGCATCAACTTAACAGCTCTTTCAGCTGTATCATTAACTGCTTTCAGTAACTGCACTTTCATTTTAGCGTGTTGAAATGAAGCATTAACAGGCCACGAAGTAGGACACTCCATGAGAAAACTGTCATCGATTCTGAGTCGCCTGAAAAAAGATCTGCTGTTTATGGAGACAAAATCATCGATTTTTTTTTCAAAAAGAGGCTCACTAAGTTCTTCTCTCGATGGAATGTAGCGTTCATTGTGGATCAATGGATTTTCTTTGGCCAAATTAGCAACTATTTTCACCTTACTTTCTTGGTTAATATCATCGTCAAATAGAGACAAGATATACACTTCGTCTGCCAAATACCACAAATGCTGGCAAAACTTCTCTATAGCCGCTTTTGATATAGTTTTGTCGACCATTTCTTAAGCCTTCACAGCCTTCAAAAAGCACAGATCCTGGTAGGGCGCTTTTACCGCTAAAGTGCATTGCAGCCAAGGCTTGACATAGCATGTCGCGATAAACAGGCAAACGTTTAATCGAGCTGTTTTGGCCTTTTTTTTGGGACTAATCCCACCACCCATTCCCACCATTGTAACTCCTGTAAGCCAGGATCCATAATGGTCTCCATAAATGACACCGAGGTTTGACCCTCAGTCCCGGGATATGACTTTAATTGTCTTGGGACCCGCAAGAAATTTAATTAGAAAAGATTAAACAGGAGGAGTTGGAAAGAAAGATTCCACTTCCCTCCTAGGCAAAGCGGGAGACAGGAAAACAAAATGACTAGTCAGCCAATAAGTAAAAAAGTGTACAGCTACGATAGCGCAGCAGTACGGCACCACGGATACGGAAGAGCTTAACGGGGCCTATATGTGAGCGTTAAGATTGATTGCTACAGTAGGTATGGCAGAAACGCATGAACGCACGGAAATTTTCTCGAGTTGCTACAAGGTCTACTACCCCACAGGTGACTTGTTAACTGTTTAACATAAGATTACGCTCGTTTCGCCAGAGATCGCACTCCCAGAGAATGTAATGTGCTGATTGTTCATACTCGCGGTCAGATGTGGAACATTGACATAATGGTGATGGTACGAGTTTAAAAGAAAATAATTTACTTTTAAAGTTGCCATGGCCAGTTAAAAATTGGGCCACAAAGTGGTCAACTTCCAGCCACACTTTCTCCAGGCGCTCCCGGATGCATGGAAAAAATAGATAAAGATGACGACCTTTCGATGATGAATCCCATCTTTCTTGCCAGTCGGTTAAAAGTTCCTCATAGACAATGGATTGTGGTGCAAACAATCTAGCAATTTTATTTCGGTCGCGCGGTAGAAGGAAATCTGTATTCATAGTTTCCTTTGCGGTGTAATACATTGACGCTCGTCTCTGAATCTCCAAATCAACCGGAAGTACACCCGCGAGTACTGGCAAGGCCTCGGTACTAACCGTTCTATAGGCTTTACATAAGAATATTAGGGCCAATCGTTGGCTCTGTAGTAATTTAAGGCGAGCCGCCCCTATGTTGGCCCTATCGGCCCATACAGGTGCAGCGTAACAAATACACCCCAAATATGTGGCCATGTACCATATACATGTGTATTAAAACGAAGGCCCCAAGTAGATGTGGATATTCTAGTAAGCGCGTAGAAATTCCGTTTCGCTTTTTTGCCTACAGTTTTAATATGCGCAATAAATGAAAAATTTTTTTCTAAGACAAGGCCGAGATAGCAAACTGATTCTTTCTTTTTGATAGTCATATTATTAAATTTTATACGCGGCGCCGATTGTAAATGTCCTTTTAATATCTTTTATTATGATATGTTTTTTGTGGTGCGAAGGCAAGCCGGTTTCGTGTACCCCAATCGAATATATCATTGAGGCATGTTTCCGCTAATTTCTCTAAACCATCCCTTGTTTCTTGATTGTATAAGTAAAAGTCCGTCGTCTGCATAGCCGATCAGTAGACAATTCTTCGGTAGAGGTAACTCGAGAAAATCGTCAAAACCTAAATTCCATAGATATGGACTTAATACCGAACCTTGAGGGCAGCCCATCGTCAGTGGCTTCGACACAGCATGGTGACCAAGTTTCAATTTAGTCGAGCCATTTAAAAAGTACGACTGCATTATTTGGTAGATATTTCTATAGTAATCACGAGCCTTTAATTTAAGAAGTAGCATTGGCCACCAGGCGTTATCGCAAGCACCTGAGATGTCCAGGAAGACACCTAGTACGTATTTAAAAACGGATGCGCTAATGACACGTCTTACCGCAACAGCCGCGTCGATAGTTGATTTGCCGTGAGTGAAGCCGAATTCTTTATGATTGAACGTTGGTCCACCCGGCAATAAACGAGGAACAATGAGACGTTCTAAGAGCTTGCCTAATGAAGGCAGTAAGGTGATTGGTCGATATGACTTCGGGTCGTCTGGTGGCTTTTCACCGCCTTTAGGAATTATACGTATATAACCACGACGGCATATATGAGGAAAAATGCCTTCAGTTATGCAACGATTAAAAATTATTAACATTGTGTCGCCCTATGCTCGACTAGCTTCTTTGGTCATTTTATTTGATATTTTATCTTCGCCAGCAGCCTTGTTCGAGGCCAAAAAATCGATCTAGCTAGGTTTTATTTATAGAAAATGTTGTTTTGTCGGTGTTTTTAGCAAAACAATACGATGACATTAAATTTTAAAAGAATATGAATTCAAATTTCGCCGTCAACGTCATGAGTTACGATAACTCAGTTGGGAAGTTGTCTAGTTTTCTTTTAGTTTTGTTTTGGCATTCAAACAGCGTCGGATCGAATCTCGGTGTTATTATTATTCTCTTTTTGTATTTTTTTTGTATTTTTTTCATTATTTAATTTTTATTTTTTATTAATATATATCTAAATAAATTCGACAAAAATACAACAAGAATATTCCGAGCGAAGCTCGGTCAACCAGATATTACTCAACAATGAGGCATATTTGCTTGCTTGCTTCTTCCACAATAGATGACATATTGGTCGACTATGTCACGTTGGTCTGGTTGGTTGCCATGGGGTTTTATTTCGAATTTTCCTTCTATTATATTTACGAATACTAAGTTCTTAAAATATTAAGTTCTTAAAGCAGTAATACGTCTCTGCTTTTTCTTTGCATTATTTCGTATTAAATTTCAATCTTATTTAGTTTTAGGTAGGAGGCGCCTAACTTGTAAAGATTTATACGTACATTGTGATGCCACACAATGAGATTAGCTTTTCTATTCAAAACACGAAGGCAATGCTTTTACAAACACTATGCGATAAAGCAATGCGGTACCACATTTGAACGTAATTGGTATTGTTGCAAATCTGTTTGTGAAATTTAGTAAGAAAGCTTTATTCTAGAACGAGGATTGTGTTTTATCAATTTAAAATACCGATATGTAATGTTGAATATTCGGTATAGACATTGTAGGAGGGAGATGATATTAAAATTTATTACTACATCTACCTATCCTTTTCTTTCCTAGAGAAGATGCTATAATGCCACACATGGGATCTCTTCTCCGTGGATGATTGAAAGAATGGAAAATTTATAATATATTACATAGAGATAATAGGATTATCGAGACATATATGGCCTTATAGTATTACAGTACCTACTAATTTTACTGTCCAAAAACTGAAGTAAATTGGGTATATTCATGTTTCTACTAACAAACGGCGTGAATAAAGCACAGCGACGCTTCAGACTCATCTAATTATGCATTGTTGAACTTCAGCATGAGGATAATAAATAACGTATTATAAAAATATATAAAGTAAAATATTTGGTATAAAGAAATATTGATCGTTATTTTTATTCCTGCTGTTACATCTAGATTAAGTATAATTAGTATGAATTTATATTAGTTAAGATTTTTTTGCTCATTTGGGGATCCAAGGAGATTCTATCTATATCTTTGCAATCACTTTTATAGAATTATTGATGTTATGTTTGGTGAGACGAAAATAGACGAAATAAGGAATTCGTTAGTATATCGGAGAAGTTCTGAAAGTAGAAATAATGGCTAAAATAAGGAGAAAGTTACATTTTTTCTTTTTGAATACCGTAGCGTATTCAATACAGAGAATTTTGACAATTTTATTTAACTTTTTTGTTATATAATTATTGACAATTTTATATCTATATATATATATATATAAAAGAAAGTCGTGTTAGTTACTATGTTTATAACTCAAGAACGGCTGTACAGATTTGGCTGAAAATTAGTGAGGAGGTAGCTTAGAACCAGGAGACGGACATAGGATTTTTTATCCCGTTCTTCTTCTTCTTCTTAATGGCAATGAACTACTTTTTATCCCGTTCGATCGCGTTCCCGTGTGACATGGCATAAAATGTCAAATAGATTTTATTTTGTTTCTGTTTGTCCATTCGGACGGGCAAAGGAATCAAAAACCATACAGCCAAGCCTGATACAATTTTCTTCATATTATTTAACATTTTTTTATATAGAATAGCTTATTTATAGTCATGTCCATCAGTAAGTCAAGTCGTTACCATTAATTAGCTGCTGTAAACCTAATTATTTGATTTCTCTGGGAATTACGGTAGAATATGAAAATACACGTAAACCACTCTTATATCACATTCCTTTTATTTATAGCACGCAACTCCCGCGACCCACCCAAAAACCACGTCGCCTTCGTCGTTGGGCCGACCACTGGAGCAGCGTTAACTTGTCGTCAGTGGTCGGCCCGACGGATAATACAAGAGCTAAACATGACATTTCCATATTCGCACCGAAACTCATGTCAAAGAGAATACAAGTCACTATGAAACGTAGGATAACAAAAACGCATTTGCTATGTAATAACAAAATGCAAATGACAGCTAAACGTAATATTGTTTATAGTTAAGTATGGTTTAAAATTTGATAATTATAATTTTCTCAGAAATCAATAATCAGTAATTTGTATTCTCTTTGAATCATCATTAACAATGGCGAGACCAAGACGATCGAATCTTTCCCGACAAAGCCGTAATGTTCCTCTATTAGAGAATATATATTCGGAAATTTAGAAAATGTATTTACGAAAAAAAATTATGGCATTACGAAGTTCGCCGGGTCAGCTAGTAATATAATAATTATAAAAATTGATTTAAGACTTACGAGGCCTAGTGGTATAATAGCCTAGTGATCCATTGTTTCAAGTTTAGATTACGTTAGAGTTATTGAGTTTCTCATCAGAGAATCAAAAACAGTACGGCATTTCAATCTGAGGTAGATAAATTAAGAATAAAGGCAATATATCCGCAATTACTATTCAGTGACCTTTAAAATTAACACGGTATGAAATGTTACATCCGTTAAGCTTTCCAGTAGAAAGAGGAGAGTTTATTGATTTTATTGATGCATTCATATCCGAAAGGGAGCAAACGATAGCTTTTTTATTGTTGAGTTGCCGTCCTGACAGTCTGTATATCTGTCTGCTGTATTACATAGGCCTTAATAGGTTAGACAGTTACAATTTTTGAGCGCGTATTATTGGTACCCTAAGCTATGAAAAGTAGTAGAATGTATGAAAAAAAGGGAATAAAGCCTGGAAAATATAGAAAAATATAGAAAAATAAAATTGTAGTTAAAATCATTCTTGAAAAGCTTTTATTTAGATGCAGAAAAGGTTATTTTTATAATAAGAGTTAAATAATCTTTGAATTATATAAAACTGGTTAATGTATCCATTTTTTTTTTTTTTAGGGGTGGGCTACCGTCGGCGCGCTCCTTGCACTACTCCGTCCGGGGCGACAGAGAGGCTTAAGCACGATGCACGTCGCCTTCGTCGTTGGGCCGACCACCGGAGCAGGGTTACTTATCGTCAGTGGCCGGCCCGACGGAATACCCCCTAGTTGGGGTACCCTCCCATAGACCGACGTCCCCCCTCGGGAAGAACGTCGGTCTTTCCTCACGCGGTCGACCTCTCGGCGGGTGACGGACTAATCCCCGGTCACGTCACCCGCGGTGTATGTATCCATAACATAATTTGTAAGTTAAGCAATGTTGTTCGATGTTTTATAAAAACTTGTTTTTCTCAGAATTACTAATATCATGATCCAGTTAGACACTCTATTCTTGTTAATCTAAACCAATTCTAAAGAAACTAGAAACAATGCAGTTATTTCGCTGCGTTTTTTTTTCTATTGCCCATTGAAAATTGCACATAAAACGAAAGTGGTATTCATATTGCTTCACTTTTAAAAAAAGATTTTGTAAATATACATGCCGAACTGCTAGGCTTCTGCGTACCCTTTCGTGGATAATGACTTTGAATATAAATAAATATAAAAGTTATATTTTAAAGTTATAAATTTGGGATTGTATATTTAGTATAAAGTGAATTGCTAAAACCGTTTGATGTTTCATAGGGCTTATGGACAAATTGAAAAGTAATTAAATTTTCATGATTCAGCAAAAGTCTATAAATACTTTGGCGGTTGCTTTAGTCAATAACTGTTGAATATTAATTCAGTGATTTTAAAGTAGGGATAATCCCAATACAACATGTACATATATTATTGACTGAGCAAGAACTATCGTGGTAATGTAGCCCCTTATGCCAAACGTTACAAATTCGATTTCCAATTAGAAAAATTCATTGTGTGTAAATATAAATAATTAATTTATGTCGGGATGTAATTTTGCGTTCATCAGGTCTTAGTCCGGTCAATCTAGACAGTCAACGATACATAAATCAACATCAAGCTGAAAGTGAGTATATTATGTAGTCTTTTGGATCTAGCTGATAACCAAGCTACACTTGAACTTGGTAATATACCCGATATTTCATATTTTAATGTAACTTACAATCACCGATTGAAATATTTTTATTAATATTACAGCTTCAGAGATGTATATGCCTGACGTACTTATGCATATTATAACGATTACAACTTTTTGAATCGTTATATCTCAGGAATGGTGGATCTTAGGAAAAAAGTATTGATGCCTTTTTATAGATAACTAGCTGACCCGGCGAACTTCGTACCGCCATAATTTTTTTCGTAAATATATTTTCAAAATTTTCGAATATATGGTTCAAAGAGGATACAAATTACTGATTATTGATTTCTGACAAAATTATAATTATCAAATTTTCAACCATACCTAACTATAGACAAAGTAACTTTTAGCTGTCATTTGCGTCTTGTTATCCTTCGTTTCATAGTGACTTGTATTCTCTTTGACGGAGAGGAGTTTCGGCGCGAATATGGAAATGTCATGTTAAGCTCTTGTATTATATAAATTTTTTAGTGTTTTATAGTGTTATATTGAATAATTTTGCTGATATTTTATGTAATATAATACAGTTAAGGTGCTGAAGTGTGTTGAATGTGATATAAGAGTGGTTTACGTGTATTTTCATATTCTACCGAAATTTCCAGAGAAATGATTTAATTAAGTTTTCAGCGCCTAATTAATGGTAACGACTTAACTTACTGACGGACATGACTATAAATAAGCTATTCTATATAAAGGAATGTTAAATTAATATGAAGAAAATTGTATCAGACTTGGCTGTATGGGCTTTCATCCCTTTGCCTGTCCGAATGGACTAACAAAAACGAAAAATATTCTATTTGAAATTTTATGTCAGGTCACACGGGAACGCGATTGAACGGGATGAAAAATAGCTCAGACTTTTGACGCGAATGTCAAAATGTCATGTAGCGCTTTTATAATTTTTTCATTAGTTTAGTGTTTTACAGTGTTATATTGAATAATTTTGCTAATATTTTATGTAATATAATGCGGATAAAATTGTAAATTGTAGTGAATATGATGTAATAGTGAATTGCGTGCATTTTGACATTCTGCCAAAATTCCCAGACAAGGCATGACTTGGTTATCAGTACCAAATCATGCTAACGACTGACTGAAAGACGAAGACTTAAAGACGTGAATAACTAATATATAATACTCGACACTGGCACCAATAGCTCATTATTTGTAGCTCATTGCCATTAAATAAGAAGAAGAACGGGATTAAAAGTATCATATGTCTGTCTCCTGGTTCTAAGCTACCTCCCCACCAATTTTTAGCCAAATCTGTACAGCCATTCTTGTGTTATAAATAGTGTAACTAACACAACTTTCTTTTATATATATAGATTGTATGAGCTACAATTTTTGTCTGAAGTAATTTTATTAGATAGTGAATTTTAATGTTAACGTCAGTATTGTACGTATCTTATATCTTTCAACGAGCAATTCTTGTATATATATATATACCTATATATATATATATATATACCTATATATATATATATTCAGGATCTCGGAAACGGCACCAACGATTTTGATGAAACTATGCATACTAGAGGATTCGGGTCCAAAAAATCGATCTAGCTAGGTTTTGTTTATAGAAAATATTCTTTTGTCGGTGTTTTTAGCAAAACATTACAATGACATTAGCTTTTAAAAGAATATGAATTCAAATTTCGTTGTCAACGTCAAGAGTTACGGTAGCTCAGGTGAGACGTTGACCGGTTTAAATTTTAGTTTTTGTGTGTCAAACAGCGTCGGATCGAATCTCGGTGTTGTTATTATTCTCTTTTTGTAATTTTTTATATATTTTTTATTGTTATATCCCTAAATAAATTCTACAAAAATATATAAAACTATTTTATAGATTTTATCACAATTGTATGCTTAATTTATCTTCCTCGATACTTCGAATACTTTTCAATATTGTCAGTCACAGAATGACAATCCTTAAATAATAACTTTTTTTTTTTTGTGGGTGGTCTGCGGTCGGCGCACCTCCGCACCACTCCGTCCGGGGCGACAGAGGGGCTTAAGCACGCAACTCCCGCAACCCACCCGACAACTACCTCGCCTTCGTCGTTGGGCCGACAAATAATAACTTGAATGTAAACTTTGTTAAATAAATAAATATAAATTAAAGAATTCAAATCTAATCAAACTACTTATCATACGAATTGTATGCAGTGACAATCACAATTCATAATTATATAATTAGTTACTTCAGCTATTTAACAAAGGATGAAACTACGTATCATAATGTTGTGATCTAACAGATGAAGTCGACACGACATCTATACAATAAATAAAATTGGAGTGTCTGTTTGTAATGTTATAATAATAGGCTTTTTACATGCTCACACGGTTATTTGCACTATACATATGCCTAAAATACACTTTAAATTTTTTTTGTCTATCTGTCTGTCTGTTTGTTCCGGGTAATCTTCAAACGGGTAGACCGATTTCAAAAATTCTTTCACTAATGGAAAGCTATAATATCAGAAAGTAAATTAGGTTATATTTTATCCCGTTATTCCCACGGGAACGGGAACTACGCAAGAAAGACAAACCGAAGCGAAGCGAGGGCGGGTTGTTAGTCTAACATATAAAGACAAGTAACAATGATATTACTTGACTTTATATGTTAGATGTCGAAAAAATCAACGGAAAGCAAAATGACTGAGACCGACCGACTGAAAAGAAAGTTTAATGAATAAGGGTCAGCGCGTAAAAACAGTTTGAAATACAAATAAAGATAAACCTACTCTTATAGTTAAGGTGGCAGCAAAAAGAAAAACAAAAAAGTCGTCTCGTTAGCAAAGGTAACACTAAAATACATACTCGTATATCTTATATTCCCCCACAATAACGTCGGCACGTTTGCCAAGATATGACACTTTAGTGGGTCCGAGTGCTGGCAAATAAGACCTTACTGAACAAGATGGACTCATTACCCATTTGTCACGTACGCTAACAAAAACGTCTCACTTGAGACTTATACTTCACTTCCTCCTTTTTTTATGTTGTCGACCCCCACATTGATAACAACCATTACTACTATGCTCTAGTTAAAATGAAGCACCTATACAATTTTCTGCTCTATTTATATGAAGAGATTGTTCAAAGTCAAAAGGATTTTATTTCATTACAAAGAATTTCGTTCCTATTTGGCGCTATATTATACAATGTAATAGAAACATCCAGTAACAATTTCATTTTATCGCGTAATTCTTTTGAAACTATTCGTTGTGTCTCTAATGAGCGACACGATATGCTTACTTGAATCTGATTAAACTGTTACAATACGGTCTGTAAATAATATTTCTCAAGTTATTATATATATACGTAATTTTTTAAGATACGTGGGTACACTGTCGCAAATCTCAACTAGATAATGCGTTATAATAAAACTTTCAATGTATTAAACAGCTTTTTTATATATTACTAGCAACCCGCCCTCGCTTCGCTTCAGTTATAGGTTATAGTCGTTTTACCCGCGTAGTTCCCGTTCCCGTGGGAATACCGGGATAAAATATAGCCTAGTTTACGCCCTGATATTATAGCTTTCCATTGGTGAAAGAATTTTTGAAATCGGTCCAGCCGTTTTGAAGATTACCCGGAACAAACAGACAGACAGACAGACAAAAATTTTTAATTGCTATTTTAGGCATAGGTGTCGTGCAAATAACCGTGTGAGCATGAAAAAAGCCTATTATTTTGACATTACAAACAGACACTCCAATTTTATTTATTGGTATAGATAAGTAATGTTGTTAATAATGTTATTAGTGTCATTTTTTCTAAAGAAATGTAGGACAACAAGGAGGATAAAATTTTTAGACAAATTTTCATCTTGTTACGCCAAAGAAGTATAACTTCTTACGCGTATACATTTTTTTTTAATTTCTTTTGTTTTTATAATATGCATCACATTGTTCGACATAAGTCTTCTCCACAGTGTGAGAGAGAGAGAGAGAGAGAGAGAGAGAGAAATTGATTTTACTGGTCAAACACGTTAGTAAAGGTTTGTATTTTATTTTCCTTATTTCTCCAGTGTTTTTATAAGTTCACGCTCTTGGCCGTTTCTTACCTTTTTTTTGTTTATTTTTTTTTACCGTTTCTTACCTAATACGTTTTAAAAAAAAGGGAAGATATGTTACTATAACGTAGCCCCTTATAATTTTTTATATGACTAACAAATTTAATTTCAAAATCATGCTATTCGAAATTTGCTTAAGAAACATATTATATGTTTTGTTAGTAAGCTAAAAATTAGATCAAAATTTTCCCTTATTTTTATATAAAAATAAAACTATTTTGCTTTTTATTGCAACTGCATTATAGTAACATTTTCTTGTTGTAAAATATACATTGTGAATGAATTTTCTATATAAAATCACATTTAATGTTATAAAATCAATTCAAATTTACATTAAACTTAAACGACTCTCATTTATTATAAGGAAAGAATATTTTAAATTACCATCTCGACTATACAACCGACCATAAATAAAATGAAACAAGACAATAAAAAGAAAATGACAATGGTATTTTATAAGAATTTGTGTAATGACGTTAGGCCTGGGTGGAGGTCTAAAATATTTTTCACATTACTTACCTTGGCGGGTCCGGGGCGTGTTTCGCTACGCAAGTGAGATTGATGTCTGACCCAGCCCTGACGAACAATTCGGGCCCAGACAGAATCTCCGCCTTTGATACTGTTGAAAACGAAACAATTTATTTTCACAATAGATTTGTAGAACAATCGAATAGATTGTACTAGATTCGAGTACATTTTTGAAAAGTACATCCGCTGTAAGGCCTCATAGTTGGAATGCATATTTGCTGTAATCTTCTCAGTATCAAACTGCTACGTAGGTATAATATCGTCACCCTTAAGTAGGATAATTCTTTAACAAATCTACATATAGTACTTCTGTCATCATTATCATTCATCATTTGAGCTCATATGGGTCCCATTGCTGAGAGGAGGGACGAGCGAAGTTCGAGGAAGGAGGTTGAATTGCTATTAGAGCCGCCTCCTCTACAATAGGAGGAAATAGGAAATATACCTACCATACTACGCTGGTCAGATGGGTTGGTATAAAGTTTTCTTTCTATTTTCCTTCTCTTGCATAGATTTCATATACGTATTATATACCATATCGTCTTTTACAACACCCACGGGCAGAAACTGTATTGGTACGCCATCACCCTACGGAAAAGTACTTGTGTCTGGGACTAATTTATGGCCGTCAGTTATATTATATAAAGTTCTCTCCGGCGCAAGGATTTATTTCTTGTTTTCTTTAAAAATAAGTGATCTAAAAGTTTATTAAGACAAAGAGCTTTGTGACCCTTCGATGTGCCCTCCACCCCCATACACCATGATTGATGTGGGATAACGACCACGTTGAACTTTTGTAATAAGCTTTGCGATTTCTTTGAAGTTATGAGCATATACCCTTATTCGGTTTTTTTACTCCTTCAAAAGACTTATTTTTATCTGTAAATATATATAGAACATTTCTATATCTTCCATTAATCAGAGCAACCATAAAATTTAGCTTAAGTATTAAAAGTAAGTAAGCTTCACATTCTCCCAAAGTTTTCTTTAAAACACTATTTCGTCAATTGATTCATCATACATTTTTTAAATATAGTTATTATTAACTTATTATGCATTTTTTACCATTCTAGTTTTACATTATTTAGAGATTTAGTGTTTACTAAGACGTTCTAGACACATGATTTTCTGTAGAAGTGCAGTAGATAGAGCGATATAAAAACTCACTGATTTATTGTACTGAGTCTGGGTTTATATTGTGTTTGTTAAACTTTATACTGTACATTCTTTTCATAAGAAGTATTATATTGACTTGACCCATAAATTATTGTTATGAGTCTGGCTGTAATCTGTGTTTATTAAATTATATACTTTCGGCATAAGAAAGAAATAAAATAAAAATATAGTTCTAATAGTTATTTAAAAGGATTTCCTGCACAATAAATTTTATCCGGACAATTCCAACAATACTGACGATTTAAAAAAGAATAACAATTGTTTAAATTTTCACTGCTGAGTGCCACTGTATTTTTTATATTACATATTTGATAGAATAAAATATTTATTTGATTAAAATGTTCACACGAAAATGTCTTTTTTTTTCATTTGAATTGCTCTATAATGACTTTCAATATTTAAACGAGTTTTATATAAGTACCTATGACATTTTATTTTTACGGATTTTATTGGGTATAATATGATTTTAGTTTTTCTACGTTCCAAGTACTGTGTGGCATCTACAGTCCTGACTGTAAAAATCTCTCTACAATAAAATTATATATGCTTTTAAAATATACTCATCAACAAAGACTTGTTTGGTGGCAGCTACGAATACTGACATCCGTTACATTGCTCGTAGATGTCGTAAAATACGACTAGGAGCTTTAAATTGACCTGATATCACTTGGTCAGTAATTACATTCCCAAATATGGTTAACGTCAGGCACGCTGCCGATCGTAAAACTCTTTTTTTTTATGGTGGCCCATGGTCGGCACACCCGCCGCTCGGCTCCGTCCGGGGCAACCACCGGTGCAGAGTTCCTTATCATTAGTGGTTGGGCCGACGGAATATTCCGGCCACGGAGTCCCCTCTCCTTTTGACATCCCTCCTCGGGGATATCGGTCGGCGTCGTGCGGTCTCTGCGGACATAAGCCCCGGTCCATTCGTTCTTGGCCTCGGCTTGGGGTTCGAAATATCGGCCCAACAATGAGGTGACGTGGGTACGTGTGGGTTATGGGCCCGCGCACCGTCCTTCCGTCGCCCCGGACGGAATGGACCACGCGTGCCCTTACTATATATAGCCCACCCATAAAAAAAAAAGATTTCGAAATATTCTTAACGAAACTTTTTTAATATATACATATTAAATCGACCCCAAGTAATTGGCATAAAATTATGATGATCATGACTCACCAACAACTGTAAGTCTGAATGATAAGCTGATTTTCGGTTCAGTGGATACTTGACACTCGTATGCGCCAGAGTCTCGTGGTTGGGCAGGCGCTACTCTCAACGTCCATTCATCTGATCCATCTGCATGGAGCGCGGCAAACCTTGCATCACTGCTGTACGTATGTACTCCAACCGTAAGTATGTGCAGATCACGCTTGCGTATCCAAGATACCTGTGACAAAGATTATGTTATTTAGACATCTAAATGTACTAGTGGTCGGCGTGTGGTCGAAATTCGGCCATAATTCATTTTAATTAATTTTTCTGCTACACCATTTTCTCTAATTTTATTTATGTATAATTGTAAATTGAGTAAGCTGTATTTCACTAATAACTAAAATATAAGCACAAATCTCTATTAGACATTGTGAGCATAATTATGATTGTTTGACATTCAGTTCGACCAGAGATTTTAACCGTAAACAAAAGTGTATAAGCGTTGCTACGCAACACACTCACACAAACGTGCGCGTGTGTGTGTAGCGATTTCGTTGTAGTGTGCGTAATGCCTCTTTTATGAATTTAATGTATTTCTAATCCATTATTGTATGAAATTGTAGTTTTATGCACTTCTCCTCATTATATACTTCAACCGTGCCAAATTTCATACATGTCCATCCACGTAATTTTCGTAAAAAGGGGTACAAAGTTTTCGCTTCACGTATTTATATATAGATAAATTTTTTCATCTCAATTAACATTTTAAAAAAAAATATATAGGGAGAGAGAAAATAATATAATTTTATGTATATTTTTACTGAATGTACAGTTGGCCTAATGGTTAAGATACCGACCTATCATGTCAATGTCGCGGGTTCGAATCCTATGTAAGACAACACTTTGTGCGATCCATAAATTGTTGTTGAGTCTGGATATAATTTGAATCCGTTAATTATTTGTTTGTAAAGTACTTCATAATACAATTATTTCCTTAGTGCATGGTGTAATGTTTTGAAAAAAAAAAGGATAATTTAAAATCAATTGATTTTTATTAAAAATTCTTTTACACATTGTAACATTTTAATAATTTAAATAAGAACATTAATGGAAAGATTTTATGAATTTTATACAAATATTTTCCACTTATTATATAAATAGTATTACAGGTCATTCGATAATAAAAATAAATAAATCATAGGTTATCTTTAAACGAGCAGTTCTTGTATATTTCTATCTTTCTATATATGTATATATTAGCTGATCCAACAGAGGTTGTTTTGTTCAAATAAGCGCCATTTACCGGGTCCAATTGGGAATCTAAACCATCCTCGAATCCCCTTGAAAAGACACAAAAAATTTCGTCAACATCGGTCCAGCCGTTTAGGAGGAGTTCAGTGACATACACACGTACGCTAGAAATTTATATACGAGTATAAAAATATATTTTTCTCAGAATCTCGGCAACGGCACCAATGATTTTCATGAAATTTAGTATACTAGAGGTTTCGGGGACAAAAAATCGATCCAGCTAGGTTTCATTTATAAAAAATGTCGTCTTGTCGGTGTTTTTACATTGGTGGTTGGTGACATAACATTTCATTAGAATATAAATTTAGCGGTCGCCGTCACGAGTGACAATAGCATACGCTCGAGGCCTGCGCCGCTTGGGCCATGCAGAGACGAGTTCACGTCGCAATCATCGGTGCCGACCTGACGCTGCCGGCCATGGTCGACAGCGTCGGGAATTGGGACGCGGTCGCAGCCTTCTGCGAGACAGTGATCTAGCCGAGGCTGCGGGTGACGTGACCGGGGATTAGTCCGTCACCCGCCGAGAGGCCGACCGCGTGAGGAAAGACCGACGTCCTCCCCGAGGGGGGGACGTCGGTCGATGGGAGGGTACCCCAAGTAGGGGGTATTCCGTCGGGCCGATCACTGATGACAAGTTAACTCTGCTCCGGTGGTCGGCCCAACGACGAAGGCGACGTGGTTTTCGGGTGGGTTGCGGGAATTGCGTGCTTAAGCCCCTCTGTCGCCCCGGACGGAGTGGTGCGGAGGCGCGCCGACCGCAGCCCACCCACAAAAAATAAAACGTGTGACAATAGCTCAGTTGGAAAATTGTCCAGTAGCATTCAAACAGCGTGAGATCGAATCTCAATGTTATTAGTGTTCTGTTTTTAAATTTTTGATATTTTTTTCATTATTTCATCATTTTAATTTTTATTAAGATATATTATATAAGATATATATTTATATCTTAATATGTTCGTCAAAAATATAATTTACAAAAAAAAATATACTGAGCAAAGTTCGGTCAACCAGATGTTACCTATTATGCGCACATCAAATAAAACTGGGGCGTGCTTGCTAATAAAATTGTAAAAAGTCGCTAAAACTTCCATATAGTGTGCCGAGTCAAATACGAATTCATCTCAGCAGGAATAAGAGCAAAATTGATCTACTATACCACGCTGGTCAGACCTGTTGATATAGGGTTTTATTGCGAATTTACTATCTGTTGCATCAATATTATCTGTATATATCTACTCATGTGTAAGAAAGGGGATTGCTTAATTGTGTTCTTTCTCCGTTACAACACGAAATAAAATGCCGAATTATTTGACATAAAATAATTACTCTTTAAATTCTTAAGCAAGGAATAATTCGGGTAAGTGAAATATATTTTAATTTAAAATAATATTACTTTAAAACAAATATTTATTAATAAAAATAGTTTTATATTAAGCAGAGCGATCGCTTAAAAACTTTTCTCGTTATAACATTTAACGTTAAAAACATTGTAGAACAGATTTATATTGGCAAATATAAATGAGTTTTATATAAAATTGTCTTGAAATTATTTCAAAAATTTAAGTATTACATAAATTTGAAATACAAATTGTGTTCTAAAGTGTTCAAACATAGAACTTAATTTATAATACAAATGTTATATAAAAGGTTAAGACTTATTTAAAACAACAGACATATTAATTTTGTCGTTTAAAGTAGATATGTGAATGTCGTTAAATATAATGAATTTTTAATTATAATGATACAGTATCTAAGTAAAATATTAATAAGCCTTGAACTTATAAAGTGTTGATGTATAATTAAAAACTTCTATTCGTAATAACCAAACAATTTAAATTGAAATAGGTTTACAAAATTACAAATAATTGGTCTTATATTTTATCTAATAATTTATAATTACTATACATACTTTTAATTACTTATATGACAGGTGAAGAATATAAAGTGTCACCACTCCTTATTTTCCCTTGGGTTTGGTAAGCCGATTGAGGAATCGCCAGAAAAATGAGCGGCGGCACTCTTATAGGAGACTTTTAAGACAAGCGACGCGCTGAGCTGTCGGCGCCGACAGTCAGCGTGATTCTAAAACCAGCCTAATGAATACATCTTATTATTTGAATTTCAAATGTTTGTTTAATTAATTAACAATATTGTAAGTCGATCATGTCACCAATGCAAGTTGTCGTGTGTACCTAGGACGGGAATTATGGTGAGTGACTAGGTTGAAGTTGTAGAAAGGCACACCACGATGGTATATTATTTATTAGCGTTACGAGACAAAATCGTAACGTTGCCCGTTAGTCACTAGTTATAAGAAAATAATGCACACTTATATACTACTGCTATCTTAGAATAATAACATATAGAAGGTAAGTTCGCGCACAAAAAGTGAAGCATTTCAATTGGAGCCTAATGGAGCTTACGCCGGAACCGTTCGGTAATGTACAAGTCATTGTACTGCACGTACGTACGCAACTCTTAAAAAATAAATAGGTAATTATGACGGTTTGTGCATTCAAATGGTGTCATAACACATTTGTAAAACTTAAAAAGGTTTTTAACATTACTTTTAAAAGTATTTCGACGATTTATGTTAATAAAAACAAAATTTGTTTCATAATTTGTATAGTGGTGTGCGTGTGTACGTGTGTAATCGTCTGCGCGCCATTAGTGTTTATAGATTCAAATTTCGAACTTTCGAAGTATTGACACTATCCTTCTATACGTTATTATTCTAAGACTGCTATACTATTTTGTGTGGTAACGGAGTAAGAATACAATTCATCATCATCATCATCGTACATACGTCCCACTGTTGGGCTCAGGCCTCCTCATCAATAGGAGTGAATTTGATCTTACTATACTATGTTGGTCAGACATGTTGGTTAAGGGTTTTATTTCGAGTTCTGCTTCTCTTGCACAGATGTTATGTGCGTATTATATGCTTTAGTCATCTTTTACGAATCAGAATAATCAGTTTATTGGTAAATGTTATTTACAGGTCAAATATATATATTGTCAAACGTACACAGTCAATAATTTCTTTTAAAATAGATTATTACATATAATATCTAGTATATAAAAACTAATTGTGGTAAATTGTTAAAAAAAAAAATTATTTTAACTAATAAAATTATAATAATAAATGAATTATCCGTGTGATGACGGAGTAAGAATACAATTCACCACCCCCTGTCTTGCCCGTGGGTGATCGTACGAGACGACTAAGGGATATAAAACGCATATAACATCTATGCGAGAGAAGGAAAACTCGAGATAGAGCCCTATACCAGCGCGTCTGACCAGCGTGGTATAGTAGGTCAATTACCCTTCCGTTATGGAGGAGGCCCGAGCCCAACAGTGGGACGTATATGGGCTGAGATGATGATGATGATGAATAAATGAATTGAAAATAAATAATTACAGCAATGGAGATTATCAATTTTAGTAGTATTTATGCAATAACTGAAACGTTAAGTTTATAATCATCCACGGGTAAGATAAGGAGTGGTGAATACAATTCACCACTCTCTAGCTTGCCAGTGGATGTCGCATATTACATCTGTGCAAGAGAAGGAAAACTCGAAATAAAACCCTGGTATAGGGTTTTATAATTGTCTGACCAGCATGGTATAGTAAGATCATTTTTTCTCATATTACGGAGGAGGCTCGAGTTCAACAGTGGGACGTATATGAGCTGAATTGATGATTTACTAAAATAATATTACCGTATGGTGGCCGTGTGCAGAGATTATAATATGCAGATTACATTAATATTAGAGAAGTAAATCTCGAAATAATATTCTATGCCAAACAGTTTGACACGCTATTAACCATATAGTAGGTTGATTCCCTCCCATTATGAAAGAGCCTCAAGCCCAGCGGTGAGACATACATGAGCTGTAATGATGATAGTAAAATAAATATTTATACTTATATTAGATTTATAGATATACAAGAATAAAGAGCCAAAAATATTAAAAAAAATAGATCAAACAAAAATTGATCACACACCATTAAAAAGCTCTAAAAAAATATGAATAGGTATTTCAAATCCTCGATAGTAAAATTAGTGCTCATCGAAATTATCGTATACTAGCAATCCGCCCTCGCTTCGCTTCGGTTTCAGTCGCATTACCCGCGTAGTTTCCGTTACCGTGGGAATACCGGGATAAAATACAGTCTATGTTACTCCGATATTATAGCTTTCCATTGGTGAAAGAATTTTTGAAATCGGTTCGTTTGTTTAAACGTGAAAGCGTAACAAACAAACAAACTTACTTTCGAATTTATAATATTAGTAAGTACAATATAAGAATGGATAGTTAATTTTCAATTTTTGTTCACCTGTAGTCATAAAGTATCATTTGAATGTGTATTTGCGACTAGTGACGAGAGGTGTTAAACTATTGCGGAGCGTTTTGAAACGCTGAAACAGCGCTGAACCAACTTTTAGTTTTTGGGTGGGATATGGTTAGCGCACACGCCGTACCTTCCGGCCGGGGCGATGAAAGCACCGCAGGCGGCCCTATAGTCCACCGTAATCCCTCTCTTTTGCCATTGGGACGACCACCGATATCAAGTTTCTTGTCGTCCTTGGCCAGCCCAGCGGGATACCCTTTTGGGTACCCTTGGGTACCCTGCGCTCCTCCCAGGACGTCCGTCGCCCTCGTGCGGTCAGCCTCTCTGCGGGTAACGGACTAATCCCCGGTCCAGTTACCCGCGGCCTTGGCTAGAGCGGCATCAGACAGGTACTCGCGCTTGAGCCGCCCGATTCGCCGGCGGGAAACCATGTCACCGTAGTGGAGTTCCTTTCGCGCAAACTCCGCCGCTTCCTTCCGTGAGATGACTGCTTCACAGAAGGCAGCAACCATGTTTAGCCATGTTCGGCAGCGTTAGGTCGGCACCGATGATTGCGACGAGATCACGGCGCTGCTCTGCCCACGTGGCACACACTTCGAACGTGTACTGCGCCGTGTCTTCGTCGCAATTGCAGTGGTGGCAGGATGGTATGCCTTCTCTCCTCACGACCGTGTGCAGATATTTGGCGAAGCAACCGTGCCCTCTCAACACCTGCATCAGTCGGAAGGTAAGTACCACGTGCTGCCGATCCGATCAGCACCGCCCGGAAGGCCTCGACGGTCCGAACACCGTACCGAGGCCTCTCCAGCTGGACTGCTCAACGGCTAATGACGTCACGGTGGGCATCGTCCCGCCAAGCGGCTGAGCGAGATTGAGGCGCTCCCGGCCGGCGTCTCCGACACCCGCCGGTAAAATTCGGTGATCATCTCCGCTTCCAGGTCCTACGGGGGAGTCCCGGCCAAAAGGCGTGATGCCTCTATAGCCTTCATGCAGTATCCGCGCTTCGTCCTGATTGCCATGACCCTCTGCGGACGCTACAAGAGATCTCTTAGACGGACGGTCAGCGACCCCGTCTACACCGGTGCGCATACAAGGCCATTGACCGGATCACCACCGCTTACAGCCGTCGGCACGTAGCGCTGGGTCCGCCCACATTCAGTATCAGCCAAGAAAGGGCGCAGGCCGCGCTGACAAGCCGCGTCTTGTTTAGTTAATAATATAATGTTCATTTTGATTATTACTGTTCAATTGAACTTGCTTTTATTATAAATTCATAGTGATAGTAGATACACCGCAAATCATCATCATCATCATT
Source organism: Lymantria dispar (assembly GCA_032191425.1). Taxonomy (NCBI): domain Eukaryota; kingdom Metazoa; phylum Arthropoda; class Insecta; order Lepidoptera; family Erebidae; genus Lymantria; species Lymantria dispar. Next base: position 15,193,912 of record CM063452.1, on the reverse strand, counting down.
TCAGCCCATATACGTCCCACTGTTGGGCTCGGGCCTCCTCTATAACGGAAGGGTAATTGACCTACTATACCACGCTGGTCAGACGTGTTGGTATAGGGTTTTATTTCGAGTTTTCTTTCTCTCGTGTAGATGTTATATGCGTTTTATATCCCTTAGTCGTCTCGTACGATCACCCACGGGTAAGATAGGGGGTGGTGAATTGTATTCTTACTCCGTCAACACACCGCAAATAATTTGTGAGAATTTCCTTGCTAAGCTTCTAAATTAGACGAAAAGTTTTGTTAATAGTTTATACAAAATATATAACTATTAAACAGGTCAAAACATCATCAATTATCATTATTATTCAGCACTTGGCCATCCGCTGCTGGACGTAAATCTACCTCATATTTCACCCCAAAATGCGGTCCTGTGCCGCGTTTTAATAATTTAATTTTAGAGCCTACATATTAGGGCCACACTTTAGTGCCATAAGTCATCACTAGTAAGTGTCATAGATCTGTGCTTACAGAAAGTTAGTGAAGATCCTCTTACGTGTCCCGAAGATGGATGATTTATATAACTGTTCGTAAGGAACCTCTTCCAAGATCTCAGTCTGTGATGAAATGAATGTGCCGTTATTGGTTGTCAGCTTAGTCTTTTGGCTCTGTCCAATAGACAGATTTTTTGCGAATACTTTTTGATTCCACTCTATAGCTTCTTTAGTATGGACTGTATTAAATCACCGAATATTTTGTCGCACAAACATGAAGATTTATGTATAGATTTATATATATTTAGCTGCCTACATATGTATGGTTGGACCAATCGATTGAAGGCTGCACCGTCGTTTCTTTTCTCTGCTTCATCAGCTTGAACTTCTGATCTGAATATTTTTAGGGTTATCAGCGTAGTGAGCCTTGAAAATTTTCGAACAAATCACGTGAACATTTTCCACGAACCATCTGAACAGTTTCCACGAACCTGTTGTTCATATCTTTGAATGATTCACACTTGCATATACATTGGAAGCGATAATGTTATTCAAGCTGAAAGCTCTCTAGCTTCTGGGACTGGATATATATATTTAAATCGGTAGGTAGACTTCATCGAGCGCGATCGCTTGATTTTTGTATGGATATTCAATGTGCTTTGTACCATGCGGTGATCACTCCCAATACTGTGTTGATCACTGAAACATTGTTAAATATCTGTAATTTGACCTACAAAATGAAGTGTACCTCTTTTTCATTTGAACCGTCTTATCCAGGGCCATTTTTGGGGCTGTTTTCCAAAGAGGAAATTCATCATGGCTTTTTCTCTTTCCAGAAAATGGCATCTCTGTCCATATTTACATTGCTCTACACTCAGTTCATCATCACTCCCTATACTCAGTTTCATATTAAAGTCATTTATAACCACCGTGAGGTGTGTTTTGTATATGTTTATCTCATTCGAGATATTCTCTTAAAAGGTCAGTAAGTTTTGTAAAATGTTTATGAAAATAATGTTCAGTTTCGTAATATACAAATATATTTATTATATTCATCTCAAATACTATTTGCAGGATTTGAAATTGTGATTGTATGGTTAACTAATTTTTATTTCTCCGTACACATACAAAAACAAACTTGCCATTTTACTCAATCTAAGAACACAATGATTCCCTAAAATCCTGCTTTTGTAGACTTTATTTTTTTCATTACACAAAAGTGGTAAAAGAGCTTTTATATTTGAAATACTTTTTGTGTGTAACGGGACGACTGAATAAAATGTGAGTGGTATAAAGTGGGTGAATGGGCGCAATCTGTGCCTCGAATGAGTCAGCCCTTCACTAATAATTTGGACACTATTCACTCGTTCGTTCTCATAGATAACCACAGAGTGGATTGTCCACTCCTCTTATATCGTCTACTATGTTGAATAGATCCGTACAGACATATCGATATAGGTAATGTCTTTCGATATTATTTATTTATTTATTTATTAAACTTCATGCAATGAGTACAATGGCGGACTTAATGCCACAGGCATTTTCTATCAGTCAACCATAGGTGATGCAGAGATGAAAAAAGGTAGGTGCATGTTTCGAGATAGTTATCTATACCAATAAATAAAATTGGAGTGTCTGTTTGTAATGTCAAAATAATAGGCTTTTTTCATGCTCACACGATTATTTGCACAACACCTATGCCTAAAATAGCAATTAAAAAATTTTTGTCTGTCTGTCTGTCTGTCTGTTTGTTCCGGCTAATCTTCAAAACGGCTGGACCGATTTCAAAAATTATTTCACCAATGGAAAGCTATAATATCAGGGCGTAAACTAGGCTATATTTTATCCCGGTATTCCCACGGGAACGGAACTACGCGGGTAAAACGACTATAACATATAACCGAAGCGAAGCGAGGGCGGGTTGCTAGTCTTGTTATAAAATGAAAAAGAAAATACATTTTGCATAGATAAATAGGTATATACAAAAATATGTATATTATAATACAAGATATATAAAAGATACATACATACGCAAATACATAGATATATATGATATATATTAAGATATATAAATATATACATACACATATATACATAATATTTATATTATATATACATAATTATAAGGATATTATATCAGTTGTGATGATTCTGCCAACTCGTTTAAGAGATGCAGACGAACGCTCTTCTTAAATGTTTGTATTGTATTATTCTATCAATACTCTGAAAGCTGGGATTAAATATTCATAATGTTAGTTGTTATTATGAAGCACTCTATTTTACTTATTTAGTATATCATCTGTAAATCTATTAAGCATCAAACAACATATGGTACAGTGATCTAATTAGCAATCTCCCAGGTCAAGTGCCATGGGCTCAATTTCTTCGCAAGGCGATTCTTTGTGCAATGCACAAATAAATACTCTGAGCCTGAGAATGTGGTGTTTGTTAATAATAATTATATGGTTGTATCTTTTTTATCTTTTCCGTATGGTAACGGAGTAAGAATTGAATTCATCAAAAGACGACTATGGGATATAATATGCACATAACATCTGTGCAAGAGAAGGCAAACTTTAAATGAAAACCCTATACCAACATGTTTGACCAGCATGGTATAGTAGGTCAAATTTCGTCCGATTGTGGAAGAGGCCCGAGCCCAGCGATGATTGATATGTCTATTAATTCTCTGTAATACAAGAATTTATTTCATAATACAGGTTTTTGCCTTCATATAGAAAATAAGAAAAATATTAATCATTTCTTAAATTTCTAAAAGTAGATACAGAGGGCAATTAAAAATTTCGTAGAATTGAATATGCCTACATAAAATTGCTAAATTAGATTAATATGGGTCTAAATAAAAGCAACCAAAACGTCTCGACTAATTTAAAACAAAGTGTAATGAACTCTGGTTTTTGTTTCGCTGCTTTTTGTTTGTTTAGATTAATTTTTTGGTAAGGTCTGTGAAAGGTTAGTGTATTCAAGGTTTCTAAATAAGATATTATTTTATAACTGATAGGATTTTTATTAGAAATCATCAAGAGCGTTATTATAGCTTATATATATCCCTTTATTAGGCTTGGCTTGAACCTCCTCTTAAATGGGAGGGAAATTGCCCAACTATACCTACCGTATTTTATTTCAAGATATAAATTTTTTCACAGACTTTCTAGGCATATTATATCCTTTAGGTGTCCTTTACTATACGCACGGGCAGGATATAGAGTATTAAACTGTTTTCTTACCCCATTATATACGATTTTTTTAAGTAGTAATGTTAAGACCAACCCAGATCCAGTTGAACTATGTTTACATGCGTAGGCAGCGACTATAAATTTCCTATGGTAGGTATTAGACTGATGCACTTCTCTGCTTTTCTGGTTTTATTCGCATTGCAAAGTATTTACTATATTTTTGCAGAAGTTACCAGCTTTGTGTTAGGCAAAATTGAAACAGAATGTATGCTATTTTTATTTGTTGAAATACAATAAATGCAGTTAAAATAAAAACAAGTTTTTTTTAATAACCTAGCATGTTAAAAACTAAATTTCAGCAATAAAGATGCAGTTAAAATGTTCATATTCTGCTTCAAAATTATCCTTATATAACTTTAAATTACTCTTAAATGTTAATTATTATGTATCTTTGTTCCATTGTAGTGGACTTTCTACTTCTATATTTCTAACAAATTTGGGAGCTACTACCGTCTGATTTAAGTTAACTAAATACAAAACGATAATATACGGTCTGATTATTCTAACTTGACCGTGTGGTGACGGAGTAAGAATACAATTCACCACCCCCTATCTTACCCGTGGGTGATCGTACGAGACGTCTAAGGGATATAAAACGCATATAACATCTATGCGAGAGAAGGAAAACTTGAAATAAAACCCTATATCAACACGTCTGACCAGCGTGGTATAGTAGGTCAATTACCCTTCCATTATGGAGGAGGCCCGAGCCCAACAGTGGGACATATATGGGCTGAGATGATGATGATGATGATTCTAACTTCAAATTTATGTATTCTTACTAATCATAGTCACGGTAGTATTAATTATAAATATTCATGACAACTATGACCTATATTTTGTATAGTCATTATTAATCTCAACTCATATGTGTCTCACAACTGGGCTCGAGCCTTCTCAATTGGAGGGAAATATAGCAGGGAGGCACGACATACTTATTTATAAATAATTATGTGCATAAATAATTCTAATATACATTCTAAAGACTCGCTATAGGACTCATCGTGATGGAGTTATCATTACTAGTATTCACTAAGTGTACTTGTCTGTTGTGACGTCATCTTAGTGATATTTGTTTTAAACAAAACCATAACTAACTGTTTATATGGAAAAAGATAAACGATTTATCATATCTGTTGACGTATATTAAAATCTACATAATGTAATGCATGATATTCATTGGGCTAAAGAGAAAATATTTCAAAGAGGATGCTCAAAGACATATCATTTGTGTTTGTGATTGATTAAACCAAAGTTTTCTGAATATTTGTCAACGTGATTGAAATACTCTGTGGAAATATATTGTTGTAAATTTAGTATCTTACGTGTAATGGATTTTCCATTATTTTAACAATTATCTACAATGACCAATGGTTGATATATGCCTTTCCAAGTCAATGTAATTTTATAATCATCGCTTATAGTAAGTACTAAGGCGTAACAAGTGGTTATTTCTTCCACGGCAAAATAAGGGACTTTATTTAATCCTTCACTATAAGAGATATCGATCCCCTCTCTTATCCATGGGTGTCACAAAAGGCGACTAAGGGATATGTTGTGCACAAAACAATTATGCAAGAGAAGGAAAACTCGAAATAAAACCTTATACCAACGCCTGTCCAGCGTGGTATATTAAGCCAGATTCCCTGCCAATTTGGAGGCTCGAGCTCAGTAGTACGACATATATGAGCTGTGATGATGATGGTGATACGAGATATCTGTTATCATCATAGATGAAAATATGCGATATTAACTTAGGAAATTTAACGTGAAGTTTAAGAAAGATTAAAAAATACTAGTGGTCGGCGTGTGGTCGAAATTCGGCCATAATTCATTTTAATTAATTTTTCTGTTACACAATTTTCTTTAGTTTTATTTATGTATAATTGTAAATTGAGCAAGCTGTATTTCACTAATAACTAATATATAAGCACAAATCTTTAGACATTGTCATCATAATTATGATTATTTCACATTCAGTTCGACCAGAGATTTTAACCGTAAACAAAAGCCTATAAGCGTTGCTACGCAACACACTTACACAAACGTGCGTGTGTGTGTGTAGTGATTGCGTTGTAGTGTGCGTACTGCCTTTTTTAATGAATTTAATGTATTTCTAATCCATTATTGTATAAAATTTTAGTTTTATGCACTTCTCCTCATTATATACTTCAACCGTGCCAAATTTCATACATGTCCGTCCACCTAATTTTCGTAAAAAGGGGTACAAAGTTTTCGCTTCACGTATTTATATATAGATTACTTATTTCTACGGACCTAATCGCGTTTGTATTTGATTTTTGGTTGCCCGACGTTACAAATACTTTATATCGTTCATGGTCACGGGTGAACTAAAATCTCTTACGTCCAACAAGTCATCGTTATTACAGAGATATCTAATATCTAGAGGGTAGATAAAATATTTTTATTTACTATACAATGTAATGCGAGTAAACATCATAAATCATTAAATATTACCTAATTAAATTATAAATAAAATACTAGGTTTTAAAATATAAATAAATGTTGTATTCCTGGTGGCGAGGCTTAAGAATGTATTGTGTTATATTTGCCTGTGTATGTCGTAAAACCGACTAAGGGAACGCAGTAGTCATCAGCGCTTGCCTACCAAACTCATAATGTAGCTTTGCATTGTAGAATTATTTTAGGACATATGTTTTACAGAGGATGTTTAATGATTAAAAAAATGGATATGTACCTACTTACGAACATAAGATATACTTCTTTGGCGTAACAAGATAAAAATCTTTCTAAAACTTTTATCCTTCGCGTTAAACGTAGAAACGTTTGTAGAAAAAAAAAACGACACTAATATTAGAAAAAATAAGGTATTTGACACATTGAAGGTTTTATTATAACGCATTATCTAGTTGACATTTGTGACGATGTGGGCGCGGATCGTAAAAAATTATGTTCATATTTTTTTCCTAATGCTCCAAAGGAAGTATAGCTTCAAAAATACACAGAATCTTTTTTTTAGAAGTATATAGATAGATTTTATTTTACAGATACCTTCAAGATTTTGAATAAAAGGAAAATATGTTCAAATGCATATGATTTTTAATTTTATTTTACAGATACCTTCAAGATTTTGAATAAAAGGAAAATATGAACAAATTCATATGACTTTTTGATTTTATTTTACAGATACTTTCAAGATTTTGAATAAAATAAATATATGTATAAATTCATATGACTTTTTGATTTTATTTTACAGACACTTTCAAGATATTGAATAAAAGGAAAATATGTACAAATTCATATGACTACATACATTTAAAATAGTGTTAATATTAATTTAGTGGCAACGTGAGGCACATACAAAATGATTCATGAATTATTAATATAACAAACAATTTTGTTGTTATAGCCAATGATATGAACTGAAGTGGAAATTTGCTCATTTATAGCTTTTATGCTTGTTACAGGGGTATATATATATATAATAATTTATTCGATAACATGATAAAATATTCAATTTGTAACTATATTTAAGTAGTTTAAATATTAATGACATTATAAAAGGTTCGGTTGAACGTTTTTGTGTTTACATATTGATTTCTGATATTTAAGCTTGTATTACACATTTGAAACAAAACTATTTTCACAAATTTTATCGCGTTTTTATTTGCGATTGAAGCGAGAGCCTTATATATTATATACTTATCAAATGCTAGAAAACCTGTAAAAATTGTTTTTTTGTTGTTTAAATCAACTTTCCTCACATAACTTTTTTACATAAACTATAGTATAGCATAAAGCGTGGGAATAATATATTTGTAGGAAGTGTAATAAAAATTAATAATTGAAACCTATGTGTACTTTCTTTGACTAAAATAACCTATTCTTTAATTTAAATATCTTTGTACGTATATATACGATATATATTATTTCAGTACCTACTGTTTTGTATGCTTAACTATATTATTTAGCGTCTGATGCCGCCCTAGCAGAGGCTGCGGGTGACCGAACAGGGGATTTAGTCCAGGCACCCGCGTAGACTAACGTAACTTTTTGCAATATGTCAAAACAGATGACATATTGCGTCGACCCCAAGTAATTGGGATAAGAGCAAGATGATGATGATGACCCGCGTAGAGGTTAGCCTCGCGACGGCGATCGGCGTCCCAGTAGGGGACGTATAAAGTTTAATTATTAATAGTCTAATTATTTTGGTGTTACCTATGTAGCTATGAATACTACCAAATCATACATTGCTTGAATGTCGTAAAAGACGATTTAGAGCTTTAAATCCACCTGGACCAATTTCATTTGACATCGCTTGGTCAGGAATCACCTTCCCAAGCATGGTTGGCGTCAGGCAGGCGGCCGGTTTTAAAACTAATGTCGAAAACTTTTGCTATATGTACGATGGAAGGATAGGAGCAAGATGATGACGGTGATGATGAAGTTAATTATTTTTTCATTCGCTATTATTAAAAAGAGTTCATATTTCACCTCTACTGGGTATAGGATATTAATGAGATCGAAGAACTTAACACTTTTTATATAATACATAACTCTAGGTTTTTTATAAGAACAATTTTCTATTTTAATAATATAGGCCGACACATATACCTCGTTATTGATAAAATATTGAATAAAATGTATTATAGATAAAATCACGTAGGTAAAGTAGATCGGCTGTTTTTGGTTTGTAGGTCGATATTCCGCGTGGTGACGGAGTAAGAAAACAATTCAACACTTTCGCTCTTGCCCGTGCTTTTGTATTGTAAAGGACGACTAAGGGATACTGTGCAGGTAGCATCTATGTAAAAGAAAGAAAACTCGAAACAAAACCCTACACCTAACTGTCTGATCAGCATGGTATAATAGTTCAATATCTCTCCTATAATGAATGGAAGAAGCCCGAGCCCAGCATTGGGAGTATAAGAATTAGGATGATGATGATGATGGTGGTCGATATTTCTGGAGGTGGTCCTTCTTCGTATATCTTTAAAAGCCAGATACTAATCATAAACATGTGTTATAAACATCTAGGTTACGAAGTATTTGCCTATGTTAAACAAATCATACCAAAGCATCAGTGTTATCAGTGTTAAAACTTTGATAAACTGTATGAAAATGCATGTTGTGAATCTACATCTACACTAATATTATAAAGAGGAAAAATTTGTATTTTTGTATGTGTGTATGTTTGTAACGAATAAACTCAAAAACTACTGTACCGATTTCAAAAATTGTTCACCATTGGAAAGCTACATTCCCCCTGAGTAACATGGGTTATATTTTATCCCAGTATTCCCACGGGAACAGGCAGAAAAGCAAATGAAACCAAAGCGAAGCGAGGGCGGGTTGCTATTAATAATAAAATATTCTTATGTCCTGTTGTATATTTATATTGTATGGTGACGCAGTAGGAATAGAATTTATCACCCCTGATCTTGCCCTTGGCTATCGTGAAAGGCGACTAAGGTATGTAATATGCAGATAATTTCAATGTAAGAGAAGTAAAAGTTAATAAAACTTTATAGCAAAATATCTTACAAGCGTGGTATAGTAGTCCAATTTTGCTCCTACAGTGAAAGGGGCTCGGATCTAACAGTAGGACATATATGAGCTGAAATGATGTTGATCTATCATGATTGTATGTTTAGACATAAAATATATTTCACACAAAAACATTAACAGAAAGAATCAAGCTAAAAAATATATCATTAACGAAACGTTTCACAGAAATTATTTTTGTTATTCATGTCTATCATAGGCCGTGAAGTTATAATTATAAACTCATTTGCAAAAAAAACGGGCGGTTTTGATTTTCATTCATATTTAAAAAGATACAATACCAAAAAGGTTTCAATCGTTTGTACACGTTACTGGCCGGTTTTAAAAATGCTGTGGTATTTAAAAAAGTACGTTCTAAATTCAATTTTTCATTTGATGTTCATTTTTACAGAAAACCCCTTTTTATCCTACATTTTTGGCGCGAAGTTCCAGAAGTTAACATCGACTTTCATAACTTTTATTCAATTTTTATCGATTAATTTCATATCCTTGACTGTCAAAGCTTTATTTAATGCTGTTTGGCTGTATCAAAAATGGTAGATAAAGTGGTAAAAGCTACCAAAATTATCGCGCTGCTTGAAGAGGGTTGCAGCCAATGTTTCGTGGCTAGGAGGCTAAATGTTAGTCGCTCGACAGTCCAAAGGACCTGGCAGCGATATCAGGAGACTGGTTCCGTCGAGAGAAGGCCTGGTTCTGGAAGAAAACCATGTACCCAACCACGGGATGATCGTTTTCTTGTGAGTCGCGCATTGAGAAATCGCAAATCTTCGTATGTGGATCTTAAGAACAACCTCCAAGAAGTAAGAAATGTGCATATTAGTCTATGGACGGTCAGGAGGAGGCTTCTCGCTGCCAATATACGCAGTCACCGCCCGGCCCGCGGCCCCAAATTACTCCGTGAGCACAGAGTTCACAGGCTTAGGTTCGCTAGAAATTGTGAGTCATGGACTCAAGACGATTGGAATAGGGTTTTGTTCTCTGATGAAGCCAGGATATCTCTGTTCGGTGAAGATCGACGTCGGCGAGTGCTAAGAAGACAAGGAGAACGCTTTGCAGAGGCATGTTTCGAAGAAATCACACCTTATGGTGGGGGCTCTGTTATGTTTTGGGCAGGAATAAATTCAATGGATCGTACAGAGTTAGTCTTCATTGAAAACGGCTCACTGACTGGGCATCGATACATAACGGAAGTTCTAATTTCTCATGCACAACCCGCATTGGCCGCTCTAGGTGAAGACTCGATTTTTATGGACGACAATGCTCGCGCCCACCGATCCCGCGATGTTAATGCGTATGTGCAAGAGGTCGGCATTCGTCGTTTGGATTGGCCAGCTCGAAGTCCCGACCTCAATCCCATAGAGCATGTCTGGGACGTTCTGAAACGGCGTGTGAGATCAGTACACCCGGCTCCGCAGACCATCAGAGAGCTGAAGAATGTGATTACTGCGGAGTGGGAACGTATTCCGCAAGCAAGTATCCGGGATATACTCGCTAGCATGCCCAGACGAATTCAAGCTGTGATTTTAGCTAGAGGGGGTCACACTCGATACTAAACATTTATCTGCTTTTACTTTATTAAAGAAAAACAAACAAAAAAACTTTTTTATTTTTACTTCATGAGCATATGCACTACTAGCGAATATACACTACTAGCGAGGTTTAGCATTATTTCCCATAAATTGTATCTAAATTTTATGAAATACTGATGAAAACGATTATTTTCTTATTAATTTAGCAAATTGTGTGGATAAAACTACCTATAATTATCAAACAAAGAAATATTAACATTTGAAATGGTTCATTGCTTAGGTGCCCGTTTTTTTTGCAAATGAGTGTATTTCAGTGAGTAATTTTAAACGAAGAATATTTGACAACATAAGTTGCCGTGATCTTGTAATTTATTATTTTTATTTATATAGGAATGCTGTGTTACGAGAGAACAGTTTATTTAAAAGCGATAATAATAAACGGAGAAATATCATTGGAATATTGGTATTATTCCATCCATCCATCAGCCTACAGACGTCCATTGCTGGGCATAGGCCTCCCCACAAGAATGTCACTCGGAACGGTCCTACGCCACTTGTATCCAATGGTTCCCTACGACTTTGAGAATGTTGTCAGTCTACCTAGTGTGGGATCATCCTACGCTGCGTCATTCGATTCGTGGTCGCCACTGAAGAACCGTTCTTCTCCAACGATTGTCGGTTCGACGAGCGTGGCCTCCCCATTGCCATTTCAACGTGCTGACTTTGCGGGCTATGTCGGTTACACCCGTTCTTCTACAGATTTCCGTGTGCCAGATTTTATCACGTAATGAAATACCAAGCATAGCCCTCTCCATAGCACGTTGAGCGACATTGCGCTTTTTTATGAGGCAGACATTTAGAGACCACGTTTCAGTGCCGTAAGCCATCGCTGGTAACATATTGGTTATAAACCTTTGTTTTCAGATACTGCGGAACATTGAACGATATGATCCTCTTAAGATTCCCGAACGCTGCCCAGCCGAGTAGGATTCATCGGCTGACCTCCTTCTCGAAATTGGATCTACCTAGCTGTATTACTTGTCGTAGATAAACACAGTGATCGACAACTTCGAGAATCGCATTCCTAACTAGGACCGGTACAGGAATGACATGGTCATTAGACATGACTTTCGTCTTGTCTATGTTCATTTATAGACCCAATAGTTGAGAAACCCTGCTAAGATCATTGACCATAGTACCAAGATCCTCCATGGATTCAGCCATGACCATGATATCGTCAGCAAATCGAAGGTGAGTGATGTATTCGCCGTTGATGTTGATGCCGAGTTCGGTCCAGTCTAGGAGCTTGGAGACACCTTCCAGCGCAGTGGTGAATAGTTTCGGAGAGATGACGTCTCCCTGTCTCACACCTCTCTGCAACTGGATCGGTTTCGTACTCTTATTCTGGATGCGGACTGACATAGTAGCGTTTCTATACAATCACTTCAGCACTTCGATGTCTCGATAGTCAATTTGGCACCGCCGAAGGTACTGCAGCAAGTATTATTACTAAAATCTAAATGTGTAAAGCTGTTTTCGAAGTTATTGTTTAGGCGCGTTAGGGTTAAAATCTTGAAAGTAAATATTTACAATGCGCGCGAAAACCGCTACGTAAGACCGAGATCCTGAAGTTAGCTAGTCAATATTTTTTACGATGCGCACACCGTCACAAATATCAACTAGATCATCATCATCATCTTGCTCTTATCCCAATTACTTGGAGTCGACGCAATATGTCATCTGTTTTGACATATTGCAAAAAGTTTCGGCAGTGACTTTTATGACCGGCCGCCTGCCTGATGTCAACCATCCTTGGGAATGTAATCGTTGACCCAAATGGTACCAGATGGAGTTGGTCCGGGTCAATCTAGGGCTCTTAGTCGTCTTTTACGACACCCACGAGCAAAGCAAGGGTTGGTAGTATTCGAAGCGCGCTACCACACAGCACGATATAAATATCAACTAGATAATGCGTTATAATTAAATTAGAATACTTTTTTTTTTCTATTATTAGTGTCTATTTTTTTTAACTTAGGATAACGGGCAGGATAAAATTTTTAGATATCTAGAATTTATGTTGTTACTCGAAAGAAGTATAATTTCTTTGTTGCATACATAAGTACACACACACACTTTTTTTAGCAGGCTATCTTGAAGCACACCCCATCCAATCCATCCTAGGTGACGAAAGGGTTGCGTGCTGCCTACCGTATTGTCTTCTTATCGTCATTGGGCTGCCTATTGGTATTTTTTTTAAAAGACCACACCCAGAATTCAGAACAACTAGCACGGTAGGTCGGTATTTAAACCACTACGACATCTGTTCAGTCAAATTATATTTATTGTTGGACTTAAGTGGCGAATTATATACGAGTAGAAGTCTGTGTTCCAAAGAGACCAGAGACACGAAGCCTTTGGCCGTAGTGCTGTAGTACCACATTGTCGAGAGTGCACGAACATCCAACAAACTGTGACTCTGTATGGGCTTAAAAGAAAAAGGATGATGTTAATTACTGAACTATTTACGAATTTTTGTATATAGTAAGTACCCTTTTGTATCGAACTCCTCGTAAAGAGCTGTGCAGATTTTGGTAAAATATTTGTGTCTGCTTAGATCATTGAATGGTTTAGATTTATAATTAAACTCGAGAAGGTTCACTCTGATTGAATTTTGACAGTTTAGTTTTTACTTTTACCAAACAATATTTTATTAACAGCTAGTTTTTAAAAGATGTCTCAGTGTACTCACCGCTCGATCTGCAAGGTTTCTCACTCTGCAATGTAGGTAAGCAGGCTGTCCCACGGCGGCGGTGGCCTCGCGCTTCGTGCTGTTGTCGAAGTACGGAGTACCCAGTGGTTCCCAACCTCCGCCGCCAGCTGTTACACCTGTGAAAAGGTGATTTTTAGTCAAAAGATCTGTAGCAATCTGATTATTTGTAAAAGATAGCACGTTGTGCATATTTTTTCAAGTGAAAACTTCTATATACAGGTTTGGATGGGAAGTAAACTCTTGTAAGTCATTATCGATATGGTCACGCGATGTGTTAATGCCAACACTATATCTGTAGCTATGTCAATGTCACTATAGATCCGATAGATGCCAAAAACAAATAAATATGTAAGCTGCATGCTGGTCAGACAGGTTGGTATAGGGTTTTATTGCCTTCCCTTGCATAGATGTTATATGCATATTATATTCCTTAGTCGTCTTATACGACATCCACGGGCAAGATAAGGAGTGGTGATTTGTATTTTTACTTTTTATAATATGCTTTTTACTAATTATAATATGTTACAAGCTACAATAATAATGTAATATTCATTCTTAATGTCTTCAGTCCCTGTACTTTAGTCATTGTCGTTGATTAGGTGCTAACAAACAAATCATGGTTCCACTGGGCATTTTGGAAGAATATGAAAATACACACAATTCACTAATTTATAATATTTACTACGTTTCATTATTTTATTTGCATAACACATAAATATCAGCAAAATTATTCAATATAATAAACACTGTGAAATACTAAAATAGTGAATAAAATTTAAAAGCACTATATGTCATTTTGACATTCTCGTCAAAATTCTTAGACTATTCGCAGCAACCACATGGCACGTATCGGGACTTTCAAATGTGACGCGAATGTCCAATGTGACGATGCTTTTATATTTTTTTCACTATTTTAGTGTTTTACTGTGTTATATTGAATAATGTTGCTGATATTTAATGTAATATAATGTCGATAAAATGCTGAAATGTAGTGAATAAGATATAATAGCGAGTTGCGTGCAATTTCACATTCTGCAAAAATTCCCAGAGGAAGCATGATTTGGTCATCAGCTCCAAATCCTTGCTAAAGCTGATATCAGACGGTTCATTTTTTGTTCACTTTTGTCTTTCATTTTGCATCTTTCACTCGAAGTGAAGCATCTGAACACAAAATGAAACATTAGTGCCGAATGAATTCATTAATGAACCGATCCAACAGTGTTGGATATTGGCATTCGGCATCTTTCACTCGCACTCTGAATGAACAAGAAATGAACGGTCTGAACACTGAGAGAACGTTCATTCGGGCTTAGCCATTATGTTTCGAGTTCTGTAGCCGAAGGACGTCACGTGTTGATATTTTTTCTGCGATGCGTTGCACTGGCTGCACGCGGAAAAATGGTGTTCAAGTGGAACGATCAAAATACATTGCTTCTTTTGGAGAACTTTAAAATTACCATTGCCTTTGGAACCACAAAATTGATGAATACATTTCTTCCTAATAAATTTCTTCTTTCAATCCATGGTCGCACCCACCACCGTTGACATCTATTTTGCTTCTTTTTTGTCAACTCTTTGATTAAATGATCACAAATTAAAGTAATTCCAAGACGCACGAGTTCATTCGATGACATATTGTAAAAAATGAATAGTGAATGTTCTTTTTTAAATCATTCCATCTTAGCCGTATGAACATAGAATGAAAGAAAAATGATTGCCCCTAAAAACCAGCGGCAAATAAGGTTACATATTTTTATCGATAGTTTTTAACCTAAACATCGTTTTTTCACAAATAATACTCTGCCTTGAAGAAGAGCATCTTGAGTCTTTAAGTGCATATAATTAACGGACAAAAATTATATCCAGACCGTGAAAATATAATTAAGAATTACTAATACAAAAATCTAGTGCGTGGGATCTAAAACCCATAGATCTAGAAATAACTCATAATACTTGAAACAAGAATGATATTTAAACCTCTACGCCATATGTATAATATAATACTTTTTCTTATAAAACCATTGATTATACTGATTGCGGTAGTCTGTATTTGTACTCTGTTCTCATTACTTGTAATGTCCACTGTGTAACGCGATCCCTTACTGGCTATTAAACAGAACGACCCTGTTAGGACTTGAATACAACCACATTTGGCAAACACATTACTGATTGTGGTACGGGTATTATTAACACTTCTATAAATTTGTATTGTCCGTTGATAATCAATTTACGTGAATAGATTTTTTTATTATATTATGTGAGGACGTATTAAGTTTTCAAAGTATAACAATAAATATAAATAAAAGTAGAATTAGTTGGTCAATTTGGTTTACTTTATAAAAGTATTAAATAACATGATTTCGGCTCATATATGTCTCACTGCTGGGCTCGAGCCTCCTACAATATGAGAGTTCAGACTTGTAGGGTTTTATTTCGAGCATAAATGTTATATGCATATCATATCCCTTAGTCATCTTTTACGACATCGATAGAGGTCGGTGAATTGTATTCTTACTCCGTCACCACACGGAAATTATATGAACAATAATATTATCAGTGTGGTGACGGAGTAAAAATACTAAACACTACCATTATGGCTGTGGGTGTCGTAAAAGACGACTAAGGGATGTAACACGCATATATCTATGCAGGAGAAGGAAAACTGGAACTATATTAACCTGTCTGACCAGCAGGGTATGGTGTGGTAATATCCCTCATATTATAGAGGAGGCTAGAGCCTTGCAGGAGGACTGATATGTGGCGAGATGAGACAATTTATACAGCGTAATCACCACCAAAGGAGTTGAGCCATTAGGTCATCAGTATTCATCTATCCATCTCTTGGACATAAACTTCGTACGGTAGAAAGAATGCTAGAATTAACACATGGCAAGCGTGTTGTTTGGTATTATAAGTTACCTAGTAGAGTACTGCTGCCCACATTCCTGGTGATTTCGTTTTTTTTTGGTGCTGTTAGTGGCAAACGTGCACTCGATGTTAAATTATACTGCCGCTTATCATACTGGTCGGAAAATACAATAGCAGGCAGGTCATTCAAAATCCTGTACGTACTGTTATATGGGATCACCAAATACGGTTTTTAAAGAAAACTTTTAATATAAACTAAAAATTAAACACTTGGTAATTAGTAAATGAGATATAGTAAGATCGTTGCTTCCGACACGTACCGACTTGGAAGGAATTGAAATGCAGTCTGACTGGGCTGTTTTTTTTTTTTGTGTGTGTACAGCTGTTGGCCGCAGATGGCCTTGACAGCTTGACGCGGACTATGGATGAGCGCTGAGGGCTCTCAACCCGGAGAAAAATATAAGCTAAGCAACATCGCCCAAGGGCTCCCCCTGTGGGGAATGGACCTCGGCTTGGGGCGTCGCTTCAGGCAAAGTGGGCGTGCCCACGTTTTGTGTACTAATTTTTGCGCGGCGCGGTTTCGCACTTCGACGGCGAGGGCGGAACCGCGGATATTTATGTGTTAAGGCCTCGCGGGCCGTGTAGGCTCTTCGTTGAGCGAGTGTGATATTGTCGTCCTCTTCGTCGAGAACGTGACGAGGACGTCGGATGGATGACTGGGCTGTTCGGGATGGTTGCCTTTTATATGTTATAGAATGCTGACTTAGGGATAGCATGTAGTTGTCAGCCCTTATAGTAGCGTAGGGTGGATATAACAGTACGTAGCAGAAATGATCGCTGAGAAAGAATATAATTATACAGAACCATAACTTTTCCAGGTGAAATGGATGAACCCTGCTACGGTGTCGAGTGGTACGGTGGTAAAACGGTGACGATGAGAGCACTCCCCGGGAAAGAGGTAATATACAGAGTAACTGGAAGTTCCTGCATCGCTTCACTTTGAACTGTCTATTAAATTGAAATCACTGATAATTTGAATAGCAAGTCTTTGCAGGGAGTCTAGTGGGTCTAATTGATATTTGGGCGCGCCTACCCAGAGATTTGAGTGGGTGGGGTCCATGACCGTCCGACTTAGGGCCCTTCTGTGGCGACCACAGAGGGTTATGGCGGTCAGGGCCATCCGCAGATACCGCACGGTAGCGACGGAGGCAGCGTGTCTATTGGCCGGGACTCCCCCGTGGGACCTGGAGGCGGAGATGCTCGCCGGACTATATCGGCGGGTGACAGGGGTGCGAGCGGAGGGCGGTGCGGTCACACCGCCTGGCGCGTCGACGCCCGCCGAGACGTTGCCAGACGTTGGGCAGTCCGGCTGGAGAGGCCTCGGTTCGGGGTGCGAACCGTGGAGGCCTTCCGGCCGGTGCTGATGCAGTGGCTGGAGAGGCGGCACGGGGTGCTCTCCTTCCGACTGGTGCAGGTTTTGACGGGGCATGGGTGCTTCGCCAAATACCTGCACAAGGTTGTTAGGAGGGAGAGTACACCGTCCTGCCACCACTGCGATTGCGACGAGGACACGGCGCGCCATACGCTCGAGGCATGCGGGGCTTGGGCAGTGCAGCGCTGTGAACTCGTCGCAATCATCGGTACGGACCTGACGCTGCCGGCTATCGCTAGGGCGATGGTCGACAGCGTCGGGAATTGGGACGCGGTCGCAGCCTTCTGCAAGACGGTGATCTCGCGGAAGGAGGCGGCGGATCGCCTGCGCGAGGAGCTCAGCCTCGATGAGGAGATCCACCGCCGGCGACTGGGGCGGCGTAGGCGCAACTATCTGCGCCTCATGTCACCCTAGCCGAGGCCGCGGGTGACGTGACCGGGGATTAGTCCGTCACCCGCCGAGAGGCCGACCGCGTGAGGAAAGACCGACGTCCTCCCCGAGGGGGGGACGTTGGTCGATGGAAGGGTACCCCAATAGGGGGTATTCCGTCGGGCCAACCACTGACGACAAGTTAACGCTGCTCCAGTGGTCGGCCCAACGACGAAGGCGACGTGGTTTTTGGGTGGGTCGCGGGAGTTGCGTGCTTAAGCCCCTCTGTCGCCCCGGACGGAGTGGTGCGGAGGCGGGCCGACCGCGACCCACCCACAAAAAAAAAAAAAACCCAGAGATTTGAGCTGTATTCCACTTGAATTATTTGTATTAATTGTAGTTATTTATATTAGTTGCCTGCATTAATTTTAATATTCATCATTGGCATCATCATCATCTCAGCTCATAGGTATATGCCTCACTACTGGGTTCCAGCCTCCTCCATAAAAGAAGAAAATCTGACGTACTATACCACGCTGGTCAGACGCAGAGGGATATATATTTCTTTCTCTTGTATAGATGTTATGTGCGTATTATATCCCTTAGTCGTCTTTTACGACACCCACGACCAACATAGGGAGTGGTGAATTGTATTCTTACTCTGTTATCGCACGGGAATCTTAGTAGTTACATCTACGAACTGTAATGATTTTTTAATATTTACATGACTATTACACATCTTAACTAATATTATAAATGCGAAAGTAAGTTTGTTTGTTTGTTACGCTTTCACGCTTAAACCACCAAACCGATTTCAGACATTATTTCACTAATAGAAAGCTACATTATCAGGAAGTAACATCCTAACTAATTTTACAAATGTAAAAGTAAGTTTGTTTGCAACGCTTTCACGCTTAAACCACCAAATCGATTTCAAAAATTTTATCCCGATATTTCCACGGGAACGGGCACTACGCGAGTAAAATCGCTTGATATTGACCGATTAATAAAATTCTTTCACCGATGGAAATCTACATTAGCAGCAAGTAACGTATGTAGACTATTTTTAGCCTAGTATTTCCTTGGGAATGAGAATAACGTGAGTAAAACCGCGGGATGTTGACCAATTTTAAATATTCTTTCACCGATAGAAAGCCATATTATCAGCGGGTAATATTTCTATTTTTAACCTATTATTTCCACGGGAATAGGAACAACGCAAGTGAAATCGTCTGATGGTGACGGCACACGGAACGACGCCATACCGTTAACGTCGATTAGCCCCGGTTGCAATGAAATTTCGTCGGACGATTCCACCAGAGATCTTCCAGAGTGAAGCACCGGCCCCTCACCCCATGTAGCTGTGTCGCGTAGTGCCGCAAGTCACTCAGCCCGCAGTGCATGCTAGGGCCTCACAGACGCCGCTGCACACTGCATGCTCGAAACACAGGTCGACATAATCGCTCTCAGTACGTGGGTGTTTTGCCGTTATAGATATTATAATATGTATCAATTTCACGATAATTTCAATACTAAAAATGACATATATAGGTTATTTTGTATGCTGATATTTCCACGGAAATAGGGAATACGCGAGTGAATCCCCTGGACGTTGACCAATTTAAAAAATAATGCCCCAATTGAAATATACATTACCAGCTCATAAAATAAGTAATTTTTTATACCGGTATTCCCACAGGAACGGGAACTACGCGACTAAAACCGTTCTATTAAAAAAAAAACTATTTTTATGAATTTTATCACGTTTAAATTTGATTTTAAATCGAATCAAATAATTTGTTGGACGTGAAACACATTAGTCCATTAATTAGACTATGAACGCTGAAAAGTCTTCGATACTTCGGTAAATCAAATATCAAATATAAACGCGATAACATCCATAGAATTAGTTTTATATCAAATCTACGAACTAATGTATTTTCATTAGTGACTCAATCATAGCGTGTTATAACCTTGCTTCCATTAACCTATTTGTATTGCACGTACTACAATTATTACTGACTAGCAACCCGACCTTGCTTCGCTTCGGTTTCAGTCGCCTTACCCGCATAGTTGCCGTTTCCGTGGGAATACCGAAATAAAATATAGCATATTACTCAGGGATAATGTAGCATTCTAATGGTGAAAGAATTATCGAAATACGTCCAATACTTTTTGAGTTTATTCGTAACAAAGACACAGAAACACAACGTTTCCTTTTTATAATATTAGTGTAGGTATCTACATTGTTGACTAGTGTATACTAGGAGCATCAACAGTAATGAAAATTAGATAACTTATGTTAGAATCACATTCAACTAAAACTTCAATAAATGCTTAATCATCATCTTATCATTTTGGCAATAAATTATTATTATTATTATTATACTCATGTATCTCCGATTCACGGCTATCTCCCAAGGGAAGATACCCGGTCCTTTGAAAGGCTTGCATGGGGATATGGATCCAACACGCAGAGGCCTTTGGAGAAATTTAATGTAAAAATGGGATGGGACGTCTACCCATGACACTCCACGTCTGCACATAACACACGTGGACTGTGTAAAACTTTTGTGTGATGATGGTATCTAATAACGGTTTATGGGGTTGGAGGTTATTATTATTATATTGTATCTCTCAATTTCACGGCTATCTTCCAAGGGAAGATATTATTACTGTATTTTATTATTATTATTATTATCATTTCAGCTCATAGACGTGTCACTATGGGGCTCGAGCTCTTTCATAATAGGAGGGAAATTGAATTACTATATCACGCTGGTCAGATGAGTTGATAAAGGATTTTAGTTCAAGATTTCCTTCTGTTGTATAAATGTTATATGCCCGTTATATTCCCTCAGTCATCTTTTACGACACCCATGGGTAAATTAAGGGCGGTGAATCGTATTCTTGCTCCATCATCACACGGAATGCTTGATATTGTTTTAGAATTAAATTGCACTGAATAAAAGTAACACATATGGGTTATATTGATAGACAAATTAATAAGTTAATTAATTAAAATATTTTACTTACTTGATATGTATATTTAAGTCACTGAATTTATTGTAAATAGCAACCCGCCCTCGCTTCGCTTCGGTTATAGGTTATAGTCGTTTTACCCGCGTAGTTCCCGTTCCCGTAGGCATACCAGGATAAAATATAGCCTAGTTTACGCCCTGATATTATAGCTTTCCATTGGTGAAAGAATTTTTGAAATCGGTCCAGCCGTTTTGAAGATTACCCGGAACAAACAGACAGACAGCCAGACAGACAGACAAAAATTTTTTAATTGCTATTTTAGGCATAGGTGTCGTGCAAATAACCGTGTGAGCATGAAAAAAGCCTATTATTTTGACATTACAAACAGACACTCCAATTTTATTTATTGGTATAGACTAGCAACCCACCCTCGCTTCGCTTCGATTTTAATCGTTTTACTCGCGTGGTTCCCGTTCCCGTGGGAATACCGGGATAAAATATAGCCTAGTTTACTCCCTGATATTATAGCTTTCTATTGGTGAAAGGTTTTTTTAAATCGGTCCAGCCGTTTTGAAGATTACCCGGAACAAACAGACAGACAGACAGACAGACAAAAAAATATAAAGTGTATTTTAGGCATATGTATAGTGCAAATAACCGTATGAGCATGAAAAAAGTCTATTATTTTGACATTACAAACAGACACTCCAATTTTATTTATTGGTATAGATTTTCTATTTAATTATTGTTAATAAGCGATAATACGTCACCATTTAAAACTGTAATTAACGTATGTATATTATCACCTAACCTTAATAAAAAAGGGAGTCGTCGCTCTAGACGCCTCGAAGATGTGAAACATCGAAATTATTTTGTACAATATATGCAGAGAAGAACAGATTACGACAGGAACTAATATGGCATAAAGTATTAATAAAATACTACGATTCTTTTCCAGAAAATTATCATTTTTATTCAATAAACATTTATTTTCATAGTATACACTATAGGTATATGAGCTCAGTGCAGCGAGAGAGATAGCGCATAAGCGCTTGTGCAGAACAGCGCGTCGCTCCGTCTCACTCACACACTACTACGCATAGACTACGTATGTACATGTATACAGCGTGGCGTTAACGCAGGTCGCAACGCCACGAGCTGTTTACGCCACGCCAACGATCAGGTTCATCCTCGCCTATAAATGATTCACATCAAAAATCATTTTAAGAAGCAAATTCAATTTAATCATAGTATTATAAAATTCATATACAGTATTATTTAATTTCATCATATTGGCTCATATTTATCTCACCCAGCGTCCAACGTCATCATACGACCAGCTTAGCAAGGCTCAAGTCTCCACCACAATAGCAGGTTAATTGGTCTTCTATACCACGCTGATCAAACACGTTCGGTTTCATTTCTAAATTTCCTTGTCATGCATAGATGTTATTTTCGTGTAATATGCAAAAATTACATAATTTTTTGTGTGGTAAGAATGTGATTCACCACCGATGCGAGAAAAGGAAAACTCAAAATAAACCCTATGCCAACAAGTTTGACCAGCGTGGTATAGTAGATCACATTCCCTCCCAAAGTGGAAGTGGCCGGAGCCCAACAGTGGGACGTATTAGTGCTGAGATGATAATGATCCATTAATTGTGTTTTACAACACTGACAGGTGGCACAGGGGGTGGTGTATTGTATATTTTACTTCTTTACCATACAGAAGATTATTTAATTTTACAAAGTAATATTATAAAAATATATATATATTTTTATGGGATATAAAATAACATTAAAATTAAACATGTTTTTCGCTATTTGTCGTAACTAGGTTCTGTTAAACTTGGCACCCCGCCAGCCGTTATAGTTAAAATGTTAGTCTGGCAGTTCTTTCGGTTTAAGTACTTACTCATTTTGTACTTTTTAAATCCATGAAATAACATTGTTGAAATAAAATTTGTTACTGGTAAAATTTTGGATGCGGTGACGGAGTAAGAATATAACTCACCATATCCTCTCTTTCCCGCGGGTGTTGTAAAACTCGACTAATATCCGTTAATATGCACACAACAGCTATATAAGAGGAGCAAAACTCGGAACAATCGTCCGTGAAAAAGCGCCAAGATCCAATCCCAAGACGAAAATATATTCAAATCGGAAACTGCGTTCAACGGATTGTGCCTGATTGAATAAAAAAAGAAAAGGTCAGTTATATTACATAACGAATACTGTGTAGAAAACTTGGTAGCAGCACGCAGTGCCGAAAGGTTCTCGTATTTAATAAACTAGCTTCTGCTCGCGACTTCGTCCACGTGGTATAGATACTTTGGGCTAACTCTAACTTTAACCTAAGGTTTAGTCTAAGTAGAAGTTGAAAATATTTTTTTAATAACACGATTCTGAAACACATGATTTTTGTGAAATTCAGCTGTTTACGTAGCGGAAGCTCTCAAAAGTAAAAAGTCCCTGATTTTGAAACATTCTTCATTTGTGCTCCGCTCCTGTTAGTTGTAGCGTAATGATATATAGCCTATAGCCTTCTTCAATAAATGAGCTATCTAATACTGAAAGAATTTTTTAAATCAGACCTGTAGTTTCTGAGATTAGCGCGTTCAAACAAACAAACTCTTCAGTTTTATAAATTAGTATAGATATTGCATTTATTACTTAGGACATTTTTAAATTATCGGTTTATAAAAGAAATGTTAGATTCAAATTACTTATGTAAACTGATAGTAAATTTAATTATTTAGATAAGAAAACTGATACAAAATTTGTAAAAGTACGCAACTTTTGTTTCTGCAGGCGACTTAACTAAATTATAGAACACTAGAAAAAAATATGAAATAATTAATATTCTACTAAAACTAGAATACAATTTTACATTAATAACCCGCCCTCGCTTCGCTTCGTTTCAGTCACCTTACCCGCGTAGTTCCCACGCCCGTGAGAATACTGGGTTAAATATAGCCTATGTTACTCCATGATGTTATAGCTTTCCATTAGTGAAAGAATTTTTGAAATCGGTCCAGTAGTTTTGGAGCCTATTCGATACATACAAACAAACAAATCTTTCCACTTTATAATTAGTATAGACTAGCAACCCGCCCTCGCTTCGCTTCGGTTTCAGTTGCCTTACCCGCGTAGTTCCCGTTCTCGTGAGAATACCGGGTTAAAATTTAGCCTATATTACTCCTTGATAATATAGCTTTCCATTGGTGAAAGAATTTTTAAAATCGGCACAGTGGATTTTGAGTTTATTCATTACAAACATACACACATACAAACTTTTCCTCCTTATAATATTAGTATAGATAGATAAAACTTGCTAGTCTCGCCTTAACTTATACATGTCTCACTGTTGGGCTTGAGCCGCCTCCCCAATAAGAGGGAAATTGACCTACTATACCATGCAGGTCAGTCATGTTGATATAGAGTTTTATTTCCAGTTTGCCTCCTCTTGAACAAATCCTATACGCATATTAATCGTTAAACCTTAATCGTCTTTCACGCCATCCACGGGAAAGATAGGGAGTAGTGCATTGTTTTCTTACTCCGTTACCATAAGGAAAGATGCCATTAGGACTTAATTATAATTCCCCCGTGGGACCTGAAGGAGGAAATGCTCGCCGAGTTGTATCGGCGGGTGTCGGGGGTGCGCGGGGAGGCGGTGTTGTTTCCTTGAGAAGGCTCACCGCCTGGGGCGTCGACGCCCACCGAGACGTCATTGCCCGTTGGGCAGTCCGGCTGGAGAGGCCTCGGTCTGGGTTGCGAACTGTGGAGGCCTTCCGGCCGGTGCTGATGCAGTGGTTGGAAAGGCGGCACGGGTTGCTCTCCTTCCTACTAGTGCAGGTGTTGACGGGGCACGGGAGCTTCGCCAAATACCTGCACAAGGTCGTAAGGAGCGAGAGTACACCGTCCTGCCACCACTGCGATTGCGACGAGGACACGGTGCAGCATACGCTCGAGGCCTGCGACGCTTGGGCCATGCAGCGCCGTGAACTCGTCGCAATCATCGGTGCCGACCTGACGCTGCCGGCCATCGCTAGGGCGATGGTCGACAGCGTCGGGAATTGGGACGCGGTCGCAGCCTTCTGCGAGACAGTGATCTCGCAGAAGGAGGCGGCGGATCGCCTGCGCGAGGAGCGCAGCCTCAATGAGGAGATCCGCCGCCGGCGAATGGGGCGGCGCAGGCGCAACTACCTGCGCCTCATGCCGCCCTAGCCGAGGCCGCGGGTGACGTGACCGGGGATTAGTCCGTCACCCGCCGAGAGGCCGACCGCGTGAGGAAAGACCGACGTCCTCCCCGAGGGGGGGACGTCGGTCGATGGGAGGGTACCCCACGTAGGGGGTATTCCGTCGAGCCGACCACTGACGACAAGTAAACCTGCTCCGGTGGCCGGCCCAACGACGAAGGCGAGGTGGTTTTCGGGTGGGTTGCGGGAGTTGCATGCTTAAGCCCCTCTGTCGCCCCGGACGGAGTGGTGCGGAGGCGCGCCGACCGCAGCTGACCCACAAAAAAAAAAAAAGGACTTTATTATAATAGTTAATTATGTATTCCGTTGCAGCCTTTTTAACGCGCTTTTATTAGTTTCACCTGTATGTATCCACAAGGTGGACCAACGTCCTGGTGAAAATTGCTAGGCGTCATTGGATGAAGGCGGCACAAGACCGTACTCTATGGCGTAACGTGAGAGAGGCCTACGTCCAGCAGTGGACGGCGATAGGCTGAAATGATGATGATTATGTATGTATGTGTCGGAATCTTTGAATATCATTTTGTCCCACTTTTAATGAGGAGATTTTATTTAAACTACGCACACTCTTTTTAAAAAAAAAACTACATTACGGATTTTATCGCGTTTGTATTTGATTTTTGAATGCCCGACGTTTCGAACACTATTTTGTCTGTTGGTAATAAATAAACATATTCCTAAACCATCTTAATTCCATTAATCCAAAAATTCAATTCACTATGGTACTGGAGCCAAATAACTCTTTAGCCTTCTTAGATGTTTTGGTTATTCGTAAACCTAACAACACATTGAATCATACAGTGTAATAAGGCAACACATACAGACAGATACCTTAACGGTGATTCTCATCATCCCACTTTCAGAATTAGCTACCGTGTGTACATCTTTGTTGCAGAGAGCTTGAGGAATATGTAACGATAAACATCTGGTTGGGGAGCTGCAGCATGTCAAGCAGGTTCTACGTGCTAACAAGCTGCAAGTTTCATGCTCCCGTTGCAAAGACCGTATGAAACCACAGTTGAGCGCCTCCCTGCAGTACTACCTAACTTCCTATCGGTGAATAGATCATTTAAATCGGTTGAGTAGCTTCGAACCCTCTCCATCTATACCAATAAATAAAATTGGAGTGTCTGTTTGTAATGTCAAAATAATAGGCTTTTTTCATGCTCACACGGTTATTTGGACGACACCTATGCCTAAAATAGCAATTAAAAAATTTTTGTCTGTCTGTCTGTCTGTTTGTTCCGGGTAATCTTCAAAACGGCTGGACCGATTTCAAAAATTCTTTCACTAATGGAAAGCTATAATATCAGGGCGTAAACTAGGCTATATTTTATCCCGGTATTCCCTCGGGAATGGGAACTACGCGGGTAAAACGACTATAACCTATAACCGAAGCGAAGCGAGGGCGGTTTGCTAGTCTATACCAATAAATAAATAACAGCCGGCGGCGCCATCGCGACGCGGAGCGGGAGGCCGTGCTTTACGAGGGCTACCGCAATGCGCGGTCGGCCTTCAGGCTGGCCGTCCGCTCCGCCAAGGACGTCAGTCGGCAGGAGATGCTGGACGGTCTCGACCGTGACCCCTGGGGACGCCCCTATCGCGCGGTGCTGAATAGGCTACGCGCGCGGGGCCCTCCCCTAACCGAGACTCTCCAGCCCGGCCTTCTCACCCGGGTCATTGAGGACCTGTACCCGCGGCGGGCGGAACACACGCCCCCGGTCATGGCTCCG
Organism: Lymantria dispar; assembly: GCA_032191425.1. Lineage (NCBI taxonomy): Eukaryota > Metazoa > Arthropoda > Insecta > Lepidoptera > Erebidae > Lymantria > Lymantria dispar. Next base: position 15,166,688 of record CM063452.1, on the reverse strand, counting down.
CCAGACACTGACCGGGAGGCCGACGACGACAGTGTTCCGCCCATCACGGAACCCGAGATGGGGGTGGCGGTGACGCGCATGCGCGCAAAGTCTACCGCCCCCGGGCCCGACGGTGTTCCTAACCGCGTGCTGGCCCTGGTCCTCGAACACCTGGGACCCCGCCTCAGGGGGCTGTTCGACGCGTGTTTAGCGTCCGGACGGTTCCCTGGGTGCTGGAAGGAGGGAAGGCTGGTGCTCCTGCCGAAGCCGGGACGGTCTCCGGAGTCGCCTTCGGCCTACAGGCTTATCGTGCTGCTCGATGACACGGGCAAGCTACTGGAGAGGGTGGTAGCTGCCCGCATCGAGCGGCACCTCGTTGGCACGGGGCCCGATCTGTCGGACGCCCAGTTTGGGTTTAGGAGGGGTCGTTCGACGATCGCGGCTCTGTTGCGCCTGAGGGCCGTGGCGACTGAGGCCGTCACCGGCGGGGGAGTGCTGTTGGTGGTGTCCCTAGACATCGCCAACGCATTCAATAGTCTGCCATTCAGCTGCATCAGGGAGGCGCTCCGGTATCACGGGGTGCCAGTTTACCTGAGGCGGCTAGTGGCAGACTATTTGGAGGGGCGCAGCGTCCTCTGCACCGACCGGGCAGGGGACGTCGTGCGAACGCCCATGACGTGGGGTGTCCCACAGGGGTCGGTCCTCGGACCCACCCTGTGGAACATCGGCTACGACTGGGCGTTGAGGGGGAGCCTTCCGCCCGGGCTGGGCGTGATTTGTTACGCCGACGACACGCTCGTCACAGCCCGCGGTGGGACGCTAGAAGAGGTGGTAAGCCTGGTGACCTCGGGTACCGAGGAGGTCGTCAGACGGATCGAGGCGCTGGGGTTGAGGGTCGCCCTGGACAAGACGGAGGCCCTCTTGTTCCATGGGCGCACTATGAGCCCTCCCATCGGCCTCTCGATCACCGTCCACTCGGTCGACATCAGCATCCGGGCCCATATGAGGTACTTGGGCCTGGTGCTCGATGGGCGATGGTGGTTCCGGGAGCATTTCCGTAGGCTCGCTCCGCGGCTCGTCGGCGCGGCGTCCGCCCTATCGTGGCTTATGCCGAACGTGGGCGGACCGAGCGCTGCGTGCCGACGGCTGTACGCGGGGGTCATCCGGTCGATGGCCTTGTACGGCGCACCGGTGTGGGCGGGGTCCATGACCGCCCGACTTAGGGCCCTTCTGTGGCGACCACAGAGGGTCACGGCGGTCAGGGCCATCCGCGGATACCGCACGGTGGCGACGGAGGCAGCGTGCCTATTGGCCGGGACTCCCCCGTGGGACCTGGAGGCGGAGATACTCGCCGGACTATATTGGCGGGTGACGGGGGTGCGAGCGGAGGGCGGTGTGGTCTCGTTAAGGGATCTCACCGCCTGGCGCGTCGACGCCCGCCGAGACGTCATCGCCCGTTGGGCAGTCCGGCTGGAGAGGCCTCGGTTCGGGGTGCGAACCGTGGAGGCCTTCCGGCCGGTGCTGATGCAGTGGTTGGAGAGGCGGCACGGGTTGCTCTCCTTCCGACTGGTGCAGGTTTTGACGGGGCATGGGTGCTTTGCCAAATACCTGCACAAGGTCGTTAGGAGGGAGAGTACACCGTCCTGCCACCACTGCGATTGCGACGAGGACACGGCGCGCCATACGCTCGAGGCCTGCGGGGCTTGGGCAGTGCAGCGCTGTAAACTCGTCGCAATCATCGGTACGGACCTGACGCTGCCGGCTATCGCTAGGGCGATGGTCGACAGCGTCGGGAATTGGGACGCGGTCGCAGCCTTCTGCGAGACAGTGATCTCGCGGAAGGAGGCGGCGGATCGCCTGCGTGAGGAGCGCAGCCTCGAGGAGGAGATCCGCCGCCGGCGACTGGGGCGGCGCAGGCGCAACTATCTGCGCCTCATGCCGCCCTAGCCGAGGCCGCGGGTGACGTGACCGGGGATTAGTCCGTCACCCGCCGAGAGGCCGACCGCGTGAGGAAAGATCGACGTCCTCCCCAAGGGGGAGACGTCGGTCGATGGGAGGGTACCCCAATAGGGGGTATTCCATCGGGCCGACCACTGACGACAAGTTAACGCTGCTCCAGTGGTAGGCCCAACGACGAAGGCGACGTGGTTTTCGGGTGGGTCGCGGGAGTTGCGTGCTTAAGCCCCTCTGTCGCCCCGGACGGAGTGGTGCGGAGGCGCGCCGACCGCGGCCCACCCACAAAAAAAAAAAAACAATACCAATAAATAAAATTGGAGTGTCTGTTTGTAATGTCAAAATAACAGGCTTTTTTCATGCTCATACGGTTATTTGGACAACACCTATGCCTAAAATAGCAATTAAAAAATTTTTGTCTGTCTGTCTGTCTGTTTGTTCCGGGTAATCTTCAAAACGGCTGGACCGATTTCAAAAATTCTTTCACCAATGGAAAGCTATAATATCAGGGCGTAAACTAGGCTATATTTTATCCCGGTATTCCCACGGGAACGGGAACTACGCGGGTAAAACGACTATAACCTATAACCGAAGCGAAGCGAGGGCAGATTGCTAGTTACAAATAAACATAGAAACAAAAAATCTTTTGTCTTGTGTCTTAATATTAGTATAGATACAATGTAGTGTGTACTCTTCGAGTCGCAGATTTCTAGAAGTATATAAATTCGAAGAGCTGCTTTATAACATTATTTCTCATTTTATATTTTAAATATATATACCACATATACTTTTTAAGCTCTCGTCTTGCCAATGTTTATTTTGCTTTCATGTTTAAACCTCTTAGATATGCATGCTTCTTTACGACGTCTTTTCATTATTATGCTAAGCTATCGTTAATAATTCACATGTATAATACAAAGATAATTTAACTGAACTAAATTACTGAGATATAATATTTGATATGATTTTTTTTTTGTGGTGGGTTGCGGTCGGTGCACTCTTTGCACCACTCCGTCCAGGGCGACAGAGCGGCGTAAGCACGCACACCTGCAACCCACCCGCGCGACGCATCGTCTTCGTCGTTGGACCGACTACTGGAGCAGGGTGACTTGACCTCAGTGGTCGGCCCGACGGAATACTCCCTATTTGGGGTACCCTCCCATCGACCAACGTCCCCCCTTCGGGGAGGTCGTCGGTCTTTCCTCACGCGGTCGGCCTCTCGGCGGGTGACGGATATTTGATATGATAGACAAAGAAACTTATTTGCGAGCAAAAAGTGCCACACATGAGCCTCGAAACCTCTTCTATTGCAAATCCGTTTCAACCGCCTTATCATTCAGGCCAGTGTGAGTACGTACTGTTATAACCATACAATGTATGCCAACCTGATGACGTAGCTCTCAGCCCCCTCTGCCGGTATGACGCTAACCATTTGTGTCATGTCAGCACTTTTAGCATGAAGCTCGATGCAGAGCGCTCAAGCGTCAGTCTAGACTTCGACTCCGCGAAGAACGGTTGCATTCAGGGTTCCCTTGCCATACTTGTCGTAGTTCGTAATTCATTTATTAATAAACATTTTAATTTCAATTATAATTCTTTTTTTAAAACGACCTCGGCAAGGGACCCTATAACATTTGGTGGCAGCGGTGGGATACGGATATCTCCAGTGCCGATTCGCGTAAAACCTCTATTAAATCACAAATTGTGAAAATTCGCCGTATCCTGCAAATCAAACGAAAAGAGTACAAACTCTTCGGTGTCTATGAATGACACATTCTGCGGTATCCTGAGCATCCTGCAATCATCCAGTGGGCAGCATCGCGTAATCCGCGCAACCTTCGAGTAGCCGGTCGTGACATACGACCATCCTGCGAGTAACCCTGCTAGCAGCATCCAGCGAGCATCCTTGAAGCATCCAGTGCATTCTACACTCCTGCGAGTATCTACGAGTATTCCTCGTCCTTTCTACGTAGTGTTATACGTCCTATCATTCTCCGACCCGCGAGTGTTCCGCGTTGTGTCAATAGTGTCCTGTGAAATCATAGTGCGGTCCGTGTGTACGTGACGCTATGCAGCTTATCAAAGGCCTGACCTTTATCGCCGTCTACGTGTTCCAGTAAGTCAACGAACATTTTTATTGTGTAATTTTACTCTTATACCTCTTATTGTTCTATATTTTATATTATTTTAATGTTTTTGTTGAAATATTATGCCTAAAGTGCCTAAAGTTGAAGATAGTAAATTACAAATTGAAATTTTTGATATCCCGGAGCAAAAGTCTCCGATCACTTCGCCTAGATTAACTAGAAAATCAGTTGCGGAAATGGAACTAAATATTTTATTAAAATTCGTTAAACCCTTTGACGGCAGTCGCGATAAATTAAATTCTTTCATTACTAATTGTAACAATGCTTATGAATTAGCATCCGATTCACAGAGACCTATTCTTTTTAAATACATTTTATGCCAGCTTACGGGAAAAGCTGAAACCGCCTGCTCTATAAAAGAGTTTTCTTCGTGGGAACAATTGAAAGAGTTCCTTAAAACACAGTTTTCTGAGAGAAAACATTATACACATTTATTAACCGATCTCCAGGAAGGCAAACAAAGTCAGACGGAAAATGTCAGCCAATTCGCACTAAGGATGGAAACTTATCTTTCTCAACTACTTACCGAAATCTCGCTCTCTAATCATAAGGTGAAAGAAATACCTGGCCGTACAGCGGCTATGGAAGACTTAACGCTCCATCATTTCCTCATGGGTCTTCACCCTCGTATATCAAACATTGTTAGGTGCAGAGCCCCTAAAACGTTTAATGAAGCCGTAAATTTGGCTGTTTCTGAGGAGCGTATTCAACAAACGCTATATAAGCGAACAAATATTCCCAGCTCGCCCCTGGAAAAAGAAAATAAAATTCGGTTCAAACCAAAATTCTCTGCTCAAAATCAAATGACAAAGGTCAAATCGCCGCAATCCTCTTTTATTAAATCAAATCCAAACCTCGAATGTAGGTATTGCAAGGAAGTTGGACACGACATAAACAATTGCTTAAAGCGTCAACTCTCTCACAAACGTTTCGCTTCCTCTTATCCACAAAAGGATATCTATAATAAACCCTCGGGGTCGCAACCCCATAAATCTCCTACGGTAAACTTCGTCAGTGAAGATAACGACGAAGAGCAGGTTGAACCTGAATACGAAAGTACCGAGGAAGAAGAAATCCCAGAAGATTTAAACCTATAAACGTCCTGCAACCGTGTCGCACAGGACGTAAGGTCAAAGTCGGCACAAAGCCTAATCAGTCCCAAAATGGACATCACACACCTAAGGATATACGACAGGGTAACCAGCCCCAAAATGGAATCCTTAGACGTGTCTTCAAAGAGGTTGTACATCAGGGTAACCAGCCCCAAAACGGGAACCTCGCTCCTACTGCCAAGGTTATACGACAGGGTAACCAGCCCCAAAATGGAAACCTTAGGCGCACTCTCAAAGAGGTTGTACATCAGGGTAACCAGCCCCAAAACGGGAACCTCGCTCCTGCCGCCAAGGTTATACGACAGGGTAACCAGCCCCAAAGTGGAAACCTTAGGCACTCTCTCAATGAGGTTGTACATCAGGGTAACCAGCCCCAAAACGGGAACCTCACTCTTGCCGCTGAGGTTATACAACAGGGTAACCAGCCCCAAAGCGGAAACCTCGCAGCAACTAAGGTTATACAACCGGGTAACCAGCCCCAAAGCGGAAACCTTACAAAACACAAGGTTATACAACCGGGTAACCAGCCCCAAAGCGGAAACCTTACAAAACACAAGGTTATACAACCGGGTAACCAGCCCCAAAGCGGAAACCTTGGTATACAGGCCCCGGAGCCTAAAGAAATTTACGAGGTAAATATCGACACCTCGAAAAAACTTTTACCTCATATTTTAGTTGAAACAGACGTTTCTGACATACCACTTACGTTATTAGTCGACTCAGGAGCTGCTATCTGTTTATTGAAACAGTCCAGTATCCGACACCCATTAAAGTTAAACAAAAAACCCATAGGTATCAAAGGAATTGATCCTGGCGAAGAAGCTACTCAAACATTAGGCCATTTTAATTTAAGATTTAAAGCATCTGGAGAGAAAAACATATGTCATAAATTTCATGTCATTGCTGACATTAACTTGCCGTATGATGGTATCATAGGTAACGATCTCTTAACCGCACACGGCTGCAATATAGACTACAGTCGCGACGTCCTAAAAATAGATGATTTCGAAATTAAAATTCACTTCTTTGATCCCTGCTACATCATACCAGCACGATCAGAAACAGTGATTGAGTGTGCCGTTATAAACCCTAATCTAAACGAAGGCGCGATAATAGACCAGCATCTCTCTAAAACCCTTCTCGTGGCAAATTGTTTAGTTAAAGTGAAAGAAAATAAAAGAATTAATTTAACTGTTGCCAATATTTCCGATAAGCCGGTTAAAATAAAACGAGACATAAAATTTCATCTTCACCCAATAGAGACCTATTCTATGCAACCATTTTGCACTCAAAACGCATCTAAACGAGCAAAAGAAGTACTTAGCCTATTAAGAACATCTCACCTCAACGAAGAAGAGGCAAACGCCCTCCTCGAATTATGTTCAGATTATTCAGATATATTTCACTTACAAGATGAACCCCTCTCCTTTTGCCCGGCTATCCAACATGAGATTAAAACCAACAGCAATACTCCCATAAGTACCAAATCGTACCGTTTTCCAGAATGCCACAAGAAAGAGGTGGAAACTCAAATAAACAGAATGCTAGAACAGGATATCATAACTCCTTCATCGTCACCCTGGTCTTCTCCAATCTGGATAGTTCCAAAGAAGTCTGATGCCTCTGGCCAAAAGAAATGGCGCATAGTTATCGACTATAGAAAACTCAACGATATTACAATTGGCGAAATTTACCCCATACCACAGATAACGGAAATTCTCGACCAACTCGGTAAGAGTCAGTATTTCACCACCCTCGATCTTTCATCAGGGTTTCATCAGTTATTAATTAAGCCAGAAGACGCAGCTAAAACCGCATTTTCTGTACCCCAGGGACACTTCCAATTCAACCGGATGCCTTTCGGTTTGAAAAACGCCCCTTCCACATTCCAAAGGCTCATGAATAACTGTCTCACGGGACTGCAAGGCTCCCGTTGCTATGTGTATTTAGATGACATCGTTCTATACTCATTTGACCTCCGTTCAGCTATTGAAAACCTCAGAGCTGTCTTCGACAGACTCCGCCAATATAATTTAAAATTACAACCAGAAAAATGTGAATTTCTCCGCAAAGAAGTCGCATATTTAGGCCATATCATCACTCAAAATGGTGTGAAACCAAACCCGGATAAGGTCAAAGCCGTTGCACAATATCCTACTCCGAAATCACCTAAAGATATTAAATCCTTTTTAGGACTAGTATCGTATTACAGACGTTTCATACCCAATTTCTCTAAACTTGCTAAACCTCTCACTTCGTTGCTTAAAAAAGATGTCTCCTTCATCTGGACGAATGAACAACAGATTAACTTTGAAACGCTAAAAAACAAATTAATAGAAGCACCAATACTAGCTTATCCGGATTTCAATCAACCCTTTCTACTAACATGCGACGCATCTAATTTCGCCATATCAGCCATCCTGTCACAAGGCCCCATAAGTAACGACCGGCCGATCGCCTATGCGTCGCGCACCTTAAATAAAGCAGAAATAAACTATAGCGTGACAGAGAAAGAATGTTTAGCTATAGTGTTTGGAACAAAAACCTTTCGTCCTTACATATACGGCCGTCATTTTACTATTATAACCGACCATAAACCTCTCCAATGGTTATTTAACTGTAAAGATCCTGGTTCCCGACTCATCCGTTGGAGATTAAAACTAGAAGAATTTGAATACAGTATACAATATAAAAAGGGAAAAATAAACGCAAATGCAGACGCTTTGTCCAGGTACCCCGTTAATCCTGTTCAACCTTCCACAAGTGAAAGACCAACTAGTAGTACGCAAGACTCCGACACCATTACACACAACACAACCTCCGCACAACTAGAAGAATCCCTTCTAAACCCGGAAAACCTCGATAAAGACTTATTTGACTTGCTGACGTCACCTACGTCAATCTCAACAGACAACTTGGACCCTGATATTCTCGTTGACTGCACTACCCCAGATCTTCAAGACATTGGATCCCCTGATCCTAACCTACCGGTAACGCCACCACGCCCGTTACCAGAAAACCGTATACCCCCAGAAACAGAAATCAACCCAGACGACAATTCTACCACTCACCCGACGCCATTAAATGACGATTACACAACCTTTTTGAAAAACATAGCAGACCAAACCAAATCTTTTAACACTAATATAATAGAACGAAACGAAAACTTACTAAAAAGCTCTAGCAAGACAATACTAATCCCCACTTCATTAGATCTTGACACATCGAATCCCTACCTAGAAGAAATACTAGGGAACCTAGAAAATAGGGACGAAATAATTAACCAAGAAAAGCAATTGCACAACTTCACTACATTCACCTTAAATAATAAAAATTATTTCCTCTTATATACAAAAGTACACCATTTCGACCAAACAACATACCAAGAAATATTTCAAACATTAAAACTAATCCGTAACGAGCTAATTAACACACCGGAAATTAGCGAAATAGCTATATCTGACTTTCGGGACCCCTTCGAAAAACACAGTTTTATTAAAATTTACAATATACTTAATTATCTCTTTGACAACACCAACATAAATATTACTATTTTTCATAATAGCATAACTTACCCTTCACCTTCAGAAGTAAAGAGAATTTTGTACGACAACCATAACATACCGGTTGCCGGCCACCTAGGTGTAAGCCGTATGTATAACAGACTTAAAGAACTCTATTACTGGAAAAACATGCGTAGTGACGTAGAATCATATGTAAGAACGTGTAAATCCTGTCAGGAGAATAAAGCTCTTCGGAAAATAAATCGAGCTCCTATGCAGATAACCAGCACTTCAACAAAACCCTGTGAACGCATCTCACTAGACATAGTAGGGCCCTTACCCGAATCCGGTACCGCTAAACTAAAATATATATTAACCTTACAGGATGATTTCACTAAATTTTCATCAGCTTACCCCTTACGCAGTACAACCGCCGAAGAAACTAGCGAGAGCCTTCTACATTTCATATCAGTATTCGGTATACCAAAAATGATATTAACCGACCAAGGATCTAATTTTACATCCGATTTATTCAAACGTACATGTGATTTCCTAAAAATAAAACAGCTGTGGTCGAGTCCATACCACCCACAGACCCAAGGATCTCTAGAAAGATCCCATTCAACCTTAAAAGAATATCTAAAATCGTTTGTAAATAACGAACAAACAAACTGGCCTCGTTATGTTTACACAGCTATGTTAACCTACAATACGACTGTCCACTCCACAACGCACTATACTCCTTATGAACTAATGTTCGGTAACAAACCCCATATACCAAATTCTATATGCAATGAACAGTTAGGCGCTACATATCCGGACTATGTACGAATGTTACAAAATCGAATTAAATACTCGCGTGATAAAGCGTTAGAATACATACAGAGGTCTAAATTAACATCTAAGAATTATTATGACTCACATACTCGCCCTACACAATACAAAATAGGCGACTATGTTTATTTAAAAAACCACCTTAGACTCAGGAAGGCCTTATCACCGATATGGAAAGGACCATACAAAGTAATCAAGGTTCATGGGAATAATACACTATCGTTACTAATAAACAGACGGCACGTGCGTCATCACTACGATGAAGTTAAACTCGCCGATACAACCAACAATCTGTAAAAGAAATATACACGGACCTTTTTACATGATATACTTATATATATATATATATATATATATATATATATATATATGTTGTATACATATTATACACCCCATCAATGTACCCATATACAGTACACCCTTTGTTTTACTTATATACTACATGCATATAGGTAATTAATATATATTTATACCATATAATTAGTTTTATAATTAGTTACACCCATATTCTACGATTAGCTACATATATATAAATCAGTAATAACATATTAACACAATATTAGAGAAATTACAACAACACTATATATTTCGAGCTTAAAATAGTTTAACGCGTAAATAAGCTATGAATTCATTATAAATAAACACTACAAATAGCATATTTCAATCAAAATTATACCTAAATATAATACTTGCAAGGTATTGTTCATACCTTATTAAATTATTGAATAATTACCATACAAATACTTATATTAGACTATATATATTACAATAATATATACATAAAATATTACAAATACACTATTGATTATTTATTCTATTTTTTTTTTATTATTTAACTGGTTCGTTAAAGACCACCCATATTTTAAGCCTTTCCGCTCATTGCTTATCACCGTAGCGAATAAATTAATCAGTTAGTATATGTACTTGCAGTGCCTCAGCGGAACTCCAAGAACCTAACGAGTGTGTCCAACCGATTACCACGAGTCCTGGGATATTTTTCGATTACATAGGTAAATTAAAATTTAACAATGGCATCCTAAACGTTGTTATGCCAATGGAAATTTCATATTTTGAACCACATATAGAAAACCTCAACCTAGCATTAGAGACAGTTTCCACCCTGTGCAAACAACCCGGCTTTATAAAAACCTCTGAATGTGAGAGTACATTCGAACCACTGATGGTACAACAACGTAATATAGTTAAATTGTTTGGTTCCATATCACATCTGATAGACAATAGATCCAGGCGAGGAGCTTGGATTGGCGGAATAGGAACCGTCCTAAAGACAGTATTTGGCACTTTAGACGAAAATGACGCATTTGAATATGACCAAGCAATCCATTCTGTACAAAAAAATCAAAAGAATTTATTGTCACTTATTAAAAATAACATTTTGGTCACTAATTCGGTCATATCCACTTTTAATAATAGTCTTTATAAAGTTAAACAGAACGAAATAAAATTAAATAATGCTATCGGCGAACTCTCTTTAAAGATGTTGAATTTAACCAATACTTTAGCGTTACGAACTCATTTTGATTTTATCCTTAACACTTTTGAAACATCCATGGTCACCCTATCATTTCAACTCGAAGACATTATAAACGCGATAATGTTTTGTAGTCAAAACATCCTACATCCAGCAGTTGTATCCCCTACTGTAATATACCGAGAGTTGGCCGATAACATGAGGCACTTTGCCAATGATTTAAATTTACCTATGCACTTAGATATAAGTTCCATTCATTTAATTGTTAAGGTCTCTACTTTATTATGCTACTATTTTAATTATAAGCTTGTATTTTTATTACGTATTCCTTTAGTTTCTAATCAAGAATACACACTGTTTAATAATATTGAACTACCAACACCGCACAATGTAAATCGACCGGATATATTTAGTCTTATAGTACCCAGTACCAGATACATTGCTATCACCAAAGATAAATCAAACTATTGTACCTTGGAATCTTTGGAAAATTGTAAAATATTAAGCCCTGCCGAATATCTGTGTGATATCCCAATAATCTACAAAGCAGACACAAAACCCAACTGTGAAAGCGAATTAATATCCAAGACATTAACCGATACTCCTCTGCAATGTAATATTAAATTTATTTTTGGTAAATTAAATATATTTAAACCGCTATCTAATAACAGGTATCTCTATGTACAATCCGAACCACTAAAATTATCTTTAGATTGTCAAAACGATAGGCAGATTCAAGAAATTAATATCGTTGGAATTGGTATACTTTCTATACCAAATAAATGTGTAGCTTATTGTAAAGGTACTACCTTGTTACCCAAATACCATAACATTCTTAATTTAACGTCACCAATCAAGCTGCCCGATTTTAACTTAATAAATAGCAATTGTTGTAGTATACATAGAATTAACTACATGACAAATAATTTATCCCATACTAAATTAGAAGACATCCATTTAAAAGATATAAACCACATTCAAAGTTTAACATCCAAACTTCTATCAGAAGCCGATAAAATTAGAGACACCTCTCACATAGTGAAATATGGGATACATTATTCAATAGCCACTAGTATAACAGTGTGTATCATTATTTTGTACCTTAGTTATATAAGATTATTTTATATTTTTGTAAACCTGGATGCAACCTTCGTAAATATAGGTTTTGCGAATCGCCCAAAATAGAATTGAGCAACATAGAGTTGGAAGAAGGTATTCAAGTCATTCCAGCTCCAATCCTAAGAACTTCAATTTAAAGTTAACTTCAGATGTCACCCCGAAGTTCACTCTAAGAGGGGAGGTGTTATAACCATACAATGTATGCCAACCTGATGACGTAGCTCTCAGCCCCCTCTGCCGGTATGACGCTAACCATTTGTGTCATGTCAGCACTTTTAGCATGAAGCTCGATGCAGAGCGCTCAAGCGTCAGTCTAGACTTCGACTCCGCGAAGAACGGTTGCATTCAGGGTTCCCTTGCCATACTTGTCGTAGTTCGTAATTCATTTATTAATAAACATTTTAATTTCAATTATAATTCTTTTTTTAAAACGACCTCGGCAAGGGACCCTATAACAGTACGTACGTATGATAATCAAAATGTGATTCACATTATTGTCTTTAAGTAAACTATTTTTAACTCAACTAAATTCTGATATCACCATGTTTTTGGGAGTCGAAATTATTTTACACATTCAATATATTTATCAATTAAGTATGAGGAGTTATTTGGGTTGGCTTTGGTACGGCATATTGCCCAGCAGCTGTCTAAGGTGCCGGAATAGTGGCGTCAAGCACAATAACCCACAGTATTTTTGCTCTCTGCATTTGAAACAGGTCACCATAACCGATGCATTACATCAATAGTTTGAGACGCCTTATATACTTTCAAAGTCCAAAATATAATACAAAAAAAAAAAAATAAAGCTGGTATCAGCAGTACGGTTTAATAATAAAAATTTCACATAATTTCAGAAACAAAAAGTTATGTTATAACTATAAAATTATTTTATCTCACTTCGTCTCGTCTCGGGCCTTATACATCCTACTGTTGGGCTCAGGCTTCTTCCATTGTGGGGAGAGTTTAAGCTACTATACCACGCTGATCAGATATATTGACATTTTTTTTTTTTTTTTTTTTTATGGGTGGGCTATGGTAAGCGCACGCGCGGTCCAGTCCGTCCGGGGCGATGAAAGGACGGCGCGCGGGCCCATAACCCACCCGTACCCACGTAACCTCGTTGTTGGGCCGACCACCGGAGCAGATGTGACTTGTCGTCAGTGGTCGGCCCGACGGAATACCCTTTCGGGTACCCTCACCTCTCGACGTCCTGGGACGTCGGTCGCCGTCGCGCGGTTAGCCTCTCTGCGGGTGACGGACAATTCCCCGGTCCGATCACCCGCGGCCTCGGCTAGGGCGGCATTAGGCGCAGATACTCGCGCCTGCACCGCCCGAGTCGCCGGCGGCGGAACATGTCGCCGAATAGGAGCTCTACTCGCACACGATCCGCCGCCTCCTTCCGTGAGATTACGGCTTCACAGAAGGCGGCGACCGCGTCCCAGTTCCTGACGCTGACGAGCATCTCCCTGGCGATGGTCGACAGCGCCAGGTCGGCACCGATAATTGCGACGAGTTCACGGCGATCCCCCTCCCATGCAGCACACTCCTCGAGCGTGTGCTGCGCCGTGTCCTCGTCGCAACTGCAGTGGTGGCAGGACGGTGTGCTCTCCCTCCTGACAATCTTGTGCAGGTACTTCCCAAAACACCCGTGCCCCGTCAGCACCTGCACAAGTCGGAAGGAAAGCACCCCGTGCGTCCGCTCCAACCACTCCATCAGCACCGGCCGGAAGGCCTCGACGGTCCTGACACCGTACCGAGGACTCTCCAGCCGGACTGCCCAACGGGCAATGACTTCTCGGCGGGCGTCGACCCGCCAGGCGGTGATCTCTCTGAGACCATGCCGCCGCGGGCGCGCGTCTCCGACACCCGCCGATAAATGTCGGCGAGCATCTCCGCCTCCAGGTCCCACGGGGGAGTTCCGGCCAGGAGGCACGCTGCCTCCGTCGCCACCGTGTGGTAACCCCGTATGGCCCTGACCGCCATGACCCTCTGTGGTCGCCACAGGAGGGCCCTAAGACGGACGGTCAGGGACGCCACCCACACCGGTGCGCCATACAGGGCCATCGACCGGATCACCCCCACGTACAGCTGTCGGCACGTAGCACTGGGTCCGCCCACATTCGGCATCAGCCGCGAAAGGGCGGACGCCGCACCGACAAGCCGGGGAACAAGTCGATGGAGATGCTCCCGGAACCAAAAATGACCGTCGAGCACCAAGCCCAAGTACTTCATGTGGGCCTGGATGCTGATGGTGACCGACTTCACGGTGATCGAAGCGCCGGCGGGAGGCCCGGCGGTACGGAGGCCATGGAACAAAAGGGCCTCCGTCTTTTCCAGGGCTACCCTCAACCCCAGCGCTTCGATCCGCCTGACAATCTCCTCGGTGCCGAGAGTTGCCAGGCGTGCCGTCTCCTCTAGCGTCCCACCCCGGGCTGTGACGAGTGTATCGTCGGCGTAGCAAATTACGCCCAGCCCGGGTGGGAGGCTTCCTCTCAACGCCCAGTCGTAGCCGATGTTCCACAGGGTCGGACCCAGAACCGACCTCTGCGGGACACCGCACGTCATGGGCGTTCGCACAACGTCCCCTACTCGGTCAACGTAGGGGCCGCTGCGCCCCTCCAAGTAGTCTGCCACCAGCCGCCTGAGGTACACGGGCACCCCGTGATATCTCAGCCCCTCCCTGATGCAGCTGAATGGCAGACTGTTGAAGGCGTTGGCGATGTCCAGGGACACCGCCAACAGGACTCCTCCGCCGGTGACGGCCTCCGCTACCACGGCCTTCAGGCGCAGCAGGGCCGCGATCGTCGAACGCCCTCTCCGAAAACCAAACTGAGCGTCCGACAAATCGGGCCCGACCCGGACGAGGTGCCGCTCGATGCGGGCAGCCAACACCCTCTCCAGCAGCTTGCCCGCATCATCGAGCAGCACGATGGGCCTGTAGGCCGAGGCCGACTCGGGAGACCGTCCCGGCTTCGACAGGAGAACCAGCCTCCCCTCTTTCCAGCAACCAGGGATCTGCCCAGACGTCAAACAGGCGTCGAACAGTCCCCTGAGGCGTGCCTCGGCATCCACCCCGTCCGCCTGGGGCAGTGAGGACAGCCACAACTGAACGATGGCTGCCTCCGCCAACAGGTCCCGATCCAATCGACCCACAGCCCACCGCGGAAACGCGGGAGCTCCGTCCGCCGTGTGACCCCTGCTGGGCTGCAGGAGGGTCCGGGAGACCTCTATCCGGATGTATCGGTGGTCGGATAGGGTCTCAACCTCCTCCTGGACGCACCAGCTCCTCACGCGTGCTGCGACATTAGGGCTAGCGAACGACAAGTCCACTATCGACCCGCCCTGCTGCCGCACGCACGTTTGCACCGAGCCCCTGTTCAGCAAACAGAGGCCCAGTGCCGCCGCCCACTCTTCGACCGCCCGCCCGCGGTCATTCGTCCCGGGGGACCCCCACGCCGTGGACTTGGCGTTGTAGTCCCCCAGAACGAAGACTTGGCGCGGTGCCAGTCGCCGTATCGAGGCCCCCAGGATGGTGAGGAAGGCCCCGAAATCCGTCGCGCTCCTGTTAGAGGAGAAGTAAACACCAAATAGCGTAACCTCTCTCCATTCCGCCGCGACATACCCATCGCCCCTGTCCTTGAGCAACAAAGGCGGGGAATGCCACGACGTGGAGGCGACGATTGCCACAGAGCCGTCACTGCTGCCCAGCCAATTGGGCCGGTCAGGCACCACGTACGGCTCCGCGGCTACGGCTGCACCGATCAACCACTCCGCCATGGCTTGCAGGAAAACGTCCTGTGCCTCGGCGGCGTGGTTGAGGTTGGCCTGCAGGAGGTGGTAGGATTCGGTCGCCATTAGTGGGCCGTATCCATCACCTCCTCCACGCTGGCGGGCGATCGGGTCGCGCTAGGGGCGGGAGCGGCCGGGGTCATCGGGCCGCTCCGCCCCTTTGGGGCCGAAGCCGGGGGTCTGCAATCCTTGCCCCCCATGCGGTGTGTGGTGGGCCTATTGCCCGCCGCACACGCGGCGCAGTGGGGGGTGGCAGCGCAGGATGCCGCCTTATGCCCGGGTTGACCGCAGCGGAAACAAAGGTCGCTGCAGTCAAAGCAGTTAGTGCATGTTGGCCGAGTGTGTCCGACCGCCATGCACTTGTAGCACCTCGCAGGCCGGGACTCCAGCACGGTCACCCGCGCCGAGCTCCAGCCCACGAGGAGCCTGCCTGAGACGGCCAATTGCTTGGCCGACTCCACCGGGCACTGCACCCAGGCAGCACCGACGCCGCCCGGACCAGGGCGGTTGGCGCCAATTCGGACGGTGTCCACGGGACACCCGGTTTTCGAGACGATGGCCTCCCGGATGTCATCCACCGTCACGGAGTCGTCCAGACCCGCGACGCGTAGTTCTGCGCACTTTATGGGTCTGGCGATTTTGACGCCACCCTCCTCTGCGAACAGACCCCTCAACTTGGCCGCCATGCTATCGGCCGTCTTGGCGCCCTCGGCCCCAGGGAACTCTAGAATCCGAGCCCCCGTCCGGGCCTTGCGGGTCCTGGCTTCGACGCCTCCTAAATCGGAGACGTCAAGTTCCCGCCGGGCGCAACGTAAGATGGCCTCATAGCTGAGGCCGTTCTCGGCCGCCTCAGGCAGCACAGTGATCACCACCGCGGCTGACTTCGGCGGCCGGAGCCTCCTGCGCGACCTCTTGTTACCGGCTCCTGCCTTGGGAGCGGAGGCTTTGGCGGCGCTTTTGGCCTCCGCTCTTCTCTTCTGGCCGTGACTTTTTCGGCTGCGCTCAGCCGTCTGCCAACCCTCTTCGGGGGCAACGGGGTCGCTAGGCGCATCAGTCGTGGTCGCGGCTGCGGTGGCCGCCGCCGACGGTGCAGTTGCCAGCGGCGGCTTAGGTCCAGTCTTGGCAGGAGCCGGTGCCGCCTTCTTCTTGGCGGCGGGCCCCTTCGGCTTCGGTCCAGCGACGGCCGCAGCGTAACTCCCTACGCGCCCGCCCTGGCATGGTAACGCGGCAGGGGCTGACGCAACGACCTTCGGCCTGTCCGCAGCAAGCGGCGGCCGGAGACGGGGCTCCGGAGGCAGAGACAGTCTCTCCTCCAGAGCCGCCATGCGCGCCTCGAGCATTTTGCCCACAACCTCCACTATGGCGCGCATGGTCAGGTCCGGCACGCCATCCACTGCGGGCAGCGGGACCGCTTCGGCCGGCTGGGTCCTCTTAGGGCTCGCTGCAGCGCGAGTTAGCGCAACGGGAACGGCGGGGGCGGCGGCAGGGCCGGCGCTTGTCGGCGGCGTGGTTTTCGCCAGCTGCGCGACCTGGCTCCGCAAGTCGGCCATTTGTTTGGCCAGCTCGCGGTTCGCCTTCTGCACCGCCGACAGCTCTTTTTGTAGCGCCTTGTTTTTCTCCTGCAGGCCTGAGACCTCACCACTAAGGCGGGTGTTTTCGGCCTGCAGGGTAGCCACATTGGCAGCTCGGGGTTCGCCACCTACAGCGGACTCAGCAGCCGCCGTGTCGGTGGGAGGGATGTCTGACAACACCCTCATCATCCTCGCGGCGGCCGCCTCATTCGCCCGCTTCTGGGCCTCGGTCCCCCGTACTGCGCCGGCCGGTGATGGCGTCGCCGACCTTGCCGTCACTACTGCGCCTCCTCGTCCCCTGCGAGAGGCCAGCACTTTGGGAGGAGGCATGATGGTGCCACTCCCCTCGGAGGCAGACTCCGAGCTGCCTTCCATGTTCAGGGGGCGCTTTCGCACCTGCGGGGGGAGGACCGTCTCCCCAGATATATTGACATAGGGTTTCATTTCGAGTTTTTCTTCTTTTGCATAGATGTTACCTACATATTATATTTCTTAGTTGTCTTTTACGACACGCACGGGCATGATAGGGGCTTACCCCTATCATGCCCGTGCGTCTTAACGCCTAAGAAATATAATATGTATTTATATCTACGCAAAGGAGGAAATTTAAAATATAACCCTATACCATCTGACTAGAATGGTGTAGTAGATCAGTTTCTCTCCTATTATGGAGGCTTAAGTCCAGTAGTGGGACGAATATGAGCTGAGGTGATGACAACAATGATGTCGAGGTGAATTGAGAAATTATTTTGTTTTTGACATAAATAAAAATAAGAAACTAGCAGTTTTCATGTTTTCATTTTGCTACGAGTCATTTTAGTATGTTAATTTTCATAATAATTTGTAGCTATCATTGTACTTTATAGGGAGACTAACAGGCACAGTTCCAAATTTGGTGAATTTTATTACGATTTTCCTATAAAACCCAATAATATTTTTATATGTAACTATAATATTTCATACATAAGTTATTCAAATTTGGAAATAAACTAATATTTTACGATAAATTTATATTTCTGATATTACCACATATTGCGTAAACTAGTCATACTTATGTCATGAACTAGTCATACTTGTGTATGAATCACTGTGACTAAAAATTTATAAGAAAATAAAAGCACAGAATTGCTTAACGTTTTATTGCTCGTCATAAAACGACTGTTATCCTATCATATTACTATACTATATTGACTAGTAATATTAGTAGTTTTATTGCACATTTAATAGTTAACAAATAAATATTGTATGTATGAATATTGTGTGCGAATGAAATTAAATTAAATCTTTTACTGCCAATGCAAAGCTATCGAAAATGAATAAGATTTTATTGGACTGTCTTCTAAACGGTTACAACCGGCTTAATTGTGATAATGAACGTTTAAGAGTTAACCACAACAGAAATTATGTAGCTAAGAAAATACGTTAAGTTTGTAACATAAAATTAGAGTGATATGAGGCTGTCATTTTATTAGTTTTTTAACAGAAGTTTCTGCAGCAGGATATAGTCCATTTGTCCATATGGTGAATAACTAATCTTACCAAAAGCATTCTCATATAAAATGTTCCCAAACAATATGTCTCGCACCGTGAAAAAGATATCAGATGTCATGTAGGGCCAAGCTTCTAACTCTGCACGCCTAAACCTTACAGGCCCTAACTACACAAATTCTACACCTTCGTCAAAATATGTGGCTTTGCTGTTTTGCTACTGTCACATGAGTATTAGGTGAAATTTTATTAATTATTTCTGCTTATATACGTCCCAAGTCCCACTGTTGGATTGAACCTCCTCCACAATAGGAGGGAAATTGACCTACTATACCACGCTGGCCAGAGATGGTGGTATAGAATTATATTTCGAGTTTTCTTCTCTTACATAAATGTTATAAGCGTATTTAATCTCTTTGTCATATTTAACGACACCCACGGATAAGAGAGAGTATGGTGAATTGTATTTTTACTCTGTCACTACACGGAAACTTACAGAACGGACCGAAAAACGTAACGTTGTTCGTGAATAGTTCTTATAGCAAAGAATTCATAGCTCTTATAGTGGGGGTGATTAATTAAAAATCCTACAATATGTACCTATTTCATTATTCATACTAAGTAGTCTCTATATAAATTTTCAGACGTGTGGTATCAAAATTTCTGAATATCTCACTTCCATTCCCTAGTTTACAACGCTGGGCGATAAAAGCTCCTAGTTTTATATTTCAATTTTTGTTTGTGTACTATAACTAGCTTACATATTGTCAACTTTATAGGACCTCAGAAAGCTAGTGATCTTCACTAGCTTACTGAAATTTATCAAAATTCTTCGGGGCTTTTTAGACAGTAATTCAATCTAAATTATAATAGATATGCAATGATTTACTGATAATCATAAAACATGCAAGTACTTATTTTATTACTTATAAGAAGTAGATGCTAACTCAATTTGCAAATCTCTGACATCAAAATTTGCGGCAATCTCATACAAATTTTCATCCACAAGTTTAAGGGGGTTGGAGGGTAAAAGTTTTGAGTTTTATATTTTTTTTGTTGTTCGTTTACAAATATTTGCTTACATAACTTTTAACTTTCTAGGACCTCAGGAGTATGAATTTCGATAATCATCAGTGAGTCATTGACGAAGTTGGGGGTTTTAAGACATCAATAAAATCTAAAGTACAAAAGTCATGCAATTGAAATTTTATATATTTACTTTACTTTTCAGTTTAGTATTGATATCATATCACGGTAATCTTGTTTATATAGTAGAATGCAAATTTATGACGGTTAAAAAAAAAAAAAAAACAATCACAAGACAGTTCGAGAAAAGATAGACGTGCCCTTACGCTTTGCTTGAGTCGTCTTGGCGGGAGCACTACCATGCCTCCAGATTCACGGAGCCTTCCTTTTCCACAAAGCTTGCAAAAATCAACTTTGTATCCTAATAACGTCACTAAATGGAAAACTTTTCCTGTGTGGTGGCGGAGTAACAATACAATTCACCACTTCCTATCTTGCTCGTGGATGTCGTAAAAGACGACTAAGGGATATGCACATAACATCTGTGCAAGAGGAGGAAAACTCGAAATTAAATCCTATTCCAACATGTCTGACCACCATAATATAGTAGGTCAAATTCACTCCTATTATGGGGGAGGCCCGAGCCCAACAGTACTTCCCGTATGTGGGCTGCGATGATGATGAAATGGAAAGTTTTGGCATTTAATGTGCATAAACTTTTTTCTTTACAACATCCACGGGCAAGACAAGTTATCACTATATCGTAGACCATAATGAAATGGAAGGAATACGGGATAATATCAAGGTGAATTAGGGGATAAGAAAGGCTTCTTAATTATACATTATGGTAGCCTCCAAACCTTCACCTAGCAATTTTTAGCAGAACTCCGAATATTTATTTGACAAGTGTTTCGCCTCTGAACGAAGCATTTTCAGAACGGTTTCGACATCCACCGCGCCAATGGTGTCTATATACTTAAGGGGGGAAATCCATATAGAAGCCTGCAAACCGGTCATTTTTAAGATTTTTTTTTAAGGTGATTTTTTTTAATTAAATTGTTTTTAAACTTTAACACAAATTTGTTCAATCTTTATAGAGTAAAAAAAAATTGATTTCTTTTTTTTTTCTTTCAAAAAAGCGGCTCGGGATCATATTTTGTCTGCTGCCTCCGACGCGAGGTCCCAAACTGCTGCATTTGTCATTCATCAGCCATTGATCTTAAACATAAAAATTAAAGTGTCTTCTTCTTAGGATATATTAACGCGAAGGATAAACCTATAAAATTAAAAAAAAACGTACAAAATTCAATTTAAAATAGGCCTTTGACAAAAAAGTTAGATTTTAGGGCTATTTTTGTGACCTTTTTGGCCCCAAAAAAATACTTTATCAACCTGAAATATCTAAAGTTTTAGGTTTATCCTTCCGAGAGTACTGTAGAGTGTAGAGAAATGCCTCACGTAATTTCAGATAAATCGGTCGATAACTTTTTGAGTTACAGCACGAGTAGTTTTTAAAAATACAGTTTCGAGACAATCGCGTTTAAAGTTTTAGTACATGAAAATGACCAATCTGCAATCCCAGGTCCATACAATAGTCCTTCCTCTGATTCAAAAAGCTGGTCTTCTTCCATTTGCTGTTGTTTGCAAGCTGTACGAGTATGCTTTGTTTCTAAAAAGTCTGTCTCTCTTTCACACACGGAATAAGATTTTTTATATGAGGTCTAATAAAATAGAACAAAAAAATATACCTAATAATTTTTCATAAGCTTCGTTGTCTGTCACAAAAACATTTCTTTTTCCTAAAAGTTATGATAACATCTGGAAGGTATTATACCATTTTGGAATAATGAATAATGTGGCCAACTTTTGAAATTACTTGCCACTATGGTTTCGGTACATTTTTATTACAGGGTGGTGTGTTAAAGTCAAATGATTAATGTTTTCTTCGAAAAAATAAGGAATAGCCATAAAAAATGTATATTTTTTTTATGTCATTGTAACATGTCTAGTTTTAATTGTACTTGTGGTCGATAGTGCAGTTATCTGTATATCTAATATCTATCTATTTTTCGTTATAGCACTTGAAAATATCGTACAAGGTCTGATTTTTCACCGTTTTTAATAATATACTCATATCAAAAAAAAAGTGACTTGTATTTTTTTTTTCATGGCTGTCATAAAGTCATCTACCACCCACTTTAAGTTGGACGACGTAATGGTGAAATTATATCATTGTTAAGTCCCCCGCTATGCAAGAGTTATCTTCTTAGTGTAGAATGATCAGATCACTTTATTAAAAAAAGGAAATTAGAAGTTAATATATGTATCTATTTAGTTTCTTGTCTCTTTGTTTTAATAAAACAAACTTACAACAATTAAGTGTAGGAATTCAAGATGGTTTGAATTCTTAATCGGGCAAACTACAATAAGAACATTTGAAAAATTGCACTAGCCTCGGTCCTATTATTTGGGATTAAGTTATTGACAAAACGTGAAAAAATATTTATACCTCCGCTAATGTCTATGGATAATAAGTGTTCCAGTACTAGAAAAATGTGGCAACAAATATTGCCATGTTGTCTGCTGCATCGCTTGTCATATCGTGGCTTAAAATATCAAGGCAATGTTAATTAACTATACAACTTAATCATAAGGATTACTTTGGGCGCGCCTAAATATCATCTAGAACTACTTGACTCTCTAGAAAGACGTGCAGCTCGAATCTCGAATCGTCGGAGATTCCAATCTCACGGACAAGTTGGAATCACTGGAGCAGCGGAGAGACTTCAGGCTACTCTGTGTGCTCTACCGGCTTTTTCATGAATCAAAACTGTTTGACTGGGTACCACCATTAACGTTTTACCATTGCACTTGTCGACACCGTTCATCCGCTTCTCCTGAAAACATTATGGTCATCAGCTTCCAGCCATACTTTCTCCCATACACGTGCAAGATCTGGAATGACGTATCTGCTGCTATAATGTCCGAGCGCTATGACAGGCTCTTTTTGAAACGACTTTCAAGAAGAGCAATTTCTTGAAGGTAGGTAGCGGCCCAGATCTACCTCTAGTACTATAAAGGGCCATGAGCGGCAGTATCATTTACCATCAGGTATGCTGCTTGCTCGTTCGCCACCAACAGCAAGAAAACCCTACTCCTAAACGGTTGGATGGATTTAGATGAAATTTTGTATGTATGAATGGGGCCTTGGATGGTTTGAAAACACAAATAAAGGATCTGGCAGGTGGCGCTGCTATTAGTATAATTTTAAGCGATACTTTGTATTGCTTAACTAGAAAGAATAGAAAATTATAGTGGGCATACTTTGTTATCATTGCCATTTTACGTGCAATAAATGATGAACAGTGAGGTAACATAAAAAATATGGCCCAAAAGTAAGAACGTTAAAAGTAATTATTTGATCCCCAAATTAATCATCCTCATCTTAGCTCAAATAAGTCCCAAAGCTGGGTTCGAGCCTTTCCCAAATCTGAGAGACGTTGACCTACCATATCAAACAGCTTGGTTTCATTTCGAATTCTTGATGGCTAGATGTTACATGCTTGTTGTATCCCTTAGTCATCTTTTACGACGGCAAGAGAGAGAATGGTGAATTGTATTTGTATTCTGTCACTCCACGGAAAGTTGAAAAGTTTAATTTATAATATTATATTTAATATGCTGTTTCGAATAAAACGAAGTTTGCAGGGTATGCTATAGTAATAGAAACTGCGTAAACATTTAATAAATTGATCAAACGGTCGCTGAAAATAGACCCCCCCTACAAATCAGGGGATAAGGACATAATCGTCACGCTTTGTAGACGTGTTAGCGATCGCAATGATGTGTTATACGTTACCTAGTAGAAACATATTGACCACTCTTTTGATGAGACAGCCAAATTTAAAACTATCGTGATCAAGTAAAGGATGATAAAAATTGTATTCCCATCCCATCATCATATAGAGATTAAGCTCTGCTTGAAGTAATATTAAGATTTTTATCGAAATTTGGTGTGAAAAGTTATCGTCAGTAAAATAATTATCAACGACGACGTAATAAAATTGAATTACACGCAGACGATCTTGTATGTATCGGCTTATTACAAGTAACAAAATTTTAGATCCAGCAAATTCAAAGTTAGAAAAAGAAGAAGAAGAAGAAGACGACGAAAAACAATAATAAGGAGACGTGTTAAAGAAATATATGGAACTATAGACAAAGAAACTTATTTACCTAAAAGTGATTCTCCTGTGACCATGAACATTGAAAATTTTCTAAAAATCCGGCCATTAAATATGAAATACATACGCGATAAAATTGGTAAAAATTGTTTTATTTCATACGTTTTTATTTCATACGTTTTGTAAGTAAAGTTTATGTTAAATAAATACTTGTGGCGATTATGATACTACTTTTCGGTACATTAGCTTCACCTGTTATTTATAAGACCGTTTAGCTACAAAAATATTGCTACTTCTTCGGGACATGATTGAGGATCTTTATTATAAGCAGTGGCTTAACAAAGAAATTGCCTTAATATTACAAAGTCTACGAGTTTTATTTATAGCCATTAGATAGGCCTCTAACTCATAGCAAACGTTCTCAATAAAGAAGTACTACGTAATAATGAATAAATTATACAAATTAATACAATGTATATTGCCGTGATTTTTCCGTAGAAATTTTAGCAAAAACCCGTTAGCATCCAGTCTAAATTAATACGATCATTCCCAGCGATAAAAAGGTGCTTTGTTCCGCGTCACGTTCCATTATTTTTTATTTCTCGACTTTTTGAACATAAAACTGGGTATTTTGTAAATATTTCATTATGTAGTCAGCCTATTGAAAAAGAAATTTCAATTGAGATAAAAGGGTTTTGTTTGTTTGTGTTTCAAACCAAATTGTGATTAGGTCATGACTGTTCCTTTTATTGTTAATCTAAAAGCAAACAATGTGTTTTTATAACTGAATTATACATGCTCTTTGTTTTATTAATCTTTGTTTCATTATGTTCACAACTGGCAAAAATAACTTTTTGCTGATCATCATTTTATTTTAAATCGTTATAATAATAATGTAAAAGGCGCTGAAAAATGAGTAAGCAATCAAACATTTATGTCTTTTTAAACAGTCTGTTTATTTAAATCATGTCGATCTCAAAGATTAGAAGAATTGAAAAATTCTCTTTATATTTGATAGAATGGTTATTTACCAATTTAGTTATATATTTGTTTAGTTATTATCGTAACTGTAAAGTATAACAACAGAGAAGTAACTACAAAATTGAATAAAGTTAAACTAATTACGATAAGTTGCACCAAAGAAGGTTAAATTATAAATAACTAGCTTCTGCCCGTAGTTTCTTCTGTATAATATATAAATAGAGCCAGGTGAATTTTTATACAAATCCATTGAATCAATTGTGTAAAAGAGTAAAGTGGAGCTATTATTCCAAGTTAACACATTACTGGAGTAAAAGGTAGCCTATGTGTTAATCAAAGAAACAGTCGGTTACGGTTGGCCACTTCTCGCACCGCTCCGCCCGGGGCGATAGAGGGGCGTAAGCACGCACACGTCGCACACCCGTAACCCACCGTGACACGTCGCCTTCGTCGTTGGACCGACCACCGGAGCAGGGTGACTTGTCGTCAGTAGTTGGCCCAACGGAAAACCCCCTGAGGAGTATCCTCCCATCGACCGACGTCCAGGAGAGAACGTTGGTCTTTCCTCACGCGGTCAGCCTCTCGGCGGGTGACGGACTAACTGCCCGGTCCAGTCACCCGCGGATTCGGCTTGAAAACCTCCACTGTTGGATATAAGCCTCTGCAAAGGTGTAATACTATAAATACACTTAGTAGTCAAGTTGCTTACCCTAATTGGTGTTTGAGATTTCCCAAGAAAGTGCTGCTTCTCAATCTCGTATAGATCCATTTAAAGGAATTTTTACAACTCTTACAAGAAAGGGTGATAATATATCAGATTCCAAACTCGTCACCAACTATGAGACTAGTTTAGATAATCATTTTCTCAACCCTTTTTTATGGTAAGCTTGTTATCCGGACACACTTCGCCTGTTCCATCCCGGGCAATATAAGAGCGGCGTACGACCCTATAACCCATCGTATATTCTCTCCATTGTCATTGGACTGACCAATAGTATCGATTTCTTGAACTTGGCAATTTCTCAATCCTAATATAGGGTAACCATCGTGTGTGACACTTATTAATATATGACGTCGAAGAAGAAGAAAAATTTAATCTATACTAATATTATAAATGCGAAAGTAAGGATGTTTGTTTGTTTGTTACACTTTCACGCTTAAACCACAGAATCAATTTCAAAAATTCTTTCACCAATGGAAAGCTATAATATCAGGGAGTAACATAGGCTACATTTTATCCCGGTATTCCTACGGGAACGAGAGCTACGCGGTAAAGCGACTGAACCCGAAGCGAAGCTAGGGCGGGTTGCTAGTAAAAATATAAGTACGAGTTGGAGTCACGCACGAAGGGTTCCGTAGCATTTATAAAAAAATGGCGTTTTTAGCCCTCCTTAAATATTTATTTTATTTATTTTTATTATTTACTAGCAACCCGCCCTCGCTTCGCTTCGGTTATAGTCGTTCTACCCGCGTAGTTCCCGTTCCCGTGAGAATACCGAGATAAAATTTAGCCTAGTTTACGCCCTGATATTATAGCTTTCCATTGGTGAAAGAATTTTTGAAATCGGTTAAGCCGTTTTGAAGATTACCCGGAACAAACAGACAGACAGACAGACAGACAAAATTTTTTTAATCGCTATTTTAGGCATTGGTGTCGTGCAAATAACCGTGTGAGCATGAAAAAAGCCTATTATTTTGATATTACAAACAGACACTCCAATTTTATTTATTGGTATAGAAAATAAAAATACAACTGAGTATTTTGTGAATATTTCGAGTGCCTACCAGCTTCAAGTTGTCATTATCGATATGGAGTAAAAAAGGGCAAAAAAATTTCGTTGGTTATATAAGAGGCTCCCTTAAATATTTATTATATTTCGTTTTTAGCATTTGTTGTAATAGCGGCAACAGAAACACATAATTTGTAAAAAATTCAATTGTCTATCTATCGCGGTTCTTGAGATACAGCCTGGCAAACGGACGAACAGACAGACAGACAGCGAATTCTTAGCAATAGGGTCACGTTTTTACCCTTTGGGTACGGAACCCTGAAAATGAAGTAAGTCGCAACTTCGGTGTCTTTCATAGTTATCGAGGCGATTAAGAAAAGACGAACATACACTTTTATTAAATAAGATAATGTTTATATAATTTTGAAAATTTAGACGTCTTTGGGATTTAATCTCATCAGTCAGGCCTTAGTACATATATTTTCGCCGAACTTACGGATTTTTAAGGCATGGTTAAATACCAATTAAGAAATATTTTTGTCATAATGTATCAGAATAGAATTATTCTTCGTTTGGTGGTCGTATCTTCCGTGTGGTGCTCAAGTAGGCATTCAATTCTCCACCTCTATCTTACTCATGGGTGTCATAAAAACTAAGGAATAATAATATGTACATTATACATGTACAAGAGAAGGAAAACTCAAAATACTATTCCAACACGTCTGACCAGCGTGGAATAGTAGCTCTTTATGGAGGAGGCCTGAGCCCAACAGTGAGTCATATTATATAAGCTGAGATGAAATGAATGAAAATGTGGAGGAGGCACGAACCCAGCGAGAGACATTCACCGTCTCTGAATATCTGTCTGTCAGTGAATGTCTGTATGTGAGCTGAGATGATAGAGTTAACTTTATGAACACAATAAATAGACATAAAATAATCCCAGGCAGCATCTGTAGAATCATTCAACCATCATCAATTAACGTTCACATTGATAATTATGTATTAGGTCAAACAAAAAGTCTTTTCACATATACACTGTATAAACTTTTAATAAAATCTTTTTGGCTGTACTAAGTGTGTCTGAGTGCTTTTGATATCATTAAAAAGGTTACATTTCAAAAAAGGAAACAATTTAGAAAAATGTTATTGCCCGCCGTTTTAAACTTGCTTTTCTTTCTGTCAAAATGAGTGAATCTGGTGAAGAAATTCTATACATTTTAAAATAATAATATTTCATCAAAACAGGAAAAATGCAACGCAGCGGTGAAAATAATTGTGTTGTTAATGAACCTAATACAATTTCAGTAAGAGTAGCACAATGTTAAGCGTTTTCAATCCGGGAATTTGGATGTCAAAGATGCACCTCGCTTTAGTAGCCCTGTCACTGATAAAATAGACGCCATTTTTTAAAAAAAGGTGGGGTAAGATTGTCATATCATTAAGTCGTGGAAATGACCACAAAACATTTTTGACCGATTTGAAAAAAGGTGAGTACCTAGAAAAGCTAGGTACAAAGAAAGGCTAGATATTTGGGTTCCATATGAGCTCACTGAAAGAAATCTAATGAACCGTGTACTCATTTGAGATTCTTTATCGAAACTTAAGCGAACCGTTTTTGAATAAATCGATAACTGGTGATAAAAATGGAGCACGATAAGAACGTGCAAAAAAGGTCATGGTCTAAGGTCAGTCAGGCTTGAGAGACTGTGGAAAAACCCGGGCCAACTCGTAATAAGGTGATGCTATGTGTATGTTGCGATTGAAAATGTATTGTTAATTATGAGCTTTTACCGCCGAGTAGAACCTAGATTTAGATTTACTGCCAACAGTTGATGAGATTAAAGTAAGAAATTAAGAGAAAGCGATCGGAATTATTCATCAAAAAGGGTGTGGTCTTTCATCAAGATAATGCTAGACCATCCACATCTTTAGTCACTCAGCAAAAATTAATAGATTGGGTGGGAGGTGTTAATACATCTACCTTATAAGCTTAGGGCTATATGGAGGATGCATTAATATGGCTACCGAAACACGTAGAATTATTAGATTTCTACCGGTTTCGGTTTCTTCAATTCTTTAGATAGTATCAGGTTAACATTAAGAAAGGACTGCCAAAACTAATTGTCGTATTTTTTTGATCGTCCATCATCATCATTTCAGCTCATATATGTCCCACTGTTGGGCTCGAGCCTCCTCTACAATAGGAGGGAAATCGACCTTTTCTGTTTTTTTTTTTTTTTTTTTTTTTTGTGGGTTGGGTTTTTGTGGGTTGGGTTGCGGTCGGCGCGCTCCTCGCACCACTCCGTCCGGGGCGACAGAGGGGCGTAAGCACGCACGTCCGCAACCCATCCCACGTGCACGTCTCCTTCGTCGTTGGGCCGACAACCGGAGCAGGGTTATTTGTCATCAGTGGTCGGCCCGACGGAATACGGGGGTATTTGGGGTATCCTCCCATCGACCGACGTCCCCTCCTCGGGGAGGACGTTGGTCTTTCCTCACGCGGTCGGCCTCTCGGCGGGTGACGGACTAATTCCCCGATCACGTTACCCGGCGGCCTCGGCTAGGGCGGCATGAGACGCAAATGCTCGCGCCTACGCCGTCCCAGTCGCCGGCGGCGGATCGCCTCATCGAGGCTGCGCTCCTCGCGCAGGCGATCCGCCGCCTCCTTCTGCAAGATCACTGCCTCGCAGAAGGCTGCGACTGCGTCCCAGTTCCTGACGTTGCCGACCAGTCGGCAGCGTCAGGTCGGCACCGATGATTGCGACGAGTTCACGGCGCTGCGCTGCCCAAGCGGCGCAGACCTCGAGCGTGTGCTGCACCGTGTCTTCGTCGCAATCGCAGTGGTGGCAGGATGGTGTACTCTCCCTCCTAACGACCTTGTGCAGGTATTTGGCGAAGCACCCATGCCCCGTCAACCCCTGCACTAGTTGGAAGGAGAGCACCCCGTGCCGCCTTTCCAACCACTGCATCAGCACCTGCCAGAAGGCCTCCACGATTCGCACCCCGAACCGAGGCCTCTCCAGCCGGACTGCCCAACGGGCAATGACGTCTCGGCGGGCGTCGACGCGCCAGGCTGTGAGCAGGGAAATCGACCTTACCATGCTAGTCAGACAGGTCGGTATATGGTTTTATTTCAAGTTTGCCTTTTCTTGCATAGATGTTATATGCGTATTATATCCCTTAATCGTCTTTTAAGATATCCACGGGCAAGACACGGAATGGTGAATTGTATTCTTACTCCGTCACCACACGGACAATTTTTTGGATCAGAAATCCCAAAATTTCTACAGTAACGGAATCATGTTATTACCTACATGACGGCAGACAGCTACCGAACAAACTGGCACATATATATTGTTATTAAATGTAAACTTTGAAAAGGAGAATGTCTTAACTTTTCATATATCGCACCTTTATTCATAAACTGAATTAACACAAAATTTCAATTTTGTGGGAAATCGCATTTAAAGTTTGACATATTTAGATTGATGAAAAAATGAATAGAAGGACTAGGTATTTAAAAAAAAAGATAACTGTAGCGTAATTAGTCTATTATTGGAATAAGATACAAAATTATACTATCTAAAGGAAGAATACACCTTAGACAGCAGTTTAAAAAAAAGTTTGTACTTATTTCTCATTTCACTCAAATATGTACCTGAATATTATTTTATTTATAGTACAAAACTGAAATAAAACTTAGTTATTAAAGTTCTGCATAAATGTTTTAGTATTAAACTGCATTAATTCAAAATGATGCCATAATTGTACAATATAATTTATAAAAAACTGAATTAAATCATAATGTGTTAAAAAAAACATACATGTAATTTTCTAATAAAATGAAATAAGTATGAATACATGCAGCTTTTGAATAAAGTAAAGTATAATGGAAAAGAGAACCACAATCTTTTATCTCTGTCATTTACGGCGTATCGATTTATCTGTTAGATTATACGTATTCTACTGCCGAAGTTATTTCGGTTTTTATTGAAAACTCAAAAAACGTAAATTTTAAATTAATTCAGTTTATGATTAAAGGTGCGATATGTACAATGCAAAGAAACTTTGCCTCGATCTGCCTATATATGTAATGTAATCCTTATGTATAACTAGGTAAAATGGTGCAATCCCGTGTCTGTTCAAGGGTTTCCTTCTACACTACAACATTGTATTCGTATACGCTACTCGAGAACTTAGTTTTATCTACTAATTGCCAATTCAGCTTGCCAATTCTTAGGACTATATTGAATGTAATACTCATTGTTTGTTGTATGTTGTCTTTTATTTTGCAAAAAAAATCTGTCAATTTCTATAACTACGCGAGTTATTTTAAACAAACTTATTTTAAACAAGCTTGGCTTCAAATTTAGTCGCCTTGTTCCCGCATTTATATTATGATATATGCGACTGCAGTTCACCGGACCTCGGGTTCGATCCCGGAGCAAGTAAAATTTTATAGGGGTTTCTTGAGAGGAATTATAGCCTAAGTTACTCCTTATATAGACAGGTGCCTGGTAGTAAAATATTATTAAAATCGGTCCAGTGGTATACAAGAATACCCGGAATAAACAGACAGACAGACAAAATAATTAAAGGCATAGGTATCGTGTAAATAACCGTGTGAACATGAAGAAAACATATTAGTTTGACATTACAAACAGATACTTCAATTTTATTTATTTACTAGCAACTCACCCTCGCTTCGTTTCGGTTTCAGTCGCCTTACCCGCGTAGTTTCAATGCCGTGGGAATATCGGGATAAAATATAGCCTCCTAGTAACCCGCACTCGCTTCGCTTTGGTTTCAGTCGCCTTACGCGCGTAGTTCCCCTTCCCGTGGGAATACCAGGATAAAATATAGCCTATGTTACTCCCTGATATTATAGCTTTTCATTGGTGAAGGAATTTTTGAAATCAGTCCAGTAGTTTCGGAGGCTATTCAATACAAACAAACAAACAAATCTTTCCTCTTTATAATATCAGTGTAGATATAGATATTACTTACCAAATAAAATAAAAATACAGCTGAGGTGTGCTGCCCACATTTTGTTAATATATCTTTTCACATCATTGGTCAAGAACAATCACTATTCACTGCAACACATTCAGTATACTGTCATAAGTTTACTAAACATGGCACTGTCCGGTCTAATTGCACCTCTTCACTTTACGTCTATATTACCTGTAAAGAAACAATATTGTCTTAATAGAACTCATACAATGCTGTTAAAATATAAAGAATAGAATAGATATAGAAAGAAGGAAAAAAAAAAGACGTTTATTTTGGCTAGTACAAATCACGTATTCCGTCGGGCCGGCCACTGATGACAAGTAACCCTGCTCCAGTGGTCGGCCCAACGACGAAGGCGACGTGGTGTTCGGGTGGGTTGCGGGAGTTGCATGCTTAAGCCCCTCTGTCGCCCCGGACGGAGTGGTGCGGAGGCACGCCGACCGCAGCTCACCCCAAAAAAAAAAAGAAAAAAAAAGTACAAATCACGCAAGATCGTCATTCGATGTAAACACTGTAACATATATAATCAATCCATTTATGAATTACTGCTGCCGAAAATTAATCAAAGAATGGTTATTGTCCCTCACATATGACGAAACAGAATTAATTATTAGTAAGTAATACACACACACACAAATACATACGACCAACACACATACACGCTAGGGAGATGCTCGGCAGCACCAGCAACTGGCATGCGGTCGCAGCCTTCTGCGAGTCAGTAGGCCCGCGGAAGGAGATGCCGCGCCTGATGCCGCCCCACCCCCGGGCCGCGGGTGATTGGACCGGGGATTTTGTCGTCTGTCACCCGCCGAGAGGCGACGTGCCACGGGCGGGTCATGGGTCCAGTGGCGCGTGCCGCCCCTCTGTCGCCCCGGACTGAGCTGGACGGCGGGTGCACTGATGCTCCACCCCTAAAAAAACAAAGGGGATATTCCATCGGGCCGACCACTGAAGACAAGTTATACCGGTGGTCAGCCCAACGACGAAGGCGACGGGCCACGGGTGGGTTGCGGGGCCGCGCGCCGCCCCTCTATCGCCCCGGACGGAGCTGGGCAGCGGGTGCGCTGACCGTAGCCCACCCCAAAAAAAGGATAATTTTATTTCTAACAGTAGAAATTCACGCGACATTTCGCTCAGAATTGTATATATTCCGGAATCGTATCACCCAGCCTCTGTGACCATCATAAAGAACGACTAACCGCTATAAGCTGATAACGCCATTGCAGGAAAAAGAAAATCCAACTCGTTAGGTAAATTTTTTATAGTAATCCAATTTCTCCTCTATTGCGAAGAATGTACGTGTCTAGGTGCGACGTAAAAGTGCTGAAGTAATATTATATTTAATATTGTCAATTGCTGACTGAATTATGATGGCTGCTCTGTTAGGTAACTCGTGATCGGGTGCCGCCTGTGGGATGTAGTTCAGCCAAAATCGTTTGAATTATATTACGTATCTTGTGTTTCGAAGGGCATCACTCTGGAGCTAGTATTTATAAGACATGTTGCAACGTATTTTATTTTTAGTAAGAAAAAAAACAAAATATAATAGACAAGTCCGCTGAGTTTCTTTTTCTCAGTAGAGGTCGTGTTCCGATCCGGTGTTAATTTAATTTATTGGATAATTTGATACAATTTTGTTCAAATTGACAATATGAGGGCACTTACGCCCTCTCGGGGTTTATGCATAATAAATGATTTGAATTTATGTGAACGTATACTTAATAAATTAAATTTCATCTTCATCTAAATTAAATTTCATCTTCATCTTTAAATAATTTTCATCTTCATCTCAGCTCAAATACGTGCCATTTTTGGGATTGAGTCTCCTCCACAATAGGTGAGGATAGACCTAGCACACCACTCTGGTTAGGCAGGTTGGTTTTAGGTTCTTGTATGGATGTTATGTAAATATTATATACCATATTCTTCTTTTACGATATCCACGGACACCACATGATGGTGAATTGTATTCTTATTTAATCACCACACGGAGAAAAATTAATCTAGGTAAATTGACAAATTTTCAATCAATATATACAAACAATATCTGATTATTTCCGATGTTTAAGCGATTACACATTGTAAATAAACCTACTTTACGGATTTTATCGCGTTTGTATTTAATTTTTGATTTACCGACGTTTCGAACACTTTGCAGCGTTCATGGTCACGGGTGATTATCCGAGCCGAACGAGTCGAACGAAATGAATTTTAGAATTTTGTATATGAAAGAGATGCCAGATTCGGACGATTCGACGTGGGGAAGTGTGCGAGGTTTCATGAGATTTCATATACAGAATTCTAAAATTCGTTTTAAAAACTTTATATCAACCTGTCTGATCAGCATGGTACAGTAAGGTCAATTGCCCTCCTATTGTGGAGGTGGAAATGATGAAGATGATGACTTCATTATCACCATCCTGCTTTTATCCCAATTATAGGGGGTTGACTCAATATGTACTCGTACATATCGCAAAACCATGCTTCCATGTGGTGAGGGAGTAAGAATACAATTCACCACCCCTATCTTGTCCGAGGGTGCCGTAAAAGGCGACTAAGGGATATCTTATCCATATAAAAACTATGTACCAGGAACACCCGAAATAAAACCCTATTATTTAAAACTTAGTATTTACATAAATCAAAATTGCCAAATTGTGTTCTATCGCAATTACATTTTCAACATAACAATCTATTAATATATTACCTAAGTGTCTGATCAGTATGTAATCACAAATAAAAAAAATAAAAAAAAACTAACTTAATTATGTGATTGTAAATAAAACTAAGTAGTAAAAGTAGTTTTATTTACAATGTGTAGTGCTCGCGTAAACATCAGATATCATTAATTATGTGATTCTCATACATATACTACATTGTTAGAAAGCAATGATAAAGATCTTCCATCTCTTTCTAACTAAATTACACTACTGTTACTGTGCGGAGGCGAGGAGCACTACCCTCTTATAACTAGTTCAGAGGATAGGGCAAATCTTCACCACATAATAGCAAAAAGTAATTGTTAATTAGTGGACTTGTGCTTGGTGTACTTATTGTGACCTTAAAATACACACAAGTGATGTAATTAGTGATGTAAAATGTGTTCGGTAAGTGCTAATATTTATAGCTGTATGTTCATTAGCTAAATAGTCCTAAATTTTAATGGTTGGTGTTTTGATTGTTTTTATTTTGGTAAATGTTAGCATTAGGGTAAATTATAGTCCAGTGGTCGGCCCAACGACGAAGGCGACGTGCATCGCGGGTGGGTTGCGGGTGTGCATGCTTACGCCCCTCTGGCGCCCCGGACGGAGTGGTGCGAGGAGCGCGCCGACCGTAACCCAACGCAAAAAAAAGTTAAATTATAGTAATTCGAACAAAGTTTTAAAAAAGAAAAATAATAATAATAGACAAATTTCATAGTGCCAATACCTATTAAATAATTACATAAATTTATATTCCGGTTTAAAGAGATTTTATCTTTTATATATATGTCGCAGCGTCATTCTTAATACTTAAGAAACGCTTGATTATGGAAACGAAAAGTGCTACACTTTGGTGGAGTCGATACAGCGATTGGCAATAATTTATGACCACTTGACATGACCGTTTACATTTGGAATGTTATTATGAGAGTTTGTTTTAAAGCGGTCCCATGAATATTCAGATGGGAATGAGACTTGAGGACGATTGGTTGTAGTTGTTGCCATGTTGCATCGAAATCACCGCGTTTCCTTAACTTGTGGTTTATCCGCCGGCATTCGCGTAATTACTGGTTATAATAGAACATTGTTAACTCTAATTGTTGAATACAGTTTAAAAGCCATCCGAAGTATTATTTCGATTCCATCGCGATGTCTAACCCATCCGATGGTGATGCAGTACGAGACATCCCCTCGAAATATATATATATATTTAAAGGGTTTTTCAACAAGAACTTTGTTTTCTAAAATAAAATAAAACAAGAAATTTAGATGAAGATGATTCAAATTTTTATTGTATTACGAAGAGAAAAGTTCGGCAATTATGAATGACAAAATGATATCTGCCAAATGTCCACCACGACCACGCTGAGAGATGTCGATTCTTTCATCAAAGTTTTTAATCACTTTTTGGCAAAATGGCGGGTCTATTTCGTTAATCACATTACGGATTTTGAGTTTTAAGGCTGCAATCAATTCGATTGGCTCCGTATAGACTCTGTTCTTAACATAGCCCCACAAAAAATAATCCAGTGGTGTTAAATCACACGATCTGGCTGGGCACATAACAGCCGGCAAAGGCTGATAAATCATCTTCATCGTCTCAACCCATACACGTCCCACTGTTGGACTCGGGCCTCCTCCACTATGGGAGGGAAATCGATCTACTATACCACGCTGGTGAGACTTGTTGGTATATGGTTTTGTTCAAAGTTTTCCTTATCTTGCATAGATATTATATGCATATTATATCCCTTAGTCGTCTTTTACGACACACACGGCTGGTGAATTGTATTCTTACCCCGTCACCGCACGGATAATACTAAAACCAAACTCATCATCATCATCATCTTGCTCTTATCCCAATTACTTGGGGTCGACGCAATATGTCATCTGTTTTGACATATTGCAAAAAGTTTCGGCAATGACTTTTATGACCGGCCGCCTGCCTGACGTCAACCCTCCTTGGGAATGTAATCGTTGACCCAAATGGTACCAGATGGAGTTGGTCCGGGTCAATCTAGGGCTCTTAGTAGTCTTTTACGACACCCACGAGCAAAGCAAGGGTTGGTAGTATTCGAAGCCGCTACCACACAGCTATACTAAAACCAAACTGATAAATACTAAAATAAAATAATTAGGAAAAAAGGCGGTACGAAGTTAGCCGGGTCAGCTAGTGTAAACACTAGCTGACCCGGCTAACTTCGTACCGCCAATTATTAAAATAATTAATATAATTATCTGTCTTGGACTTGAAAAATAAGAAGACAGTCTTTAGTCATGTCACGACAGTCGTTCGTTATGTTTATAATCATAAATGCAATTGAAACATACCTACATATGAACACTTACTAGTACTACATATAATCTACTAATTAATTATTTTGAATGTCTGTTTAGGTCCCAACTCAGATTCAGGTTATTATAGTATATCAAATTTAATTAAATTGAATAGGTCATTAATTTTATAAGGCAATGTATTTTATTAATTCTTTTTTGCTATGATTTTGTAATAATAATAAATAAATAAAAACTGTTTTTACGGATTTTATCGCGTTTATATTTAATTTTTGTTTGCCCGATGTTTCGAACGCTTTACAACGTCTTGGTCATGGCCCACCCATGACCACAACGTTGTAAAGTGTGTTGATATAGGTATAAAACATGTTTAAGGGTTTTAATTTAATATTTATTATTAGGTAGGACCGGGTACTAGTCTGCTATCCGCAGGGAAGCCGACCGCATGAAGGTGACGTCCCAGCGCTTTGTTGTTGGGATGTCGACAGGGGTTGATATCCGAAAGGGGTCTTACATGTTGAAACAAAGAAAGACAAAAAAAATATTTTTTGGGTATATACCTAGTCCATACAAGGCGGACCGCCGAAGTTTTGTCTGGACCTTCCATTACTTTTAATAAAACTGTAAGCAATCTTGACAATGCCCTTAACAGACACGAAAATGAGCTTTGATTATATTTTATCTTGGAAACTACAACTTGTAAAGATAAATTGATAATTGTTTGCTTTAACTTGTTCATTGCGTAATTTATGCAACCTTCAACCGATTGTTACTGAAATTACTCTTAATAAAACGCTGTTACGTCCTATTCTTGACTATACTGACAGCTGCTATTTTAATCTTAAAAAGACAGCACGAAAAATTTAGTTCTTTCAAAACATTTGTATTCGAAATACTACTTGGGTTATGCAAATATGATCAAATTTGCAAATTACGTACTAAACTAAAGTGACAGTCTGACGTCGACCGGCTATTGTAAAAGGGAGACAGTATCTCTCTGTTTTACAATAAAGAAATATTCGAGCTTTATATTCCTCACACCCACTCATTCTTTTACATCTGTTGATAAGTAATCTTAAGTTAAAAGTTTCACATAAAATCTTACATTTGAGCTCTATTTACACTGTTGAAGCTAAGATATACAGCAATTATGCAATAACGTCCCTGAATAAATAAGATTTAAGTAGTAATTCTTTTGTTTAACCTTATATTTCTCATATGTTTTCCAAGTAAACATAACATAAAAGGTGACTAAGGGATATAATATGCAGATAATATCGACATAAGAGAAGAAAAACTCAAAATAAAATCCTATATCAACACATCTGACCAGCATGGTCACATTCCTTCCCACAACGTAGAATCCCAAACCCAACAGTAGGACTTATATGGGCTGAGATGAGACGAGGGGTTTCTAATAAAGAGTTATCAATCTATATTTATCCCTAACTTATTTATCTAGTATTTTTCACTGCAATAGATAGATTGCAAAATGTGTTAAGAGTTATTCATTATCTAATATTAAAATTATGTTCGAGATCATACAAACGGTATGTCATTAAAACAAATCTACACAAATAAATAAAATAGAAGTGTCTGTTTGTAATGTCAAAATACTGAACTTTTTTCATGCTCACACGGTTATTTGCATGACATCTATGCCTAAAAACTAGTTTTAAAATTGTTTGTCTGCCTATTTATTTGAGGTACTCTTCAAAACGGTTGGACCGATTTTGATAATATTTTACTATATTTTATGCCGGCATTCCCACGGGAAAGGGAACTATGCGGGTAGGCGAATGAAACCGAAACGAAGCGAGGGCGGGTTACTAGTTATAAATAAGTATGAACAGTTAACTTAAAATCGCCAACTGGATTATGATATAGGATTCCTTGGTAAATTTGTCTAGGAAGGATGATCGGCGAGTAGTAAGAAAGTTCACAACGCAAAGAAATATACAGAAAAAGTGTGTGTATACATATGTACACATGTCAGAAGTTGCACTTCTTTGGTATAACGAGATAAAAATCTTTCTAGACATCTTTTTAAAATTTTATCTTTCGCGTTATCCTTTGTTTGTAGAAAAAACGTCACTAATGATAGAAAAAAGGTATTTCAAACATTGAAAGCTTTACTATAAAGCATTACCTAGTTGACATTTACGACGGTGTGCGCGCACATCGTAAAAAATGTTGCCTAGCTAACTTCAGGGTGACAGATTTTCGTGACGGTGTACGCTTGCAATGTAAAAATTTACCCTCATCATTTTCTCTAACGTGCCAAAAGGAGTATATCTTCAAAAGGCTATTACTAAACGCTACGCTTGTGGGATTTGATCCAGCCATATTTTCTTCCTTTCTTTAATTTTTTTTGTATTGTACTAAATTTTGAAATTGTATAAGTACATATATACAACTTCGAAGGGCATGACACTGGAGCTAATACCATATATGTTGTACGAAGCATAAAAATATATTTAAAAGATTTGTATATTTAAAAGATTAAAGAAAAAAATGACTGCCCGCTGAGTTTCTTGCCAGATCTTCTCAGTTTGTGGCTGCGTTCCGATCCGGTGGTAGATTATTGTATTGTGTTCAAACGTTGTGAAATTTGACAATATGGAAGTGCCCTTAAGGGGCCAATGCAGAATAAATGATTTGATTTGACTACGGTATACTGCTGCTTTCGCTTTTTTTTTTGGGACTAATCCCACCACACATTTCCACCACTGTAACTCCTGTAAGCCAGGATCCACAATGGTCTCCGTATAAGACACTGAGGTTTGACCCTCAGGAAGTCCCGGGGAATCGCTTTTAATTGTCTTGGGACCCGCAACAAATTTAATTAGAAAAGAAAAACGGAACGGAAAAGAGGAGTTGGAAAGATTCCACTTCCCTCCTTTGCAAAGCGGGAGACATGAAGCAAAGTTGGTTAATAAGCCAGTAAATAAGAATTTGTACAACTACGTGAAACGCAGCGGTACAGCACCACGGATTGGATGAAGCTTAATGGACCTATTTGTGAGCTTTAGGTTTGGTTACAGTAATAGGTATGGCAAAAGCGCCTAAACGCACGGAAATTTTCTCGAGTTGCTACAAGATCTGAATAGTATATTACCCCAGACGTGACATGCATATTATCTAACATGAGGTCCCGCTCGTTGCGCCAGAGAATGCACTCCCAAAGGATGTG
Source organism: Lymantria dispar (assembly GCA_032191425.1). Classification (NCBI taxonomy): domain Eukaryota; kingdom Metazoa; phylum Arthropoda; class Insecta; order Lepidoptera; family Erebidae; genus Lymantria; species Lymantria dispar. The sequence goes on along the minus strand of CM063452.1, from coordinate 15,126,571 downwards.
ATGAGCTGTTTGTTCAAAATCAGAGTTTGGGGTCAAACATTGACAAAATGGTGAATCTACTAGTTTAAAATAGAATAATTTACTTCTAAAATTGCCATGGCCTGTGAGGAATTGGGCTACATAGTGGTCAATTTCTAGCCAAGTTCTCTTCAAACGTTCACGAACAGATGGAAAGAATAGATATATATGGCGACCTTTTGTTGACGAATCCCATTTTTCCTGCCATTCAGTCAGGAGCTTATTGTTAACGACGGTGCTTTCACTTATAAACTTGCTTTACTCCATAAAATTAAATTTAATAGCAAATTTTTGTAGGTCGCAAATAACAATAAAAAAATTAAAAATTGTACACGTGACTTGAAATGCCTTCGAATTTCATTAAATTCCATTTGATTATTTACTAACTAAAATTAAAATTTAATAATTTATTCTACGTGCCTTGTGGCAGTGGTTGCGAATACTAACAACCCTTAAATTGATCGCGGATGTCGTAAAAGACGGACTTCATGATTTCAGCTCATATACGTCCCACTATTGGGTTTGAGCCGTCTCCACAATAAGAGGGAAATTGACTTACCATGACATTAATTGACATACCATGCTGGTCACACTTGTACCCCTACAGCTTTACAATAGGGTTATATTTCGAGTTCTCCTTCTCTTTTATTTATATTATCTGCATAATTAATCCCTTAGTCGTAATTTACGATATCTACGGGCAAGAAAGTGGGGAATTGTATTCCTAGTCCATCATAACACGAAAAAATATTGTACAGTAAATGCCACAAATAATCTTTAATTTAAATATTTATTATGTCTTGCTTGTCGTTTATGATATGGAACATGTATTAAGATCCAAAATATCAACTCGTCAAAATAATGGACCAGTTTAAGTATTACTTTAGGATATAACTTTAATTACACACAGTTTATATCCTAAATTACTACTATTTATGATTCGGCTATTAAAATATAGAACATATACATTCTCATACATATACTTGTACGGCATTTACCCACGGCCTTCGTTTTAGTTAAAGTCTTTATAGATTTTTCGATGTAAAATAAATAAATTATACCTTTCCTCCAATAAATACTTAGCGTTCGTTTACTTATTAATACAAAATTATTTTTCCTTTATCAAATTACTTTCAATTTTAAGTTATTTTTTGAGAATAATGATTCTCGAAAATGGCAGTCAAGCAAATGTACTGCTTACATTTAGAACCAGTTACGAATTTTAGAAATCAGAATTCATAGCTAACGTCGTCTAAGTTACTAACTGATATGACTTCATTTGAAACATTTAATATCGAAGATAGTAAGAGAGAGCCATATGTTATTTTTGAATATGTTTATTTAGCTATACTAATCTATACTAATATATAAAGCTGAAGAGTTTGTTTATTTGAACGCGCTAATCTCAGTAACTACTGGCACAATTTGAAAATTCTTTCAATGTTCGAGAGGCCATTTATCGAGGAAGGCTATAGACCTACAGGAGCAGAGCACCAGTGAAGAATGCTTCAAAATGTTTTTTTTTTCCTTTTGAGAGCTTCTGTTGCGTAAACGGCTAAATTTTCGCAAAAATCATGTGTGACAGAATCATATTAATAAAAAATATTTTCACCTTCTACGTAAACAAAGTTTTAGGTTAAAGTTAGCGTTAGTCCAAAGTATCTATACCACGCGGACGAAGTCACGAGCAGAAACTAGTTTATAATAAATATTATTAAAAAAAAAACAATTTACAAATATTTTTACTTATAACTCATTTAAAATTAACATTGTTTTCTTCCAAAAACCATATATGTTCTACTAAAGAGTATGAACCTAATAGTCTATTATTCCCCGCTAGCCAGACAGATTATCATTAAGCTAAAGAATTACATGGATATGACACAAATCCTTGTAGATCCACTATTACGACAGAGATTGGCTATGTAAGAATGTTAAAGAATTAGTGGATGCTGCTCTACATAAGACTAAATAAAAGTTTATTTGATTCGACTGTAAGCTCACAATTAGCGGTGGAATTTGTAACTAATGGACAAACCAAGTGGTGTTTAATATATGATTAGGTAATAATACGCTTTAGACTAGAATACTCGCTTCGGTTAACCACATGAAGCTCAACCGGATGCTGGAATATTACGTGATACTCGCTGTTACACATAGAGCACTAAATGCGATTATCCTATTATTGGCTAATCAACTGTGGTTACACTAATTCAACTGTGGTTATTAACTCTAATACCAAGGGTTACCATTCGTCAATTTAAATAAAACTATGAAAGAAAATTAGTAGTATCTATACCAATAAATAAAATTGGAGTGTCTGTTTGTAATGTCAAAATAATAGGCTTTTTGTCATGCTCACACGGTTATTTGCACTATACATATGCCTAAAATACACTTTATATTTTTTTTGTCTGTCTGTCTGTCTATTTGTTCCGGGTAATCTTCACAACGACTGGACCGATTACAAAAATTTTTTCAACAATGGATAGCTATAATATCAGGGAGTTAACTGGGCTATATTTTATCCCGGTATGCCCACGGGAACGGGCGCTACGCAGGAAAGACTGAAATGGAAGGAAAGCGAGGGCGGGTTGCTAGTTGTTAATAAAATTACGGATTTTATCGCGTTTGTATTTGATTTTTGATTGTCCGACGTTTCGAATACTTTATGGCGTTCATCGTTACGAGAGTTAAACATATTTTATAATTATATCGGTGTTCATAGTCGTGAATGGACCCTGATCATGAACGCTGTAAACGTTGGGCAATTAAAAATCAAATACAAACACGATAAAATCCGTGAAATAGTTTTATTTACAATGTGTAATGCCCGCGTAAACATCGGGAATCATTAAATTTATAGTAATTAAAGCTTGTTGTAACGGTACGCCATGCTGATTTTACTCTGCCTGCAGTCATAAATAAGATAGTTCGACGCAAAAGTGACGTCTGCGTACTAGAAATTTGCTGCACTTCATTCTGTATGAGAGAGGCGGCAATCTAAATTCTCTTTCCCTTTCATCATCATCACAGCTCATATATCTCCCACTGTTTGGCTCGAGCTTCCTCCACAATGGGAGGGCAATTAACCTACTATACCACGCTGATCAGACGTGTTGGTATAGTGTTTTATTTTGAATTTTCTCTCTCTTGCAGAGATGTTATATGCATATTATATTATTATCCCTTAGTTATCTTTTGCGACGGGCAAGATAGGGAGTGGTGAATTGTATTCTTCACGGAAATGCTCTTTATGTTCTAATTATTTTCTATCAAACCTACATGTTTGGCTGTATACCTATGTATATATTTAGATTCACCTCTAAGACTGTTGAAGTCCATGACCAGTAGTTGCAAGTGGGCTGAAATGATGAAATGATAAACGTTGCACTCTGGTTTGGCATGAAGATATATATTTTTATTATTTTATCAAATCGTAATTGTATTAATAAGAAATAACTAAAATCAATACACGTTGGTAATGTTTAATTAGATTTTTTATTACTAATTACTAATCTCTTCCCGTGTAGCTGTGGTAAGTGTGTTAAGAATATAATTTGCCCCTGCCCTTAAATTGCAGTGTGAAGGCCTATATCCAACTAAGGACTTTGAGGGTTTCATACATAGTAGATTATAAATGAACTTATTTAAAATTGAAAACTGTATTTACTCAATAATATGAACCCAATTATATAGAATGGCAACTCGAATAGGTTATATTTTGCCGATATGTCGATGTCGTAAATTATTGAAAACGTACGAAAGGTAGTAAAAATAAAATGAAATAATTTAAAATTTATGGAATATATAGTAGATACGTTATATAAAAATGAATAGGTACTTCTAAAATAATGTTGTAGAAGTTTATAATTATAACTCTCCTCCTGTCACTATTTCGATTCTTTTTTTGTGTTTGATTACGCGTATTTAAATGAAAGATTTGATATAATTTTTAAATTAGAAAATTATTATTGCATACTGCAATTGCTAAAATACTACCCTAGTAAACTAAGTCTGTAAGTAACATAATAATTGAAGAATGAAGACATTTTTGTCATGCCAAAGTACTCCGAAAGAAAGTAAAAAAAATAATATAAAATTTATATAAATGCAAAAGAATATAATTTTATTATTTATTATTACAATTACTGTGAAAAAAACTCTCCTCCTCTTCTTCTTTTCCTCTCCTTGAAATTTAGTATTGCGGTTTAGACTTAAAATATTACCTATAGTATTGTATCTGTAAATTTAAAATCAATATCTGGTTCTAAATAAATATAATAATCGGGTACCCTAATAAATTTAGACAATAGTGCAAACCAAAAACAGTAGATTATACTACGATTTATATTTTCTTAAATACTATATTATAAATTGGTAAACGCGTAGACAAGTTGTCACACTTCAAAGTCTGCTTAAGCTCTGTAACAAACTGCGGCTGAGACAGACATAAAAAGGAAAATATGTAGAGGTTTTGCGTTTAAATTTCGATGACTCCAAATTGCTTTGTGTGACGTTGACGGGTCACGTATTTATTTTGCAATGTATCCCGGAATTTCAAAGAAGATATGTCTGTTCGTCAAACATCAAATTATCTTTTTATGTCAAAAACACGTATATGCGTTATTTCAAGATAATATCCAAACTCAACAAGAAGAAATAAAAGTTAAACGGATTTCGTTCTGTGAGACACGGTAATTTGATTGCCAGTGTTAGCTTATAACAATGTAGATATAAGATTAGAAGCCCTACTATAAATCCTTATTTTCATTATAATATATTTTATTTTATTTTAATTTCATATAAATCATATTTCATTATAATTAAAATGTTTGAAATCAATTAAGCGTTTCATAAAAAAATACTCAATTCAACACTCCCTATATTACCCGTAATCCGGTGTTGTAAAATTTGGCTAAGGTATATGATATACAGATAACAGCTGTGTAATCTATACTAATATTATAAATGCGAAAGTAAGGATGTTTGTTTGTTTGTTTGTTTGTTTATAACGCTTTCACGCTTAAACCACCGAACCGATTTCAAAAATTCTTTCACCAATGGAAAGCTATAATATCAGGGAGTAATATAGGCTATATTTTATCCCGGTATTCCCACAGGATCGCAGGTAAAGCGACTGAAACCGAAGCGAGGGCGGGTTGCTAGTTTGAAATAAATTCTGTATCAACCCCACTGATCCGCGTGGTATAAAAGGTAGATTTCCCTACTACTTTGGAGGAGGCTTGAACCCAGCAGTAGGAAGTATATGAGCTGAGATGGTGATGATGATAGTCTTGGCAGCAATCCATTACTTTTTAAAATGGTGGGAAGGTTTCTTCCTTCCACTTTAAAATACTAAATATATTTGTTGTAAAGAGTCACATAATACTAATATTCTTTTTTACAGACCAAGGCAAACATATGAAATATATAAATAATTACTGAATAAACAAAATGTACTAGATAATAATGGCAATAACACGCAATAAGGAAATATTTTTTTGTGATAGTCAATTATTCAATGATCGTGTCTAATATACATAATGTATTTTTAGACACGGTCAAGAAATACATTATGTATTTTTAGACTTACCACTTTTTACTGTAAAATTTGCTTATTGGACTAAATGAATAAATTTTTGAAGGTACACATCCATCAACACTATTTTGAAAATGTCCTTAGGTATTATTTAAACGAGTTATTTTATCTTCTAGTAAATCAAACAACTAAATGGTGCCAATCGGAAATTTTCTAGTTTTATATTTAAATGTGAAGCCCAAACTCAAGTCTAGTGAGCTTTATCAACCGAGAGCCATTGCCGATATCTTAGCCGTCTAACAGATGCTGTACAGAGTGTACCGCGAGCAGATGTTTCTGTTACAAATGTCTTTCGGAATCTAGTGCATTTTATTACCTGAACTCAATTGTTAAATACCATGTAGATAATATTATCAACTACTAGTTTCTTCTTCTATATCTCATATACACCCCACTATAAGGTGCAAGGCTCTTTCACAATGGAAGGACTATTATTGTACTTGACCACGCAGATGAGGTGATTAGTTTATATCGACGTTTCCTTGCAGCGAGGGTAAATAAACGCAAGATATATATAATATTGTCCCTAATATCGTCCCGGATGGAATGAACGGCATGCGTCCAGGCCATTACTCGCCCAAAAAATACTGAATAAATTATATCCGTAATACATCATCGCGCGGCAAATATTAGTAAGTCCGACTTTCGTTATCAAAAATATTATAAGTAAACTATTTGTTTGACGAAATACTATTAGAGGAGTGGCTAGCAGGGTTCTTTTGGGAGCTGAGCTGGCCACGGATGTCGAGCTACCAATAGTCGGCGCAATGGTGAAGGAGAGAAATACGATGGATTATAGCGCCGCGCACCGCCCTTTCATCTCCCCGGACGGAACGAAGGGTTCGCGTTCAGCCTATAGCCCGCACAAAAAAGTGCTCTTTTGGACAGCCCATAACATCGCTAATCTTCCTGCAAACTATGGCAATCATGATATTATAAACCTTAGCTGGGCCTATGTCTAATATTTTTGATTATTTGTTTGTGAATTAAAGAGAACACTTTTAAAATTGTTAAAATCTTATAAATATTTCTAGAATATAATGTATATAAATGTAGTAAAAAATATAATGGTTTAAAAAAAACCTACACTAACTAGACGGATGACGTCATAAAAATTGTAAGGAACTGTTAGATGTAAGTGGTATAGGAACGTTTTCAACGATATCCATTTGGGAGAAGCCTGTGTACAGCAGTGGACGTCAACGGGCTCATGAATGCATGGATCGGTGGATAGAAGTTCATCATCATCATCATCTCAACCCATACACGTCCCACACCTAGGCTCGGGCCTCCTCCATAGTGGGAGGGAATTTGCTTTATTATATCATGATGGTTTTTCTTCTTATTTGCATATGTTACCCTTTAGTCGTCTTTTATGACATTGTATTCTTACTTGGTCACCACACGAAACAGATAGACCTTAATATCGTAGAATTATGACTTAAATTAAGAGATCACGATTTTTAAATTGGACACTATTGGCGAAAATCATAATGGGTTATGCATCTAATTTTTATTTTTTCATATTTTCAAATAATTTTATTACTTAGTGTGATGTACTTTATTACGATTCTCATATGATTGATATTGATTTAATAATTTATCTCATTCATTTTTTAAAATAAATTAATGCACATCATTACAATAAGTTCTTGTAAAACGCAATTTACTGCCAACGAATGGAGTAGTTACAACGAAATCAAGAAAACGCGTTAAAAGTACCACATGCCATTAAAACGACATTGCGTGATAAGAGTTGCGGTTAATGTTCCCAGTACACATTAAAAGTTTATGCTCATTTTGTACGACTATATTAACATTTGAACAAATGATGACTCAGGTTAAATACTAAATATTTTCGTACAAAACTCAAAAAGTTTTAGTATTATTTGTATATAGAAAATTTAATCAAATACCTACGTTATTTACACTGCACATATAGGTCCTTGTTGCAGCACGTGTTCTTAACAAAACTTTACACAATAGTCACTATCAGACTACACTGATTGTAAAACTACTTTATAGTGTTTACATTTCGAGTACGCGCGTAAAGGGCCGGCAAAGAACGCGGCGCCCCGGTTTCTATTCGCGAACTGGAGTGGTCTCTCTCCGACCAACTTGCAATGTGACGCGGCGGCGGTACATGCGCACTCAGCACTTCTCTCTCTCCCTTTGCAACAATTGTAGAAGAACCCCTGAAAACCTTTCTCTCCGCATTATTGAAGGTAAACCTTCGGTTAACGTTCTTGGAATGATATACGGATGGTTTCTTTTACATTGAGTTGATTACAAATTCTATGAAATGTGAACACAATTTATATAATATGTTACATAAAATCATAAAAATGTCATATATTAGAAATTTAGTGCTCAGTTAGTGGTCATCTAATTTATTATAGTTTATTTTTATGGGTATTTGCTTATCAGGCTAGTTATATTAGGGTGAACTCTTAAAATAAAGCACCCACGTAAAATTGAAAAATATTTTCAAAGATCATGATCTCCGCCCACGCCTATTATCTTAGCATTTTATAACAAAAAAAAAAGACTTATTCTTCATCATTATTAAACTCTCGAGAACAATGAGGAATATTTGTAGTAATAAGATAATTTTTATATCGATTTTTGTCAGAACCTTTTTACAAATTAAGGATATTAAACAGCAAAAAGCATGACCAAATCCCCTAGTGACATAGACAGCAAATAAGTAATAATAAATGTAACCATATCTGGCAAACGCCTACGATTAAACAGCCTTTTAGCATCACTTTTCACTTAACCTTAATCTGAAGTGACATATCTTAGTGGGAAAAAATGTCATGTTACCTTAACGTATTTATACAGATAATATTTTTGCTTTTGCTTCTTTTAATATAGTTTGTGAAAATAAAACATTTTGTTAACCCGCTGCCCTGAGCATAGATTACTTAATAGTCTCGAGAGATAGATAACTCGTACCCAACGCCTGAGGCGTTAGCGCAAGTAAGACCCCATATACTTTATAATGTTTTTTATGACGTAAGATCTTGAGATATATATGTACGGGATAATAGTGTCCCTCCATCAGCCCTTTTACTTTCCTTTGCTACATATAGCTTGTCCCAAGAGAGTGACTATTATTCGTACTTTGTTAGTTGATTTAAGTATGAGGCTGTCGTACACTATGTTGATTGACTTATGGTAGCCATTTGAGAAACTTTCTTTTTAGATGCCGCCTTTGTTACAACTTCAAACGACAGAGAATAATTAAGACTGATTGGATTTCTAATGGCAGGCGAGAGTTATTTTTGTTAGTATTAGTCGTTTTACAGACAGCATTGTCTACATATGTATAAATAAAAAACAGTATTTCTAGAGTAAAATTTACGTTCCGTCGGGCCGACCACTGACGTTAAGTCACTCTGCTCCCGTGGTCAGCCCAACGACGAAGGCGGCGTGTCACGGGTGGGTTACGGGTGTGCGTGCTTACGCCCCTCTGACCGTAACCCACCGCCCAAAATAAAAAAAAAGAAAAATAGTAAAATTTACATAAAATGCTATTTTTTTTTAATGATAATGATGTTATATTCCATGGCAAATAAGAATAATTCACCCATTTTTATCACCATCATCTCGGCTCATATATATCGCACTATTGAGCCTGAGTACGAAGGAAATTGATCTATAGTAGATCTATTTCCTTCGCAGGTGAGACGGGTTGTTATAGGGTTTTATTTTGACTTTTTCTTTTCTTACACAGATGTTATATGTATATTGTTTTCTTAGTTGTCTTATACGACACCCACGGGCAAGATAAAGAGTAGCAAATTGTATTCTTACTTCGTCACCACATGAAACCAACTCACAAGTTTTTACATTGTTTTAATCTATACCAATAAATAAAATTGGAGTGTCTGTTTGTAATGTCAAAATAATAGGCTTTTTTCATGCTCACACGGTTATTTGCACTATACACGTGCCGTATTTTTTCGGGGTGGGCTACGGCCAGCGCACCTGCCGCCCGGCTCCGTCCAGGTGGACAGAGGGGCGGCGCGCGACCCCGTAACCCGACCACCGGTGCAGAGTTCCGGTTTGATTTCAGTGGTCGGCCCAACAGAATACCCCGAGAGTACCCTCTCCCATTGGCGTCCCCTTCCCGGGACGTAGGTCCCCGTCGCGAGGTCAGCCTCTTCGCGAGTGATGGACTAAGCTCTCCGGCCCGGTGGCCGGGGAGCTTAGTCCATCACTCGCGGACTCACAAAGGCTGCGGGTCACCGCACCCGCAGCCTTTGATAGGGCGGCATCGGGCGCAAATAATAAATACCTGGGATATTAACCATCTCCATTGGTGACCTCGACGTAATTTGAAGATGCAGCGCATTATGTATCTCAAGTATTCGCATGAGGCGACGGAATAAGATTACAATGTGTCATCCAGGTGAAAAATCACCAGGATAATTTATTCTCTCTATTGAAAACCAAATACCAACCAGCATGTTGAACGTGGCACTTTCTATATTCCTGTGGGATGGTCTATAGTTCGACTGTCGAAGTACCTACTTATATAAAACTGAATTAAAAAAAATATGCTTGGTAAATGAAAATACTGTGACGATCATTCCGAACTACCTTTGTTTTAGTATGAGTCGTTCTTTAGTGAGCTTCTTCATGTTGAAGTTGTGAGGTCACTTAAAAAGTCAGACCAAGTTGGTGTCATTAGACAGCGCTCGCTTAGATAAGGCTTTCAAGAGCCTCGAACAACTCTGAGATTAGTTTGACCACAAACTAGTGGAGAAAAAGTTTAAGATCCTCGCATGCTAGGGAAAAGGTAAACTTAATTTCAAACTAAAGTAATATTAAGTTTAATTTATTTATTATATAGAACATTAATGATGTAATTTAAACATTATCCTTACTAATATTATATTAGGTCCTTGCGTATGAAATAGGCGTTTTGTATGAGAGGAATATAAAATCAATGTTTTTGTAAAATATATTTAATTAATTAAAGTATGAACCGTTGTTATCTATGCACTTTTGGCATCTCATTGATCCCTTTACTAAAAAAACCATGGGGGCGAGAATCAACAAACTCTTTGAAGGCAGTTTGGACTCCCGCATCGGAGTTGAATTTTTTTCCTTGTAAGAAGTTGTCCAAATTCCGGAAAAATTGGTAATCTATTGGAGCAAAATCCGGGGAGTATGGTGGATGTCGCAAACATTCCAATTGTAACTCATCTAACTTGTTGTGCAGTATGTGGTTTTGCGTTGTCGTGAAGCAGCAGTGGCCTAGAGCGATTGACCAGTCTCGGTTGTATAGCAGCTAGTTCTTCCTTCATGGTTTGCAGTTGCTGACGATAGATATCTGCCGTTCAGCCAAAATCGTTTGGCTAGATTTTAGAAATCCATCGTGCCTCTGACAATCGCACAAAATTTGGCTGAAGATGATGTCTTTACTTGATCGCTCCACCTGGTTGGGGACCGTCCACGGCCTCGTTTATATATATATATATATACAACAATATGTATCTAAAATTATATATATATACAACAATATGTATCTAAAATTCAATTATATCATCACACTTATTGGCAACATATTAACATGCTTTTATAAAAAATGAAAAATTGTCAATAATACTCATTATTATATTAGATTTTGGATCATGTCGTTAATAATTCAAAGCGATTATCACGACAATTGTTCCAATGTGATAAGTCAGACTGAAATATTCCCAAGAGAATACTATAATATGATATAAAGAGCAAGTAATATAAATAGAGGTATTAATAATTCAGAAACCTCTCTATCTTTTCCTAAGTGATTGACCTAAATAATTTCTGAAATTTATTGGTGTTTGCTATGATTTCTAAATTGATATACAATGAACGGGCGGGTTTTATGAAATTATATTCTGAGGTTTATATGGAAGAGAAGGAAAACTCGAAATAAAACCCTATGGCAACACGTTTGATCAGCGTGGTTAAAGTAGGTCAATTTCCCTCCTATTGTGGATGAGGCTCGAGCCCAGCCGTGGGACGTATTGAGCTGAAATGATGATGATAATTGTGAGTTTTCCTTTTCTTGCAGTGATGTTATTTGTCTTCGTTCATTAAACGACTTTTATAATATATGCTCGAAAGAAAGAGACGGCGAAATGTATTCTAACTCAGTTTTCATAGAGATATACCTTTCCAGTTTCTGGGCTTTATCCGGTTTTCCGTGTGGTGAAGGAATAAGAATACAGTACAGTCCCCTGCTTTTTTGCCCGTGATTATCGTAAAATATGACTAAGGTATTAAAACCCTATAATCAGTGTGGTATCATCATCATCATTTCAGCTTATATACATCTCACTGTTGGACTCTAGCCTCCTTCACAATAGAAGGGAAATTGACCTACTACACGACGCTGGTGAGTAGTGTTGGTATAGGGTTTTACTTCAAGTTTTCCTTCTCTGGCATAGATAGTTATAAGCATTTTTAATCTCTTAGTCGTCTTTTACGACACCCACAGGTAAGAAAGGGGGTGGTGGTGGTTTACTCCGTCACCACACAGAACACACAGTCAATTTCCTTCAAATTATGAAAGAGATTCGAACCCAGCAGTCTAACGTATGTATATGATCTCTAATGATACTTAGTCAAGAGCTTGTAGGTTATTTAGTAAATTATAATTTTTGGCAAATTAGCCTACACACATCAATTTAGTCGTTAATTTTTGATGTTAGATATAGATATCTAACATCAAAAATTAAGTCAAAGTCAATCAATCAGAATAGATTCTGAAACTATAAATGTATTGCTAATATAGCAATAATTTCCGACGGCTGTACGCGGGGGTCATCCGGTCGATGGCCCTGTACGGCGCACCGGTGTGGGCGGGGTCCATGACCGTCCGACTTAGGGCCCTTCTGTGGCGACCACAGAGGGTCATGGCGGTCAGGGCCATCCGCGGATACCGCACGGTGGCGACGGAGGCAGCGTGCCTATTGGCCGGGACTCCCCCGTGGGACCTGGAGGCGGAGATGCTCGCCGGACTATATCGGCGGGTGACGGGGGTGCGAGCGCGGGGCGGTGTGGTCTCGTTAAGGGATCTCACCGCCTGGAGCGTCGACGCCCGCCGAGACGTCATTGCCCGTTGGGCAGTCCGGCTGGAGAGGCCTCGGTTCGGGGTGCGAACCGTGGAGGCCTTACGGCTGGTGCTGATGCAGTGGTTGGAAAGGTGGCACGGGGTGCTCTCCTTCCGACTGGTGCAGATTTTGACGGGGCATGGGTGCTTCGCCAAATACCTGCACAAGGTCGTTAGGAGGGAGAGTACACCGTCCTGCCACCACTGCGATTGCGACGAGGACACGGCGCGCCATACGCTCGAGGCCTGCGGGGCTTGGGCAGTGCAGCGCTGTGAACTCGTCGCAATCATCGGTACGGACCTGACGCTGCCGGCTATCGCTAGGGCGATGGTCGACAGCGTCGGGAATTGGGACGCGGTCGCAACCTTCTGCGAGACAGTGATCTCGCGGAAGGAGGCGGCGGATCGCCTGCGCGAGGAGCGCAGCCTCGATGAGGAGATCCGCCGCCGGCGACTGGGGCAGCGTAGGCGCAACTATCTGCGCCTCATGCCGTCCTAGCCGAGGCCGCGGGTGACGTGACCGGGGATTAGTCCGTCACCCGCCGAGAGGCCGACCGCGTGAGGAAAGACCGACGTCCTCCCCGAGGGGGGGACGTCGGTCGATGGGAGGGTACCCCAATAGGGGGTATTCCGTCGGGCCGACCACTGACGACAAGTTAACGCTGCTCCAGTGGTCGGCCCAACGACGAAGGCGACGTGGTTTTCGGGTGGGTCGCGGGAGTTGCGTGCTTAAGCCCCTCTGTCGCCCCGGACGGAGTGGTGCGGAGGCGCGCCGACTGCGGCCCACCCACAAAAAAAAAAAAATATAGCAATAATTTTTATTATTATCTTCTAAACAATTCATATAAATTTAATTTGTTATCCTAATATGCAAGAGAGTCTATATATGTTCAAATAAACTCAACAAAGTACTCTCAGAACAGTTAAACGTGCATTTCGCACTAAGGCCGACATGTAACTGGACATACAATAATAAGTTCTTGTTATCGCCTACTAAACTACACTACACTTACCAGTTTTAAATGTAGTTTATATATTATAAAAATAGTTGATTTCCCTTTATATTTCACATGTCAAAATAATAACGGATTGCCTTTTATTATTTAATCAGTTATATATACATCAATATATGCATAAATATATTTAAAAAATACATACTCCATATTTTTCATGAAGGTTATGGCCCTGCCCACTCCCTGTGCCTGGAACAATCAGATATTGCTGCTTGATTCACGTCTACGTGAATCAAGTAGAAAATCTTAGTACAACGTATTTTAAGCTGAGGCACATTTAATCTATTAAATGTGCCTCAGCTTAAAATACGTTGTACTAAGATTTTCTGCCTCATAAATACATTTATACAGACTGTATACGAATTATTCGTAATTAATATTAACAAGGTTTTCTCAAGCGTGTAATATTGTGACTGTTATTAACTACAAGGTACAAAATAGGCACACATAAGTCGATATCTCGTAAACAGATTAATAACACTCCACCTCTGCCGAGTTGACTTAATGCTCTAATGAAAATAGCAAAATAGTTCATTTATAACTATTATATTACCGTATAAGTACAGATAATCTGTATTGTCAATATTTTATGTCAATAATCATAAATCGTCTCTTTACGATCGAACGGAAATATTGAATGTGTAATTTTTAGAGACTCACGCATTTTTTAATCACTTTTATTTAAAAAAAAAATCTTCATATCTATGTTAGTGTGTATCTATGTAACGGAAATTTGATCATGATTTTGAGTCCCTCTAAAACGTCGGATTGAGACAAAATTTGACATATTTATGAAGAATATACTTATCAATTGTCATGGGAACAATACAATATTTTAAACAATTAATCCCGATATCCTTGCGAGATTTTTCAGGATTAGCGATTTTTTTTGTGTCATAAAACCATGTTATTATTATGTTCGCTATATTAAATTTAAATTCTGGATTAAGTGGTGAAATTCTCCATGGCCTAACAAAGGTCCATGAGTTATAAGCATTATTTCATTGTAACAATCATTAGAGTTTCAATGTTCATCTCATTTATTCCACATATATGCATTAAATTACGTGTGATACTATGTTATATGTATATGGCTCTGAAACAATTGAAGAACGGGAAGGCACCGGGAGATGATGGAATTACCACAGAACGCCTGAGGGCAACTGGCAAACCAGTTCTAAGAGCCCTACAGAATTTTAAATAAAACTACTTTACGGATTTTATCGCATTTGTATTTGATTTTTGATTACCCGAAATTTCGAACAGTTCGCAGCGTTCATGGTCACGGGCGGACTAAGATGTCTCACGTCCAAGAAGTCATCGTTACTGCAGAAAATTTATAATTATCTACCCGATACAGAAATTAGTTATTAAATATTGACCCACATTTTAATACAAATTTATTGCCAGTGTAAGAAGAAAATGATTCTACATGAAAAAATTATATGGTTTATGGTTAGTAACTATTTAACATTAAAATTAAAAGTAATTATAATTAAAAAACCTAACAATCTAGTATACTACCACCGGATCAGAACACGGCCACACTGAGAAAGATCCGGCAAGAAAACTCAGGTGACATGATGCTAAATTAATATTAATTTTGAAGGCAACTAAGAGGTTTTAATTTAGAAAATTATCTTTAGTTATTATTATTGTGGGTCAAATCTATACAATATGAGCTCACAGTGTCTTGCAGTCTTGTGGTGGTCTTTTTGGATTTATTTTTAATAATGTTTATAACAGGATTCCAGCTTTATGGTAACACCCAGCCATCCTCTCTATTTTATTCTTCAATAGAAAGAAACAGCTTATTTAAAAATAAACTCGGATATGGCATATTACCAACGCGGCTTTTAACTTATAACGTATACAACTATGTAACGTATACAAAAACAGTTTCTGAGATATTATTAGGATATTTAGTAGGCATTCGTTTCATAATATATATGTAATTACCAAACCGTGTACAAATAAATTATAATTTAATTCTAAGAAATGTATTTGTAAAGAAGTTTTAGCCTTGGTATTAAACTTAATATAGAAGAACTAAATACCACTTAATAAAATATATTAAATTAAAATACTTATATCTTAGATCTCATTTAGTGTTCAAATTAGTCCGATTTAAATTAATTAAATGCGAGCGTCTGGAACACATACATCTGCCACATATAAAATCTACGTCAATACGTAATTTGATTTAAATCATGGGGTGATGTTATTATATGCTCCCACCCCTTTATCTACTGGTGTTGTATTTGAACAACATATTTTGTGCCCGTCCCCCTATGAGTGCTTGTTTATGTGTTTCATGGTGCCAAGAAGAGAGGTAGGGTTTAATAGTAAGAACAAAATTAAGACTTAATAAAGCTTAGCTTAGCTTTTCCGGAATAAGAATACAACTCACCACCCCCTCGTGGGTGTCGTAAAAGACGAGTAAAGGATGTAATCTGCAGATCGATGCAAAAGAAGGTAAACTCGAAATGAAATCCTCCGAAATGTCCCTCCGAAATGCCAATACGTCTGACAAGCGTGGTATATATGTGTTTTTAATTGTTGGCATCCTTTACCCGGATGTGGCAGTAATAAAAATTAGCTAAGGGATCATTAGAAGAATCTATTCTTCTATCCTACCTTTAGCAGCACTCTCTTGAGACATATGTAAAATGCAATGGCGCTTACCAAGTATAATTGCCATTTAACTACTCTCTTTAATAACTACTACACTTTCCATAGGAGAGTCCTAAGTCCAACAGAAGAATGATGACAATGATATGGTCTAAAAGAAATAATTGACAAAATAGTTCACGATTAAGTTGTGTGCTGCCGCTGTCTCTCTTCTACTCGGACGCATCGGCTGATGGAGTAGAAGATAGATGTGTCACAAGCCGAACGCTTAGTTCGATCATGTCTTTCTATCGTTTATTTCGCGCTCTTGCTTGCAGGCTCGGCTCAGGCGGAACGTTACATTGAGTCATGTTTTTTCATGCGACCTGTTGGCGACCATCGATTTATAAGACGTTATCGGATCAAAATGTTCTATTATACTTTTATGGATTATGCTAACACTGATGTAAGGAAAATTTTATATCGGATACATTACAGACGTACACTTAACGAACACAAAATACACATAGGTTTACCTGAGAATTAAAACTACGACGCGACAACATTAAAGACCGATTTACTTAGACCCATGACCAACCTAGACTAATTTAAATACTATTGGTGATGTGCTGACAGTTTTCTGCCTTCAGCCATAAAAATTGGCTCATTGTACCTACTACACTCTCGTAGAAACTATGTTGATTTATTATAATATCTATAACAGCAAAACACTCACGTACTAAGATCGATTACGTAGACCCGGGTTTCGAGCATATCCGATGCTCATCATCAGAGTGAGTGCGCAGCGGCGTCTGCGAGGCCCCGGCGTGCATTGTGAGCCGCGTGTCGGGCAACGCGATGCGACATCGCTGCGGGGGGGTGCGGGGGAAGTGTTTGCTTCTTGAGCGTCTTCGGCGGAATCGTTGGACGAGACTTCACAACTGGGGTTAAGCGATGTTGTTGGTATGCTGTCACTCCGTGTGCCGTCACCATCACATACCACTCTGATCACATCACTTTCTACACAATCCACCACCTAACGACTCGAGGAAGTATTAAGAGCTGGCATGCTGATGGCAGCTTCCATCCACCGCCTCTGTTAAACGTACGATGTCGGCTTCTTTCTATGGCCTCACGTATTTTACGCGGTCTATAGTATCTCTCTGTGGCTAAAACGGAGGTTTTCTCGAACCGAATGAAGTGCCCTGTGTTCGAAAGACTGGCGTGCTCTGCTATGGCTGATTTAGTTGTATCCATACTCTTCATACTCCTGATGTGTTCGGTTAGTCTGGTGGCGATATTGCGTCTAGTTTCTCCCACGTAACTATTGCCACAATCACAAGGTACTCGATAGACGCCTGGTAAGCTCAGGTGATTTTTGTCTTTTAGTGAACGTAGCATTTGCCGTATATGACTCGGTGGGCGGCAGAACGTTCTTATGTCATATTTCCTTCGCAATAGATGCCCGATTTTGTCCGTTGTTTCCTTCACGAACAGTAAGTAGGTAGGCGAACTGAACTTATGTTGAATTACTAACAATTTGCTACTGCGCTTTCTTCGTTGAGCGAAAGTGTACATACAGTCAAGTAGTTATATGCACGAAATGCATGATAAATGCCTCCGTGTAGGGACGTAGTAAGAATATAATTTGCCACCACCTCTCTTGCCCGTGGGTATCTTAAAAGACAATTAAGGGATATAATTTGTATTTAATATTTAGGCAAGAGAAGGAAAACTCAAAACAAATCCCTAAGTCAACACTGACCAGCGTGGCATAGTAGGTTAATTTTCCTTCCATAGCAGTGGAGGCCGAGCCCAACAGGAGGACGTATATGGGCTGATATGGATGGAACGGCATAATAAACATGTTGAGTTTGTTGTCAATCGTCACATGTGCAAGGATGTACAGAAAATAAGCGTTGTTGATTTCATGCACACAACATTACGCCGAGTAGTGATCCTATTGCTTACTTGTGGGCGGGAACACATTTTTTTTTTGGGGTGGGCTGCGGTCGGCGCGCTTCACGCACCACTCCGTCCGGGGCGACAGAGGGGCGTATAGCACGCAACACCCGCAACCCACCCGAACACCACGTCGCCTTCGTCGTTGGGCCGACCACCAGAGCAGGACAGCTTGTCATCAGTGGTCGGCCCGACGGAATACCCCCTACTTGGGGTACCCTCCCATCGACCGACGTCCCCCCCTCAGGGAGGACGTTGGTCTTTCCTCACGCGGTCGGCCTCTCGGTGGGTGACGGACTAATCCCCGGTCACGTCACCCGCGGCCTCGGCTAGGGCGGCATGGCACGCACGTAGTCCCGCCTGCGCCGCCCCAGTTGCCGGGAACACTTATTTGCCGTTTTTAAGTAATTTTAACCAAGTTATATAAATATGCGTCCCCCTGCGAGTGAGAAATAAACTGTTTTTGTTTCTTTCTTTTACAAAGGGCGCTTATTACAATTAGTCGTTTTTTAACATTAACTCTGTGGGTAAGACATTTTGAATATTGTAATAATATGAATATAATTCACCAACATATAAAATATATTAGGTACTTTAATATAATGAAAAAACTGCTTCTTACAACTTTAATCGTGCTTTTTATAACATCAAAGGTATATCAGAACAAGACTTACAAAGAGAAATTTTACTAACAAACCTCAAATTCTTATTAAGAGCTGAAAGAAAATGATAGTAATTTGTTTTATGTTTGAAACATATTACAAATAACTAATTAGAAATGTTTGATATAAAAGACTTTGAATTATATTATTTGATAATACTTAGAAGTATTCGTATCTTATTAATAATAAATCTATATATATACGGTGACATTTATGTCGTCTTACAAAAGCAGGTCAATTAAAGTATCCAGTATCTACTATTAATTCATACAATTAAAAGGTTAAAAACAATATTTAATAGAATATTTGTTAATAAATGTTATTATAAATAATTACTAATTAATATAATAAGGAACAAAATGTTAACTTTAATTTATTTTATTTTATTATTTTTTTTTAACTGCCATTATTGAACATTTAAATATGTTAGATATGTTTCTTTGGTCGGATAATATTATGTTTTTTTTTTGTAAGACGATAAAAATGTCACCGTGTATAAAAGAAAGTTGTGTTAGTTACACTATTTATAACTCAAGAACGGCCGTACCGATTTAGATGCAAATTGGTGGAGAGGTAGCTTAGAATCAGGAGATGGATATAGGATACTTTTTATCTCGTTCGACCGCATTCTCGTGTGACGTCACATAAAATGTCAAGGAGAATACAAGTCACTATGAAAGTCAAAGAAATCAAAGTCAAAGAGTTGAGAGACTGGTTATATCTGGGTATAAGTGGTCATTCCCTTTGACGATTTTTACAAATGCCATGGGAAAGAAAGTGGCTTCGACCCATGTATCCTTAACACGTCACCACACGAAGCACATATTAAGAATGAATAAATAAATATATAATATTTGTGGTTTAAGTTATCAACATATCAGTTTTTAAATACATGCTAGGCGTCTTTCTGGACATCTCAGAACCTTTCAACAACGTCTGGTGACCAATACTACTTCTTAAGCTAAAGGCTCGTGGGTAATGTAGGAATGACCTAATCATACAGTCGTACTTTCTACCAAAGCTTGACTAAACTGAAACTTGGTCACCATGCAGTATTTAAAGCGCGGACGATGGGCTGTGCTCAAGTTTGCATGTTAAGTCCATACCTATGGAACTTAGGTGTTAACGATTTTCTCCAGCTACCTCTGCTAAAGAAATATCGATTAATCGCCTATGCCCGCGACGGTCTCTTAGTCGTACAACCAAACACCAGGGACGGCTTAGAACACTTATCGGCAATAGGTCTCAATCATATATGTTAATGGGGTACACGAAATTGAAACACTTACTTTTGCTCGACAAAAAAACGTATCATCTTTTATCAAAAGGAAATTTACAATCGATTCCGCGTATAAAATTCAATAAACTATAGTCAAAAGGAAGGAATCAGTTTGCCTTGTCTTAGAAAAAAAACAGTTATCGAGTAAATTAAAACTGTAGGTGAAAAAGCGCAACAGAATTTCTATGTGCTTACTAGAATATCAACGTCCATTTTTTTTTTTTTTGGCGGGCTATGGTCCGCACACATGCCGTCCATTCTGTCCGGGGCAACGTAAGGGTGATGCGTGGCCCCATAACCTACCGTATTCCCACCCCTTCACCATTAGCTGACCACTGGTACCGAGTTCCTTGTCGTCCGTGCTCAGCTCGGCATCCACGTCCACCTGGCCTTAGTTTACAATTAAAATTATATATACGGCCACATATTTGTATTTGTTACGCTGCACCTATCTGGACTGATAGAGTTTCCATAAAGGCAGCACGCCTAAATTTATTACAAAGCCAACGATTGGTTCTAATATTCTTATGTAAAGAACCATTAATATCCTCGCCAGTTCTTGTGGTATACAGCCTTTTATTTATTGGCTAACTAATCATATTTGCTTTATATCTACTACATTGCATAGGAAAGAAGTGGAATTCAACTCATCCAACTCCTCCTGTTTTACTTTTCTAATTAAATTTGTTTTGGTTCCCAAGATAATTAAAATCATTGCCTGGGACTGCCTGAGGATCAAACTTCGGTGTCATCTATGGAGACCACTGCGGATCCTCACTTAGTGGAGTTACAAAATGTGCGGTGGGATTAAACCCGAAAAAAATATTTGTGGTATAAAATGCTGTGACGTAGTGGCTACGAATATTACTAACCCTTACATTGCTCCCTTGTATTGTAAAAGATGATTAAGAACTTTACAACAGTCTTGGCCAACTTCATCTCATGGCGTTCTAGTCAACATTTATATTCCCAAGAAGGGTTAACGTTAGGCAGGCGGTCAGTTTTTAAATTACTGTCATTAAGTTTTACAATATGAAAAGGAATATATATTGCGTCGATCCCAATTATTTGGTATAAGAGCGGGATGGTGATAATGATCATCATTATCATCATCACAGACCAAATACGTCTCACTGCTGGACTCAAACTTCCTCCACAATAGGGGGAAAATTAATTAATATACCACGCTAGTTAGTATTGATAGGTTTTTGTTTCGAGTTTCACTTCTCTTGCATAGATATTATCTACATATTATTATTATTATTATCTTTATTTAATATGCTGACGACTAGATACATTCTTAAATATTAAAAAAAAAAATATTCAAAAATGTAAAAAACATTTTAACCCACTGGCGGTAGGGCGGTAAAGGGCCGACGGTGGTTAGAGCTCCAAAGAGAGGCACTTCCTTACGATGCGAGTCGTGTCCAATAACACTGCCTTCTGTATCAGACCTCCAATCCAACTACCTAACGTGAGCCTCTTGAGGTGTTGGTCGAGACTTATTATTAATATGTCCCTTATTTGTCTTTTACGATAGTCACGGACAAGAAAGGGTATGGTAAATTGTATTCTTATGTCATCACATCATTACGTAATCAATATAAAACAAGTTAATAAAATCTCAAAGGATTTCAGTTATACATAATCGTCCCTAGTAGAGTTTAAGTGATTATCCATTAACCTTTGACAGTAGATGTATGAAGGTTGAATGATATAATCTGAAAACATTAGCATGCATATTTAAATATCAGAATATAGAGTTAACAATGTTTCATTTGTCCCTTGTCGGGTTTCATGTAAGTTAGTAAACTATGAATACCACGTTACGCCACTCGTTATTTCCCTAGGAGGTTTTAAGTGATAACCAGAAAAAAAATACATAAGCTGAGACTGAGATTGTGTGCGTGAAAGCTAGTCACAAATTCGGTATGCTCATGATAAATAGTTTTTGAGTTATAAAAGGGTCAACTGTAAAGCATGTAATATACATGATGGCGCCATGTCAATTCTATTTGGTGGAACATGGCTTGATGCATTACTGTGTAATGACTTCTGATGTTTACGCGAGTATTACACATAGTAAATAAAACTATTTTTCAAAATTTTATCGCGTATGTATTCGATTTGATTCGACTAAGAGCCCTAGATTGACCCGGACCAACTCCATCTGGTACCATTTGTGTCAACGATTACATTCCCAAGGAGGGTTGACGTCAGGCAGGCGGCCGGTCATAAAAGTCATTGCCGAAACTTTTTGCAATATGTCAAAACAGATGACATATTGCGTCGACCCCAAGTAATTGGGATAAGAGCAAGATGATGATGATGATGTATTCGATTTGTGATTTGCCGATGTTTCGGACACTTATCAGCGTTCATAGTCACGAGCAGATTATGCTTTCTCACGTCCAACAAGTTGTCGTTATTACAGAGAATTATATACAGAGTTTTACATGTGGTACATATGTGTAATTTGCGTCCGTTAATTATATTCTTATAATATCCTCATAACGCTAACACTAACACGCTAATCTTAACTATGGAAAGTACGGTTTAAATATTATTAACAAACTAACACAACGAAAACTTTAACATTGATTAAACATTTTCAATGACCGATTGAAAAGTTCAATGGATAAATGAATATTAATTTGAAATCAAACGATGCATATCTTAATAGCCAATGCTGTTATTAAATATAATTAGTGGTTCATGGGTATAATCAAAAAGCATTTACAACAATTTGGGTGATTCTATTATTGATAGGCGAGCGCCTATGGGAAATTTTAAATATGAGAATGCTTTATTTTGAATATTGAAATATGCTTGTTGCTTCAATCGCTACATACAGGACTACTTTTTCAGATTGTTTTACTATTTTTAGAGCAGAATACTTTTTCGAAGTACCATTTAACACTGACTGTAAACTTTACAATGTGTACGGCAAAATTTATTGTAATAGTGTGAGTATTTAAACTAGATTCCACGCGGGACAGTAGTGTTGGACAGTAATATTCCGTGTCAGCGATTTTTAAAAACTTTTCAAAATACATATTATTTGTTTGTTGGGTCTGTAATTATATTTAATTCTTACAAACATTAATAATCTAATTAATAGCTCATTGAATAGAAATGGTGTGATCCCATCCCAGAGTGGTGATAGAGTATGAATACAATGTGTTACCAATCCTGAATATCCCTCGCTCCGTAAATATCGACTGAGGGCTCATTATGAGAATGGATAGGTTTTCTCTGTAAATAAAACTACTCTACGGATATTATCGCATTTGTATTTGATTTATGATTGCTCTGTATTTAATCTGTAATAACATTGACTTGTTTGGAAGTCACACATTTTAGTCCGCCCGTGACCATAAAGCTGTAAAGTGTTTGAAACATCGGGAAATCATAAATCAATTACAAACTCGATAAAATTTGTAAAGTTAGTCAAAGTGCTCGCGTAAACATCAGAATTCATTAGGTTTTCCCTTTTAAGAGATTTATACACTAAACTACTATAAAATAAACTGCTATCACGTGGCTATTAAGACATTAGCCTATGTCCTAACGGCTCTAAGGCCTCTAAGCCTAAGTCTCAACAATGGATGCCGATAGGTTAATATAATAGATGGATGTATCGAAATAGAAAAAAGTAAGTTATATTATATACTGATTTAATACTCTATTAAATTGTACGAACCTTAAGCAAATAAATAGGAATTCTGAGACAATTTACCAGTCCCTCTCTTGTCCGCGGTTGACGCATAAGATGACCAAGGGATCCGATATGCAGATAACATCTATGCAAGATAAGAAAAGCTCTACATTTTATATTGCTAGCGGTGGCAAACGAGCAAACAGTAAACCTGATGGTAAGTGTTGCTGCCGCTCATGGATCTTAGCAAGGCCGCTGCCTACCACGAAGAAAGTGATGGGGGTGTGAATGCGTGCAATGAGGTTCGATGAAACTAAAGGTATCACCAAAACCCACCACATGCACACCAGTAACACAACAGTAAATTGGGGTGCCGGCTCTCTCGCTCACCGAACGAAGTGCAGTAACAAATTGCTGCTACTCGGACGTCGATTTTCTGTAGGATTGTGGTACTACCTCGGACGAACCGGCCCGCGGCTGAAGACAGACAACTGTCATCAGTGTGGTCCTACCACCTATGGTCCTACCTACCTAAAATTTCAACTCTTTCAAACATTCAACCCTATAGACTACCTACCACCTATAGACTACAAGCCCATGGAATAAATTAACCTGTGAAATGAACCAACGTGAATAACGCTTAGAAGGCAATATCATAAAATATATCTGAGTGCTATGCCGTCATTTATGAGTGGTACAGGTGAGTACGTGAGTAAATACAATTTCTCTGGCACAAGTGAGGAATTACGACTAATTATAAATGTACGGCTTTTTTATATAGTCCGGTCAAGTTAGACGTAAAAATAGTGGTCAAATAACAAAAATTTCGACAGAGCCAAATTTTTGTGGGAAGCTTGGATTCACCATCAGAAAGAAAACTTCAAAAGTCCCCATCGATTCCATGTGTGCTACCAAAATTATTTGGGGTCAAAGGTCAAGGTCTAACGTTTTTTGGATTTTTGTCGAAAACAGTAAGTTTTATCGAGAAATTACTTCAGACTAAACTTGTAGATCTGAAAATTTTCTACAAAAATGATCCTTATGTTTTTTTTTCTCTAAGAGTCAACAGTTTCGAGATATAGTGATTGTTGGAGTAACGTTATACATGATATGCACATATATGCGATGTATATACAATGTCAGGTACCCAACACAAGTAAAAATACCCTATTTGTGTCCCTTTTATGTATACAATACAAATAGTATGGTATACATAAAAGGGAGACAAATAGGGTATTTTATATACATAAAAGGTATATTGTATACATAAAAGGGACACAAATAGGATATTTATAGTTAATAAACTATAAAATTCCGAAAACATTGACTCAAAACATAGTCAGTCCGTTTCTTAATCCCCTGTAACTGTATAGTATGCCCTTGAATAACATCTGGCTATTGCCTATATTGCGTCGTTCATACACATACTTCTTTTAATGTTAACCGTTTAGTTTGAGTGAATATACCTAATTGTTATAAGCACCTACATTTTAGGTTATCTATGCAATTCAATATTTAAAAAAATGGCACAATTTTACTTTATTTGCAATAAATATTTGACTGACGGTGAAACAGTTGTGGTTGGTCGTGGGATTCCAAATTTAATCGATGCAAGTGTCGCGAGAGGTGATAAGTTCATTGATTATTTAAAAAATCAGAAGTCCGTGGCCATTCACGTGGATTGCAGAAAATCGTATACTCGGAAACCAATTTTACATCATAACAGTTAGTGAAGTAGGCCTACTGGGGAAACCACCAAAAACGCGTCGAGTACACTACCTCACAGGTGGCGAGGAAATGTGTGCATATCATACATAACGTTACTCTTACAATCGCGATATCTCGGCACTGGTGACTATTAGAGAAAAATTATAAGAACCATATTTGTAGAGAATTTTTAAATCTACAACATTAGTATCGAGTAATTTTTCGATAAAACTTACCGTTTGCGATAAAAATCCAAAAAACCTCAAACCTTGACCTTTGACCCCAAATAACTTTGGTAGCACACATGGGATTAATGGGGACTTTTAAATCTTTCTTTCTGATGGTGAACCCTAGCTTCCTACAAAAATTTGGCTTTGTCGGACTTTTTGTTATTTCAAATGTCTAAAATGACTGGACTAATAGCTATTATCTATAGATGATCTATACCAATAAATAAAATTGGAGTCTCTGTTTGTAATGTCAAAATAATAGGCTTTCTTCACGCTCACACGGTTATTTGTACGACACCTATGCCTAAAATAGCAATTAAAAAATTTTTGTCTGTCTGTCTGTCTGTTTGTTCCGGGTAATCTTCAAAACGGCTGGACCGATTTCAAAAATTCTTTCACCAATGGAAAGCTATAATATCAGGGCGTAAACTAGGCTATATTTTATCCCAGTATTCCCACGGGAACGCGTACTACGCGGGTAAAACGACTATAACCTATAACCGAAGCGAAGCGAGGGCGGGTTGCTAGTTAAAAATAAATGTCGAAAAACCTAGTGCCGTGCTAAAGCGGTGGTGCATTTACAATGACCTTATATCATATGGGTGTAAGCGACCCTTAGCTTTCGACCCCTGCGCTGAAAATATGTACGGCCTTCATGCGTAAAGTATCTGTATATGTATACAAAAAGAATTACACAAATGCAGTACAGTAATAAATAACCTATATTGCTTCTACAATTACCGGTGAATTAAAAATTTGCACTAACTTCCAGCACCACCTAGTACTAAATATATAGTATAGTAACAGCCTTCTAAGCGTTATTCACGTTGATTCATTTCACAGGTTAATTTTTTTCCATGGGCTTGTAGTTTACTACCCACTTCTGTCCACTGCGCTATTTCGCAGTGGACAGAAGTAGGTAATTTTTTCTCACACTGTGGAAGAACTTCGAGCCCAACAGTGAGATTTATATGGGCTGAGATGACGATGATGGAAATAGAAACAACATCCTCGTCATGTTTAAAAATCTGAGGTGAAAATCTTAGATATTCCAAGTTAGATATATGTATTTACCAGGCTCCTTTCCAATATTTAAATAGCGATGTTTAAAAATCTTTTGCCCAGTCTAATTATATTTAAGCCCAGTGTAATTATACCGAATCATTGTTCAAGAAAATTAAAATATGTGGCTTCAAAATTTTATGTTGTATAAAAATATTTTCATTATGGTAGCATATTGAAAATCATTTTAAAAAGCCGCTATATATTATTACATGCGTTCCACAGCCTCCTCTACAATAGAAGGAATATTGACCTAATATACTAAGATTATTACACGGGTCGGTATAGTGTTTTTCTTCGCTATATCTAAGCTACTTGAAGTCCAATGTTGACATAACTCTTCCTGGGAATAATGCCATCATCGCCATATTCGCCTGAAGCAGCAGCTTCAAATTCTAATGATCCTCAGCTGGATTTTAAAACTACCACAGAAAAGTTAGGTGTGATAACATATCGTATTCTTAATTAGATACAAACCAGCCACATGGAGAAGTTGAACTATGAGAGTCATATATTGAACTATAGGTATCATATAATATTCTAGAACATAATCTTAATATTCTCACAGTTAGACCTCAGGCAGACTCAGTCACAGAACTATTGCTATATTTGTAAGATGGAAGAAGAGTATACTCAATCCCAAGTACAATAATGATGATTTAACATATTACTCTGACTCTTTAACATTTATTTCTATATCTGAAATATAATGACCCCTTTCAAAATATAAAGCATTATAGTCATGTCTACATGCTACAGTTTGTGAAAATTACAAAGTATATACACAGTAAATGCATATTTATGGTGCAATTATGTAGTTTAATATTGAGGTTCCATGTAACACATTGAGTGAGGCGCTGGAACCCACTTAACATGTACGAAGCTTGTAATTCTGAGTAAACGTTGTACAGTTAAAAATTTCGTTGCTAAAAACCACAGGTATTATGTCAGCTACGCTTGTATTCATTTTAATTGATATCTTTCTTTTTTTGTTTTTTTTTTTTTGCGGGTGAACTGTAATTTATATCTTACCGCTATATTTTAAATACGAGTCTTGAGGAATAGTTTTTAACTATTTAGATGATTCAAATATTTTTGTAATTTTCTTAAAGACTAACATGGACTAAGAAATAAATCCTTGGATCACAGAAGACTTCACAGACTCATGGACCTACTACTAGCCTACTTCTTATTTCAGTAAATGTACGGTTTCCATGAATTTGATCATCATACGATTTTTTAGGCTTTTTCACAATTTTTTTTTAAATAATTAGAGCGTATGAGCTAAACGGGCTCAAATTCTGATTCAGCGCATCGAAAAATATATTACTAAGTGAGTCCAGTCAAATATTCAGGCGATGTTCTGTGGGTGCCGGTGAAATAGTCTAGGAATATTTTTATAAACTCTAACATTAATTTCATTCAAAGCCTAGCTTAACGTTTCAGGACCTTATGATCGATGTGGGAATGTCTAAAATGTTGTGTAATGCGAAGAACATTAAGTATTTTACAGGCAAAGTACCATCGTTTGAGATATAAAATTTAAACCATCTTATAAGTCCCAAGTTAAATAAAAACTTTACAGTATTTATGATTATATATTTTGGCTAAGAATACTCAAACTCACACTTAATCTTTGATAACTTGATATAAGATTTCCATAAAAGTTTTGTAATGGAGATCTTGAAATATGTGGAGTTGACATCAAACTTTATGAGAAAGTTTGAGTCGCGCCTGTCCGGGACACCTCAAGATGATTGAGTTCCAACAGGTTTGATTACACTAAATTCCTGGCATTATTACCATTATAAGAGCAAAATTTTGTCTATTTTTAACAAGTAATTTAAGGAACACATTGATTCAACTTCAAATAAAATGTTTAACGTAAATAATCTGTTTATGAAAAGATATTATAAAAAGCACGACATCTAGCTGAGACTGCAATCTGGGAAAATCTAGAATAAAGCGGGAATTATCCATGGGATGACTATTTAATACTATTTTGTCTGGTGACGGAGTAAGACTACTATTCATCACCCACTTCCCTGCCCGTGAGTGTCGTAAATGACGATTATAATGCAGATAACATCTATGAAGATAACATTTATTATCTTATCTTTTATGCAAGAGAACAAAAACTACAAATAAAAGCTTATACTTACTCGTCTGATTTTATCTGTCTCTTCTGACATGGTATAGTAAGTTAATTTTTATTCCTTTGTAAGGGAGAATCGACTTTAGGAATAGCGAGCATGTATTACTGTATGTATATAAGATTTTTCTAATATATATACATATATATATATATATATATATATGCTCGCTATTATTACATGCTGGTTATTTTCTTATTGCCTTTGATGATGGTAAACGAGAATGCGCCCCCAGAGCTGGATGATAATTCTCACTCATGGATCTTTGTAAAACCGGAGGTTAGGTTGCTATCTACCTTAACTTGTTGGTTGGACTTCCAACTCTTTCGCTCAAGCACCATAGTAAACAGCCATTCAAACGCAGCTTTTCAGTGAGAGTGTGGTACTGACTCTAAACTAGCAAGTATTTTATAGTTCATCATTCATCATCATCATTATTTCAGCTAATATACGTTCGACTGTTGGACTCGAGCCTCCTTCAAAATCGACTTGCTATAGCACGCTGGTCAGACGTATTGCTAATGAGTTTTATTTCGAGTTTACTTTCTCTTGCATCGATGTTATATGCATATTTGATCTCTTAGTCGTCTTTAACAACACCCAAAAGTTCAATAGTCATTTGTATTCTTACCCCGTCAATACAGAGAACAGTTACCACACGGTTTTATAGTTTCAGGCAGAAAATCAGTTATATTTTCTACAAATTAAAATTATTTAGCTTTGTTTAGTTCCTTTTCAGTTTTTATATGTTGTATTGTTGATGGGTGATAATGATCGTTATACGTATGCGCGCCGTTCTTGCTGCTGTAAAAATTTCTTTCAAGTTTTTACTTTTCTGCTTCACCATTTAACAATTATTATTTATTTTAGTTCTGGGTACAGTTTATCTCCTTCAAGTGTTTATGTTGTTTATGCTACTATTTTACTAATATTATAAAGGTAAAATTTTGTGAAGATGTTCGAGTATTTGTATGTTTGTTACTCAATCACGCGTAAACAACTGAACAGATTTCGTTGAAAATTGGCACATAGACAGAGCATTGCTTGTATTCAGTCCTATAGGATATAGCATATTTTGTATTGATAATGTGTTCCCTTGGGATAATAGTTTGATTTTAATTTTTTTTTCAATCAAGCATTTTATTGAGCCGATATGCCTGGCATGAAGAGATTTATTCCTTAGTGTAAAATAATAATAATAAAACAATTTTACTATTTTTACGAGTACGCTCTTATAATTAGTCATTTTAAAACCATTCCTTACACTTTCACTAGTTCATTACCTGCACCTTTGTCTTAACAACGTAAGTTAGTAGGCAGTTTGATGTGGGTGTGACAGTTTCTAATATATAGATACGCATTACAAGTTAGTCACTTAAAACTTATACTAACAGACAAGTTTTGATTCATTGGTAAGAGTAATATTTAAACACAATATTAGTTGCTGTTTTATTTATAGTGCATTTTATGAAGCCCTGGGGCAAAACAAACCATTTTTTTTTTCAATTTGGAGTTATTTTCAAAAATCGAAAAAAATCGGCGAAAACCCAAACATTTTGATGAACCCAATCCATTTGTATTCAGGCAATCACGGTTACAATGGCATACTAGTACCATTTGAACGAAAGGGATAATCAAGTAGAATATGTAAATCATAAATCTATTATCAAATCTGGAAATAGTTTGATAGACTTTGTGGATATACTTAAGGCAGAGGCATTTTTTTTTTATGGGTGGGATATGGGAAGCGCGCACGCGGTCCATTCCGTCCGGGGCGACAAAAGGACGGCGCTCTTGCCCATAACCCACCTGTACCCACGTCGCCTTCATCGTTGGGCCGACCACAGGAGCACGGTGACTTGTCGTCAGTGGTTAAGACAGAGGCATAACTATAAGATAGATGTAGCAGATGATAATTAAGTAGCGTTTATTCATCATCCCGGCTCATATACGTCCCACAGCTGGGCTCGATCCTCCACCACAATAAGAGGGAAATTGATCTTACTATACAATGTTGGTCAGACAGGTTGGTATTAGGTTTGGTATCGAGTTTTCCTTCTCTTGCATAGATGTTATAAGCATGTTATATCCCTTAATCGTATTTTACGACATCCACGGGTAAGATAGGGAGTGGCGAATTGTATTCTTATTCCAGCACCACACACGCGTTTATTACTGGGGATTAATTATGATTGATCAAAATGTATCTCTTAGATTAGGATTTTGGCTGCCCTTTAGTATTATTCCCAAAAGGCAAGTCCGGAAAGGTTTATTTCTAGCATCGTAATATCAATGTGAACTGTTTATATCAAGTAGATATACAATTTTATTACATATTAACATATCGAATAGAATTATTTATTCATTGGCTCTTTGTTTTATATAAAACTATCTGAATCAACAGACGTTGTTCTGTTCAGATAACAGCAGCGCCACCCACCGGGTCCAATTGTGAATCTAAATCATTCTCGAATCCCCTCATAGACACATAAAAAATTTGAGCAACATCGGTCGAGCCGTTTAGGAGGAGTTCAGTGACATACACACGTACACAAGAAATTTATGTATAAGGAGATATAAAAAGTGTTATAATATCTAATTTTCTAATATTAGATGTATTTTTTGCTTTCTGGTGGCTACTACGAATACTATCAACCTTTAAATTGTTCGTAGATATCTTAAAATATGACTAAGAACTTTTACATCGACCTAGTTCAAGTTCATCTAAAGCTGTTAATACAACAATTATATTAACAAGAAGGACTAATTTGGCTGCCGGTGATATAATTAATGCTAAAATTTTGGGAACAAAATACACGGCCACTAGTAATAGGAATAAGATCGAGACGATGATGTTGATGATGGTGATTTTTATTTGAGTTTCTTTATAAGAACTATATATTATAGAAATATTCAATATATAATCCTTTTACGTACTGGGTAAATAAATGTAATAAAATTATTAATTGTATGCCAATACTTTATATGCAATATATAAAAGCATTATAATATCCAATCTGTCTCTTAGATTGTGAGTAAATTTTACGTCCAGTCCATTCTAAGTGTTCCCGGCGATTTTTTATTATTGGGTGAACGAATTTAGTATCTAGGGAGATATAAAAGGAAATGAAGCTAAGCCCTTCGGAAATCTCAGAAATTGGTCTTTTTTCAGAGTGCGTATGAGGACAATGGTACGGATTCGATCCAATGAAACAGAGTTACTTTCTTTGCTCTAGGGAACTGTTTTTACGATCGACTACGAGATTCACGCTTCAATAGCGTTTCGAATACTTGAATATTTTAATAAGTTAATAATACCTTTTTTAATGAAGACAAAAGGTCTCACTTTATTAATAAGAACGCAGTTGATATTTTATTCTCTAGATGCTTAAAAAAACTTAGCCAATTTTTAAAATAAATACGCGTTCTTGCGAAGATTTACTTGAAATGATTATAGTTGAACTATGTATTTGTAACCATGATGATGTATTTGAGTGTTTTCGGAAAAGATTAATATTTAAATCTATACCAATAAATAAAATTGGAGTGTCTATTTGTAATGTCAAAATAATAGGCTTTTTTCATGCTCACAAGGTTATTTGCACGACACCTATGCCTAAAATAGCGATTAAAAAAATTTTGTCTGTCTGTTTGTTCCGGGTAATCTCCAAAACGGCTGGACCGATTTCAAAAATTTTTTCACCATTAGAAAGCTATAATATTAGGGCGTAAACTAGGCTATATTTTATCTCAGTATTCCCACGGGAACGGGAACTACGCGGGTAAAACGACTATAACCGAAGCGAAGCGAGGGCGGGTTGCTAGTGTATAACTATAATTTTTGATATCCGAGGTGTTAATGCAAGCTTACCTTTTATTGCACTAAGCTTTTATTGGAGCGAAAATAAAAATTATTATCGTAATTATTTCAGGCCACATAAGTGTCCCTAACGGGCCTCCTCCACAATGGGAAAGCAATTGAACTATAGTAGTTCAATTTCTCTGCGCTGCGCTCTTAAAATGTGTTTACATAATTATGTCGACTTTTCCTTCTCTTGTATAGTTGTTATCTACTTAGAATATACCAGTGAGTAAGATAGGGGGCGGTAATGTGTATTCTTACTTCGTCACTAAAAAGAAAATTTAAAATTATAACTAAAAAACTTTGCGTTTGGTGACAGAGTAAGAATACGATTCACCACTCCCTGTCATGCCCGTGGATGTCGTAAAAGACGACTATGGGATATAATATGCACATAACATCTGTGCAAGAGAAGGAAAACTCGAAACGAAACCCTACACCAACATGTCTGACCAGCATCGTATAGTACACACTGGAAGTATGCCCCGCCTGGGGGTCTCAGCGCCACAACCTGTCGGCGGTTCTCGGAGCGGACCTGTCGCTGCAGACCGTTATCACAAAGATGCTCGGCAGCGACAGGTGCTGGTCGTCGAGGGCCTCATTTATATGACGGCCTCATTGCGAGGCCGTCATATCCAGGAAGGAAGCGGCGGAGCGGGAACGCGAGGCAAGCGCCTCTGCTGACTCGCTCCGTCGCCGGCGACCCGGGAGGAGGAGGCGACAATATGCGCACCTACTCCCACCGCCCTAAATAATGACGACAGGACGTGGCCAGACGGCCATGCGTTGGGGTGCCGGGGATTGAATGTCATCAGACGATCTCTCCGGCACCCCGTAAAAGCGCGGAAGGGGCCGCTGTGGTTTTAGTGGGTATTCCGGCTGCGGACGTGGCCGGTGAGTCCCACACAACCCCCGCCCACTGGCGGGGGACTGTGCGTAAATGCATTTCCACAGCGTGAACAAAAAAAAAAAAAGCATGGTATAGTAGGTCAAATTCCCTTCCATTGTGGAGGAGGCCCGAGCCCAACAGTGGGACGTATGTGGGCTGCAATGATGATGATGAAAACTAAAATGTCTAGAGAGTCAGTAATTAATTATAAAATGAATTTTATGTGCAGTGGATAAAATTTAAGCCTAATATCTTTCTATATAATTTGGCATAAAAATAGCTGCATTGTTTGTATCTTACCCTACTAACCTCGTAAACCATTTCATTGTTCGCATTGAATACTATTAATAAACTCTAACAATAGAGGTAAATATAATCCGCTACATCATAGGTATAACTTTTCGCCAACTTCGAAGCCCTCACACAAAGTCTCTGTTGGTAACATTACCTCTATATTTTGTGGCAGTTTACTAACTGGCATACACTATTTTAGAACGTGAAAGTTGATGCCGAGAACACCTGCCGTTAATTGTAAAATTTTGAATTTGATAACTTGACCTAAAATTTGAATGGGGTAACTAGCCTACTAAAATCAATATAAGTTTCGACAGTAAGTAAGCTATCGTAATATAAATTACTTTTGTTATTACAATGGTTCAGTTACATTATGTTTCTTCTTCAAATTTTGGCTATCGAGCAAACAGTACACCGCATGGTAAATGATGCTCATGGCCCTTTCCTCGGCTGGTGCCTACTGGGAAGAAAGTAAAGGGAATGTGAATGCTTGCAATGATGTTTGGTGATGTTTTAGTAAGCCCAGTAATAAATTGTTACTACTCAGACATCGATTATCTGTGAGAGTGTGGTACTGTCCTAGGCAGCCGACAGACAACTGTCAAAGGTGTAGTCTAACCATTAGATTATATAGTGTAGATTAAGGCGTGAAAGCGTAAGATACAGATTCACATTCGCTTTATTAATAGCTCAGAACAGAATATTTAGCCTCAATATCTTCCGCGATAAAATATTCATCGTCATGATCATCATCATCTCAGCTTAAATATGTCCCACTGCTTAGCTCGAGCCTCCTCCACAATAGGAGGGAAATTGGCCTACTATATACCGCGGGTCAGACGGGTTGGTATGCCGTTTTATTTCCTTCTCAAGCATAGATGGTATCTACGATAATCCCTTAGCCGTCTTTCACGACACCCACGGCTAAAAAAAAGCGTGGTGAATATTTTTAGTTCATCATCACACGGGAAATTAGTAATAATTAATAGACTCATAGCTATCTTCTTCAATGAAACATTAGTTGCAGCATATTGCTTATATATTGAAAGCGATTACATGTACGTTTTACGATTATATTTAAGACTAGGACCCGCCCGGTTCCAGTCGCTTAAGACATGACCTTGGGTTCGGTGTTCAGGACCAGGTAAAATCTCAAGTGTTTCTAAGAGGAAAAATAGCCTAAGCTGCTCTAGTAAAATATTATCAAAATCGGTCTAACCGTTTTGAAGATTACCCCGTAGCGAACAGATAAAAATTTTAAACTAGTTTTTAAGCGTAGGTATCGTGACAATAACCGCGTGAGCACGAAAAAACCTATTGGCATTATATATATTGGCATTACACTTTTTTTTTTATTTGTTTATTTGTAGAGACTGTTTTGAAACTGAAATAAGCAAAAAGATTTTAAAACGTTGACTCCAGTAGCTATTTGTGTTTTCTGGGTAGCGTAAATCGTGCTAAATATATATTTTTTATAGTTATAAGTACTTTTTATCAACAGTAAGAGAAAATTTCAGAAAAAGTCAGCTATTTAACTAAAGTTAGTAAAGTTCACGGGTTCATATTAGCTATAACTAACATTCCAAATTCCGTGTGGTGACGGAGTAAGAAATTAAGAATACAAGTCACCACTAGCTATCTTGCCCGGGATGTCGTAAAACACGACTAAGGGGTATAATAGGTATATAATATCTATGTAAGAGAAGGAAAACTCGAAGTAAAACCCTATACCAACCTGTCTAACCAGCATGGTACAATAAGGTCAATTTCTTTCCTATTGTGGAGGCTCGAGCCCAACAGTGGGACATATATGAGCTGAAATGATGATGATGATGATATCTAACATTGTATATGTAGTTTTTTTTTCTAATGAATATCGAAATAACAACATTTCCATGCGGTGAAGGAGTAAGAATACAATTTACCACTCCCTCTCTTGCCCGTGGATGTTGTAAAAGATGACTAAGGGATATAATACGCATATAACATCTATGCAAGAGAAGCATAACTCGAAATAAAACCCTATTCCTTCAGAGTCTAGGTACACGACTGACCAGCGCGGTATAGTAGGTCAATTCCCTCACATAGTGGAGGAGCCCCGAGCCCAACAGTGGGATGTGTTATATCATGGTCATATGATGACGATGATAAACGAAATAAATATTATTTGTTCAAAAATTATCCCAACAAGTTATTATATTTTTTCGAGATGCGCTATCCCCGCACAAAATCCCCGGGGCGATAGTAAAGACGGCGTCCAAGTCTATAACCAGCCATATTTTATACTTCCCTCTTGCCATTGGGTGGTACGGTAGGACGGAGTTCATGTCTTTGATGAAATAAGTTAGTATTGATGGAAGTTTCACCGTATCATTGTAACATTTTATTTACAGCAATGCTGTAGAGTATTCAAAACGTCGGGCAATCAAAAATCAAATACAAACGCGATAAAATCTGTAGTTGTATTTACAACTAGCAACCCTCCCTCGCTTCGGTTTCAGTCATCTTACCCGCATAATTCCCGTTCCCGTGGGAATACCGGGATAAAATATAGCTTATGATACTGCCTGATATTATAGCTTTCCATTGGTGAAAGAATTTTCGAAATCGGTTAGGTGTTTTAAGCGTGAAAGCGTAACAAAACAAACTTACTTTCACATTTATAATATTAAGTAGTCCTTACTTATCAAAAGCTGGCGTTATCATCAAAAATTATTATTTCACCGTATCGTCATCATATCAGCCCACATATGATGATGACGATACGTCTGTTGGACTAGGACCTTCATGGGGAGGTAAATTTACCCACCTATCGCGCAGGTCAGACGTTTTGGCATAGGGTTTTACGTTGTGTTTACCTTCTCTTGCATACATATTATCCTCATCATAACCCTTAGTCGTCTTTTACGACACCCGTGGTTAAGAGAGGAGATGCTGAATTGTATTCTTAAGCCATTACCACACAGAAAATGTGATTATCTTAGGTATATGCCCAATGCAGTTTAATTGGTTATGTTTTTTTTTTTGGTTATGGCTCTATTATCATACAAACGCTTTGAGAATGTTACTATCTTACTAATATTATAATAGTTGAATATCTTTGGATGCAAATTAGCAGATAGATAGACAGGATACTTTTTCCCCGGTAATGATCAACAACTTTGATACATTTACTTGTTGCACGGGCGATGTCGCTGACAAAAGCTAGTATAATATATAATTACCTCCACGTTTGCCGCAGATAAGTCACAGAGATAAGTAACAGAGAGAAGTCCGTGTGGTGACGGAGTAAGAATACAATTCACCACTCCGTCTTGCCCGTAGATGTCGTAAAAGACGACTATGGGATATAATATGCACATAACATCTGTGCAAGAGAAGGAAAACTCGAAATGAAACTCTATACCAACGTGTCTGACCAGCATAGTATAGTAGGTCAAATTCCCTTCCATAGTGGAGGAGGTCCGAGCCCAACAGTGGGATATATGTGGGCTGCGGTGATGATAATGCGATGTTTGCCGGAGATATCATAAGTCATTCATTTATATGCCTATTGTACAAGAGTGTCGTATATAACAGTTGAAAATATGAAATCGGCAAAGAAGTAATATTGTAACCGTATATGGCAACCCTAACATTTATACGTAATAAAGTACATCGTATCAAATTTATGGACGGAATTTTAATTCTATCATTAAATTTTCTGTTACATTGTTGGCAAAGAGGCAGATGGATTTTAAGTACTAAAATATTATACATAACATATTCGCCTAGTGTAAATACAATTTAATAAGATTCTTGTGTACTTTTTGTGCACAGTTTGCCAAAAATAAAAAATAAATATGTAGGCATTTATAGATTTGACTCATAATAATAGTTAAAGATTATTTCTTATAATTTTTAGTAAGTCAAAGTAAGCTGCCTCTTCATATCTTATATCTTTAAACGAGCAATTCTTGTATATATATATATTCAGGATCTCGGAAACGGCTCCAATGATTTTGTTGAAACTTGGCATACTAGAGGTTTCGGGTCCAAAAAATCGATCGATAGGTTTTATCTATAGAAAATGTTGTTTTGTCCGTGTTTTTAGCAAAACAAACGATGACATTAAATTTTAAAAGCATATGAATTCAAATTTCGTTGTCAACGTCATGAGTTACGATAGTTCAGATGGGAAGTTGACAGGTTCTAATTTTGATTTTGTTGACATTCAAACAGCGTCAGTTCGAATCTCGGTGTTATTATTATTTTCTTTTTGTATTTTTTCCATTATTTATTTTTTATTTTTTATTAATATACCTATATCTAAATAAATACGACATAAATATTCCGAGCGAACCTCGGTCAACCAGATATTTCAATAATAATTAGTGTTAAACCCTGTCAGTTTTTTTGGCCGATCTTTTTCATTGTGGCCACGTTCCTACCCGGCGATAGCATGTTAGATTTGATGTATTTAAATTATTAAATCAACATCTTAATCAATCATGTTAATTTCTACAATAGCGATAACTTGGACGAGAAGTCCTTAGTCCTTAGTCCTCCCGTGTTCGCAAGTAATAAACGCAAAGACCACGAACAGAAAGTGTTCAACGCATCGGGAAATTGAAAATCAAACAGTAAACGTTTGATTTCATATAGTTTTAGGGGTCACCTAAGCTCATTGGTAGTAACTGGCATATAGGTTGTCCTTTATAATACCCCCAGAAAAGAAGATGAATTGTATTAGAATTCCAACACTATATGGCATTGAACTTGATTTTTAAAATGAAATAACACCTCGTAACTTCATTTATGCGATCAATTCATAAAACGCAATACGCTGTTATGGCATATTGTGGTGACATCGATCAGAATAGTTTGCTTGCAAATTTGGCAGCTGCAAACCAAATGGGATTATATGACTAAGAACAAAGCTTTGACATCAAACTGATTTGTATAACAAATGCCTATTATTAGAGGTGGTAATGTATGTGACGTCATATATTGTTCTATAACTCGTTGTAAATCTTAGCCTTGATTAATTTATATAATTATTCATACATATTCTATGTATGTAAATATTCATGTGTAAAAGCATTCCATCGACATTGAGGCATAAATTATGAGAGAAAACTTTTTTAAAATAATAAAAATCTAAATCTAGAAACGTTGAAAAAATATTTTCATCAAAAGAAATATCTCAACTATTTGGTGCAAATCTCTTCTAAATTGGATCTAAATTTGGTCTGCTATAATACGCTGACTAGACGGATTGCTATTGGATTTCATTTCCATTTTTCCTTTGTTATAATGGTGTTAAATATATTTATTTTTTATCCACGAGTACATTTTTATTACGGTTCAAAATAGCTTATGAGTGGTCCCTGAATAAAGAAATATTGAATACAATGTATTTCTATCCATTTTTTTTTCTGAGGGAAACTTAAAAATGACTAGGTGCAATCTTCTGAACTCATTATACCAATTGCTATGACTAAACCGCATGTCAAGTTTAGCAATTATCCCCATTTATAGGTTCCTGTTTGGTGACGGAGTAAAAATATAACCCATCAACCCCCTTTCTTGCCCGTGGGTATCGTAAGAGACGCATAAGGGATCATCATCATCATTTCAGCCCATACACGTCCCACTGTTGGGCTCGAGCCTCCTCCATAATAGGAGGGAATCCAACCTTATTATACCATGCTGGTTAGACAGGTTGGTTCATTTCGAGTTATCCTTCTCTTGCATAGATGTTATATGCGTATTTTAACCCTTAGTCATCTTTTACGACATCCATGGGCAAGATAGGGAGTGGTGAATTGTATTCTTATTCCGTCACCACACGTATAGGCATACGGGATATAATATGCATATATAACATGCAAGAGAAGTAAAACTCGAAATAAAACCCTACACCAATATGTCTGACTAGCGTGGTGTAGTGGGTCAATTTCTCTCTCATTGCGGAAGAGGCTTGAGCCCAACGGTAGGACGGATATGAGCTGCGATGATGATGGAGATATACTCGTATGTCCAACAGTGGAGTTCGATTTGCTACTGTATGGATCTATATTTTCGTGTCATTATCAGCACTATCAACCTATATATAACCGAATTTCCGTCTAAAATAACTTTTCTAGTATTTTCAATATGATAATATAACCATAATATACTTTAAATAAAAGTAATATGGAATTTAAACGTAGTTAAGGATTCTGGACATAATCTTGATCATTCATCCATCACTCTATCCCTTTTGAAACATAGACCTTCCCAATGAAGATAATGTTGTAATATCCTCGTTTAACGGGCAGTTTGACGAATGATGAGGGAAGTAGGGAGTCGAGTTGAGATACATGAATGAATTTCAAAAATTCCAATTTTAAATCATCTATCTTTATATAAATTTGTGTATGTCACTGAACTTCTCCTAAACGGCTGGACCGATGTTGATAAAATTTGTTATGTGTGTTCAAGGGGATTTGAGAATGTTTTAGATTCATAATTGGACCTGGTAGGTGGCGCTACTCTTGATTTCAATGAGAATTCCTTTTGTTATTTTTTTTTTAACAGAACGATGTCTCTTGGGTGAGCTAGTTATGTATAAACTTCGCGGCGGGTATGCTAGTTGCATATGGTCTATTTTAACGTGTCACCTTAACTTAATCCAATAAACTACCACGGGTTTAGATAGCGACTGCTCGCCATCTTAACCATCTACTCAACCAATAATATCTACACCTACTTGTAGGGAATAATATAAGCAAATATATTCAGCATAGCTTAGCATTCATTAATATTTATTATTATAATCGAGAGCAAGTCCTTTGCAGTTATTTTATTCATCATCATTAGAAGATCCACCAGAAAACTCAACGGGTTTGTCTATTTTTGTTACTCTTATATATAAAATTGTATACAACATATTCATTATTAGCTTCAGTGTCTTTCGAGTCGCAATATAATTCATGAAATTATGGCTGTATCAGATTCCACACGATACCTGATCAAGAGCTAATTACTAGAGTAGCCATCACTCCTCTTATTCACCTTGGAGTAAAGAGAGAAATGTACTCCATGTTGTCGCCATGAAAACAGAATATTTCGTGCCACCAGTACTATATAGTTTCTGTAGAAGGGCACTTATTCTTCTGGTTATCTTCACGACTCTCAAAGAAATATCTACTGTATTTTTAACTATCACCACACGGCA
Source organism: Lymantria dispar (assembly GCA_032191425.1). Classification (NCBI taxonomy): domain Eukaryota; kingdom Metazoa; phylum Arthropoda; class Insecta; order Lepidoptera; family Erebidae; genus Lymantria; species Lymantria dispar. Next base: position 15,085,258 of record CM063452.1, on the reverse strand, counting down.
AAAATCTTATAAGGGTTTTATAATTCTAATACAAAGTTTTTAGTACAGTTTCTGCATTTCGCGAGTTTGCTTCAACGTCTGCAACAAAGTAAGATTAATTACTTCATCAGAAATTCTTAAAGAGCGCTGAATTTAACATTCACTAAGTTACCATAAAAGCATAATGCGAATCAGGGTAATAGAACTGCATAATACATTGTTACTATAACTATAACGTAACCTATGTGATAACTTAATTTATCCCTTATTCATAAAAAC